>OY744526.1:109878042-109973042 GCA_963556195.1 Sepiola atlantica | reverse complement strand
GAGTGCCTCAGAAATTAAGCACCAAACGTAATCCTCCTCAAAGAGGGGAGGCAAAGCCCGTGAGCGTTACACCCCAGAATTGCACAGGACAGCCCAACTGACCAGCGCAAATCCAGGCCCGAAGGCCCAGACAACACCAGTATGGGGTGCAGCATCCATCGGAACAGACACCACATCCCGATCTTGGCCAAAAGGCCAACAATGCAACAATAAAAAACGATAAAAAAAATACTGACCGCTATTTATCTACGTCCCACACTGTAGAATGTGACACAAGGTCGGAAAGTGGGTATGCACTCCAGAGGAGGAGAGCTAGCGACTTTTAAAAAATTGCCTGGGCAGATTGCCTCAGACATTAAGTATTAAACTTAATCCTCCCCAAAAAGGGGAGGCAAGGCCTGGGAGCGTTACTTCCCAGAACTGCACAGGACAGACCCATTGACCGGCGCAAATCCAGACCCGAAGGTCCAGACAAGACCAGTATGGGGTGCAGTATCCATCGGAACAGATACTACACTTTGATCTTGGCCAAAAAGCCAAGATCAAAGCCAATTACGACCGAAATGGTCAAAAGAATTGTTTATATACTAATAGGAATTTGGATATGTTGTCATATTGATTAAATATTCGTTTGTAACGTGTCACTGGATAACGTAAATCGGGTTATAAAAATCGATGACATCATAAACGATGAATGTGAATTCATCTTTTATGACGTAATGTCTTATTTGATAATACTCATTTGAGAGAAGAATCTCGCTTCTTTTGGGGTGCTCATTGGTCTTATCAGTGGTCATTAATGCCCGACTGTAGCTCAATAATGGCTATTTACATTTACCCCTTACTAAACTGGACTTTGTATAACATCCGGCCAACATTGGGAGTAAGGTAAATGATGTTGGGAATAGATAGAGAAAGGGAAAAAGAAGACGTTACACGGTCATCCAGTATCAAGTAAATATTTTCTTCTATAAATATGATCATCAGCAAATATCAAAACTAAGTAGATATGTAATAAATAACAGTGTATGATAATAATCTTGGACCAGTCGTAACGAGGTTTATTAGTATTTGTTATATATATTAAATATATGAGTTCTTAACTTTTGACATTGGTTTACAAAACAACAGCAGGCTGCAGTAATGGATTCTGAAGTTTCACACAAAAATATTCTCGGCTCTTAGAAGCTACTATTTATACATTATGACGTTATACAGGATGCGGCGTCTTCTATTCATCCTTTATCGCGTCATTTTCTCAAGCACACTCTCTCTTTCTCTCTGATATATATATATATATATATATATATATATATATGCATATGTGGATACATGCAATAATATTTATTTACTTATTTGAATAATATGAAGATAATAATTGTATATTTAATCCTATCGTCATATATATATATATATATATATGCTCGATGTTGGAGATATAGCATTGTTATAGTAAATATTGGGATAATGAAAATGTAAAGTTTCATACCTTACACGTTTAGAATTTGGAGATACCATTTTTACGGTTCCAGTGTTGGGGTCTATCTTTGGAAAGAACCAGCTTTAGAGAAACGCTTTTTACGAAAACTGTTTTTGGTAATACTCAAATGTGAGAGAGCGTGAAATATGTTATATGATAAACAAACAAATTAATCAGTACACAACCATAAATTCACAAAAGAGATATTTAATATATGTTTAAAATTGAAGTTAACCTAGATATTAAAACATAGAATGGTTGTTCATATTTTGAGAGTCCTTGCAGAACAAGGGGTATTGATTACCTGAGATATCGGGGAAGCATGGTTCGATAATTTAACGTAATTGTTGTAATATATTGATTTAGGACGCTTCAAGTACCAGGATGTGATTCAATATTCAAATGTCCTATTCGTACACAAATAATTAGTTTTTTTTTTAATGTTATTTAGTTTTTTTGTTTTTGTTTTAATTCGATTATATATATATGAAGACGGTTGCGAGACCGAAAGCGCTCGAGGAATGGCCCACGATACAACGTTAGGTGCCATACTCCACCAATTAACACCAGAAAACCGACGAATCGTTCGCCGCGTCGAGAAATTAACAAGAATGATAGCGAAGGAAGAAAAATCCGTGGTCTTCAACGACGCGTGTATAATAAATAACTTGCTGCCGAAATATACATAGCTACTAAACTTGATCATAATATCGGTAATATGCTAACTTAGAAATGATTTAATTTTTGAACTTCTAGTCCAATGTGCAATGCCAAACGTCACGGTAAAAAGGTAATGTCACATTTTTTTGGCGATAACGTCGGTCTGTTAAATGTAGAGACAGAGTACATGCCAAGTATTGTAACTAGCTAAGTATCGCATATCGTTGGTTTTGACCGTTGGCCATGACATTGAAACTTTAATGATACAACATGATCGTCCACGGGTCTGAAATTTTGTAATCAAAGCTTCACCACTCGATTATAAAATGTTCATTTCATTGAAAGTTTGTAATAGAAGTAATTTTTATTTGATGCGTAGAATTTTCTTTGTAGAAAACTTCGGTGAGAAATGTTATAAAGGTTACAATTAATAAGTGTTATACATTTGTTTACAATCAGCAGACGATAGGGTGAAATAATTAATGCATTGTGTACATGTGTGCGTTAGTGTTAGGTGGCTTATGACTGTGCGTGTGTGGGTGGGGTCGTTGAGACATTTTTTTACATCATACGGTATAAAATCATAATTTGTGAAGTCATAATTTTCTTAAGATTAAATTTATACATTCTTTGAACACTACCTTTCCATTCTAGTATATTGTTTTTATTCGAATGTTCTATTTAAGATAATTTGAAGTATATCTTCTTTATAATTGTACATATAATCTTTGTTAGATAACTTTTCATATATCTTTCTCCCCAATATTACACATTTTAATTTTAATCTCCCCTATGTGTATTGTTTACATTTATCCATTTACATATGTTTATACTCATATTGCTGCAATTACTTTTTATATAAATTTATATCTTTTTAAATGTAAATTTCATTACGCTAAATACATCAACCAAATTATAAATAGCGTGTTTTCTTTCTTTCTTGTTAAAACCATTGTTAAAAATATTTGTTGTGAAGTCTCGTTTCCTTTTTTCATTTTTAATTTTGTTCTTTATTTTACCTTTTTTAATTTTGTTCTCTGTCTTTCCTCCATTTTCCCTTTCTTTTTTCTTGACTTATCATTTGTAGCTTTATTCTTATATTCAAATAAACTACTGAACGTAGAACTAGAAAGTTTGAATTGTTGAATGATGTTTTCACATATATACTGATTTTTCATCGATTTCTTACTTTAACTCGTTCCTGAAGTGTATTGGACTCCATTACGCTCCTCTATATAATACCATGTCACGATCGGATTTGTTTGTACAACTGCACTGGTACATTCGCGGCGACATACTTATTTATTATTGCTGATTTAAAATCAACAAATGTTTGACGAAAGCAAACATGCTCGAAACACGTGTCACACAGAAATGTAAAACACAGATACAAGAAAAATAAATGCTTAAAATAGTTGAAAATATAATATTTAAAAAAAATAAATTTTATAAAAATAATACATGTTAGTAGCCTCACTTTATAAATGTACATTTTTCTCTCGGTTGTACAACACTACTTTCTACGTTATATATATATATATATATATATATATATATATATATATATATATATACACACACACACATAATATTACATTATTTTTATAATTTCCCTACGTACGACGTCGTTTCTAGGTCACGGCGCTCATCAGCATAGGTAAAATAACAATCTCAGACGGCTAGAGGGCGCGAACCTAGTTCACACTTTGAATCTGTCAGCGTTCAACTAGTCCCATTAGGCCACATTCCTTTCTGCCTCAACCCTTACTGCTAACCCTTTTTTAATGGCGATCTCCAATACTGTGACATTATCCTTCGTTTCCCTGCTCAGTTAAGTACAAACTCCTATTCCTATTCAGCAAATTACCGAAGTGAGAGATTATGGAGTCGCGCGCCACAGTGAATAAACACATCAACTACTTATGGTAAATAGTGCATATTCACGCATGTACTTACCCTCAGGTGCAATAGTTCATATTTACACATGCACTCTTCTTACACACAACAGTGCATATTAATACACGTACTCCTCATACGCGCAGCTGTACATATTGACACATGCACCCCTATTACTCGCAACAGTGCATTTCTCTTCAAATACGATAGTCAAGACTCATCTCTACCTCGGTCTGACCTGTACTTCGCAGTTGCAACAGTGCGTCAACAGTGCGTCATCACACGCAGTACTGTTTATCTCTGTTTATCTTATTGGTTAAAATGTTTTAACATACAACTTAAAAGTACGTCATATTTCTCTTTGAGCTAGAGTGAACTTCTGTCTCCGTCTAGTTTGTAATATTTATAATATTGCATATGGCAATAACACATTTTTTGCCCGTCTCCATTATGTTGTATCGTGCACTATCAGTTAATAGAAGCAATACACTCGTACGCACAGTTAGCAAATAAAGTACATACATTTTCTCTTCTCGCTCTCACAAATAGCACATCCAAGACATACTAGTTATAGTCCACTTCGGACATTGTTCCTTATTGTTGTCCGAGGTCTTATCGCTCGAAGCAATATCATAAGAGGAATACTATGTCCCTATTCATAAAAATATTAAGTTAATCACGAGCTAACTTTAACTTAACACGTATCCGACGACACGAATTTTAAATATGCTATCAGTTATATAGCTAGTTTCCCATGAAGGAATCCCCCAAGTAGAATATTACACCATGACCATATTTTGACACTTTATTTTTTAAATATTTTCAATGAATATGTAACATCATTCACTCACGAGTAAATACATACGAAAACACATTTTCAACGGAGACAGATATTATTTCTTATATTGTCAGTTTGTCGTCTATACAATCACATTTAATAAAACTTCATAAAACTCTACCTGACCCGATCCGCCGTAGCCCTATGAAGAAATAATGCCGACTAGTATGTTTAGAGAAAGATAATTAAAAGTAAATTAATTGTCACATAGTTACCATCTCCCGGAACGTGTAACATAGGTTATCTTTTTTTAATAGATTAACATTGAGTCAGTGTCCGTTATTAAGCAGACCATACTTTGTTCCACAGAGATAAATGCAACGTTGAAACGTATAAAAGTAAAAATTGCAATATGATGTTAAATAAAAAAGAGACTGTTAGCGGTGTTTTGTTATAGTGCCATCATTTCTATGAATCGAGTATTAAAAAAAATGATTGAGTTTTGACAAAATAGAATACCTGTTTTTTTTTTCAGTTGGTAAACGCTTATAAATATACAAATTGTAGGTAAACGTAAGTATATTAATCATGTTTATATCTGTTGATGGCATGAACTATGTACTTTTGGAATGTCTATAAGTAAAGTGGACCTTGGATTTACTTTCGGTATCCTCGTAACTATCGCTTCCCTTATTTTGTCCTTAAGTCCTCACATTCCACGAACGATGTTTCTGGCAAAGGGAGAGAATTGCATTTTTCTCGGTCGGAATCTATCTATCTAACACTTATCGTGTGCTAGTTTTTGACCTTGAAGTAGTATGGTTGTTTTTTTATCTCCTTACATCAAGTGAAGCCATGCCTTGTCTGGAGCACTTTCCATTTAAAAAAAGTCTTGGCCTTTTGGCTAAGATCAAAGTGTAGTATCTGTTCCGATGGATACTGGACGCCTGTCCTGTGCAGTTCTAGGAGGTCCACCCTCCCAGGCTTTGCCTCCCCTCTTTGGGGAGGAGTAAGTTTATTGCTTACTGCCTGAGGCGCCCCTACCGCGGAATGCCGACGGGGCTGCCCAGGCAATGTTTAAATGGCCAGAGTACTCACCTCTCGAGCACTGGCTTTTCAACCCCACTTTCCCGACCCGATCTTGGGTCACATCTTACTTGTGGGAGCAAGATAAAACTGGCCTTGTGCCTAACTCCTGGGGAGGAGTAAATAAAACCTTTTAAATTGACTGATTCGGTATTTTCTTTAAGTTAGGTAATTATTGAAAATGTAACCCATAACTAATATCTGCAGCCGCTCAAATAAAATTGTAAATATGTTAATAAATTAGTATTTGCTAAGGATTTTAAAGCATTAAGAATGTAGTATTATTAGTAGTCGTATTTGTATGTTGTCGAAACAGTCAAACCTTGTTTGCGGTTCACCTTACAAATTCGCTTATTGACTGTGGATCAAGTGGAAGTTTAGGTAACTACTCACGTCATTCGTTATTCGATTGCAGAGAGAACCGTAAAGAAAGAGGAGAGAGAAGTGTCGGTGAGAGAAAATAGAAAAAGCTGTAGAGAAAGTGAAAAATAATTGTGCGCAGTTTACGGTAAAAAAGGTTTTTCTATTATTATACAGCCAATCAATTAAAAAATATAGACGAACAATAATTAGATGAATCATTTACGTCAAGTAATTATTGAAAATAGCAGTCGTAACTAATATGAAAGATTATTACGTAAATGTGCACCCGTATTATTTTGAAGCGGTAAATAGAGAGATCATTATATGTTATTAAATTATTACATGATGATTCGGGCTGCAGGGTTGAGAATTGCAAGTTAGAGAATGTTATCTCCCTTGACTTTCTCAAGAACATCAGTAATTAACACGAAAAGTGTTGATCGGGTGAACTTCATAATGTTAAAAATCAATTGAACATTTATTTCTTAAAACACGAATAAATATTTAGATTTTGTTCTAAAATCAATTCCGATCAATTGTACAAGGGGATATTTGACTCTACATTATATATAACAATACTGTATTAATTGTCTGACAAATGCGGAAACAAAAGTTCATTCTTAATTTGTGAACTTTGTGATTAGTAGGTTATCGACGCAGTAAAAATACGCAATAGTTAGAGATTGATTTCACTTAAAATGATACTTCCGAACTAAAATCTAAGAAGGTGGTTAGAGCTGGTTAGCTATCAGTTTGGCTTACTTAGTCGAAACTGTATTTTTCGTTTCTGTCAGTAGCCCTGTTTTCGTAACTACAATCGTCACAAATCTTTAAAAAAACTGCTTTTTTCTCACGTTGCATAATCCTTGACCTGAACAATATCTGCCATTCAGCTTCTATCTGACTCCATGCATCGAGCTACGTATCCATTAACTTCACATTGTCCGGTATTCTTTCGGCTTATCTTTGAATTCCTTCAAATGACATCAAATATATAACAAGAGAGAAAATAAATTTAATCAGAAAACAGTCGAATTATACGACCTCTATGTCTATTAATGTAGGTATGTGTATATGTTTATATATATATTTCTATGTAAACGATTCACTCCTAAGCACATGAACCGATCATTATCAATTGTCACACACAGACACACACACAAACACACACACACACACACACACACATATATATATATATATATATATATATATATATATATATATATATATATATATATATATATATATATATATATATATAATCTAGGCACCACAGTAAAATAACGTAAGCTCATTATGTTTTGTAAACTTTACTTTTAAGGGCTACAGGGCGTCCGGGCAAACCCTACATCAACGGTTACTTTTAACATAAGCGAGATAAAATAATAAAGAAAAAAATTGCTCCACATCAAATCTTGAGTTTTATTATGTGATGAACTTTTAATTTTATCAGTGCACGCGTGAGCGTTAAGAATATACAAGTGCGGAATTAATTTCTAAAGAAATACACTTATGATTAATTATGGGCTACGTATTCTAGATAACAAACTTAATAAAATGGCCACATTATTATTTTTTTTGTAATTTTCCAACCATTTACAACCGTACCTTGCATCTAAAAAGAAGAAATGAAAACTAAAAATAATCGTGTATACCCGTACTGGGGCTGATTTGCTGCAAATTAAATATATAACACATATTTTCCTCAGAAACTGTAAAGTCATTTCGATTCGAACTCATGTCACAGCTTATTACCTAATTTGGAAAGTTCATAGATGTATGCACACAGTAAATAATGACTTGAATGATTAACATGCTTGCGATGGCGTTCAAACCTATACAATCCCCATGTACTAATACCTGAGAAAAAGCAATTTAAAAGTGAACGTAAAACTAGAAATTGAACACGTGTGGAAATCTGCAATAATGGAAGTAAGCGGACCTCATTTGCTGAAAAGTAATGTCCGTTTCACCCAACCACTCCGGGTACCTATGCCAACGGTTTAAACGTGTGGCGATCAACTTGCCAAATCCGTCAACGCTCCATTATCCTCCTTGACCACTACAAGTGCATTAAATATTTTATTAACTGTGTGCAATATGACATCGACCTCGCTGTTGAAATTTAAGTAGATCGTCTTGCTGTGAACATCGTATCGCTTTCTCGCGCTCACTTCTTCTCACATTCATTTGTGTATTCCATTTCGATCACACATACAAACTCTCTCTCTCTCTCTCTCTCTCTCTCTCTCTATATATATATATATATATATATATATATATATATATATATATATCTTTAACGTCTCTCTGCTTCTGTCTGTGCGTCCTACTGTATTTTGTATCTCTCTGTATAAATATTTCTTAGTTTTAGTCTTTCTGCCAATGTATTTCCTTCCTCTCTATCCTTTTGTCTCTCTTTTATTTTCTATATATCTATCTATCTAGCTAGCTAGCTTGCTCTCCCTCTCTCTCTTTCACTCTATCTCTCTCTCTCTCTCTATATATATATATATATATATATGTATATATATATATGTATATATATATATATATGTCTATATATATAGACATATATATACACACACGGCACAATCACGTTGACACACCGGTTTCCGTAAGATCACCGAAGTTAAGCGGCGTCGAGCCTAGCCAGTACTTAATGGGTGACCATTTGGGAATACCAAGTGCTGTATGTTCTCTCAGCATTGTTTCCAGTCGTCTTGTATTACTACTTGCCATTGGAATCAAGCAATGCCGACTCAGGAAAGTTGCGCAACCCTTGCAATTACAAATCCACGCGCGGACAGCCCCTGGTGGGGCACTCATACGTCGAAATCGACACGAGAGTCCATCATATATATATATATATATATATATATATATATATATATATATATATATATATATATCTGCATCGATATATCTTAGTACTTATGTTTCTGTTACCTTCTTGTTTTCTATATTCCTATCCATATTGATATGTCTGTCTCTCTGTCTCTCTGTCTGTCTCTCTCTCTCTCTCTCTCTGTGTTTCTCTCACTCTTTATATATATATATATATATATATATATATATATATATATATATATATATAGATGTATGTGTACGTTTTAGTTTCAAGTTACACACACCCTTTCCTCTCTGATTCTTTGTATCTCTCTTTTACCCGCTGCCTCTCTCTTTTTTCTCTATGTCTCCAAGTCGGTGTCTGGCTCCCCACGAACCTGTTAAACTACTTGCTTGTCCATTTTACAAGCCACTTACGGCCGGAAACGAGCTATTCAAATGTTCCAGCTGTTATTTGCTTGGCGGTTCTCCAGGTTGCCGGTTACTTTTGGACGGAGGCGGGGGTAACGTTTCCCTGTGGGGACCCAGCTGCTTCGGTCAGTCAAAGTGTCCGAGACGAAATGCGAAGTGACCATTATCGACGCAGTGCATCGCCTCTCTATTCTTCGAGCCTAACTCTTTTCCCTTTTCTCTCACTCGGACCTGCCCTTGCCAATAGACAGCGCCGGCCCTGCTGCGGGGAAGCCAATCTCTTTTTCCACCCGCGTTGTTTCGCTTGTTGGCCGGAATCATTCCATGACGCTTTGCGCCTTTTCACCTACACAACTAAAGAAGTAAATACGTGGTCATTCACTTTTATCGTTTCGGCCACACTTACATCGATGCATACGCTCACTAATGTAGTATTGCCATCTTTATTGAGATGTATTCCCACATTTTGTACATTGTTCTGTCTTTGCTTCATCTTCCTGCATTCTCTGTCTTATTATAAATATACATACTTCGTAGGTAAGCATCAATTCTATTGAAACCTGCCAGTGCTTTCTCCCTCTCCCTTTGTTGATTTTTTTTATTTTGTTGTTTTTGTTGTTTAGTGTCTAGTCTTTAGTGCTTCCTTTCTTTCTCTTGTTTGTTTAGTGTGTAGTTATAAGTACTTGCTTTCTTTCCCTTTTTTGTGTTAACTTCTTTCTTAATTTCTACTGTTTCCTTAATTTTATCCTTTTCATTTGTATTTGTTTACTTTTTCTTCATTTCTTTCTATCAAGTGGTGTAACTTTTTACTCTCTCTCTCCATCCCTTTCCCTCTATATCTCTCTATCTATATGGGTTCATTTTCTTATTTTCTATCTATCTCTATGTTTTTCTCCTTTTTCTATGTCTTTGCTGTCTGATTGTTTACTTTTTCTTACTTTAGTAATCTTCTACTCTCTCGGTCTGTGTTTGATATGTTTATATCTCTATCTGTTACATTTTGTTAATTTGGATTCCCTCTTTTTGTTAATTGTTATGTCTCTTCTTTTTCTCTTTCTCTGTTTACTTTTTCTTACTTCACTGATTTATTTTTGTTTACCTTTTTACTTTCTTTAAGTCTGGTAATTTAAATCATGTTCTCTTAACTTCTACATGTTACCTTTTTCTTATTTTATCACTCTGTAGAGCTTACCGTTTTCATTATTTATTTCTCTTGTAATTTGTTTACAATTTCACTTTCGTCTCCTCGATTTGTTTACTTTTCTTACTTTTTTTATTTATCTATCGTATTTGTTTATCTTTCTCACATTCTATACATTCTCTCACCTCGTATCTCTATCCTTTTGTGTATTTCTCTATGGGTGTAGTTTATTACTTTTGTTCTCTCTCTATTTATTAACTTTTTACTTTTTACTTTCTTTATTTATTTTGTGTACCTTATCTAACATTATTCTCTTTTTGTTTACTATTTCTAACTTTTTTTCTCTATTTGTGAATTTTTCCTATTTATTTACATTTATTTTACTTTCTTTATTAATGTCTTTACATGTTTACTCTATTTTTGCTTCTATGTGTTTACATTTTATTTCTTCCTCTATTTTTTTAGATTTTTTTCTTTTTGTCTTAATCTGTTTACGTTTTTTTACCTTTTTCAATGTTTTGTCTGTCTTTATTTGTCTTTATTTATTTAGATATGTTTAATTTATGTTTTGATTTGTTAATATTTTGTTAATTCTGTCTTTATTTGTTTACATTTTCCTACTTTATTTCGGCCTTTATTTGTTTTCATTTCTTTACTGTTCGGTTACATTTTCTCATTTTTTTCTGTCCTAATTTTGTTCATTTTCTTTTTACTCTGTTTGTTTACGTTTTCCTCCTTCTTTCATGTCTTTATTTATTTACATTTCTTTACTTTCTTTTTGTCTTTCTTAAAAGTGAGTAATCTCCTTTAACCATTGTTTTCCTACTTGTTTCTTACTTCTTTATTAATCTCGTTACTAATGTGCGCGTCTGAGCGTTCACTCTACGTGTGTGGGGTGTGATCCTGTTTCTTTATCATATATGCAGAAGAGTGTAAAATCCTTACATTATTTAACTTTTAAATGTTACTAAATTGACATTCTCTGTAACGCTTCAGAAACAATCGAAAAACTTGAAGCGTTACCAAAGATGTAAAACTATTTATAACGGTTCTTTTTTCACCTAACATTTTCAGGTGTGGGTTTCTCCTGATGCGAAAGTACTTAACACTAAAGATATTTATAGAGAGTTTTCAATCAGTAAATTGTTCCCACTCTTATCAATGTGTGTGTGCCGTGCATTTTTACTTTTTTTCTCTATTCATCGTATAAAAATGTTCTGCAATAGAAATATAATATTCATCCTATGGCATTCGTCTATATTCTCTTTGTGACTCGCGTTCTCCGTCACTTCGTCCACCGCTGTTGAGTTGTCCTCGACACTCTTTAGCTGCGCCATGCCATGATTGCTACCGTTATTATAGTGTTTCTCGTCTTTCTCTCTAGTGTGGTCGCCGTCTCAGTGTGTCTATGTGAACAAACTTTTATTAATCGACAAATAAGGGAGTTTAAGACAGATTTTCAGAGGTTCAGAAAGGCTTTTTATTGGTCTTGTTTGTATTAACATCGTCGATGAGAAAAACAGTATCGATCCTATACTTCTTAATATATATATATATATATATATATATATATATATATATATATAGCTATTAAACTTTTAACTTATAAATTTTGCTAAGTGGGGGACAATTTTATACTAGAAATCTAGCAAAGAGCGATTCGTATTCTTCATCTCATTCGATACGTAACTTAAAAGTTCGACTTATCGTTACCTGTCTGCGCACTTCACCCTCCATAGTAAAGACTGTCCAAAATTATCGTTTATTTGTCGAGACAACAAGTTACGTCACTGCGTTTCGATTTGTCCGTCTGTATTCTGACCTTTATTTATCATAAAGCCGTTGTTCTGTTTATCTTAAGGTCTCCTGCCTATTACTAATTCATGGGAAAACAGATTAGATTTCCCAATGTTGCTCTGTCGGGAATACACCTAGCTAGATAATTTTAACCCGGTCACCTTCAATACTTGCTGAAGTACACCTCTTCAAAAATAGGGGTCATCATGTTACATTTTCCTACTCTTTTACTATATTTGTTTACGTTTTATTTCTTCTTTTCTGTTTTTTTATTTATTTACTTACGCACTATATTTGTTTACATTTTCTTACTTTCTCCCGTGCCCATATTTATTTTTATTTCTGTTCATGTGTATTTTGTATTTCTTATGTTCGTCTCTACTTTCTTACTTTTATTACTTATTTTCTCTATTTTATTCTTTTTGTCTCTATTTGTTTACATTCTATTTATTTTTTTGTTTATCCATATGTTCAATTTTTTTACCCTCTATTTGTTATTTCGTTTATGATGCATATATTTGTTTACATTTTGGTTCTTTCTTAATCTATTTTAGATTTTCTTACTTCATGTGTTAATTGTTTATATTTTCCTCCCTTTTTATTACTCTATCTTTAAACATGGCTTAAGTTCTGTGTCTATTTGTTTATAGTATATTTCTTTCTTTCAGTCTCTGTTTTGTACATTTTCTTTCGTTTAGTTTATGCTCAGTTTATGTACATTTTCTTTATTTTTTTCTATTTGTTTATATTTTCTTACTATCTTTTGTACCTATATTTCCTTTGTTTTTTCTCTTGTCTTTCTATCTCTATTTATTACATTTACTGTCTACTTTTATATCTATTTGTTTATATGTTTATTTATTTTAGTTCTGTCTTATTTATTAACACTTTCTTAGTTGGTTTCTGTCTCTATCTGTTTTGATTTGCTGAGTGTCTCACTCTATTTTTAAAACGTTTGCATTGTTACTTTCTTTTCTATCAGTATTTTTGAACTTGCTCTTTCCTTTTTGTTTTGATTTGTTTATATTTTATGACTTTTGTTTTATCTTTATTTATTGAATTTTTTGCTTTTTTCTCTCTACTTTTTTTTTGTCAGACGACGTTAAGAAAGCCATAGAAAAAAAGTAGACCGTTGCTCGACTTGTTCAGTTTCTTGTTTTCTGGTTTGAGTATTTGTTTATTTATGTATATATTTCTCCATTATTTTTCAGTTTTTATAATTTTGTGTTTTTTGATTACACTTTTCATTTTTTCTATATGTCTTTATTTTTTTTTACATTTAACTACATTATTCTTTGTTTTTACTTTCGGTCTCTGATTTTTTATTGTTTGCTTTCTTTTGTCGCCTTATTAACTAAGATTGCCTTTAGACTATTCTTGTTGGTCTATTTTCCATATATATATATATATACATATACATATACATATACATATATATATATATATATATATATATATATATATATATATATATATATATATATATATATATATATATATATATAAGTACTGTATGGTAGGGCAGGAAAAACCAGCAGAGTGCTCGATTAATTAAGAAATCCGAGATTTCGGAGGATTAAGAGCGTAAATATTTATTTATAAAATACAGAAATTCAATGTAACATCAGTACCGTCGGTTTCAAAGCGGGAGGTTGATCCCGATTATCGTCAGCTGATAAACATATTCAGGAATGGTGGGACTTATTCGGTCACGTCTGGGATCACGTAGGACGTGATTTGTGTAAAGATGGGGGGGGGTTACATATGTGTGCATGAGGGGTTAAATTTAGATTCTAATATTTAAATTGTTAATGTATATAGAATTGTTATTAATTAAAATAAAGCAGAAGAAAAAGTTTTTTTGTAATATATATAAAAACTAAAAAGTGTAATAAATTCTGTAGGGTAGGGGTCGGGGTTTGGGGACCAGGAAGTATAGGGGAAAGACGAAGTAGAGATGCAGGGTAAGACACCGAGGGGAGGGGGGAGAGAAGGGAGGGTCTAGGTGTGGTAAACATTGATAGCCGTTGGTTCTAAGGCTCGGCACCGCCGCTAACTTTTCGACCCCATATCGTAGCATAAAGTGTAAGAGTGGGGAAGAAGGGAATAATATTACTGTTAATAATAATAGTCAAAATAATAATAATAGTGGTGGCCCGGCGAATTTAAAAGATAAAAATAAAAATAAAAATAAACAAATAAATAAAAATAATAATAAGAATAAAAATAAAAATTAAAACCCCGCGTGGCAGGGAAAAATACTGTAGGCATAAGCGTGTTATTAAAATAGCACTGGCTATTTGGTGTAACGGTTTCCGGGTGTCAAGCGGGTCCTAAAATGTAATACTGAGTGAAGTGTGGAGAGGTATAAGGGAATGAATTTGGGGAGCTTGAAAATTTTAAAGGTTAGATAACTTAAAACGGAGGTTATGGAAAGTAGAGGATATGGAAGTACTATAGAAAAATTATAGAACGATAAATGAGCCTCGGATCCAACTGACCGATTCACTATCAACAGGTTCGGCTGTTGACGGCCCGAAAGGGCCTGCTACGAATCTGTTGATAGTGAATCGGGCTCTAAGGGTGTATTAAAAAGATCAAATATTTAAGAGGTCCGGCACGGGAGAAGTCTAATGGAAATTGGACGTCTGTCTAACGGCTGTCTATGGCATTATCTAAAGTCGGTGTTTACAAAGGGGTGATGTTTACAAAACAGGTAGTTCTTCGTTGTCGAGGGGGGGGGGATAATTAATTGATGAAGGTAGGTGTCTGATTCTAATAATTAGGGTTGCTTGGGGTGGGTGGATAACTTAATAAGAAATATATAAAAAAATATATAAGAAAATAAAAAAATATATAGAAAAATATAATAAATCAATAATAAAAAAACACACTAATAAAAAATAAAAAAATAAAAAAATAAGAAATAAAAAATTAAAAATAAACAATGTTAAAAATATATAAAAAGGGTATTAAGAAAATAAAATTTAAAAAATTTAAAAAATAAAAATAAAAAAAATAAAAAAATAAGAGATATAAAAAAATTAGGGAATTGCGTTTATATCTAGGGTTAGGTGAGGGGGTAAGGACAATATGGGGTTGAGAAATAGAGTGGTGGGTCAAGGAAGGGTGTGCGAGATGGGTTTGTCTTAGTCATTATTGTGTCGGTCAGTCCAGTTCATTGTATTCTTCTTTTCTATTTTAACTTTTACGTTTTATTTATTTATTGATTTTGTTTCCCTGGTGCATTGTTTAGTATTACTTTCTCCTTCACTTTATCCGTTTACATTTCCTTGTTGCTTGTTTTCCTTCTTTTGTCCTACTGTTTTATGCTTTCATTCTCTCTATCTACATTCACTTATGCTCGTTAATATTTACTTTTACTCTCTTCTCTCATTCTCTTTATTCAGTTATTCTGTCTTCAGGGTTCTAGTTTTTAGTGAAAGATTTTGAAGAGACCGAGTTTTATAGAAACATTTTGAAGAAAGTGTTAAGTAATATTCACATGTGTGAGAGAGCGAGATACATTTCATATGATAAACAAACACAATAATGAATTAAAAAGCTTAACTTCATTTAAATAGCCTTGACCTTTTTTGAAAATAAATTAATGTATCCTTTCTTTAATTGAATAACGTCAATAAATCACTGTAAATATCGACGAAACTATTACATATAGATGAGAGAAATAGAGAGGCTATAATTTAAAATCAATAACACCATTCATTAATTTATTATAGATGTATTACAAAATATATATGCAAATAAATATTCCTAATTTCTGTGCAAGGGTCTTTCATCACTACTATACATATCGTAATGAATAATATAATGTTTTAAATAAAGTAACTTTCTTTGATGGTAATAAACAAGCGATTAATGAAACATACTTTCGTTTTTTATTCATTTACATACATGTATATACAAATATATATATATATATATATATATATATATATATATATATATATATATATATGTCATTTAGATAACTATTAAATTTACAACAAATATATAAAAAGACAATGCAGATAAAAAAATCATTTCTCTTAGGCATAAAAACTCAAATCTTTATAGGATATTTAGTCGTTGGTCATACAAGTTGTCATAATATTTGAACTTACCTTATGCTAGACACTCAGCAAAATACCTACTTCACTCTATGGGTAAATACTATTTAGGTGATCCCCAATTTGTTTAAAGATACTTCATTTGCAAATTGTTGTGGGTGAGTGGGACAATATTTGCAATCGTTCTACAACAGGTTAGTAGTGCCGTTCCAACCCTCTGCTAAGTGATAGACTGCCCACTTCTTCTGGGTGATCCGAAAACAAGCAGATCCATCTCTAATTGTGAGTGGGAACTAAGAGGTGCTTCAAAAGTAAAGTGAGTCGGGATGGGATGTTGGAATGAATTGTGTCCTCCAAGATATCAAGTGGTATAGGGCAACACAAAGTGTGGGGAGTGGGCATATTTTGGTCATCTCTAGTACCAAAAGACAAAACAGGGACATAACTCATTTACTCTACTAGTCAAGAGTGTTTATAAAGAAATATTAATGGATGGGTTCCGTATCACCCAAGACTGTGTATGCCATTCCTTAGCAGGGAAAAAGAGCTCATACCTGGCGAATCGACGGATGCACAACCCAGTTCCGGGCGTCCACCTTCTATCTAACTCCATGCGATGTAATCTCCTCCAATCGCATCTGGTCTTCACTTTAATCTGATGCTTAAAGTAGACCACCAGATCCTGATCCGAAACAGATCCCCCCTATGGACCACGTCAAGACGTTAAACCCACATCACCATTCTCGCTACGGCTAGGATGGCTAGTAAAACCATTCGTTCCTCCCTAATACATTACGGGGCCACGTTTTAGACGATGAATGCAATATTCAGGGACATCGAATGCTCGCCGTCGATGTGAGACGTTACCTCAGCGACATACTAACAGAGTCGCCAAAATTTGCTGCGACTCGGGCCGCCTTTTTTGTAAGAACATCTAACGCGATCGCTGATAACCCCGCTCATAATGAGGAATAAAAGGGGGCAACTTCTTCACCGTCAACAAAAAGAAGAGGTAATGTGTGGGCACCAAACAGAACTAACACATCTTATCGGAACTCGAGTGTTCTAACATCAACGAATTTTGTCTTTAAGAATTATTCAAACTTTTTAGCTTACTAGATGACGTCATACTTATTGTAACAATCATAATCGCTTTTCATTTCAAATTAGAACGCTGTTTTTAAGAGATTATTATAGCAATATTCTTTGTTTCTTACAGAAATTCGAAAAAAATGTGGAAACTATATTGTCACCGTAAAAAAGTGAGCATCACATGATTTTAATACAAATTAAGACACCAAGTATTACGTAAGTGCAATAACGTAAAATTTGAATGTTTGATGAGATTTTTATAACACATTTTATTAATCTTTTTTAGAGAGTTATCAAGTTTATAGGATACTCGTAACCGATTAGGTTCGTATATTTTGTATATATTTATATGGGAATTGAAAAGAAAAGAAAACATTATTTAAATATTCAACAACGTCTCGTCTTTAATTCAAGACTTCCTCAAGATGGTTAATTTGCAGAAAGAACATGCAAGTGTAATATTTGAAAATATTTAGTGCGTTTGTGACGTAAAATATATTTTTTCGAACGAACTGTAGCCGTTATAATAAAACCGGGTGATGCGTTTATGAAATGGAATGAATGTGTTTGTTTCTTATTTTTTATTGTTATCGATGTTATGTATACACTTTTGTTGGTAATGTGATTTAAAACTGCTAGCCTGGATCTAAATTCAAGTTCTATTCAGTTAGTATAAGTTTGCTGATTAAAGGAGATAAATTGTAGACACCATTACGTTGTTTAATTGTGTTTAAGTTCAGAATGTGTGCTGATTCGAGAAGTCTTCGACGGGATTTAATTAAAATTAATTTAATGAGTCTAGCCTGTTTAAAGTAAATATGTATTTTCAAATATTGTATTTGTTTGTCATTTCTTCAAATGAATCATCTTGCAGAAGTCTTAGAATAATGACGAAACGGAATATATAAATAATTTTAGATTTTCTTCTTTTATTTTTCCATCGCGTTGGAATAGTTTTTCCATAATTCGTATATATATATATATATATATATATATATATATATATATATATATATATATATATATATATATATATATATATATATATAAATGAATAAATGCGAAAATGTGTCCATATATCCTTACTATATAAACATCAGCACAATTTGTGTTTATTAAATTCTATAATGCAACGTATTTTGTGTTTTAATACCGTATATATATATATAGGAAGCTGGAAATATCCTAAAACACATTTAGATCTTCTTAATTCATTTCATAAAAAACTTCTAATAAATTAATATTCTGTAATATACGATTGTAATTAAGCATTGTCATATTTCTGATATATATATATATATATATATATATATATATATATATATATATATATATATATATATATATGCAATAGTCTTATCGAAAGTATAACTTCTGAGGCCGTAGGGATGCTGAGAACAAATATTGAGAACAAGTACTTAACTTTGATCTGAGCCAAAAGGTTATGCAACCTAAAAAAATATGTTTTTATGGCTAGACATTTTTAAATAAATGAAAAAATGATTTTATATAATATTGTATTATCTTTTGATGGGGTGAGTAATATACTATCGGGTCTGTGGTCATAAGACCGACATCCGGAAACACCCTCCTTTTTTAAGGGGTAGGTAATCCTCCCAGGTATTATATCTTCCTTCAGGGAGAAAGTAGTGTAATATCTGTTCTGGTGTCAGGACCATCTTCCAAGGGAAGCAGCGTTTTCTTTATTATTTATTTGGGGGAGGTGTAGTATCTGTCCCCATGATAATATACTCACAGGCATTATCTTCTCCTGTCATGAGAGCAATACTCCCATGTATTCCTCTCTGTTATTGTGAGGCAGTATAGTATATTTACGTTCCTTATGATACCATATTTTCATAATAATCTTCTTCGTTTTGGAGTTTTTTATGTTGTCATTATAACATATTCTAAGGCATTTCCTCCTTTTTTAGGGAGGAGGCGTGCGTCATGAAAAGATGCTTTCACTAATTAGACCCCACTTTTGAGGGGCACTGTAGAATATGTTCGTACAGTATGATATACTCCCTTGAAACTAGCTAAAATATGCGACCGGAAATTACGTTGGTGTGAGGATATCTGTTTTTATTTATGCATAAAATTTCTATTAATTCTATATTTTTTATTTACAGCACAAAACATTCACTTACTCTTCTATTTAAACGCTGTTTTTCTAAAAAAAAAAAATACTTAAAACCTCACTTTATTTCAAAATAATTTAATTCTTATAAATCTACTTTCCTTTTGATATTGATGTATAGATATAATTATTTGCATTGTTCGTCGAATTTTTTGAAGCAAAAAGATGCCCCTCGACGTAAGTTCGTTGCTGCGAGGATGCTATTTGTAATTATGAAATGATACACCTTTACTTTTTCATTATTATTAATTACATCAATAATTAAAACAATTCTATGATTAATACGGTTTTTGCGTACACCTGCAGACGTACCATCACCCGGTTTGTCTCTATAGATAAAAAGCAGCATTTTTTGTTCATGTTACTACTCGCTGGGACAGCTTGCTGGAGTCGGTCGTTATTATGTCTACACTACGTTCAAAAAAGTTTTGGGGCAAACTTTCACATAGATGTAATATCTTCTAACTGTCTAACATGGCTGGCTCCACTATGCTTTTGTTACAAATAAACTTAATTGTTTGAATTTCTTGACGTCAGTGTGTATGCATAGTGTACACCATCGAGTGAAATATCTCTATGGTGTTCAGCAGTAGTAGCATCATTTTGCACATCACATACTTTAGATGGTGGGAGTGTGAGTGAAAAGTGTAGTGAATTATTTGTTCAAACAACACATATAACACAAATATTCACACTATTTAATTAACCTATCTGGCTTTTTCGTGCCACAACATGTATAATAGCGAGGAAGAGATCCTGGACTATGAAACCTAATGCGCATATGCAGATATGTACGTCACTTCCGACAACCGGAAATAACCAAATATTGATGTTTTAATAAAGCAATTATTTATTTGATTGATCATTGAGCGAACAATAAAATCGGCTTTGCTGAGTTCAATGCGTATCGGATTTCCTATAGTCAATTACATATTGATATCGCTGGGGATGAAGTCAACCCAATATTATGAGAAAAAACGGACATACCGTATGCCATTATTGAGGTGGCATGTTTTCTCTCAGAATGAGGTATGGTATTGTGCAGTTGTAAGAGGTCCACCTTCTCAGGTTTTACCTTCTCGGTCTTTCAAAATGGTTACTGTATTGCTAATCTCCTAGAGTGCCCTTACCAGGGAATGCCGACGAGGCTGACCAGGCGTGTGTTGTCGGTCACAGTGCTATTACATCTCGTGTGTTTGCTTTGCAGCTCCAGTTTCTCGACTTTTTATCACATCATTGAAGGGGGAATGGAAATAAACCTTGAAATCGAATGAAATGAATCGTGCAAATAGACGTTTAATTTCCGCATTTATCAAACTAAAATTAGTAGATATGATATAAAATAAAGAACACACCGACACCCTTGCAGCTTGTGAATCATATTAAATTTTAAAGATTAAAAGAAAATATTTTTAAATCCCTAAATTTTAATAAGACGCCATTTTTCACTTCACATTTATTTTGTTTTACAGAATGAATAAGGACTGCTTTTCTGAAAGATATCATTCTGAACCAAACCTACATGATGGCCGAATTATTGGGGGTCGTCTTTGTGAAAGTTATCGATCTGAGCCTAATCTACATCATTGCAGAGTGGATCGTCATTGTATAAATACATACGTGGCCAACATGCATCATTGCACAGTAAATAATGAACACCGTTTTGAAAGATGTCGATCTGAATCATACTTACTTCATTTTCGAATCAATATGGCAGGAGTGAATGAAATTTATCGATCTGAACCAAAATTACATCACTATTATAGAAAAACAGACAACGGTTTGCCAAACAGAACCTCCTCAGGTCAAAGCACGAAAGTTGGCTGCTATAAACCGCAAGTACTTCACCCAAATGAAGGTTACTCTGCACTACAACGTTCTCAACGTGTGATTCTGGGTGGTAATTACAATCTTACCAAATCCGAAATGATACTGAGATCGGGAAATACACCCTCAGTTGAATGCAGTAGCAAAGAAAATGCTCAAATGTTTGAATTATGCGAAATAGACTACGGTTTCTCGAACGAACGCTCTCCTGGATACAGCAGGAAACCCGGCTGCTCCATAACAACGACAAGTTGCTCAAACAACGACAAATCTTCACTACAGCTGGCCGAATGTGTAATTATGGATGGTAATAATAATCTTATCAACTCCGATATGACAAGGGGACAGAAAAATATACCTTCATTTGAGTACATTAGCCAAGAAAATTCTACAATTTCTGAATTAAGACATTACAAAATGGACCACGGTTTTTCGAGCGAAAGCTCGTTTGATCACACCCCGAAAGCCGGTGACATACCTATACAATTACCTAGCTCAAATAACGGTTATTATTGTGAAGACTATGCACAACACCTGCCTGGATGTGTTATTTTTGATGAGAACGATTATCTCAGCGAAAGGAATATGATATTCGCACCGAGAAAAACACCCTCAATGGAGTCTATTAACAAACAAAATATTCCAATTCCTGAATTAAGCAATGGCACATCAGGGGGTAAACGGTTGTTCGAGTTCAGAAGGTCATTTATCAGATATTTGAGCTCATGTGTAAACCCCAGAACTGAAATCTGAAAGACAAGGAAAAACCAGGGTATGACATTAAAATAGTGGGTTAACAAATCATTTATCGATGTTTTATTTTATTTATCTAACAGGTTTTAAAATTTTCTAATCTATTTTTATTCGATAATTCTATTTGGGAATCATTATGTGATCTATTTTGTTACATTCCGAGTTAATTCAATTTAATTCCTGTTTATTTTGAGATCACAAAGAGAAATGTGAAGTTATGAAAAATGAACATGTATAATTAATTATTATTTTTTGTCCAACATTAAAAGGCATGCTAAAAATGAAATACAATTTTGGTTGAAAAATCGATAAGAATGGCAAGGTGTATTTTTTTTTTTATATAATAAATTAAATATTCCGATCGTGACTGATCATTTTCAATGAAACTAAGAATCCGACATTTTTTGTTATTTTCTTCTTTCTTTCTTAACGCCGACACATTGTCAGCGATCCGACAACTTCTGCTATAAATGGAGACAGGTTAATGTCAATATTAAGTGATGGTGGTAGTAGAACAACACAGTGGTTGTGGAAAAGGGCGCTCGATTACGCGTATATGTATTAAATATGTTTTCCACATTAGAGGGTACCTTAAACATTAAATGCGATTTTGTTTAGGAAATCGATAAGGATTCCAAGATTTATTAATTTAAAAAAAAAATGTAATACTTATACACTTAATCAATCGCCTGTCTCCACCGCAACTTCGTTTTTTCCACCACCACAATCACTTTATCTTGCCAGTGACCTATCTCCAATTACAGCAGGAAAGACGCTGGCCGTTGTCGGTTCGCTGACAACGTGTCGGCGTTTAAAAAGAAGGGACAAATATTAAAAATTTCAGATTTTCAGTAACATTGAAGATGATCAGTCACTGTCGAAATAGTTGGTGTATTGTATAAAAAAGAAATAACTCCTTGGATCCTTATCGATTTCCTAAGCAAAATTGTATATATATACATAAATATTTATAATTATATATATACAGGGTGTTTCAAAAGTCTTGGGAACATTACAAATGCGTATATCTCATGAACTATTCCAGGTAGAAAAATGAAACTGGTGCCATTTTAAAGCTTGCTTAATCAAGTTTTTGGTCATACTAATGATTTTCGTGTTATCTTTCCAGGTGCAGTAATGGCGTTCTCTAAACAAGACAAGGCATTTTGCGTCCTCCAATTTGCAAAGACTGAATCTGCAAAGACTGAATCGTGGACATGTGTTCAGCGTGCATTTCGCAGGAAATTTAAAAAAGAAGCCCCTGAAAGGAAATCCATTGTCAGATGGCATGCTAAATTTGTGAAAGATGGGTGTTTGTGCCCAAGTAAGCGAACAGGTCGCCCTTCAACTTCAGAAGATGCAGTTGAGCAAGTTCGGACAGCCTTTCAGCGGATCCCCCGTAAATCAGTGAGAAGAGCCAGCAGGGAACTTCAGCTTGCTCCAGCAACTGTCTGGCGTGTCTTAAGGAAACGACTGCAAATGGTACCTTATAAGCTCAAGTTGGTCCAAAACTTGAAGGACACTGATAAGCCACTTCGCCGTGACTTTTGCATTGCAATGCAAGAGAAGTTGGAAGATAACGGCTTTGATGACCGGCTTGTTTTTAGCGATGAGGCGACCTTCCATCTGAATGGCAAAGTTAACAAGCATAGCACTCGCATATGGGGTACTGAGAATCCTCATGAACTTCATGAGCACGAGCGAGATTCACCAAAAGTGAACGTGTTTTGTGCAATTTCCAAGAAAGGTGTCTATGGACCGTTCTTCTTTGAAGAGGCAA
The DNA here is from genome assembly GCA_963556195.1 of Sepiola atlantica. Classification (NCBI taxonomy): domain Eukaryota; kingdom Metazoa; phylum Mollusca; class Cephalopoda; order Sepiida; family Sepiolidae; genus Sepiola; species Sepiola atlantica. Next base: position 109,948,915 of record OY744526.1, on the reverse strand, counting down.
CTATCACTGGTGAATCCTATCTCAACATGCTGGAAAACTGGTTAATGGCTCAGTTGGAACAAGCAGAATCTGATGACTTCATTTTTCAACAAGATGGTGCACAATCACACTGGAGTCTTAGAGTAAGGCAGTTTCTTAACACAAGGCTGCCTGGTAGATGGATTGGGAGATCTGGGCGAGGTGATGACGTTCTTATGCCCTGGCCTCATAGGTCTCCAAATCTTACCCCGTGTGACTTTTTCCTTTGGGGCTTTGTCAAGCAACAAGTCTATGTGCCGCCCCTTCCAAGAGATATTGACGAACTAAAGGCTCGAGTAACGGCAGTTGTGGGAACCATTGACGTCAAGATGCTGGAACGCGTTTGGCAGGAAATGGACTATCGACTAGATGTCTGCCGTGTTACGAATGGTGCTCATATTGAGCAACTTTGAAGATTCCCCACAAAACTTGAAACTTTAACCTTTCCAACGGTACCAATTTCATTTTTCAACTCCTACTAGTTTTTAAGTTATTTCAAATCGTTATGTTCCCAAGACTTTTGAAACACCCTGTATATTATTATTATTATTATTATTATTATTATTATTATTATTATTATTATTATTATTATTATTATTATTATTATTATTATTATTATTATTATTATTATTATTATTATTATTATTATTATTATTATTATTATTATTATTATTATTATTATTATTATTATTATTATTATTATTATTATTATTATTATTATTATTATTATTATTATTATTATTATTATTATTATTATTATTATTATTATTATTATTATTATTATTATTATTATTATTATTATTATTATTATTATTATTATTATTATTATTATTATTATTATTATTATTATTATTATTATTATTATTATTATTATTATTATTATTATTATTATTATTATTATTATTATTATTATTATTATTATTATTATTATTATTATTATTATTATTATTATTATTATTATTATTATTATTATTATTATTATTATTATTATTATTATTATTATTATTATTATTATTATTATTATTATTATTATTATTATTATTATTATTATTATTATTATTATTATTATTATTATTATTATTATTATTATTATTATTATTATTATTATTATTATTATTATTATTATTATTATTATTATTATTATTATTATTATTATTATTATTATTATTATTATTATTATTATTATTATTATTATTATTATTATTATTATTATTATTATTATTATTATTATTATTATTATTATTATTATTATTATTATTATTATTATTATTATTATTATTATTATTATTATTATTATTATTATTATTATTATTATTATTATTATTATTATTATTATTATTATTATTATTATTATTATTATTATTATTATTATTATTATTATTATTATTATTATTATTATTATTATTATTATTATTATTATTATTATTATTATTATTATTATTATTATTATTATTATTATTATTATTATTATTATTATTATTATTATTATTATTATTATTATTATTATTATTATTATTATTATTATTATTATTATTATTATTATTATTATTATTATTATTATTATTATTATTATTATTATTATTATTATTATTATTATTATTATTATTATTATTATTATTATTATTATTATTATTATTATTATTATTATTATTATTATTATTATTATTATTATTATTATTATTATTATTATTATTATTATTATTATTATTATTATTATTATTATTATTATTATTATTATTATTATTATTATTATTATTATTATTATTATTATTATTATTATTATTATTATTATTATTATTATTATTATTATTATTATTATTATTATTATTATTATTATTATTATTATTATTATTATTATTATTATTATTATTATTATTATTATTATTATTATTATTATTATTATTATTATTATTATTATTATTATTATTATTATTATTATTATTATTATTATTATTATTATTATTATTATTATTATTATTATTATTATTATTATTATTATTATTATTATTATTATTATTATTATTATTATTATTATTATTATTATTATTATTATTATTATTATTATTATTATTATTATTATTATTATTATTATTATTATTATTATTATTATTATTATTATTATTATTATTATTATTATTATTATTATTATTATTATTATTATTATTATTATTATTATTATTATTATTATTATTATTATTATTATTATTATTATTATTATTATTATTATTATTATTATTATTATTATTATTATTATTATTATTATTATTATTATTATTATTATTATTATTATTATTATTATTATTATTATTATTATTATTATTATTATTATTATTATTATTATTATTATTATTATTATTATTATTATTATTATTATTATTATTATTATTATTATTATTATTATTATTATTATTATTATTATTATTATTATTATTATTATTATTATTATTATTATTATTATTATTATTATTATTATTATTATTATTATTATTATTATTATTATTATTATTATTATTATTATTATTATTATTATTATTATTATTATTATTATTATTATTATTATTATTATTATTATTATTATTATTATTATTATTATTATTATTATTATTATTATTATTATTATTATTATTATTATTATTATTATTATTATTATTATTATTATTATTATTATTATTATTATTATTATTATTATTATTATTATTATTATTATTATTATTATTATTATTATTATTATTATTATTATTATTATTATTATTATTATTATTATTATTATTATTATTATTATTATTATTATTATTATTATTATTATTATTATTATTATTATTATTATTATTATTATTATTATTATTATTATTATTATTATTATTATTATTATTATTATTATTATTATTATTATTATTATTATTATTATTATTATTATTATTATTATTATTATTATTATTATTATTATTATTATTATTATTATTATTATTATTATTATTATTATTATTATTATTATTATTATTATTATTATTATTATTATTATTATTATTATTATTATTATTATTATTATTATTATTATTATTATTATTATTATTATTATTATTATTATTATTATTATTATTATTATTATTATTATTATTATTATTATTATTATTATTATTATTATTATTATTATTATTATTATTATTATTATTATTATTATTATTATTATTATTATTATTATTATTATTATTATTATTATTATTATTATTATTATTATTATTATTATTATTATTATTATTATTATTATTATTATTATTATTATTATTATTATTATTATTATTATTATTATTATTATTATTATTATTATTATTATTATTATTATTATTATTATTATTATTATTATTATTATTATTATTATTATTATTATTATTATTATTATTATTATTATTATTATTATTATTATTATTATTATTATTATTATTATTATTATTATTATTATTATTATTATTATTATTATTATTATTATTATTATTATTATTATTATTATTATTATTATTATTATTATTATTATTATTATTATTATTATTATTATTATTATTATTATTATTATTATTATTATTATTATTATTATTATTATTATTATTATTATTATTATTATTATTATTATTATTATTATTATTATTATTATTATTATTATTATTATTATTATTATTATTATTATTATTATTATTATTATTATTATTATTATTATTATTATTATTATTATTATTATTATTATTATTATTATTATTATTATTATTATTATTATTATTATTATTATTATTATTATTATTATTATTATTATTATTATTATTATTATTATTATTATTATTATTATTATTATTATTATTATTATTATTATTATTATTATTATTATTATTATTATTATTATTATTATTATTATTATTATTATTATTATTATTATTATTATTATTATTATTATTATTATTATTATTATTATTATTATTATTATTATTATTATTATTATTATTATTATTATTATTATTATTATTATTATTATTATTATTATTATTATTATTATTATTATTATTATTATTATTATTATTATTTACTCACTAGGAGTTATCACACTGGTCATCGTCAGTGGTCACCCACTGCTGACAACCTGTGGTATTACCTGGAGTCTGAGTGACAACAAGTCTCCTCAGGCCTCCAGTATGCTCCACCTCTTTTCGTTCATCACCGCTGATGACCTTGCGGTAATCGCAACAGCCACCTACCAACGATTTCCCGCTGATAAGGGCCATTGGTCCCCTCTGGGGCCCGAGTGGCAACAAGCCTTCCCAAGGTCCCAGAGCTGTCCGCGCTCTTCCAGTGGAGGTCTGGTTTTGCGCTTTCCCTCCTCGACCCTCTGTCTATAATTTTCGTGGCGTCAGCCTATGCTTGCGCCTCTCGTGCGGTTGTATTTTGCGCCCGGTTCTGTTTTGTGCTTCCGTGTGTTTGTTCTCCATTCGTTGCTTATGTGGGTTGGTTTCCGCATTCGAGGACATTTCTCAGGATTGTAGCTGTTTTGATCATTACTGTCCTTTGTATGGTCTCAGTTATCCCTTTGATTCCGATTTCTCCTAGTCTTTTCTCCATGTTTTTGGGGACTGTTCCTAGTGCTCCTATGATTATTGGTGTTATACTGACTTTCTTCATGTTCCATATTCCTTTCAATTCTCTGGCAAGTTCAGTATATTTGCTTCTCTTTTCCGTCTCTTTGATCTTCACTCTGTGGTCTGCTGGAACGGCGAAGTCCACGATTTTGCAGGATTTTTCTTTCTTGTTGATTATTATCATATCCGGTCTCCTTGCTGTTATGGGTTTGTCTGTTTGTACATTCATATCCCATATGATTTTGTGTTTTTCGTTTTCTAGTACAGTTTCTGGTTTGTGTTTGTACCGTTTTCTTGCATATTCGAAATTCAGTTGTTTGCACATTTCCCGGTGTACTTCTTTCCCCATGCTGTCATGTCTGTTCTTGTATTCCCTTTGTGCTAGCTTGCTGCATTCACTTATTATATGATTTATCGTTTCGTCTCTTTGTCCACACAATCTGCATTTGCTGTTTTCCTGGGTTTTATCTATCTTTGCTTTAATAAAGTTTGTCCTAATCGCATTGTTCTGTGCGGCCGTCAGCAGAGATTCCGTTTCTCTGTTCAGGTTTCCTTTTCTTAGCCATGCCCAGCTGTTTTCATTGGCTTCATCGCTTGTGAGTCTTATAAAGCGTCCATGTAGTTGTTTTTCTTCCCACTTTTCCTTTCTTCTGGGTTCAGTGCTTCCGGGGTTGTTTGTTGGGCTGGTGTCTCTTGCTGTGGTGATCAGTCTTTCCGTGTTCTGGGTTACATATTTCTCCAGCTCTTTTTTGGTGTCTTCCACACAGTCTTCTATACTTACCAGTCCTCTACCTCCTTCATTTCTTCTCACGTAGAGTCTGTCCGTGTCGTCTTTTGGGTGCAAAGCATTGTGCATAGTCATTAGTTTTCTTGTTCTTTGGTCAAGGTGCCTGAGTTCTTCTTTGGTCCAGCCTATGAATGGTCCAGAGTATCTTATTAGTGATACAGCCCATGTGTTTATCCCTTTTACTAGGTTTCTGCTATATAGTTTAGTTTCTAAGAGTTTCCTTGTTCTTCGTAGATATTCTTTTCCAATCTTCTCTTTCATTTCTGTATATTTGATTGTGTCTGCTTCCAGAACTCCCAGGTATTTGTAGCTATCTTGTTCTCCTAGCGCCCTCATCTCCTCTTGGTTGGGGAGTTCTATACCTTCTGTCGTCTCCAGTTTTCCTTTTTTGATCTCTAGCAGTGCACATTTTTCTATTCCAAACTCCATTTGGATATCCTGGCTGAATATCCTGGTTGTGTTTATCAGCTTTTCCAGTTCTTTTTTGTTTTTTGCAAACAGTTTAAGGTCATCCATGTACATCAAGTGGTTTATTCTTTGTTCTGTATCCGTAAACCTGTATCCGGCATCACACTTTCTGAGTATGTAGTTGAGTGGCATCATGGCTATTATAAACAGTAGTGGTGATAGAGAGTCTCCTTGAAAAATGCCTCTCTGTATTTTTATCTCAGACAGGTATTGTCCTCCGGCTGTCAGTTTTAGTCGCCATGTTTCCATCGCTTTCTGGATGAGATTAATAATCCTGTCTGGTATCTTGTATATCTTTAAGCATTCAATTATCCATGTTTGGGGGATTCTGTCGTAGGCTTTCTTGTAGTCAATCCATGCCATGGTTATGTTCTTTTGTCTTCTCTTCACCTCCTTCAGGGTCTTTTGATCAATGTATAGTAGATCATGTGCCCCTCTTTGTCCTTTCCGGCATCCCTTTTGTTCCTCGGGGAGCAGTCCACGATTGTCCAGGGATTGGTAGATTTGTTCTCTCAGTTGTGCTGTGAGAATTTTCCACATTATTGGTAGACATGTTATCGGTCTGTAGTTGCCGGGGGTCGTTCCCTTTTTGGGGTCTTTTTGTATTAGTGTTGTTCTTCCTTCCGTCATCCATTCTGGTACGTCTGTTTTATGGATACATCCGCTCAGTTTCTGCGCTATTCTTTCATGCAGGGTCGTGAATTTTTTAAACCAGTATGCATGTATTCCATCGTGGCCTGGTGCTCTCCAGTTTGCCATTTTTTTAAGGGTTTTCTTGATTGTTTCTTTGTTGATTTCTGTTTCGGTTCCTTTTTCGATTTCCTGCAGTTCATCTCTCATGTTTTTCAACCATTGGGCATTCTTGTTGTGCTTTTTTGGTACTTCCCATATCTTGCTCCAGAATTGTTTTGTTTCTGTTGGGTTCGGTAACTCTGTTGTTGTTTTTTCTCCATTTACGTTTTTGTAGAACTGGCTTTCATTGTTTTCAAAGGTCCTGTTCTGTTTGCTCTGTTCTGATTTGTACCTGTATCGTCTCAATCTTCCTTCTATTGCTGCTATCCTTTGTTTTATTTCTTCATGTTTCTCATTTAGTTTTTCCTTGCGTTTCTGATTTTTGCTTCTTAATCGTTTCATGTCCTCCTTCCTTCTGTTCACGGTTTTAGCTTCTTTCCGAAGTTTGGTGATCTGGGTTTCCAGTCTGATTTCCCATCCAGGTTTTGTCGGTCCTCTCTTTTGTCCATTCTCTTCGTTTCTTAGTTTCATACTTACCAATTTTGCCCCAGCATATATCAGGTTGTTTAGGTCTGTAATAGTTTCTGTTGGGATGTGTGTGAGGAGTCTGTTTACTCTTTCTGTTTCTGCTTGTAACTTCTTCGCTACTTCATTCCTGAGAGATGGGAGTTTTGTTTTGTTTTCTAACATGTATCGTCTAATGTTCTCTATTTCACTTGCTTCTTTTTCGTTGAGTTCTATCTCAGCAGGTTCTGTGGTTCTGCAGTCTTCTATCTCCCCTGGTTCTGTGATTCCGTAGTCTTCAGTCTCTTCAGTTTCAGTGTGTATGTTTTGCTCGTCCTCTTTCTGTGGTCTCTCCTTTGGTGGTGTTTCTTGCTCCGTTTCGCCATTAGCCTTCTGTCTGATTTCCGTCAGTTCCATCTCCGAGAACCATCCTCGCTTGAGGATCTGTCTTGCTTGATCTGCTATCCTTTGTTCCGTTGTATGGTAGTCACTAGCAATGTCCCATAGATGTTTCATTCGTTTTCGGTAGCCTCTTTCTGTAGGGTAGCGGCTTTTATAATAGCACTCCATCACCAGTCTGTTCTCTTTCGTGGTCCATTTCTTTCTATATCCTTTCAGTTTGTTGTTTTCGCTCTGGTTTTCCTGTCTTTGGTCTGTGTCCTTGTCGTACCTGGAATCAGAGAGGTTACTTACCTGGTTCTTGTCCGTTGTCTTGTTTCTGAAATGAGAAGGGCCAACATTCGCAGGATTATTATTATTATTATTATTATTATTATTATTATTATTATTATTATTATTATTATTATTATTATTATTATTATTATTATTATTATTATTATTATTATTATTATTATTATTATTATTATTATTATTATTATTATTATTATTATTATTATTATTATTATTATTATTATTATTATTATTATTATTATTATTATTATTATTATTATTATTATTATTATTATTATTATTATTATTATTATTATTATTATTATTATTATTATTATTATTATTATTATTATTATTATTATTATTATTATTATTATTATTATTATTATTATTATTATTATTATTATTATTATTATTATTATTATTATTATTATTATTATTATTATTATTATTATTATTATTATTATTATTATTATTATTATTATTATTATTATTATTATTATTATTATTATTATTATTATTATTATTATTATTATTATTATTATTATTATTATTATTATTATTATTATTATTATTATTATTATTATTATTATTATTATTATTATTATTATTATTATTATTATTATTATTATTATTATTATTATTATTATTATTATTATTATTATTATTATTATTATTATTATTATTATTATTATTATTATTATTATTATTATTATTATTATTATTATTATTATTATTATTATTATTATTATTATTATTATTATTATTATTATTATTATTATTATTATTATTATTATTATTATTATTATTATTATTATTATTATTATTATTATTATTATTATTATTATTATTATTATTATTATTATTATTATTATTATTATTATTATTATTATTATTATTATTATTATTATTATTATTATTATTATTATTATTATTATTATTATTATTATTATTATTATTATTATTATTATTATTATTATTATTATTATTATTATTATTATTATTATTATTATTATTATTATTATTATTATTATTATTATTATTATTATTATTATTATTATTATTATTATTATTATTATTATTATTATTATTATTATTATTATTATTATTATTATTATTATTATTATTATTATTATTATTATTATTATTATTATTATTATTATTATTATTATTATTATTATTATTATTATTATTATTATTATTATTATTATTATTATTATTATTATTATTATTATTATTATTATTATTATTATTATTATTATTATTATTATTATTATTATTATTATTATTATTATTATTATTATTATTATTATTATTATTATTATTATTATTATTATTATTATTATTATTATTATTATTATTATTATTATTATTATTATTATTATTATTATTATTATTATTATTATTATTATTATTATTATTATTATTATTATTATTATTATTATTATTATTATTATTATTATTATTATTATTATTATTATTATTATTATTATTATTATTATTATTATTATTATTATTATTATTATTATTATTATTATTATTATTATTATTATTATTATTATTATTATTATTATTATTATTATTATTATTATTATTATTATTATTATTATTATTATTATTATTATTATTATTATTATTATTATTATTATTATTATTATTATTATTATTATTATTATTATTATTATTATTATTATTATTATTATTATTATTATTATTATTATTATTATTATTATTATTATTATTATTATTATTATTATTATTATTATTATTATTATTATTATTATTATTATTATTATTATTATTATTATTATTATTATTATTATTATTATTATTATTATTATTATTATTATTATTATTATTATTATTATTATTATTATTATTATTATTATTATTATTATTATTATTATTATTATTATTATTATTATTATTATTATTATTATTATTATTATTATTATTATTATTATTATTATTATTATTATTATTATTATTATTATTATTATTATTATTATTATTATTATTATTATTATTATTATTATTATTATTATTATTATTATTATTATTATTATTATTATTATTATTATTATTATTATTATTATTATTATTATTATTATTATTATTATTATTATTATTATTATTATTATTATTATTATTATTATTATTATTATTATTATTATTATTATTATTATTATTATTATTATTATTATTATTATTATTATTATTATTATTATTATTATTATTATTATTATTATTATTATTATTATTATTATTATTATTATTATTATTATTATTATTATTATTATTATTATTATTATTATTATTATTATTATTATTATTATTATTATTATTATTACTACTACTACTAAATATATACTTTCTTAAATTTGACATCGCTTGATCACCATGTTTCCAAGAACATATTTTTTAAAAGATAACGTCATGAAGGATGATTCTACCATCACTCTCCATGACGTCATCAACTTTCAAATTAACACTTTTAGCAGCATTTGAAATAAAAAACAGTAATAACGTAATTACGTGATCCATTAACAAGTACTATGTATATTTATTTATTAATAATATTCTTTTGTTTTCTCAATCCACCCTATACCATGTCTATGCATCTACATTATATATAATTAATTTTGTTTGTTTCAAGCAAACAGTTTGAGACGTAATAATGATTCCGATTCAAACGGTGTGTTAGGGGTTGTTACAGACGTGCCGTGGGCGTTCATTTTGTGCTCATGGCCTCTCGTTCATTAAGACTTAATCTTCAATTGCATCCGACCCTCATGTGCTGATTAGTGAATAGAGACAAGCAAGCATGACATGATACAGACTTTAACATATTGTAAAAAATATGGCACAGCAAATAATAATAAAGATCGACACAGAGGATTTCAGTACCTTCACGGATAAGCCTCAGTCCCGGAAATTGCCGAAGCAGTTTAAGAGGTTACAGCCGCTAAAAATTGTAAAAATGCAAACGACACAAAGCCTGTGAAATGTTAGGTAAGCGTTAGAGTTGAAACAATTCATAGCTTCTCAAAAAATAATTTGCAAAGGTTACTCTAACAAAAACGGTGGCTATCAAAATCGTAATTTATACGGCTATTTCCAAGATTGATTCGGGATTGGTGACATTATTGAGATCCTCTCGATTCAATTAATTGCAAGTACCAAAATATGTAACTAACTGTAGAGGAGATCGAAGTGTGTTGCGACCACAATTGTAACGTATTCTGAAAAGAAGAGGATAAAATTCATCCACTGTTTCACAACAACAAATAGAAAAGTTCTTATAAATGTATCATCATTTTTTTGTGCGAGAGTCAGGGATATCGAGGGTACGTGTTCTTTTCATAATTAGTCGTTTTTTGGAAGTCAGCTCAAATTAAAGGCACATAGTTCTAGGACAAGTTAGATCAAGTACGTAGAATTTCTGTGGAAACACACGCATGACAAAGGTAAAACTGTTACTTTATCTTGGAATTAATCACATGTTATATCAAAAGTATTTGTATGTATTATATTAACATTTGATCTCATTGTCTTATTGATAAGATCTAATAATTGTTTCAATTCATTTTTTTTATTTTCTCTTCTCTTTTTGTCCATGCTTAGGCACGAAATCTACCAAATTTAGAATTGGAAATTAATTGAGATGTTAATTACCTGCGAGACAAATTAAGGCGATGTACGTGACTAATGATGCGTCTTGCCAATACTAGCTGAATAGTTAACATTTGTGAAACACACGTTATGTATGTAACAAATATATATCTGCAGCTATGACGACAGATGGTACGACTCATCGGGCAGTGCATATCTGTCGCAATCAAATCAATTGGAGTGGATATTATAGAGAAGACCTCGCTGTAGCATGACATACTGTAGAATAATAATCATCGGAAAGTTAAACTTGGTGTACAATGATTGATAGAAATATTATCTAGTAATACTAAAGTAATAAAAAATGTTCTGATCCCATGAAAACACGCCCCCCCCCCAAAGTGTTTCTTTTATATAAAAGGTGAATTTATTTATTGGTTGACAAGAATAATGCTAGTTACATGGTGTTGTCTGATTGGAATAATTTTTCCTTTCAGTTAACATTGTTATTTGGCCTGAAGATACTTCAGTATGTTTTAGGATTTGGCTGACACATGTATGCACATATGTAGCCAAAAATATTTGAGTCTGCTCATGTGCATGTAAGGTTGTTTCTATGACGTTTAGCCGACGAATATATATGTCAAAAGGTCCTGACTTATATATTCCCTAAGGTAATCGTGTAGTTTTTGTAGCGTACCAATTAAGCTTTAAAAAAGAAGACCTTTTCTCGTCCTATTATTTTGCTCTTGTCAAAACAAGGGCACGTAATCCAGTTAATTATTGAATCGCCTTTAGATAGAACATTAACGAAGCGTGCATTAATTACGAACACGCGAAGCCAAGACGAGGTACGGGGAGACAAGAATGAGAAAGGGGTCTGCGATTCATACAACACGTGAAATGGTTACACTGTATTTTGTTTTTACACAACTATTTTACACAACTATTAATGAACCACCTCTTTATTTTTAGAAACGTTCTGACATCTGTATGCGGTGGTGGTTTTATCCTAGAACACGTAATCACCATTTTATTGATATACAAGGAATAAATAGTGTAATTAAAATTTCATTAACTGGCTTTGATTAAAAAAAGATATAACTAAAGGAGCTATTTTATATATATATATATATATATATATATATATATATATATATATATATTCTTCCTTTTTACCATTATGTCAACCCTACATGTGTTTGTACTTGCATGACATTTTTCTCTATATTATCATCCTGATGAAGTCTTATAAATAAAGACGAAACGTTGATGTACACATAAAAAAACATCCATTTTTTGGTTTTCCTTTTTCATTTTCCCATCACGTCGGATTACCTTCATCCTTATCTTCCCCTATATATATATATATATATATATATATATATATATATATAGATATATATATATATATATAAAGATATATATATATATATATTCAATCACGTGACCGGAAATAGATATGCAGCAATTAAACGGCCGACGTAGGCGTTAAAGATAGTATCAGAACATATTTACGGAGTTTATAGTTCCGGGAATTAATTTATATGACTGTTAACCGATCTCAAACGTTTGATATATCTCCGTTTGATTATACTAGAGTATTCCGTTTATTATATCGTAACATTTAAATTGTACTTTTTATGGTATAACGCTAAACATTAATAAAGCATTTTCGGCGGTCAGTTTACTTATTTAAATTGTCCTTTTATTTAATTAATAACTAAGTATCTCCCAGGAGGCTATTCACATTAATTTTGGGTTGGCTCATTGGCACCCCCTCTATTTTCACTCTTTTTGTTAATTAATATCTTGTCATAACATATTTACATACCTTTACAGATAATTTCAATTTTACAAATCACGTTATTTCGTATGTACGCAGCAACGCACGATATTTGATCAAATAGGTTTATATTTACAGAAGATTAGAAGCTAGGAAAAAGAGGGGTATACCTAGTTTGTACCAAATGATGTGTTAAATAGAATTATAAAATTGAAAATTGCTCGTTATATGATTCTTTTTAATCAACTATTTAAAAATATAAACACCGCTGGCTCGTATCTACACACATACGTATGTTATTTGATCAATGAATTTTATCAGTAAGGATAACAAATTGGTTTACTATATATATATATATATATATATATATATATATATATATATATATATATATATGTTTATATATATATATATTTATATATATATATATATGTTTATATATGTTTATATATATATATATATTATATATATATATGTATATACATGTATATTTTTATATATATATTTATATATATATATATATATATATGTATTTATATATATACATAAATATATATATGTATATACATGTATATATATATATTTATATATATATATATATAAATATACATGTATATATATGTATTTATATAAATACATATATATATATAAATATTATATATATATTTATATATATATAATATATATACATATATATATTTTATGTATATATATATTATATATATGTTTATATATATATATATATATTATATATATATATATTTATATATATATATATTTATATATATATATATTTATATTATGTATATATTTTATATATATATATATATATATATTGTATATATATATAATTTATATGTATATAATTTATATATATATATATATTATACATATATATATATTTACCTATATATATATATATATATATATATATATATATATATATATATATATATATATATATGCGACATAATCATGTCGTCAACTCGGATCTACTTCGATCCCCTCAGTTAAGCGACTTTGAGCCTGGGTAGTACCAGATGGGTTTCCATTTGGAAATATCAGAGGCTATATGTGGGAGGACGTTTAAACTGGAAAAAAGAGGTATTTAACAAGCGTATGCGTTGACAAAATATCGGAAGAAAAACCATCTCGTGGGCGGAAGTGTTGTTCTTCAATATGTGCTGAAACTCTCTATAAAGGTTATACAATCGTGTTTTTTCGGGTTTTAAAGACTTGCATTTATAGAGAATTTGATTTAAAAAGAAGTATTTTAGTACTGTTTCAGAACCACTTATTTGGGTTCATGAATGTCTACCGCCTGACCGTCTTGTGGGGCAAAAGTGACGATGTTCTGGTGATCCTTTATTTTGTCTAGTTGTTTATATAAATATATATATATATATATATATATATATATATATCGATAAAGAGATAAAGGACCAGTCTACATAAAATATACTTTATTAATATACTGATAGAAATTCAATATTCATCAAGGATGTTTTTATCAGTTAACAAGCCACAGTCTAAGTGGGCTTTCACTAAATTCGAAGCCGCAACTAAACTCTAACCTCAAATATTTTTTATTATTGTGATGAAGTAAATTCATTAAATATCACTTTACTCATAAGGATTAAGATTACTCTCATAACAATCATCACATACAAGACATATTTGTTATGTTATCTATAGTACAAAGTTTTACTTGTTATCGTCTTTTCACCGGGAAATATCTACCGTCCATGAATCTTGAGGAAGAACGAATAACTTAAATAAAGGGCGATTGATAAAAGAACTGATAAGAGATATTACAGTAGGAAAATAATTAAAATAGAGAATAGAAAAGTGAAAGGGTGAGAGAAGAAAGTATAAAAAAGGTATATTAGAGAGGGGAAGATAGAGGTAAGTAAGTGATTTGGGAAGAGGGAAAGGAAGTAGCGAATGAGTGTTTATTACGAAAGCACAATGTATTCTGAAATGCTTTAAATCTTTACGTGAAGTCTTTAGATGGCGCGAGATCAGTGAATAAGCTAATCTAACGGCGACTGATATGAGAAGTTGTTAGAGAAGCTACCTGGGTGCTCTATTACTTTTTACGAAGAGCTATGCATTTACGCAAAACAAACTACAGTTATATCTCTGAACGTATGGCGCGACTGCACGAGGTTTGGAGTATAATTAGTTTGTTCTGGTGTAAGGATGATTAATCGGAATCAGGAATCGGAAAATCGGAACTTTTTGGGGTATCGGAATCGGAAAGAATTATGACTAATCTCCGATTCCAAAAACGATTCTTTAAAAAAAAAAATTAACATAATTTTCCATTGTTGGTAGTAATGAAAAAATGATAAATTTTTATTGTTTTTGAACTAAAACTAAAATCTATAAATATTGATAACAACTTTAAGTAAAAATGAAACCGGAAAAATATATGGTAAAAATGTCACAAGTAAAAATGGCACACATAAAAGCACGAGTCGATGAATAGGAAAAATTAGCAAGTTAAAAATATAGATTAAAATGTTACAATGATTTTAGAAATTCAATATTTTAAACAATAATGGGGAACACATCTAAGAATAAAAAATATATTCGTGTAATGTAGCCCTTTTCTCGAAGTGTATATTGACGTTTGCGAAAACAATATGCACACATTACACGGGATTTTCCGATAATACGAAACTAAAAAAAATAAAAAAAGCTTTATATCAATGTATATAAAGAATCGGAATTGGTAATTCCATATGAATGGGGAATTTAGAACATAATCGGTAATTGTATGAGAACTGAGACAACTATTTGAATCGCCCCATCACTATTTAGTTCATTTACATACAGCTGGATGTTGGATCACAGCTTTTCGGTGTGTTTGCAAATGTGCGAGTGGTTTCAACTGCGATTCGAAACCCGATCGCATTTTATATAATCTAGATTAGCTACTTGACAGCAACTGTGTTATTTCCTTCTGAAACCAAGACGTACAATGAATAATCATGTAAACTATTGTCAGTGTGAAACAGGAGTTCACTTAGTGTAGCAAATCTAAACTTATTTTTTTTAAATTATTATGTTCTACTTTTTTATTGCATACTATTGAAATAAATACGGAAATTATATATATATATATATATATATATATATATATATGTATATATAGCTGCTCGTCTTCCAATAACGATAGATCACGCGGACTTTAATGATTAAGACATTGAATATATTTTTACGTTGAAGGAATGTTCACGCAATGGCCGATGATCAGTTCTCAAGTAGCGTTGATTTATACTGTTTCAAATTTTTATATGAAAAAGAATTAGCGATTAATCAGAATGTTGTTAATTATAATATAGGTGTTAATAGGCGTTTGCTTTGAAACAAGAGTAAGAAGGATTTTCTATGTATTTCTGCAGAATTAGAAAACATATATTTATATGTACACATACACATACACACACACATTATATATATATATATATATATATATATATATATATATATATATATATAAATATATAATAATAAATATTTGTGTTTGTCTACATATGTATATATTTCATCTTTTCAAGAATCGTATGTGTAAAGAAGATGTTTCATGTATAAACGTTTCTTCAGAGACAATAGATGTGGCATGTCAGTAAAAAAAATGATTTTTCGTACTAAAGTCCGTTAACACATTTGATATTGATATGTTACACACTATTTTATTATAACAACGGCAAACTGTAACATCAATTTTGTAAACGTAGTTTCCAAACGAACTGAAACATTTTTTTACTGACATGATAAATTTATAGTCTCTGAGGAAAATTTGTATACACGAAATAATTCAGCTAAAAGTTAAAAATAAAAAAGTTAATGAAGATGTGTGCATCTCATCAGTGACATTCAACAGCTTTTTGCTTGATTTTCAAAATTTAAAATTTAAACAAATAGCTGTTTCAAAAATATTTCCTAATTCTAATTATAACCACTGTAGCATACGTAGTGAAGTTCTGATTAAGGATGTTTATACACACTGTGTTATTAAAACAATGGGAGCATAGCAAAATCAGGTGTGTTAATGGGCTTCACTAAGAAAGGTAACTTCTAATTATTTATATGTATATACATATATATATATATATATGTATATATATATATATTTATGTATATATATATATATATATATATATATATATATATATATATATATATATATATATATATATATATATATATAAGAATAATATCTGCCCCATTCTAAGTAACATTTATTCCCCAAACAGAAGAGTTTTGCACTACTTTTTGTCCCCTTACGGAGATTAAACTAAATGTATAATGTATAAGATTGTTTCCTCTACAGAAATAAGAACCCACATTCATTTTTGTTTAGCTCCGATGAAAGCAAGTTTCTTTGCCGAAAGTATCCGCTCATAAATAAATGAATTTTATTCATTTAAAAAATATATATATCATTGTTACGAAACAGTTTTCAAAGATATGATCAACCCTCTTATTTGAATACATAATGATATTAACACAGCCATCCTTTCTACTTACCCGATTTTGATCAAAATCTGTTACAGGAGTTTGATTCAAAAATGTCTAAAATTGAAAGCATAAGCTTAAGGTGCCTTAATCAGAAATTGAAATTAAGTCAATCGTACTTAATTGGTGTTTAATGAATATGGATACACTTTTATCAACTCAAAAGGAATTGAATTTTCAAATAAGTAGTTGTGTATATAGTATGGCCATTAAAATTGAAATATCAACGTTTTTACGAAGTCCGTCTACCTCTTTTTTTAAACTTAATTAAAACACAAAAATCCCATATCCACCATTACGTTTATCATATGTGTTACACAATTCATAATGATTGGTGTATTAGTTTAGGAGTTTACTTGTTAAGCAACGTATATATGTATATATATATATATAGTCTTGGAAGTTTCTCAACCATTAAAACTATATTTTAATATATATATATATATATATATATATATATATATATATATATATGTGTGTGTGTGTGTGTGTGTGTGTGTGCGTGTAATCTGTTTATATATATATATATATATATATATATATATATATATATATATATATATATATATATATGTATAATCTGCTTATATATATATATCTGTAATCTGTTTCATATATATATATACATATGATCTGTTTGCTTATATATATACTAGCGGGGCTACCCGGCGTTGCTCGGGGTCATAAAAACATAATTGAAGAAAAATTGCGTGTGTAACATCTTTATATTAAAACTTCTATTTCTCTCCTTCTCTCTCTATAGCTGTCTCTTTATCTTTCTACTTTTCTCTACCCTGGTCGCTACTTTTAAATTTTGCCTTTTGCGAAAGCTGTTTCTTCCCCACCATTTCATCCTACGTTTCACAGGGCAATAGTATGACTTATTTCTATAAATAGTACCACCACTGTCTGCGCCTTCTATATAGGTACTTATAACCGCCCCGGTGTTCATACTATATATTTTGAATCCCCTCATGATATCCTTCATCATTTTAACTCCCCTCATTGTATTCATCATTTTCGATCTCCTCATACTATTAATCATTTTCAATCCCCTCATAATATTCTTCATCATTTTCTATCTCCTCATACTATTAATCATTTTCAATCCCCTCATAATATTCTTCATAATTTTCAATCCTCTCGTAATATTCCTCATCATTTTCAATCCGCTCATGATATTCTTAATAATTTTCAATCCCCTCATGATATTCTTCATTTTTTCAATCCTCTCATGATATTCTTCATTATTTTCAATCCCCTCATGATATTCTTCATCATTTTCAATCCCCTCATGATATTCTTCATCATTTTCAATCCTCTCATGGTATATTTCATCATTTTCGATCCCCTCATGATAGTCTTCATCATTTTTAATCCTCTCATGAGAGTCTTCATCATTTTTAATCCTCTCATGAGAGTCTTCATCATTTTTAATCCTCTCATGATAGTCTTCATCATTTTCAAACCTCTCATGATAGTCTTCATCATTGTCAATCCTCTCATGATATTCTTCATCATTTTCAATCCCCTCATGATATTATTCATCATTTTAAATCCCCTCATGGTATTCTTCATCATTTCCAATCCTGTCAGTCTGTTCTTCATTATTTTAAATCCTCTCATGACATTCTTCATCATTTTCAATCCTCTCATGACATTCTTCATCATTTTAAATCCCCTTATGATAGTCTTCATCATTTTCAATCCCCTCATGATAGTCTTCATCATTTTCAATCCCCTCATAATAGTGTACATCATTTTAAATCCCCTCATTATAGTCTTCATCATTTTCAATCCCCTCATGATAGCCTTCATCATTTTCAATCCTCTCTTGATAGTCTTCATCATTTTCAATCCTCTCATGATAGTCTTTATTATAGCTCTATCTAGGATATTGAGCACTTTTCTCCCGGACAACGCCAAGTACTTTGAAAATCAAGGAGGCCTCATGAGCACTACTGAAAACACTTAGGTATCCTCTCTCCTTCTGATCTGCGAAATAGTCCAAAGAGGAACAAAGATGGCGTTAAAATATTTTCCAAACCTATCACTACAGTAGCTCTATCAAGGACATTGAGCACTTTTCTCCCGGACAACGCTGAGTACTTTAATAATAAAGGAGGCCTCCTGAGGACTACTGAAATCACTTAGGTATCCTCTCTCCTACTGATCTGCGAAATAGTCCAAAGAGGAACGAATATGGCGTTAAAATATTATCCAAACCTAACACTACAGTAGCTGTATCTAGGATATTGAGCACTTTTCTCCCGGACAACGCCGAGTATTTCAAAATCAAAGAGGCCTCCTGAGCACTACTGAAATAACTCTTATCGATTCCCCATCCTTTTCAGCGTAGATACTGTTAAAATATTATCCAAACCTATCACTACAGTAGCTCTATCTAGGACATTGAGCACTTTTTTCCCGGACAACGCCGAGTACTTTGAAAATCAAAGAGGCCTCCTGGGAACTACTGAAATCACTTAGGTATCCTCCCTCCTTTTCATCTGCAAAATAGTCCAAAGGGGAACGAAAATGGCGTTAAAATATGTTCTAAACCTATCACTACAGTAGCTCTATCTTGCATATTGAGCACTTTTCTCCCGGACAACGCCGAGTACTTTGAAAATCGAGGAGGCTTCATGAGCACTCCTGAAATCCCTTAGGTTTCCTCTCTCCTTCTGATCTGCGAAGTAGTCCAAAGAGGGAACGAAGATGGCGTTAAAATATTTTCCAAACTTATCACTACAGTAGCTCTATCTAGGACATTGAGCACTTTTCTCCCGGACAATGCACAATACTTTGATAATCAAGGAGGCCTCCTGGGGACTACTGAAATCACTTAGGTATCCTCTCTCCTTCTGATCTGCGAAATAGTCCAAAGGGGAACGAAGATTGCGTTAAAATATTTTCCAAACCTATCACTACAGAAGCTCTATCTAGGAAATTGAGAACTTTTCTCCCGGACAACGCCGAGTATTTCAAAATCAAAGAGGCCTCCTGAGCACTACTGAAATAAATCTTATCGATTCCCCATCCTTTTCAGCGTAGATGCTGTTAAAATATTATCCAAACCTATCACTACAGTAGCTCTATCTAGGACATTGAGCACTTTTTTCCCGGACAACGCCGAGTACTTTGAAAATCGAGGAGGCCTCCTGGGGACTACTGAAATCAGTTAGGTATCCTCCCTACTTTTCAGCTCCAAAATTGTCTAAAGGGGTAAGAAGATGGCGTTAAAATATTTTCTAAACCTATCACTACAGTAGCTCTATCTAGGATATTGAGCACTTTTCTCCCGGACAACGCCGAGTACTTTGAAAATCAAGGAGGCTTCATGAGGACTCCTAGAATCCCTTAGGTATCCTCTCTCCTTCTGATCTGCGAAATAGTCCAAAGGGGAACGAAGATGGCGTTAAAATATTATCCAAACCTATCACTACAGTAGCTCTATCTAGGACATTGAGCACTTTTCTCCCGGACAACGCCGAGTACTTTGAAAATCGAGGAGGCTTCATGAACCCACATGAAATTCCTTAGGTATCCTCTCTCCTTCTGATCTGCGAAATAGTCCAAAGGGGAACGAAGATGGCGTTAAAATATTTTCGAAACCTATCATACAGTGGCTCTATCTAGGATATTGAGCACTTTTCTCCCGGACAACGCCGAGTACTTTGAAAATCGAGGAGGCTTTATGAGCACTCCTGAAATCCCTTAGGTATCCTCTCTCCTTCTGATCTGCGAAATAGTCCAAAGGGGAACGAAGATGGCGTTAAAATATTTTCCAAACCTATCACTACAGTAGCTCTATCTAGGATATTGAGCACTTTTCTCCCAGACAACGCCGAGTATTTCAAAATCAAAGAGGCCTCCTGAGCACTACTGAAATAACTCTTATCGATTACCCCATCCTTTTCAGCGTAGATGCTGTTAAAATATTATCCAAACCTATCACTACAGTAGCTCTATCTAGGACATTGAGCACTTTTCTCCCGGACAACGCCGAGTACTTTCAAAATCGAGGAGGCTTTATGAGCACTCCTGAAATCCCTTAGGTATCCTCTCTCCTTCTGATCTGCGAAATAGTCCAAAGGGGAACGAAGATGGCGTTAAAATATTTTCCTACCCTATGACTACAGTAGCTCTATCTAGGACATTGAGCACTTTTCTCCCGGACAACGCCGAGTACTTTGATAATCAAGGAGGCCTCCTGGGGACTACTGAAATCACTTAGGTATCCTCTCTCCTTCTGATCTGCGAAATAGTCCAAAGGGGAACGAAGATGGCGTTAAAATATTTTCCAAACCTATCACTACAGTAGCTCTATCTAGGACATTGAGCACTTTACTCCCGGACAACGCCGAGTACTTTGAAAATCAAAGAGGCCTCTTGAGCACTACTGAAATAACACTTATCGATTACCCCATCCTTTTCAGCGTAGATGCTGTTAAAATATTATCCAAACCTATCACTACAGTAGCTCTATCTAGGACATTGAGCACTTTTCTCCCGGACAACGCCGAGTACTTTGATAATCGAGGAGGCTTCAGGAGCACTACTGAAATGACTTAGGTATCCTCTCTCCTTCTGATCTGCGAAATAGTCCAAAGGGGAACGAAGATGGCGTTAAAATATTTTCCAAACCTATCACTACAGTAGCTCTATCTAGGACATTGAGCACTTTTCTCCCGGACAACGCCGAGTACTTTGATAATCAAGGAGACCTCCTGCGGACTACTGAAATCACTGAGGTATCCTCTCTCTTTCTGATCTGCGAAATAGTCCAAAGGGGAACGAATATGGCGTTAAAATATTTTCCAAACCTATGACTACAGTAGCTCTATCTAGGATATTGAGCACTTTTCTCCCGGACAACGCCGAGTATTTCAAAATCAAAGAGGCCTCCTGAGAACTACTGAAATAACTCTTATCCATTCCTCCATCCTTTTCAGCGTAGATGCTGTTAAAATATTATCCAAACCTATCACTACAGTAGCTCTATCTAGGACATTGAGCACTTTTTTCCCGGACAACGCCGAGTACTTTGAAAATCAAAGAGGCCTCCTGTAGACTACTGAAATCAGGTACCCTCTTTCCTTTTCATCTGCAAAATTGTCAAAAGGGGAACGAAGATGGCGTTTAAATATTTTCTAAACCTATCACTACAGTAGCTCTATCTAGGATATTGAGCACTTTTCTCCCGGACAACGCCGAGTACTTTAAAAATCAAGGAGGCTTCATGAGCACTCCTGAAATCACTTAGGTATCCTCTCTCCTTCTGATCTGCGAAATAGTCCAAAGTGGAACGAAGATGGCGTTAAAATATTTTCCAAACCTATCACTACAGTAGCTCTATCTAGGACATTGAGCACTTTTCTCCCGGACAACGCCGAGTACTTTGATAACTAATGAGGCCTCCTAGGGACTACTGAAATCACTTAGGTATCTTCTCTCTTTCGTATCTGCGAAATAGTCCAAAGGAGAACGAAGATGGCGTTAAAATATTTTCCAAACCTATCACTACAGTAGCTCTATCTAGGATATTGAGCACTTTTCTCCCGGACAACGCCGAGTATTTCAAAATCAAGCAGGCCTCTTGAGCACTACTGAAATAACTCTTATCCATTCCCCCATCCTTTTCAGCGTAGATGCTGTTAAAATATTATCCAAACCTATCACTACAGTAGCTCTATCTAGGACATTGAGCACTTTTTTCCCGGACAACGCCGAGTACTTTGAAAATCAAAGAGGCCTCCTGGGGACTACTGAAATCAGTTTGGTATCCTTCTTCCTTTTCATCTGAAAAATTGTCCAAAGGGGAACGAAGATGGCGTTAAAATATTTTCTAAACCTATCACTACAGTAGCTCTATCTAGGATATTGAGCACTTTTCTCCCGGACAACGCCGAGTACTTTGATAATCAAGGAGGCCTCCTGGGGACTACTGAAATCACTTAGGTATCCTCTCTCCTTCTGATCTGCGAAATAGTCCAAAGGGGAACGAAGATGGCGTTAAAACATTTTCCAAACCTATCACTACAGTAGCTCTAGCTAGGACATTGAGCACTTTTCTGCCGGACAACGCCGAGTACTTTGATAATCAAGGAGGCCTCCTAGGGACTACTGAAATCCATTAGGTATCCTTTCTCCTTCTGATCTGCGAAATAATCCTAATGGGAACGAAGATGGCGTTAAAATATTTTCCAAACCTATCACTACAGTAGCTCTATCTAGGACATTGAGCACTTTTCTCCCGGACAACGCCGAGTACTTTGAAAATCAGAGAGGCCTCCTAGGGGTATATTGAAATCAGTTAGGTATCCTCCCTCCTTTTCATCTGCAAAATTGTCCAAAGGGGAACAAAGATGGCGTTAAAATATTTTCCAAACCTTTCACTACAGTAGCTCTATCTAGGACATTGAGCACTTTTCTCCCGGACAACGCCGAGTACTTTGAAAATCGAGGAGGCTTCATGAGCACTCTGGAAATTACTTAGGTATCCTCTCTCCTTCTGATCTGCGAAATAGTCCAAAGGGGAACGAAGATGGCGTTAAAATATTTTCCAAACCTATCACTACAGTAGCTCTATCTAGGACATTGAGCACTTTTCTCCCGGACAACGCCGAGTACTTTGATAATCAAAGAGGCCTCCTGGAGACTACTGAAATCACTGAGGTATCCTCTCTCCTTCTGATCTGCGAAATAGTCCAAAGGGGAACGAAGATGGCGTTAAAATATTTTCCAAACCTATCACTACAGTAGCTCTATCTAGGACATTGAGCACTTTTCTCCCGGACAACGCCGAGTACTTTGATAATCAAGGAGGCCTCCTGGAGACTACTGAAATCACTGAGGTATCCTCTCTCCTTCTGATCTGCGAAATAGTCCAAAGGGGAACGAAGATGGCGTTAAAATATTTTCCAAACCTATCACTACAGTAGCTCTATCTAGGACATTGAGCACTTTTCTTCCGGACAACGCCGAGTACTTTGATAACTAAGGAGGCCTCCTAGGGACTACTGAAATCACTTAGGTATCTTCTCTCTTTCTGATCTGCGAAATAGTCCAAAGGAGAACGAAGATGGCGTTAAAATATTTTCCAAACCTATCACTACAGTAGCTCTATCTAGGATATTGAGCACTTTTCTCCCGGACAACGCCGAGTATTTACAAAATCAAGCAGGCCTCCTGAGCACTACTAAAATAACTCTTATCCATTCCCCTATCTTTTTCAGCGTAGATGCTGTAAAAATATTATCCAAACCTATCACTACAGTAGCTCTATCTAGGACATTGAGCACTTTTTTCCCGGACAACGCCGAGTACTTTGAAAATCAAAGAGGCCTCCTGGGGACTACTGAAATCAGTTTGGTATCTTTCTTCCTTTTCATCTGAAAAATTGTCCAAAAGGGGAACGAAGATGGCGTTAAAATATTTTCTAAACCTATCACTACAGTAGCTCTATCTAGGATATTGAGCACTTTTCTCCCGGACAACGCCGAGTACTTTGATAATCAAGGAGGCCTCCTGGGGACTACTGAAATCACTTCGGAATCCTCTCTCCTTCTGATCTGCGAAATAGTCTAAAGGGGAACGAAGATGGCGTTAAAATATTTTCCAAACATTTCACTACAGTAGCTCTATCTAGGATATTGAGCACTTTTCTCCCGGACAACGCCGAGTATTTCAAAATCAAAGAGGCCTCCTGAGCACTACTGAAATAACTCTTATCGATTTCTCCATCCTTTTCAGCGTAGATGCTGTTAAAATATTATCCAAACCTATCACTACAGTAGCTCTATCTAGGACATTGAGCACTTTTTTCCCGGACAACGCCGAGTACTTTGAAAATCGAGGAGGCTTTATGAGCACTCCTGAAATCTCTTAGGTATCCTCTCTCCTTCTGAACTCGAAATAGTCCAAAGGTGAACGAAGATGGCGTTAAAATATTTTCTAAACCTATCACTACAGTAGCTATATCTAAGACAGTGACCACTTTTCTCCCGGACAACGCCGAGTACTTTGATAATCAAGGAGGCCTCCTGGGGACTACTGAAATCCCTTAGGTATCCTTTCTCCTTCTGATCTGCGAAATAATCCAAAGAGGAATGGAGATGGCGTTAAAATATTTTCCAAACCTATCACTACAGTAGCTCTATCTAGGATATTGAGCACTTTTCTCCCGGACAACGCAGAGTATTTCAAAATCAAGCAGGCCTCCTAGGCACTACTGAAATAACTCTTATCCATTCCCCCATCCTTTTCAGCGTAGATGCTGTTAAAATATTATCCAAACCTATCACTACAGTAGCTCTATCTAGGACATTGAGCACTTTTTTCCCGGACAACGCCGAGTACTTTGAAAATCAAAGAGGCCTCCTGGGGACTACTGAAATCAGTTTGGTATCCTTCCTTCTTTTTCATCTGAAAAATTGTCCAAAGGGGAACGAAGATGGCGTTAAAATATTTTCTAAACCTATCACTACAGTAGCTCTATCTAGGATATTGAGCACTTTTCTCCCGGATAACGCCGAGTACTTTGAAAATCAAAGAGGCCTCCTGGGGACTACTGAAATTAGTTAGGTATCTTCCTTCTATTCTATCTGCAAAATTGTCCAAAGGTGAACGAAGATGGCGTTAAAATATTTTCTAAACCTATCACTACAGTAGCTCTATCTAGGATATTGAGCACTTTTCTCCCGGACAACGCCGAGTACTTTGATAATCAAGGAGGCCTCCTGGGGACTACTGAAATCACTTCGGAATCCTCTCTCCTTCTGATCTGCGAAATAGTCCAAAGGGGAACGAAGATGGCGTTAAAATATTTTCCAAACATATCACTACAGTAGCTCTATCTAGGATATTGAGCACTTTTATCCCGGACAACGCCGATACGACCCTACCTCAACACTTCTCAAAAAAGGAGGAGATAATGCATGGGAATAGTGCATCATGACAACGGACCCGATACGACCCTACCTCAACACTTCTCAAAAAAGGAGGAGATAATGCATGGGAATAGTGCATCATGACAACGGAACCGATACGACCCTACTTCAACACTTCTCAAAAAAGGAGGAGATAATGTATGGGATGAGTGCATCATGACAACGGAACCGATACGACCATACCTCAACACTTCTCAAAAAAGGAGGAGATAATGCATGGGAATAGTGCATCATGACAACGGACCCGATACGACCCTACCTCAACACTTCTCAAAAAAGGAGGAGATAATGCATGGGAATAGTGCATCATGACAACGGAACCGATACGACCCTACCTCAACACTTCTAAAAAAAGGAGGAGATAATGCATGGGATGAGAGCATCATGACAACGGAACCGATACGACCCTACCTCAACATTTCTCAAATAAGGAAGAGATAATGCATGGGATGAGGGCATCATGACAACGGAACCGATACGACCCTACCTCAACATTTCTCAAAAAAGGAGGAGGTAATGCATGTGATCAGTGCATCGTGACAACGGAACCGATACTACCCTACCTCAACACTTTTTATACATATATAGAGTGGTTATGACCCAACGGGTCACTTTAAACGTGTACTTGTTAAATTCTTCATTTTTTCTTTTTTTATACATATATAGAGTGGTTATGACTCAACGGGTCACTGTAAACGTGTACTTGTTAAATTCTTCTTTTTTCTTTTTTTATACATATATAGAGTGGTTATGACTCAACGGGTCACTGTAAACGTGTTCTTGTTAAATTCCTCTTTTTTTCTTTTTTCTATACATATATAGAGTGGTTATGACTCAACGGGTCACTGTAAACGTTTACTTGTTAAATTCTTCTTTTTTGTTTTTTTATACATATATAGAGTGGTTATGACTCAACGGGTCATTGTAAACGTGTACTTGTTAAATTCTTCTTTTTTCTTTTCTTATACATATGTAGAGTGGTTATGACTCAACGGGTCACTGTAAACGTGTACTTGTTAAATTCTTCTTTTTTTTCTTTTTTATACATATATAGAGTGGTTATGACTCAACGGGTCACTGTAAACGTTTACTTGTTAAATTCTTCTTTTTTCTTTTTTATACATATATAGAGTGGTTATGACTCAACGGGTCACTGTAAACGTGTTCGTGTTAAATTCCTCCTTTTTTCTTTTTTCTATACATATATAGAGTGGTTATGACTCAACGGGTCACTGTAAACGTTTACTTGTTAAATTCTTCTTTTTTTCTTTTTTTATACATATATAGAGTGGTTATGACTCAACGGGTCATTGTAAACGTGTACTTGTTAAATTCTTCTTTTTTCTTTTTTTATACATATATAGAGTGGTTATGACTCAACGGGTCACTGTAAACGTGTTTTTGTTAAATTCCTCTTTTTTCTTTTTTCTATACATATATAGAGTGGTTATGACTCAACGGGTCACTGTAAACGTTTACTTGTTAAATTCTTCTTTTTTTCTTTTTTTCTACATATATAGAGTGGTTATGACTCAACGGGTAACTGTAAACGTGTACTTGTTAAATTCTTCTTTTTTCTTTTTTATACATATATAGTATGGTTATGACTCAACGGGTCACTGTAAACGTGTACTTGTTAAATTCTACTTGTTTCTTTTTTTTATACATATATAGAGTGGTTATGACTCAACGGGTCATTGTAAACGTGTACTTGTTAAATTCTTTTTTCTGTTTTTATACATATATAGAGTGGTTATGACTCAACGGGTCATTGTAAACGTGTACTTGTTAAATTCTTTTTTCTGTTTTTATACATATATAGAGTGGTTATGACTCAACGGGTCATTGTAAACGTGTACTTGTTAAATTCCTTTTTTTTTCTTTTTTTATACATATATAGAGTGGTTATGACTCAACGGGTCACTGTAAGCGTGTACTTGTTACATTCTTCTTTTTTCTTTTTTTATACATATATAGAGTGGTTATGACTCAACGGGTCACTGTAAACGTTTACTTGTTAAATTCTTCTTTTTTCTTTTTTATACATATATAGAGTGGTTATGACTCAACGGGTCACTGTAAACGTGTTCGTGTTAAATTCCTCTTTTTTTCTTTTTTCTGTACATATATAGAGTGGTTATGACTCAACGGGTCACTGTAAACGTTTACTTTTTAAATTCTTCTTTTTTTCTTTTTTTATACATATATAGAGTGGTTATGACTCAACGGGTCACTGTAAACGTGTACTTGTTAAATTCTTCTTTTTTCTTTTTTTATACATATATAGAGTGGTTATGACTCAACGGGTCACTGTAAACGTGTTCGTGTTAAATTCTTCTTTTTTTCTTTTTTTATACATATATAGAGTGGTTATGACTCAACGGGTCATTGTAAACGTGTACTTGTTAAATTCTTTTTTCTGTTTTTATACATATATAGAGTGGTTATGACTCAACGGGTCATTGTAAACGTGTACTTGTTAAATTCTTTTTTCTGTTTTTATACATATATAGAGTGGTTATGACTCAACGGGTCATTGTAAACGTGTACTTGTTAAATTCTTTTTTTTTCTTTTTTTATACATATATAGAGTGGTTATGACTCAACGGATCACTGTAAGCGTGTACTTGTTACATTCTTCTTTTTTCTTTTTTTATACATATATAGAGTGGTTATGACTCAACGGGTCACTGTAAACGTTTACCTGTTAAATTCTTCTTTTTTCTTTTTTATACATATATAGAGTGGTTATGACTCAACGGGTCACTGTAAACGTGTTCGTGTTAAATTCCTCTTTTTTTCTTTTTTCTATACATATATAGAGTGGTTATGACTCAACGGGTCACTGTAAACGTTTACTTTTTAAATTCTTCTTTTTTTCTTTTTTTATACATATATAGAGTGGTTATGACTCAACGGGTCACTGTAGACGTGTACTTGTTAAATTCTTCTTTTTTCTTTTTTTATACATATATAGAGTGGTTATGACTCAACGGGTCACTGTAAACGTGTTCGTGTTAAATTCTTCTTTTTTTCTTTTTTTATACATATATAGAGTGGTTATGACTCAACGGGTCACTGTAAACGTGTACTTGTTAAATTCTTCTTCTTTCTTTTTTATACATATATAGAGTGGTTATGACTCAACGGGTCACTGTAAACGTGTACTTGCTAAATTCTTCTTTTTTCTTTTTTTATACATATATAGAGTGGTTATGACTCAACGGGTCACTGTAAACGTGTTCTTGTTAAATTCCTCTTTTTTTTTTTTCTATACATATATAGAGTGGTTATGACTCAACGGGTCACTGTAAACGTTTACTTTTTAAATTCTTCTTTTTTCTTTTTTATACATATATAGAGTGGTTATGACTCAACGGGTCACTGTAAGCGTGTACTTGTTAAATTCTTCTTTTTTTCTTTTTTTATACATATATAGAGTGGTTATGACTTAACGGGTCATTGTAAACGTGTACTTGTAAAATTCTTCTTTTTTCTTTTTTATACATATATAGAGTGGTTATCACTCAACGGGTCACTGTAAACGTGTACTTGTTAAATTCTTCTTTTTCCTTTTTTATACATATATAGAGTGGTTATGACTCAACGGGTCACTGTAAACGTTTACTTATTAAATTCTTCTTTTTTTCTTTTTTTATACATATATAGAGTGGTTATGACTCAACGGGTCATTGTAAACGTGTACTTTTTAAATTATTCTTTTTCCTTTTTTTGTACATATATAGAGTGGTTATGACTCAACGGGTCACTGTAAACGTGTATATAAAAATATGTTGAAGTAAAATAAGTTTTGAAGAGAAAAAAATTTAAAAACCTATAACGATGACGTCATATACCTATTACTGTGACGTCACGTGCACAAGAATAAGTTGGTTGAAAACAAAATTATTATTACATAATTACATTGGGTGATTTCCAAATTACTACTGAATAACATTAGAAAAGTTTGAAAAAACCAGACCCGCTGCCGAAGACTGGCCCCGTTGACCCCCAGCAACATTTTTTTTTGTTGTAATTTTGAGATATTATGATCCCAGGATATGTACGGTGCTGAAGATATAAACTTTTTGACATGTCGTCGGGTAGTTTTTGAGGAGAAGCTTCACATACAGACATACATACATACATACATACATACATACATACATACATATAGACAAGTGCCCTTTATATAAGAGACTAGCGGGGCTACCCGGCGTTGCTCGGGGTCATAAAAACATATAATTGAAGAGAAATCGCGTGTGTAACATCTTTATATTCAAACTTCTATTTCCCCCCTCCTCTATAGCCGTCTCTTTATCTTTCTACCTTTCTCTTCCCTGGTCGCCCCATTTCACCGCTACTTTCTCATTTTGCATTTTGCGAAAGCTGCTTCTTCCCCACCATTTCTCCTACGTTTTCCAGGGCAATAGTATGACATATTTCTATAAAAAGTACCACCTCTATCTGCGCTTTCTATATAGGTACTTATCTCCGCTCCGATATTCATACTATATACGTATGTATCGCCACAATGGTGCGCAGACTATATACGTACCTACTGTCGCCCCAGTGCACATACTATATACGTACCTATTGCCGCCCTGGTGCATATACTATAAAAGTACCTATTGCCGCCCCGGTATGCATGCTATATACGTACCTATCGCTGCCCCAGTGTGAATGATACTTACGTACCTATCGCAGCCCAAGTGCGAATGCGAAATACGCATCTATCACCGGCCCAGTGCGAATACTATACCGCAGAAGCCTCGTGGTCCTATACCGCAGAAGCACCCAACCCCTGGTTGCTATACCGCAGAAGCATCGTAATTCTATACTGCAGAAGCACCCCCCTGGGTGCCATACCGCAGAAGCAACCCCCTGGGTGCCATACTGCAGAAGCACCCCCAGGCTGCCATACCACAGAAGCAGCCTCCTGGTTGCCATACCGCAGAAGCCTCAGGTTCCTATTCTGCAAAAACACCCCCCGAGTGCCATACAAACAGAAGCACCCCCTCCCCCCCCCTTTGCTATACCAGAGAAACCCCCCCTCCCCCGGTTGCTATACTGCAGAAGCCTCGTGGTCCTATACTGAGGAAGCACCCCCACCAGGTGCTATACCGCATAAACCTCGTGGTCCTATACCGCAGAAGCACCCTACCTTTAGCTGCTATACCGCAGAAGCTTCAAGTTCCTATACTGCAGAAGCAACCCCCCGGGTGCTATACCATAGAAGCACACCCCTATACCGCAGAAGAACCCCCTGAGTGCCATACCGCTGAAGCCTCAGGCTCCTATACCGCAGAAGCACCACCCTCCGGTTGCTATACCACAGAAGTACCCACCAGTTGCTATACTGCAGAAGCAACCCCCCCCCGGTTTCTATACCGCAGAAGCACCCCCCCCCCCGGTGCCATACCGCAGAAGCACACCCTGGGTGCCATACCACAAATACCTCAGGTTTCTATACCGCAGAAGCACCCCTCCCCCGCCTGCCATACTGCAGAAGCCTCAAGTTCCTATACCGCAGAAGCACTCCTCTGGTCCCCTACCGCAGAAGCCGCAGGTTCCTATACCGCAGAAGCACTCCCCAGGTTCAATACCGCAGAAGCTACTACTGAAATAACCCTTACTGCCCCCACTCCTTTTCATCTGCAAAATAGTCAAAAAAGGAAAGAAGATGGTGTTAAAATATTTTCCAAACCTATCACTACAGTAGCTCTATCTACGATATTGCGCACATTTCTCCCAGACAACGCCGAGTACTTTGAAAATAAAGGAGGCCTCCTGAGCACTACTGAAATCACTTAGGTAATCTCCCTCCTTTTCATCTGCAAAATAGTCCAAAGAGTAACGAAGATGGTGTTAAAATATTTACCAAACCTATCACTACAGTAGCTCTATCTATCTAGGATATTGAGCACTTTTCTCCCGGACAACGCCGAGTAATTTAAAAATCAAGGGGCCTCCTGAGGACTACTGAAATTACTCTTATCGATTTCCCCTATCCTTTTCAGCGTAGATGCTGTTAAAATATTATCCAAACCTATCACTACAGTAGCTCTATCTAGGACATTGAGCACTTTTCTCCCGGACAACGCCGAGTCATTTGAAAATCAAGGAAGCCTCCTGAGAACTACTGAAATCATTTAGGTATCCTCCCTTCTTTTTCATCTGCAAAATAGTCCAAAGGGGAACAAAGATAGCGTTAAAATATTTTCCAAACCTGTCACTACAGTAGCGCTATCTAGGATATTGTACACTTTTCTCCCGGACAACGCCGAATACTTTGAAAGTCAAGGAGGCCTTCTGAGCACTACGTAAATCACTCTTATCGATTCCATATCCTTTTCAGCGTAGATGCTGTTAAAATATTATCCAACCCTATCACTATAGTAGCTCTATCTAGGACATTGAGCACTTTTATTCCGGACAATGTAGAGTACTTTGACAATTAAGAAAGCCCCCTGAGCACTACTAAAATCACTTAGGTATCCTCCCTCCTTTTCATCTGCAAAAAATTCCAAAGTGGAACGAAGATGGCGTTAAAATATTTTCAAAACCTATCACTACAGTAGCTCTATCTAGGATATTGAGCACTTTTCTCCTGGACAACGCCGAACAGCCTTGTGATTCTATACCGCAGAAGCACCCGCCGTAAGTGCCATACGGCAGAAGCACCCCCTGGGTGCCATACCACCTCATGGTTCCCTATTGCAGAACCACCCTCCGGTTGATATACCACAGAAGTAGCCCCCTGGTTGCTATATTGCAGAAGAACCCCCCTGGTTTCTATACCACAGAAGCACCCCTCGGGTGCCATACCGCAGAAGCACTCCCCGGGTGCCATAGTGCAGAAACCCGAGGTTCCTATATCGCAGAAGCACCCCCCCGGTTTCTATACCGCAATAGCACCCCTGATGCAATACCGCAGAAGCCTCAAGCTTCTATCCCGCAGAAGCACTCCCCTGGTGCCATACTGCAGAAGCCTCAGGTTCCTATACTGCAGAAGACCTCCCCGAGTGCAATACCGCAGAAGTCACTCTTACTGACCCCCTCTCCTTTTCATCTGCAAAATAGATTCTGTTAAAATATTATCCAAACCTATCACTACAGTAACTCTATCTAGGACATTGAGCAATTTTCTCCCGGACAACGCCGAGTGATTTGAAAATCAAGGAGGCCTCCTGAGCACTACTGAAATCACTCTTATGGATTCCCCCATCCTTTTCAGCGTAGATGCTGTTAAAATATTATCCAAACCTATCACTACAGTAGCTCTATCTAGGACATTGAGCAATTTTCTCCCAAACAACTCCGAGTACTTTTAAAATCAAAGAGGCCTCCTGAGCACTACTGAATTCCTTTAGGTATCCTGTCTCCTTCTGATCTGCCAAATAGTCCAAAGTGGAACAGAAGATGGCGTTAAAATATTTTCCAAACCTATCACTACAGTAGCTCTATCTAGGACATTGAGAACTTTTCTCCCGGACAACGCCGAGTACTTTGATAATCAAGGAAGCCTCCTGAGCACTACTGAAATTACTTAGGTATCCACCCTTCTTTTCATCTGCCAAATAGTCCAAAGGGGAATGAAGATGGCATTTAAAAAAATTTCAAAACCTATCACTACAGTAGCTCTATTATGGATATTGAGCACTTTTCTTCCGGACAACGCCGAGTACTTTGAAAATCAAGGAGGCCTCCTGAGCACTACGTAAATTACTTAGGTATCCTCCCTCCTTTTTATCTGCAAAATAGTCCAAAGGGTAACGAAGATGGCGTTAAAATATTTTCCAAACCTATGACTACAGTAGCTCTATCTAGGATATCGAGCACTTTTCTCCCGGACAACGCCGAGTACTTTGAAAATCAAGGAGGCCTCCTGAGCACTACTGAAATTACTTAGGTATCCTCCCTCCTTTTCATCTGCAAAATAGTCCAAAGGGGACCGAAGATGGCGTTAAAATATTTTCCAAACCTATCACTACAGTAGCTCTATCTAGGACATTGAGCACTTTTCTCCCGGACAACGCCGAGTACTTTAAAAATCAAGGAAGTCTCCTGAGCACTACTGAAATCACTTAGGTATCCTCCCTCCTTTTCATCTGCAAAATAGTCCAAAGGGGAACGAAGATGGCGTTAAAATATTTTCCAAACCTATCACTACAGTAGCTCTATCTAGGATATTGAGCACTTTTTTCCCGGACAACGCCGAGTACTTTGAAAATCAAGGAGGCCTCCTGAGCACTACGTAAATTACTTAGGTATCCTCCCTCCTTTTTATCTGCAAAATAGTCGAAAGGGTAACGAAGATGGCGTTAAAATATTTTCCAAACCTATGACTACAGTAGCTCTATCTAGGATATCGAGCACTTTTCTCCCGGACAACGCCGTGTACTTTGAAAATCAAGGAGGCCTCCTGAGCACTACTGAAATTACTTAGGTATCCTCCCTCGTTTTTATCTGCAAAATAGTCCAAAGGGTAACGAAGATGGCGTTAAAATATTTTCCAAACCTATCACTACAGTAGCTCTATCTAGGATATTGAGCACTTTTCTCCCGGACAACGCCGAGTACTTTGAAAATCAAGGAGGCCTCCTGAGCACTACTGAAATCACTTAGGTATCCTCCCTCCTTTTCATCTGCAAAATAGTCCAAAGGGGAACGAAGATGGCGTTAAAATATTTTCCAAACCTATCACTACAGTAGCTCTATCTAGGATATTGAGCACTTTTCTCCCGGACAACGCCGAGTACTTTTAAAATCAAGGAGGCTCCTGAGCACTACTAAAATTACTTAGGTATCCTCCCTCGTTTTTATCTG
The DNA here is from genome assembly GCA_963556195.1 of Sepiola atlantica. NCBI lineage: Eukaryota > Metazoa > Mollusca > Cephalopoda > Sepiida > Sepiolidae > Sepiola > Sepiola atlantica. The sequence goes on along the minus strand of OY744526.1, from coordinate 109,913,413 downwards.
CAAAATAGTCCAAAGGGTAACGAAGATGGCGTTAAAATATTTTCCAAACCTATCACTACAGTAGCTCTATCTAGGATATTGAGCACTTTTCTCCCGGACAACGCCGAGTACTTTGAAAATCAAGGAGGCCTCCTGAGCACTACTGAAATTACTTAGGTATCCTCCCTCGTTTTTATCTGCAAAATAGTCCAAAGGGGACCGAAGATGGCGTTAAAATATTTTCCAAACCTATCACTACAGTAGCTCTATCTAGGACATTGAGCACTTTTCTCCCGGACAACGCCGAGTACTTTAAAAATCAAGGAAGTCTCCTGAGCACTACTGAAATCACTTAGGTATCCTTCCTCCTTTTCATCTGCAAAATAGTCCAAAGGGGAACGAAGATGGCGTTAAAATATTTTCCAAACCTATCACTACAGTAGCTCTATCTAGGATATTGAGCACTTTTTTCCCGGACAACGCCGAGTACTTTGAAAATCAAGGAGGCCTCCTGAGCACTACGTAAATTACTTAGGTATCCTCCCTCCTTTTAATCTGCAAAATAGTCGAAAGGGTAACGAAGATGGCGTTAAAATATTTTCCAAACCTATGACTACAATAGCTCTATCTAGGATATCGAGCACTTTTCTCCCGGACAACGCCGAGTACTTTGAAAATCAAGGAGGCCTCCTGAGCACTACTGAAATTACTTAGGTATCCTCCCTCGTTTTTATCTGCAAAATAGTCCAAAGGGTAACGAAGATGGCGTTAAAATATTTTCCAAACCTATCACTACAGTAGCTCTATCTAGGATATTGAGCAATTTCTCCCGGACAACGCCGAGTACTTTTAAAATCAAGGAGGCCTCCTGAGCACTACTGAAATTACTTAGGTATCCTCCCTCCTTTTCATCTGCAAAATAGTCCAAAGGGGAACGAAGATGGCGTTAAAATATTTTCCAAACCTATCACTACAGTAGCTCTATCTAGGATATTGAGCACTTTTCTCCCGGACAACGCCGAGTACTTTTAAAATCAAGGAGGCCTCCTGAGCACTACTGAAATTACTTAGGTATCCTCCCTCCTTTTTATCTGCAAAATAGTCCAAAGGGTAACGAAGATGGCGTTAAAATATTTTCCAAACCTATCACTACAGTAGCTCTATCTAGGATATTGAGCACTTTTCTCCCGGACAACGCCGAGTACTTTTAAAATCAAGGAGGCCTCCTGAGCACTACGTAAATTACTTAGGTATCCTCCCTCCTTTTCATCTGCAAAATAGTCCAAAGGGGAACGAAGATGGCGTTAAATATTTTCCAAACCTATCACTACAGTAGCTCTATCTAGGATATTGAGCACTTTTCTCCCGGACAACGCCGAGTACTTTGAAAATCAAGGAGGCCTCCTGAGCACTACTGAAATTACTTAGGTATCCTCCCTCCTTTTTATCTGCAAAATAGTCCAAAGGGTAACGAAGATGGCGTTAAAATATTTTCCAAACCTATCACTACAGTAGCTCTATCTAGGATATTGAGCACTTTTCTCCCGGACAACGCCGAGTACTTTGAAAATCAAGGAGGCCTCCTGAGCACTACGTAAATTACTTAGGTATCCTCCCTCCTTTTCATCTGCAAAATAGTCCAAAGGGGAACGAAGATGGCGTTAAAATATTTTCCAAACCTATCACTACAGTAGCTCTATCTAGGATATTGAGCACTTTTCTCCCGGACAACGCCGAGTACTTTTAAAATCAAGGAGGCCTCCTGAGCACTACTGAAATTACTTAGGTATCCTCCCTCCTTTTTATCTGCAAAATAGTCCAAAGGGTAACGAAGATGGCGTTAAAATATTTTCCAAACCTATCACTACAGTAGCTCTATCTAGGATATTGAGCACTTTTCTCCCGGACAACGCCGAGTACTTTTAAAATCAAGGAGGCCTCCTGAGCACTACGTAAATTACTTAGGTATCCTCCCTCCTTTTCATCTGCAAAATAGTCCAAAGGGGAACGAAGATGGCGTTAAAATATTTTCAAAACCTATCACTGCAGTAGCTCTATCTAGGATATTGAGCACTTTTCTCCCGGACAACGCCGAGTACTTTTAAAATCAAGGAGGCCCTCTGAGCACTACTGAAATTACTTAGGTATCCTCCCTCGTTTTTATCTGCAAAATCGTCCAAAGGGTAACGAAGATGGCGTTAAAATATTTTCCAAACCTATCACTACGGTAGCTCTATCTAGGATATTGAGCACTTTTCTCCCGGACAACGCCGAGTACTTTGAAAATCAAGGAGGCCTCCTGAGCACTACTGAAATTACTTAGGTATCCTCCCTCGTTTTTATCTGCAAAATAGTCCAAAGGGTAACGAAGATGGCGTTAAAATATTTTCCAAACCTATCACTACAGTAGCTCTATCTAGGATATTGAGCACTTTTCTCCCGGACAACGCCGAGTACTTTTAAAATCAAGGAGGCCTCCTGAGCACTACGTAAATTACTTAGGTATCCTCCCTCCTTTTCATCTGCAAAATAGTCCAAAGGGGAACGAAGATGGCGTTAAAATATTTTCAAAACCTATCACTACAGTAGCTCTATCTAGGATATTGAGCACTTTTCTCCCGGACAACGCCGAGTACTTTTAAAATCAAGGAGGCCTCCTGAGCACTACTGAAATTACTTAGGTATCCTCCCTCGTTTTTATCTGCAAAATAGTCCAAAGGGTAACGAAGATGGCGTTAAAATATTTTCCAAACCTATCACTACAGTAGCTCTATCTAGGATATTGAGCACTTTTCTCCCGGACAACGCCGAGTACTTTGAAAATCAAGGAGGCCCTCTGAGCACTACTGAAATTACTTAGGTATCCTCCCTCCTTTTCATCTGCAAAATAGTCCAAAGGGGAACGAAGATGGCGTTAAAATATTTTCCAAACCTATCACTACAGTAGCTCTATCTATCTAGGATATTGAGCACTTTTCTCCCGGACAACGCCGAGTACTTTGAAAATCAAGGGGGCCTCATGAGCACTACTGAAATTACTTAGGTATCCTCCCTCCTTTTCATCTGCAAAATAGTCCAAAGGGGAACGAAGATGGCGTTAAAATATTTTCCAAACCTATCACTACAGTAGCTCTATCTATCTAGGATATTGAGCACTTTTCTCCCGGACAACGCCAAGTACTTTGAAAATCAAGGGGGCCTCATGAGCACTACTGAAATTACTTAGGTACCTTCCCTCCTTTTCATCTGCAAAATAGTCCAAAGGGGAACGAAGATGTGAATTTTACATAAGAATACGCTTTTATATGTTATGTATATTCTCTAACCTTGTTTTAAAAACCTAAATTGTGTTTTTAAACGTGAGTTATCGCTCTTCCTTAGCTATTCTCTAACAAATAAATTCAAGTTGGACTTGTAAAGCTAGCGCCCGAGAAGGTTAGCAATCTGGCCATTAAAAATTGCCTGGGCCGCCCCGTCGGGATTCCCCTGGTAGAGGCGCCTCAGTAAGCAATAAACTTTCTCCTCCCCAAAGAGGGGAGACAAAGCCTGGGAGTGTGGACCTCCTAGAACTGCACAGGACAGACCCATAGACCGGCGGAATGAAGCCCCGAAGGCCAAGACGATACCAATCTATGGAGTGCAGTATCCATTGGAACAGATACTACACCTTGATCTTAGCCAAAAGAAGTGAATTAATGTAATTTTCGGTTAAAAAAAAATGGCGTCTAAAAGCTATGTTGAATTAGAGAAAAACGGCCTGGGGGAGTCTAAAATTATTTTTTGATATTCAAAATTCATGTAATAAGTTGTTAAATAGTATTATACAATGTTTGTTGAAAGAAAATCCTAGTTATTATTACTTGTTAATTTATTAATCTAATTTAAACAGTGTATAAGTAGATAGACCGCTGTGCTGTCGTAGATTCGTTATAAATACTGATAGAAATCTCTCCAAAAATTTCAATTTCGGATCCTTTCTCAGCCTTTTGGCTAAGATCAGAGTGTAGTATCTGTTCTCAGATAAAACATTCTCATTTTCCCAAAGACTAAGGATCCCGCTACCGAGCCCTTGCGGCTAGGTTCAAAGCGTTTTTCTTTGACCAAGCCCCCTTTTGGGGCTTTTGTCACCTTTTTGTCCCCTCTTGGGACTTTTTCTTTTCTTCTTTTCCCTGACTGTTGGGCTGACTTAAGCAGCTGGCAGGTTTCGGGGAGACTGACGAACCCGTAAAACGGTGAAGGTCTCCTCGTCTCCGAATCGGCGGGTCTAGTCCTGCAGTCAGGTTTGTTCGCCCCTCTTGGGCCATTAATTATTTTTACTTTGTTTCTTTTTCAGCGTCTGTCTGAGGTGCGCACTTAAGCAGCTGGCAGGTTTCGGGGAGACTGACGAACCCGTAAAACGGTGAAGGTCTCCTCGTCTCCGAATCGGCGGGTGTCGTGCCTCTTGCAGACCCGTTTATAGATGGAAGCCACCCGGGCTTCAAAAACCTGTGTTGTCGTTGACAACAGCGAGGGCGAGGAAGGTGTGACCGCGGAGGGCACCTTACTAGATTTGGTAAATCGTACCCCTGAGTACGACCTAATGATGTTGGGGATAACCGTGCCGAGCGGTTCTCCGACCTGGAAGGGGGGTTGCACACCCGAGTGCACCCCAGTTGAGACGGAGGGGGGTTGTACACCCGAGTACGCCCCAGTCGTATTGGAGGGGGGTTGCACACCCGAGTGCGCCCCAGTCGTATTGGAGGGGGATTGCACACCCGAGTGCGACCCAGTCGTATTGGAGGGGGGTTGCACACCCGAGTGCGCCCCAGTCGTATCGGAGGGGGGTTGCACACCCGAGTGCGCCCCAGTCGTATCGGAGGGGGGTTGCACACCCGAGTGCGCCCCAGTAGTATCGGAGGGGGGTTGCACACCCGAGTGCGCCCCAGTCGTATCGGAGGGGGGTGGCACACTCGAGTGCGCCCAAGGAGGTGTGGCCACGCCGGGCACCTCAAGTACGGGGAGGAACGCCGCATCAAGTGGCAACCCAGATGTGGATAGGGTTAGCACACCCGAGTGCGCCCAGATTGGCTCGTCAGCTAATGTCCCAGTTCCGCGTTCCAGGCCGAGGGTTAGGTCTGCTGAAAAGAAAGATCTGGTGTTTGGGGACTTCGTAACGCCAGTCAAAACTAGTCGAGGTATAATAACTAAGAAAGACCTCTTGGCGGTTATGGATGATGTTCCCTTCAATCACCCAAAAAGTCCAGAACCCTTAAGGAAATGCAATTCCCTGGATTTGGGGATAGCACAAAAAGAAGACCATAGCCCTAGTTTTATTTGGGGGTGCTCCTCATCGGGGTCAGATCGGGAGTCCTCGGAAGACCGTGCTAAACAGCAAAGGCAAGCAAGGCCTAAGTTGAAACGGGGGGCATCCAGAAAGCAAGTAGAGTCATGGCCAGTGTTGGGCAGCGCTCTAATCCCTGCGGGAAGAGAATCCATGGCTAAGGAAGTGACGCCAACCTCAGGAAGTTCTCAGAATGTGGCAGCGTGGGGACCTACAGCACAAAAATCCCCTGACGAGTATAAAAAGCTTTTCAAGGAAAAGTACGAAGCCTATACCCAGGGTAGTACATTAAAGCTTATCCCTGGCACCCTTGAAAGCTTACGGTTGAGGATTGTGTCATTGGTAACGACGGACGCAAAAGCAAAGGGGTTAACCAGAATTACGAAGGACAAAATGTACGAGATGTTGGGGGACTTGAACGTCCCAGCCACATACGTAGTTCAGCGATCGTATGCCATGTGGGATATCCTGCTTCCAACAACGAAGGATGCCGAGAAAGTGGCAAGACAGGACCTGATATGGAAGGGGTTAAGAGTTAAGCCTGAATATCAGGGGAAAAGAAGGACGACCATCACAATCCTCGGCGTCCCATGCTGTATTGACTCCGACCATCTAGGAGCAGTTATGTCACAGTATGGTGACGTCGAGGCAATCTTTCCTGTCCGTGGACCCAGGAACATTCAGACGGGGGAGTACAAACTAAAGATGAGAGTGAGTCATAAAGGTTTCTTGGACATCCCCGCGCAATTACAGTGCGAATCCTGGGCAATGTCACTCATTGTCGAGGGAAGGAGGCCGTATTGCTGGAGCTGTAAGACGCCGGGGCATATGGCAAAAGATTGCCCGAAAAGGATTCCAGCGAAGTCCCCGGCGTCTGTGCCTTCAACACAGAAAAAGACACCTGTGGTACCTCAAGCAAACACAGAGGAAGCCGGGACGGAGAACGATTCCCCCAAGTGGAGTACGGTAGTGGGAAAAAAAGCAAAGAAGATCGCTATTACCTCCAAATCAGCTCCGGTTAACAAATCCCCTATTCAGGAGACAAAAACTCCTGTTGAACCGGTAAACACACTCACTCCAGGGGTGAAACGAAAATTGCCGACCCACTCGTCAGAGGAGGATGAGAAAGCAAATGAGGACGAGACGGTAATGGTCGTTGAAGGAGTGGACTTAGAAAAGCCTAAAGAAAATAAAGCCAAAAAGATTAAAGAGACAAAGGAAGCAGCAGAGGAAGAGATGGTGGAAGAAGAAGAGCCAAAAGACAAAATAATAGAAAGCAGTGGCACTGAACTTGCTCAACCCCCCAAAACCCAATCCCCGTCCCCTTCAAATGAGGTTGTGCAAAACACCCCTCCCCTTTTGGATACCCCCTCAAATACGCCCAGAGATAAATCCCCGACTACCAGGACAGAGGAAGCAGAAAGAGCCCCTGTCGAGAAAGCTAAACCTCCGCCTCCACCGGTAGTAAAACATGGAAAAAACAAAAAGTACCCTTTTTTCCCTGATGAAAGGATTTGCGAGGCCAATGCTACGCAGACACAGACGGATTTGAATGGCCGACAGAAAAAGTACCTCAAAATGCTGGAGGCCTTCACCCATGTGAGGGGCAAACAGGTCCAGGATCCGCTGAATTTTATGGAAGCCCCAATGTTAACAACATTTATTCGTCCGGAAAATGGGAGCAGGGCAAAGGCTCTGTGGAGGATGGTGGAGGCGGGTAAAAAGGTGATTCAGGGTATGAAGTTAATAGATGAGGAGCACCCGTCATTACGTAAGCTGGCTGCCAGATGTACGGGGAGGGTCCCTGCTTATGTTCACCCCTCATTTTATCGGGCACTCAAACTGACTTTCCCCCTGGACGTGGGGGGCCTGTCTAGAGACGGACGGATTTCGTCCGAACTGCTGACCGGCAGTCTCGGTCAGGCCTTCGGCGTCCTCACTCCCGAGGACTTTAGTCCCGTTTGTAACACTGATTAGGAGTAATGATGGCTTTAAACTTGGCTACATTGAACGTGAGGGGCATGAGATCCCGAAGCAAGGCTGTTCGCGTGCTGAGGGATCTCGTGGCGCTTAAGGTAGATATTGCTGCGATCGAGGAGACCCACTTCTGTTCGTACGGGGATTGTGATGTGCTGACTGATGACTTTGAGTTGTTTTCAGCATATGGCAATGTTCGTAGTTGTGGTGTCTCTTTGCTAGTGAGACGCACTCTGTCCGCGACAGTGCGCGTTGTTCATACGGATGCGGAAGGACGGTTGGTCGTAGTCGATGTTGCCGTTGACAGCAGCAAGTTTCGGATCGTTGCGGTTTATGCGCCTAACGCTGTTGGTGAGAGGGTTTCCTTTTTTCGACGGTTGGAGACGTTTCTCGGGGGTCCGGAGCGTGTAGTATTAATGGGGGATTGGAATGCCGTCCTTGACCCCAAGATAGATAAGGTCGGGGGTAATAGAGGGTCGGATAGGTGTGATAGCAGTCTGTCTGACCTGATCGCCTCATGCGATCTTGTCGACAGATTTCGCGTTGATCACCCAGGGCGGGAGATGTGGACGTGGCATACTAGCGCGGCCTTCTGTTCGAGTACTTACTTGGACAGAATGTTAGTTAGAAGAGGCGACATAGATTTCTTATCTTGTCCCACGTTCACTTGGTTAGGTCACTCGGACCATAAATTGGTTATGGCCCGTTTGAGTTTAAGCGATAGGCCTAGGTTAGCTGGGTACTGGAAGTTGAATACCTCCTTACTGGAGATACCCGACTTCCGGGACAAGCTAACGTTACTACTTCAGCGGGCTTTAGTGGGGGCGGTTATCGGGAGTAGTTGGTGGGTGAAAACTAAGGTTTATGTTAGACGCTTTTGTGTCCGCTATAGCCAACGCCTCGCTCAAGATAGGGCTAGGACACAGAAGCGTGTAGATGATAAGATGACCCGGGCGGTGGCTGGGGGGGATCCCCTAGAGATAGCCTTAATTAAGGGGGACCTCAATCGCTTGGCTAGCGAGCGATATGAAGGTCAAGTAGTTCGAGCTAGGTTAAAGAAAGTCTCTAACGAAGCTGTGAACGTTGACGCTGTTGAGCGTAAGGCTGCTTTACGTCGTGGCTCGGATGGGTACATTCGGAAGGTTAATAACCTGGAAGGACATACCCTGGTATCTACTCGTGAGATTTGCGAGGGGTTCCGCGAGCATTTGGAGGATCGCTTCACCCAACTACCCAGACTCCGCGGCCAGGAGTTTGACAGCTATTTGGCTGACTCGCCCCGCCTAGAGGCGGCCCGAGCAGCTAGCTGTGATGGGGACGTTACAGAGGGTGAGATCATTACTGCGTTGAAGCAGGTCGGCTACAATAAATCTCCAGGACTCGATGGTCTGCCATACGAAGTTTACTTGAGGCTGTCGCCCATGTTTGTTCCTCTTCTGAAGGATGTGTTTAACCACTGGTTTGCTCAGGGCTCGATCCCTGGGCAGGTTACCAAAGGAGTGGTCACATTGTTGAAGAAGGGGGGCCAACCTGGTGTGGGGAATTTAGATGATTACAGGCCCATAACTCTGCTAAACACAGAGTTAAAGATTTTGGCCCGTGTTCTTGCGAATCGTTTGCAGGTTGTTATCTCTGACTTGATCGAGCCTGAGCAGAACTATGCTGTGAAGGGGAGGTCAATTCAAAACAATTTGCATCTGGTTCGCACGATCCTAGAGGGTATAGAAGACGACACTGAAGCCGCGCTGATCAATTTAGATCAGTCCAAGGCTTTCGATAGGGTCGACCATGGTTTCTTGGAATCTGTTCTAGAGGCTGCCGGTTTTAATCCGGACTTCCGCAAGTGGATCTCCATTCTGTATCGTCTGCCGACGGTAGCGGTGCAGGTAAACGGTAGGCTTTCGGATTCGTTCGTGGTTTCTCGTTCGGTACGTCAGGGTTGTCCGCTGTCGCCCCTGCTTTATGTCCTGGCGTTGGAGCCCTTCCTTCGCAAATTAAGGGACGGGGCGGCTACACCAGTCCTACGCGGAATCGCTATCCCTCCTCACTATGCGCGAGCCAGGGTTTCCGCGTATGCCGATGATGTCACCGTTTTTGTGTCCAGCCGTGAAGACATAGAAGCGGTGATTAAGGCGCTCGCTCGTTACGAAGATGTTACAGGGGCCATTGTCAACCGCAGCAAGTCCAACGGCCTGCGGTTGGCTGCCTGGAGCGGAGAGACCGCACTTCCAGGTGACTTCAGCTGGACCGATGGCCCGGTTCGGATCCTTGGCGTTTGGTTCGGACCGGGTCTCCAGCTGGAGAAGAATTGGTCGGAAGTACAGGCAAAGGTCGAATCGTCTGTGAGGGCTTGGACTCGAAGGAAACTTTCCTTGAAGGGGAGAGCGGAGGCGTGCGCCACTTACGTCTTTCCTCTCATCCTTTACCGACTGTCTGTACTCCCGCTGCCTGCGGACCGCCTTCTTGCTTTCACGCGCTTGCTCTTTTCACTTCTGTGGAAGGGGCGGAAAGCATACGTCCGCAGACAGGTCTGTACGCAACGTCCGTGTGATGGAGGCTTGGGGATGCCTGACTTGGCAAGTCATAGACATGCTGAGAGACTGGCTTTCCTGAGTCGTACTTTGACGGAAGAAGCTCCGTGGGTCCCTGCGGTTGAGGACGCCTTTCCCAACCTCATACCCGACCACTCGGTCGAAGGTCGACGTAGGCCGAGAGGAGAGTCGCTGTTCGTCACCGAATGCCGAGCTGCGCTTAAGGCGTTGCCGGGGTCCAGTGACCTTGCCCGGTCAAGGAAGAGACTGTATCGGGATCTAGTGGAGGGGTCCGCTTCGGATCCGCTTGGGAGGCGGCTTGGATTGTCGACGGAGGAGGCTCGCTCCCAGTGGAGTTGGGCGCCAGGCCAGAGTTATCTCAACAATTCTGAGTACTCTCTGACCTGGCGACTTGTTCGGAACGCACTGCCCCTCTATGGCAGATTACGCAGAGATGGCATAAGGGACGTCCCCTTGTGCCCGCGCTGTGAGGACAATGAGGAAGAAACGGCCGAGCACGCCTTCTTCACTTGCAGAAAATTACGTCTTCTCTGGGAGTATGTCAGAGAGGTAACGGCTCGCATCGATGCCGAGCAGCCGATGGTCCTGGATGTAGCATTCGTCATCAACAACGTAGCGCCGCCGTGGTCTAGAGAGAAGCGAATGGTGTTTCTTGTGATCCTGGCCGTAGCTAGGTTAGTGACGTGGGTTACACGTCTAGATGAGGTTCATGGGGTTGGGTCTGTTTCGGATCGTGATCTGGTTGTTTACTTTAAGCATCAGCTTAAAGTGAAAATCAGATGCGATTGGAAACGACTACATCGCATGGAGTTCAATAGAAGATGGGTGCGCAACACTAGTTTGTGCATCCGACGAGGAGCCAAGTTTGAATACGTTTTTCCTCCTTAGCATGGAGCAGGCGGTACTGGGTCCTACGGAACCCAGCCCAATGTAAAATTCAAAGTGTTAGCCTAGTTGAATCTTAGCTAGTAGGAATAAGTGATGTCCTGTCCTGATTTTGTTTTTGCCGGCACTAGAGAGCTTCCAAAGATGCCCACTCCACATATTTATTTTGTCCCCGGCTGATGAAACCCTTGGCAATATTATCTTGGAAGACGCCATCCATTCCCGTACCCAGATCCCGATTATTTATTTTCAGAACACCCCACTTAATTCCCACTCCCATTTAGGGGTCGACCTGCTTGTTTTCGGCCTCGAGCCGGAAAACAGTGGGCGGTCCAGACTTAGCAAGAGGGTAGGGAGGGTCCTACTAACCACCCCTTATCATTTTATTTGGTTCTTTATTTTTCTTTCTTTTTGGGTGTTTTTAATGTGTCATCCCACTCCCACGTTATGTCATGTTATTCATGTTTCATTTTGGGGATATTTTAAGTAGGGTTAAGCCATAGAGTGACTGTGAATTTTTTAGTGCAAATGTCTAGCTTAGGGTAGATTAGGTTTTTTCATTGTGCTTTTTTGTTTTTTGTGAAAAATAAAAAATGTCATTGTCTTTGTTTTTGCTAATGTGAAATAAAAAATGTTTTAAAATGTGTTATAAAAGTCACAATGACCCCCGACCCCCCTTTTCCCCCTTACACAGCGGGCTTTTATGCCTAAGGGTTAATACATCTGGCAGATGTAATTTTAACTCTAGGAGTTAATGTTTTGCGAGATGTATTTCTCTAAATACATTCTCAGCCTTTTGGCTAAGATCAAAGTGTAGTATCTGTTCTCGGCAATTTGCCTTGAGATCAAGTGTATTATCCGATAGGTGTCGGTTTTACACTGTCGAATCAAAAATCAGATTATCATTTTATTTTTTAATCCCTTTTCCTTTTGGGAATTTCATCTCCCCTAAAGTACAGGCTAATACCCTCGGTCGGGATCTCACCGACGATTACTTATACTCCTCCCCCTCCCCTGAATTTCACCTGGGACGTTCACACCGGCGAATGCTGACACTCCACCTCCCCAAGTTTCGCCTGAGGCGCTCATCCGGCGAATGCCGACACTCCCCCTCCGCAGATTTGGCCTGAGGCGCTTATACCGGTGAATGCCGACATTCCCCCTCCCCAGATTTGGCCTGAGTCGCTCACACCGGCGAATGCCGACATTCCTCCTTCCCAGATTTGGCCTGAGGCGCTCATACCGACGAATGCCGACATTCCCCCTTCCCAGATTTGGCCTGAGGCGCTCATACCGGCGAATGCCGACATTCCTCCTCCCCAGATTTGGCTTGAGGCGCTCATACCGGCGAATGCCGACATTCCCCCTCCCCAGATTTGGCCTGAGGCACCCCACCGCCGAATGCCGACATTCCCCCTCCGCAGATTTGGCCTGTGGCGCTCACATCGGTGAATGCCGACATTCCCCCCCCTCCCCCCCCATTTGGCCTGAGAGGAGGAGGTAATGCCTGGGAGTATTATATCAGGATAACAGAACGGCCATAGTGAGGAAGGGAGGGGGGAAGAAATATTAGCGTCTATTAATAATTAAGAAAGAAAGGGTGGGAGTGAGAGGGAAAGAAGAAAGAAAGGAAAAAAATGGTTGTAGTGTGAGTGAATTTCCTCCCGCCACTCCCTTACTCTGACGTCATATCTAGTTTATCGTGACTTTGCATTATATTTCTTCTCAAATTAGTATAAATAACGTTGAAAAATGGAGTTAAAAGCCACCCCCCATTGGAGAAAAGTGCTCAGTCGACCCCGGAAGAGTCAATTTTTTTTTCCGGTTCCGAGATATTAGACGCGCCTGGGCTGGCCGGTTGGAATGATGTCACCCGTGTGACCGTTTGTTGGGTACTTTCGGAGGAGAAGCTTTACATACATACATACATACATACAGACAGGTGGGATTTATATAATAGACTAGCGGGGCTACCCGGCGTTGCTCGGGGTCATAAAAACATATAATTGAAGAGAAATCGCGTGTGTAACATCTTTATATTCAAACTTCTATTTCCCCCCTCCTCTATAGCCGTCTCTTTATCTTTCTACCTTTCTCTTCCCTGGTCGCCCCATTTCACCGCTACTTTCTCATTTTGCATTTTGCGAAAGCTGCTTCTTCCCCACCATTTCTCCTACGTTTTCCAGGGCAATAGTATGACATATTTCTATAAAAAGTACCACCTCTATCTGCGCTTTCTATATAGGTACTTATCTCCGCTCCGATATTCATACTATATACGTATGTATCGCCACAATGGTGCGCAGACTATATACGTACCTACTGTCGCCCCAGTGCACATACTATATACGTACCTATTGCCGCCCCGGTGCATATACTATAAAAGTACCTATTGCCGCCCCGGTATGCATGCTATATACGTACCTATCGCTGCTCCAGTGTGAATGATACTTACGTACCTATCGCAGCCCAAGTGCGAATGCGAAATATGCATCTATCACCGGCCCAGTGCGAATACTATACCGCACCCAGGCTGCCATACCACAGAAGCAGCCTCCTGGTTGCCATACCGCAGAAGCCTCCCCAGGCTGCCATACCACAGAAGCAGCCTCCTGGTTGCCATACCGCAGAAGCCTCAGGTTCCTATTCTGCAAAAACACCCCCCGAGTGCCATACAAACAGAAGCACCCCCTCCCCCCCCCCCCGTTGCTATACCAGAGAAACCCCCCCTCCCCCGGTTGCTATACTGCAGAAGCCTCGTGGTCCTATACTGAGGAAGCACCCCCACCAGGTGCTATACCGCATAAACCTCGTGGTCCTATACCGCAGAAGCACCCTACCTTTAGCTGCTATACCGCAGAAGCTTCAAGTTCCTATACTGCAGAAGCAACCCCCCGGGTGCTATACCATAGAAGCACACCCCTATACCGGAGAAGAACCCCCTGAGTGCCATACCGCTGAAGCCTCAGGCTCCTATACCGCAGAAGCACCACCCTCCGGTTGCTATACCACAGAAGTACCCACCAGTTGCTATACTGCAGAAGCAACCCCCCCCGGTTTCTATACCGCAGAAGCACCCCCCGGGTGCCATACCGCAGAAGCACACCCTGGGTGCCATACCGCAAATACCTCAGGTTTCTATACCACAGAAGCACCCCTCCCCCGCCTGCCATACTGCAGAAGCCTCAAGTTCCTATACCGCAGAAGCACTCCTCTGGTCCCCTACCGCAGAAGCCGCAGGTTCCTATACCGCAGAAGCACTCCCCAGGTTCAATACCGCAGAAGCTAATACTGAAATAACCCTTACTGCCCCCCACTCCTTTTCATCTGCAAAATAGTCAAAAAAGGAAAGAAGATGGTGTTAAAATATTTTCCAAACCTATCACTACAGTAGCTCTATCTACGATATTGTGCACTTTTCTCCCAGACAACGCTGAGTACTTTGAAAATAAAGGAGGCCTCCTGAGCACTACTGAAATCACTTAGGTAATCTCCCTCCTTTTCATCTGCAAAATAGTCCAAAGAGTAACGAAGATGGTGTTAAAATATTTACCAAACCTATCACTACAGTAACTCTATCTAGGACATTGAGCAATTTTCTCCCGGACAACGCCGAGTGATTTGAAAATCAAGGAGGCCTCCTGAGCACTACTGAAATCACTCTTATGGATTCCCCCGTCCTTTTCAGCGTAGATGCTGTTAAAATATTATCCAAACCTATCACTACAGTAGCTCTATCTAGGACATTGAGCAATTTTCTCCCAAACAACTCCGAGTACTTTTAAAATCAAAGAGGCCTCCTGAGCACTACTAAATTCCTTTAGGTATCCTGTCTCCTTCTGATCTGCCAAATAGTCCAAAGTGGAACAGAAGATGGCGTTAAAATATTTTCCAAACCTATCACTACAGTAGCTCTATCTAGGACATTGAGCACTTTTCTCCCGGACAACGCCGAGTACTTTGATAATCAAGGAAGCCTCCTGAGCACTACTGAAATTACTTAGGTATCCACCCTTCTTTTCATCTGCCAAATAGTCCAAAGGGGAACGAAGATGGCATTTAAAAAAATTTCAAAACCTATCACTACAGTAGCTCTATTATGGATATTGAGCACTTTTCTTCCGGACAACGCCGAGTACTTTGAAAATCAAGGAGGCCTCCTGAGCACTACGTAAATTACTTAGGTATCCTCCCTCCTTTTTATCTGCAAAATAGTCGAAAGGGTAACGAAGATGGCGTTAAAATATTTTCCAAACCTATGACTACAGTAGCTCTATCTAGGATATCGAGCACTTTTCTCCCGGACAACGCCTAGTACTTTGAAAATCAAGGAGGCCTCCTGAGCACTACTGAAATTACTTAGGTATCCTCCCTCCTTTTCATCTGCAAAATAGTCCAAAGGGGAACGAAGATGGCGTTAAAATATTTTCCAAACCTATCACTACAGTAGCTCTATCTAGGATATTGAGCACTTTTCTCCCGGACAACGCCGAGTACTTTTAAAATCAAGGAGGCCTCCTGAGCACTACGTAAATTACTTAGGTATCCTCCCTCCTTTTCATCTGCAAAATAGTCCAAAGGGGAACGAAGATGGCGTTAAAATATTTTCCAAACCTATCACTACAGTAGCTCTATCTAGGACATTGAGCACTTTTCTCCCGGACAACGCCGTGTACTTTAAAAATCAAGGAGGTCTCCTGAGCACTACTGAAATCACTTAGGTATCCTCCCTCCTTTTCATCTGCAAAATAGTCCAAAGGGGAACGAAGATGGCGTTAAAATATTTTCCAAACCTATCACTACAGTAGCTCTATCTAGGATATTGAGCACTTTTCTCCCGGACAACGCCGAGTACTTTTAAAATCAAGGAGGCCTCCTGAGCACTACGTAAATTACTTAGGTATCCTCCCTCCTTTTCATCTGCAAAATAGTCCAAAGGGGAACGAAGATGGCGTTAAAATATTTTCAAAACCTATCACTACAGTAGCTCTATCTAGTATATTGAGCACTTTTCTCCCGGACAACGCCGAGTACTTTTAAAATCAAGGAGGCCCTCTGAGCACTACTGAAATTACTTAGGTATCCTCCCTCCTTTTTATCTGCAAAATAGTCCAAAGGGTAACGAAGATGGCGTTAAAATATTTTCCAACCCTATCACTACAGTAGCTCTATCTAGGATATTGAGCACTTTTCTCCCGGACAACGCCGAGTACTTTGAAAATCAAGGAGGCTCCTGAGCACTACTGAAATTACTTAGGTATCCTCCCTCCTTTTTATCTGCAAAATAGTCCAAAGGGGAACGAAGATGGCGTTAAAATATTTTCCAAACCTATCACTACAGTAGCTCTATCTAGGATATTGAGCACTTTTCTCCCGGACAACGCCGAGTACTTTGAAAGTCAAGGAGGCCCTCTGAGCACTACTGAAATTACTTAGGTATCCTCCCTCCTTTTTATCTGCAAAATAGTCCAAAGGGGAACGAAGATGGCGTTAAAATATTTTCCAAACCTATCACTACAGTAGCTCTATCTAGGATATTGAGCACTTTTCTCCCGGACAACGCCGAGTACTTTTAAAATCAAGGAGGCCTCCTGAGCACTACTGAAATTACTTAGGTATCCTACCTGGTTTTTATCTGCAAAATAGTCCAAAGGGTAACGAAGATGGCGTTAAAATATTTTCCAAACCTATCACTACAGTAGCTCTATCTAGGATATTGAGCACTTTTCTCCCGGACAACGCCGAGTACTTTTAAAATCAAGGAGGCCTCCTGAGCACTACTGAAATTACTTAGGTATCCTCCCTCGTTTTTATCTGCAAAATAGTCCAAAGGGTAACGAAGATGGCGTTAAAATATTTTCCAAACCTATCACTACAGTAGCTCTATCTAGGATATTGAGCACTTTTCTCCCGGACAACGCCGAGTACTTTGAAAATCAAGGAGGCCCTCTGAGCACTACTGAAATTACTTAGGTATCCTCCCTCCTTTTTATCTGCAAAATAGTCCAAAGGGGAACGAAGATGGGGTTAAAATATTTTCCAAACCTATCACTACAGTAGCTCTATCTAGGATATTGAGCACTTTTCTCCCGGACAACGCCGAGTACTTTTAAAATCAAGGAGGCCTCCTGAGCACTACTGAAATTACTTAGGTATCCTCACTCCTTTTTATCTGCAAAATAGTCCAAAGGGGAACGAAGATGGCGTTAAAATATTTTCCAAACCTATCACTACAGTAGCTCTATCTAGGATATTGAGCACTTTTCTCCCGGACAACGCCGAGTACTTTGAAAATCAAGGAGGCCTCCTGAGCACTACTGAAATTACTTAGGTATCCTCCCTCCTTTTCATCTGCAAAATAGTCCAAAGGGGAACGAAGATGGCGTTAAAATATTTTCCAAACCTATCACTACAGTAGCTCTATCTAGGATATTGAGCACTTTTCTCCCGGACAACGCCGAGTACTTTTAAAATCAAGGAGGCCTCCTGAGCACTACTGAAATTACTTAGGTATCCTCCCTCCTTTTCATCTGCAAAATAGTCCAAAGAGTAACGAAGATGGTGTTAAAATATTTACCAAACCTATCACTACAGTAACTCTATCTAGGACATTGAGCAATTTTCTCCCGGACAACGCCGAGTGATTTGAAAATCAAGGAGGCCTCCTGAGCACTACTGAAATCACTCTTATGGATTCCCCCGTCCTTTTCAGCGTAGATGCTGTTAAAATATTATCCAAACCTATCACTACAGTAGCTCTATCTAGGACATTGAGCAATTTTCTCCCAAACAACTCCGAGTACTTTTAAAATCAAAGAGGCCTCCTGAGCACTACTAAATTCCTTTAGGTATCCTGTCTCCTTCTGATCTGCCAAATAGTCCAAAGTGGAACAGAAGATGGCGTTAAAATATTTTCCAAACCTATCACTACAGTAGCTCTATCTAGGACATTGAGCACTTTTCTCCCGGACAACGCCGAGTACTTTGATAATCAAGGAAGCCTCCTGAGCACTACTGAAATTACTTAGGTATCCACCCTTCTTTTCATCTGCCAAATAGTCCAAAGGGGAACGAAGATGGCATTTAAAAAAATTTCAAAACCTATCACTACAGTAGCTCTATTATGGATATTGAGCACTTTTCTTCCGGACAACGCCGAGTACTTTGAAAATCAAGGAGGCCTCCTGAGCACTACGTAAATTACTTAGGTATCCTCCCTCCTTTTTATCTGCAAAATAGTCGAAAGGGTAACGAAGATGGCGTTAAAATATTTTCCAAACCTATGACTACAGTAGCTCTATCTAGGATATCGAGCACTTTTCTCCCGGACAACGCCTAGTACTTTGAAAATCAAGGAGGCCTCCTGAGCACTACTGAAATTACTTAGGTATCCTCCCTCCTTTTCATCTGCAAAATAGTCCAAAGGGGAACGAAGATGGCGTTAAAATATTTTCCAAACCTATCACTACAGTAGCTCTATCTAGGATATTGAGCACTTTTCTCCCGGACAACGCCGAGTACTTTTAAAATCAAGGAGGCCTCCTGAGCACTACGTAAATTACTTAGGTATCCTCCCTCCTTTTCATCTGCAAAATAGTCCAAAGGGGAACGAAGATGGCGTTAAAATATTTTCCAAACCTATCACTACAGTAGCTCTATCTAGGACATTGAGCACTTTTCTCCCGGACAACGCCGTGTACTTTAAAAATCAAGGAGGTCTCCTGAGCACTACTGAAATCACTTAGGTATCCTCCCTCCTTTTCATCTGCAAAATAGTCCAAAGGGGAACGAAGATGGCGTTAAAATATTTTCCAAACCTATCACTACAGTAGCTCTATCTAGGATATTGAGCACTTTTCTCCCGGACAACGCCGAGTACTTTTAAAATCAAGGAGGCCTCCTGAGCACTACGTAAATTACTTAGGTATCCTCCCTCCTTTTCATCTGCAAAATAGTCCAAAGGGGAACGAAGATGGCGTTAAAATATTTTCAAAACCTATCACTACAGTAGCTCTATCTAGTATATTGAGCACTTTTCTCCCGGACAACGCCGAGTACTTTTAAAATCAAGGAGGCCCTCTGAGCACTACTGAAATTACTTAGGTATCCTCCCTCCTTTTTATCTGCAAAATAGTCCAAAGGGTAACGAAGATGGCGTTAAAATATTTTCCAACCCTATCACTACAGTAGCTCTATCTAGGATATTGAGCACTTTTCTCCCGGACAACGCCGAGTACTTTGAAAATCAAGGAGGCTCCTGAGCACTACTGAAATTACTTAGGTATCCTCCCTCCTTTTTATCTGCAAAATAGTCCAAAGGGGAACGAAGATGGCGTTAAAATATTTTCCAAACCTATCACTACAGTAGCTCTATCTAGGATATTGAGCACTTTTCTCCCGGACAACGCCGAGTACTTTGAAAGTCAAGGAGGCCCTCTGAGCACTACTGAAATTACTTAGGTATCCTCCCTCCTTTTTATCTGCAAAATAGTCCAAAGGGGAACGAAGATGGCGTTAAAATATTTTCCAAACCTATCACTACAGTAGCTCTATCTAGGATATTGAGCACTTTTCTCCCGGACAACGCCGAGTACTTTTAAAATCAAGGAGGCCTCCTGAGCACTACTGAAATTACTTAGGTATCCTACCTGGTTTTTATCTGCAAAATAGTCCAAAGGGTAACGAAGATGGCGTTAAAATATTTTCCAAACCTATCACTACAGTAGCTCTATCTAGGATATTGAGCACTTTTCTCCCGGACAACGCCGAGTACTTTTAAAATCAAGGAGGCCTCCTGAGCACTACTGAAATTACTTAGGTATCCTCCCTCGTTTTTATCTGCAAAATAGTCCAAAGGGTAACGAAGATGGCGTTAAAATATTTTCCAAACCTATCACTACAGTAGCTCTATCTAGGATATTGAGCACTTTTCTCCCGGACAACGCCGAGTACTTTGAAAATCAAGGAGGCCCTCTGAGCACTACTGAAATTACTTAGGTATCCTCCCTCCTTTTTATCTGCAAAATAGTCCAAAGGGGAACGAAGATGGGGTTAAAATATTTTCCAAACCTATCACTACAGTAGCTCTATCTAGGATATTGAGCACTTTTCTCCCGGACAACGCCGAGTACTTTTAAAATCAAGGAGGCCTCCTGAGCACTACTGAAATTACTTAGGTATCCTCACTCCTTTTTATCTGCAAAATAGTCCAAAGGGGAACGAAGATGGCGTTAAAATATTTTCCAAACCTATCACTACAGTAGCTCTATCTAGGATATTGAGCACTTTTCTCCCGGACAACGCCGAGTACTTTGAAAATCAAGGAGGCCTCCTGAGCACTACTGAAATTACTTAGGTATCCTCCCTCCTTTTCATCTGCAAAATAGTCCAAAGGGGAACGAAGATGGCGTTAAAATATTTTCCAAACCTATCACTACAGTAGCTCTATCTAGGATATTGAGCACTTTTCTCCCGGACAACGCCGAGTACTTTTAAAATCAAGGAGGCCTCCTGAGCACTACTGAAATTACTTAGGTATCCTCCCTCGTTTTTATCTGCAAAATAGTCCAAAGGGTAACGAAGATGGCGTTAAAATATTTTCCAAACCTATCACTACAGTAGCTCTATCTAGGATATTGAGCACTTTTCTCCCGGACAACGCCGAGTACTTTGAAAATCAAGGAGGCCCTCTGAGCACTACTGAAATTACTTAGGTATCCTCCCTCCTTTTTATCTGCAAAATAGTCCAAAGGGGAACGAAGATGGCGTTAAAATATTTTCCAAACCTATCACTACAGTAGCTCTATCTAGGATATTGAGCACTTTTCTCCCGGACAACGCCGAGTACTTTTAAAATCAAGGAGGCCTCCTGAGCACTACTGAAATTACTTAGGTATCCTCCCTCCTTTTCATCTGCAAAATAGTCCAAAGGGGAACGAAGATGGCGTTAAAATATTTTCCAAACCTATCACTACAGTAGCTCTATCTAGGATATTGAGCACTTTTCTCCCGGACAACGCCGAGTACTTTTAAAATCAAGGAGGCCTCCTGAGCACTACTGAAATTACTTAGGTATCCTCCCTCCTTTTTATCTGCAAAATAGTCCAAAGGGTAACGAAGATGGCGTTAAAATATTTTCCAAACCTATCACTACAGTAGCTCTATCTAGGATATTGAGCACTTTTCTCCCGGACAACGTCGAGTACTTTTAAAATCAAGGAGGCCTCCTGAGCACTACTGAAATTACTTAGGTATCCTCCCTCCTTTTCATCTGCAAAATAGTCCAAAGGGGACCGAAGATGGCGTTAAAATATTTTCCAAACCTATCACTACAGTAGCTCTATCTAGGATATTGAGCACTTTTCTCCCGGACAACGCCGAGTACTTTGAAAATCAAGGAGGCCTCCTGAGCACTACTGAAATTACTTGGGTATCCCTCCTCGTTTTTATCTGCAAAATAGTCCAAAGGGTAACGAAGATGGCGTTAAAATATTTTCCAAACCTATCACTACAGTAGCTCTATCTAGGATATTGAGCACTTTTCTCCCGGACAACGCCGAGTACTTTGAAAATCAAGGAGGCCCTCTGAGCACTACTGAAATTACTTAGGTATCCTCCCTCCTTTTCATCTGCAAAATAGTCCAAAGGGGAACGAAGATGGCGTTAAAATATTTTCCAAACCTATCACTACAGTAGCTCTATCTAGGATATTGAGCACTTTTCTCCCGGACAACGCCGAGTACTTTGAAAATCAAGGAGGCCTCCTGAGCACTACTGAAATTACTTAGGTATCCTCCCTCCTTTTTATCTGCAAAATAGTCCAAAGGGTAACGAAGATGGCGTTAAAATATTTTCCAAACCTATCACTACAGTAGCTCTATCTAGGATATTGAGCACTTTTCTCCCGGACAACGTCGAGTACTTTTAAAATCAAGGAGGCCTCCTGAGCACTACTGAAATTACTTAGGTATCCTCCCTCCTTTTCATCTGCAAAATAGTCCAAAGGGGACCGAAGATGGCGTTAAAATATTTTCCAAACCTATCACTACAGTAGCTCTATCTAGGATATTGAGCACTTTTCTCCCGGACAACGCCGAGTACTTTGAAAATCAAGGAGGCCTCCTGAGCACTACTGAAATTACTTGGGTATCCCTCCTCGTTTTTATCTGCAAAATAGTCCAAAGGGTAACGAAGATGGCGTTAAAATATTTTCCAAACCTATCACTACAGTAGCTCTATCTAGGATATTGAGCACTTTTCTCCCGGACAACGCCGAGTACTTTGAAAATCAAGGAGGCCCTCTGAGCACTACTGAAATTACTTAGGTATCCTCCCTCCTTTTCATCTGCAAAATAGTCCAAAGGGGAACGAAGATGGCGTTAAAATATTTTCCAAACCTATCACTACAGTAGCTCTATCTAGGATATTGAGCACTTTTCTCCCGGACAACGCCGAGTACTTTGAAAATCAAGGAGGCCTCCTGAGCACTACTGAAATTACTTAGGTATCCTCCCTCCTTTTCATCTGCAAAATAGTCCAAAGGGGAACGAAGATGGCGTTAAAATATTTTCCAAACCTATCACTACAGTAGCTCTATCTAGGATATTGAGCACTTTTCTCCCGGACAACGCCGAGTACTTTTAAAATCAAGGAGGCCTCCTGAGCACTACTGAAATTACTTAGGTATCCTCCCTCGTTTTTATCTGCAAAATAGTCCAAAGGGTAACGAAGATGGCGTTAAAATATTTTCCAAACCTATCACTACAGTAGCTCTATCTAGGATATTGAGCACTTTTCTCCCGGACAACGCCGAGTACTTTGAAAATCAAGGAGGCCCTCTGAGCACTACTGAAATTACTTAGGTATCCTCCCTCCTTTTTATCTGCAAAATAGTCCAAAGGGGAACGAAGATGGCGTTAAAATATTTTCCAAACCTATCACTACAGTAGCTCTATCTAGGATATTGAGCACTTTTCTCCCGGACAACGCCGAGTACTTTTAAAATCAAGGAGGCCTCCTGAGCACTACTGAAATTACTTAGGTATCCTCCCTCCTTTTCATCTGCAAAATAGTCCAAAGGGGAACGAAGATGGCGTTAATATATTTTCCAAACCGATCACTACAGTAGCGCTATCTAGGATATTGAGCACTTTTCTCCCGGACAACGCCGAGTACTTTTAAAATCAAGGAGGCCTCCTGAGCACTACTGAAATTACTTAGGTATCCTCCCTCCTTTTTATCTGCAAAATAGTCCAAAGGGGAACGAAGATGGCGTTAAAATATTTTCCAAACCTATCACTACAGTAGCTCTATCTAGGATATTGAGCACTTTTCTCCCGGACAACGTCGAGTACTTTTAAAATCAAGGAGGCCTCCTGAGCACTACTGAAATTACTTAGGTATCCTCCCTCCTTTTTATCTGCAAAATAGTCCAAAGGGTAACGAAGATGGCGTTAAAATATTTTCCAAACCTATCACTACAGTAGCTCTATCTAGGATATTGACCACTTTTCTCCCGGACAACGCCGAGTACTTTGAAAATCAAGGAGGCCTTCTGAGCACTACTGAAATTACTTGGGTATCCTCCCTCGTTTTTATCTGCAAAATAGTCCAAAGGGTAACGAAGATGGCGTTAAAATATTTTCCAAACCTATCACTACAGTAGCTCTATCTAGGATATTGAGCACTTTTCTCCCGGACAACGCCGAGTACTTTGAAAATCAAGGAGGCCCTCTGAGCACTACTGAAATTACTTAGGTATCCTCCCTCCTTTTCATCTGCAAAATAGTCCAAAGGGGAACGAAGATGGCGTTAAAATATTTTCCAAACCTATCACTACAGTAGCTCTATCTATCTAGGATATTGAGCACTTTTCTCCCGGACAACGCCGAGTACTTTGAAAATCAAGGGGGCCTCATGAGCACTACTGAAATTACTTAGGTATCCTCCCTCCTTTTCATCTGCAAAATAGTCCAAAGGGGAACGAAGATGTGAATTTTACATAAGAATACGCTTTTATATGTTATGTATATTCTCTAACCTTGTTTTAAAAACCTAAATTGTGTTTTTAAACGTGAGTTATCGCTCTTCCTTAGCTATTCTCTAACAAATAAATTCAAGTTGGACTTGTAAAGCTAGCGCCCGAGAAGGTTAGCAATCTGGCCATTAAAAATTGCCTGGGCCGCCCCGTCGGGATTCCCCTGGTAGAGGCGCCTCAGTAAGCAATAAACTTACTCCTCCCCAAAGAGGGGAGACAAAGCCTGGGAGTGTGGACCTCCTAGAACTGCACAGGACAGACCCATAGACCGGCGGAATGAAGCCCCGAAGGCCAAGACGATACCAATCTATGGAGTGCAGTATCCATCGGAACAGATACTACACCTTGATCTTAGCCAAAAGAAGTGAATTAATGTAATTTTCGGTTAAAAAAAAATGGCGTCTAAAAGCTATGTTGAATTAGAGAAAAACGGCCTGGGGGAGTCTAAAATTATTTTTTGATATTCAAAATTCATGTAATAAGTTGTTAAATAGTATTATACAATGTTTGTTGAAAGAAAATCCTAGTTATTATTACTTGTTAATTTATTAATGTAATTTAAACAGTGTATAAGTAGATAGACCGCTGTGCTGTCGTAGATTCGTTATAAATACTGATAGAAATCTCTCCAAAAATTTCAATTTCGAAGATGGCGTTAAAATATTTTCAAAACCTATCACTACAGTATCTCTATCTAGGACATTCAGCACTTTTCTCCTGGACAACGCCGAGTATTTGAAAATCAAAGACGCCTCCTAGGCACTACTGAAATAACTCTTATCGATTCCCCCATCCTTTTCTGCCAAATAGTCCAAAGGGGAACGAAGATGGCTTTAAAATATTTTCCAAACCTATCACTACAGTAGCTCTATCTAGGACATTGAGCACTTTTCTCCCACACATACGTTGTGCTGTCGCAGGGTACCCACACATACTTCGTCCGGCAGCAGGGTACCCACACATACTTCGTCCGGCAGCAGAGTACCCACACATACTTCGTGCGGTCGCAGGGTACCCACACAAACTTCGTGCAGTCGCAGGGTACCCACACATACTTCATCCGGTCGCAGCGTACCCAAACATACTTCGTGCGGTCGCAGGGTACCCACACATAGTTCGTGCGGTCGCAGTGTACCCACACATACTTCGTGCGGTCGCAGGGTACCGACACATACTTCGTGCGGTCGCAGGGTACCCACACATACTTCGTCTGGTCGCAGGGTACCCACACATACTTTGTCCGGTCGCAAGGTACCCACAAATATTCATGCTGTCGCAGGGTACCCACAAATATTTCGTGCAGTCACAGGGTACCCACACATATTTCGTGCGGTCACAGGGTACCCACACATATTTCGTGCGGTCGCAGGGTACCCACACATACTTCGTGCGGTCGCGGGGTACCTATACATATTTCGTGCGGTCGCAGGGTACCCACACATACTTCGTGCGGTCGCAGGGTACCCACACATACTTCATCCGGTCGCAGGGTACCCACAAATACTTCGTGCGGTCGCAGGGTACCCACACATACTTCGTGCAGTCGCAGGGTACCCACACATACTTCGTCCGCTCGCAGGGTACCCACACATATTCATGCGGTTGCAGGATACCCACAAATATTTCGTGCAGTCACAGGGTACCCACACATATTTCGTGCGGTCGCAGGGTATCCACACATAATTCGTGCGGTCGCAGGGTACCTATACATACTTCGTGCGGTCGCAGGGTACCCACACATACTTGGTGCGGTCGCAGGGTACCCACACATACTTGGTGCGGTCGCAGGGTACCCACACATACTTCATCCGGTCGCAGGGTACCCACAAATACTTCGTGCGGTCGCAGGGTACCTATACATACTTCGTCCGGTCGCAGGGTACCCAAAGATACTTCGTCAGGCAGCAGGGTACCCACACATTCTTCGTGCGGTCGCAGGGTACCCACACATACTTCGTGCGGTCGCAGGGTACCCACACATACTTCGTGCGGTCGCAGGGTACCCACACATACTTCGTCCGGTCGCAGGGTACCCACACATACATTGTCCGGTCGCAGGGTACCCACACATAATTATGCGGTTGCAGGGTACCCACAAATATTTCGTGCGGTCACAGGGTACCCACACATATTTCGTGCGGTCGCAGGGTATCCACACATATTTCGTGCGGTCGCAGGGTACCTATACATACTTCGTGCGGTCGCAGGGTACCCACACATACTTCGTTCGGTCGCAGGGTACCCACACATACTTGGTGCGGTCGCAGGGTACCCACACATACTTCATCCGGTCGCAGGGTACCCACAAATACTTCGTCCGGTCGCAGGGTACCTACACATACTTTGTCCGGTCGCAGGGTACCCACAAATATTTCGTGCGGTCACAGGGTACCCACACATATTTCGTGCGGTCGCAGGGTACCCACACATATTCGTGCGGTCGCAGGGTACCTATACATACATCGTGCGGTCGCAGGGTACCCACCCATACTTCGTACGGCTGCAGGGTACCCACACATACTTCGTGCGGTCGCAGGGTACCCACACATACTTCATCCGGTCGCAGGGTACCCACACATAGTTCGTGCGGTCGCTAGGTACCCACACATACTTCGTGCGGTCGCAGGGTACCCACAAATATTTCGTGCGGTCGCAGGGTACCTATACATACTTCGTGCGGTCGCAGGGTACCCACACATACTTCGTGCGGTCGCAGGGTACCCACACATACTTCGTCAGGCAGCAGGGTACCCACACATACTTCGTGCGGTCGCAGGGTACCCACACATACTTCGTGCATTCGCAGGGTACCCACAAATATTTCGTGCGGTCGCAGGGTACCCACACATATTCGTGCGGTCGCAGGGTACCCACAAATATTTCGTGCGGTCGCAGGGTACCCACACATATTCTGTGCGGTAGCAGGGTACCTATACATCCTACGTGCGGTCGCAGGGTACCCACACATACTTCGTTCGGTCGCAGGGTACCCACACATACTTCGTCAGGTCGCAGGGTACCCATACATACTTCGTCCGGTCGCAGGGTACCCACACATACTTCGTGCGGTCGCAGGGTACCCACACATACTTCGTCCGGTCGCAGGGTACCTACACATAGTTCGTGCGGTCGCAGGGTACTAACACACACTTCGTCCGGTCGCAGGGTACCCACACATAGTTCGTGCGGTCGCAGGGTACCCACACATACTTCGTGCGGTCGCAGGGTACCCACACATACTTGGTCAGGCAGCAGGGTACCCACAAATCATTCGTGCGGTCGCAGGGTACCTATACATACTTCTGTTCGGTCGCAGGGTACCCACACAGACTTCGTGCGGTCGCAGGATACTCACACATACTTAGTGCGGTCGCAGGGTACCCACACATACTTCGTGCAGTCGCAGGGTACCCACACATACTTCGTCCGGCTGCAGCGTACCCAAACATACTTCGTGCGGTCGCAGGGTACCCACCCATATTTCGTCCGGTCGCAGGGTACCTATACATACTTTGTGCGGTCGCAGGGTACCCAGACATACTTCGTTCGGTCGCAGGGTACCCACACATACTTCATCCGGTCGCAGGGTACCCACACATACTTCGTGCGGTCGCAGGGTACCCACACATACTTCGTGCGGTCGCAGGGTACCCACACATACTTCGTGCAGTCGCAGGGTACCCACACATACTTCGTGCGGTCGCAGGGTACCCATACATACTTCGTCCGGTCGCAGGGTACACACACATACTTCGTGCGGTCGCAGGGTACCCACACATACTTCGTCCGTCGCAGGGTACCTACACATAGTTCGTGCGGTCGCAGGGTACTCACACACACTTCGTCCGGTCGCAGGGTACCCACACATAGTTCGGGCGGTCGCAGGGTACCCACACATACTTCGTGCGGTCGCAGGGTACCCACACATACTTAGTGCAATCGCAGGGTACCCACACATACTTCGTGCGGTCGCAGGGTACCTATACATACTTCGTCCGGTCTCAGGGTACCCACACATACATCGTCCGGTCCCAGGGTAACCACAAATATTCGTCAGGCAGCAGGGTACCCACACAGACTTCGTGCGGTCGCAGGATACTCACACATACTTAGTGCGGTCGCAGGGTACCCACACATACTTCGTGCGGTCGCAGGGTACCCACACATACTTCGTCCGGCTGCAGGGTACCCACCCATATTTCGTCCGGTCGCAGGGTACCTATACATACTTCGTGCGGTCGCAGGGTACCCACACATACTTCGTTCGGTCGCAGGGTACCCACACATACTTCATCCGGTCGCAGGGTACCCACACATACTTCGTGCGGTCGCAGGGTACTCACACATACTTCGTGCGGTCGCAGGGTACCCACACATACTTCGTGCAGTCGCAGGGTACCCACACATACTTCGTGCGGTCGCAGGGTACCCATACATACTTCGTCCGGTCGCAGGGTACACACACATACTTCGTGCGGTCGCAGGGTACCCACACATACTTCGTCCGTCGCAGGGTACCTACACATAGTTCGTGCGGTCGCAGGGTACTCACACACACTTCGTCCGGTCGCAGGGTACCCACACATAGTTCGTGCGGTCGCAGGGTACCCACACATACTTCGTGCGGTCGCAGGGTACCCACACATACTTAGTGCAATCGCAGGGTACCCACACATACTTCGTGCGGTCGCAGGGTACCTATACATACTTCGTCCGGTCTCAGGGTACCCACACATACATCGTCCGGTCCCAGGGTAACCACAAATACTTCGTCAGGCAGCAGGGTACCCACACATACTTCGTGCGGTCGCAGGGTACCCACAAATACTTTGTGCGGTCGCAGGGTACCCACACATACTTCGTCAGGTCGCAGGGTACCCACACATACTTCGTCCGGTCGCAGGGTACCCATACATACTTTGTCCGGTCGCAGGGTACCCACACATACTTCGTGCGGTCGCAGGGTACCCACACATACTTCGTGCGGTCGCAGGGTACCCACACATACTTCGTGCGGTCGCAGGGTACCTATACATACTTCGTCCGGTCGCAGGGTACCCACACATACTTCGTGCGGTCGCAGGGTACCTATACATACTTCGTCCGGTCGCAGGGTACCCACACATACTTCGTGCGGTCGCAGGGTACCTATACATACTTCGTCCGGTCGCAGGGTACCCACACATACTTCGTGCGGTCGCAGGGTACCTATACATACTTCGTCCGGTCGCAGGGTACCCACACATACTTCGTGCGGTCGCAGGGTACCTACACATACTTCGTACGGTCACAGGGTACCCACACATACTTCGTGCGGTCACAGGGTACCTATATATACTTCGTCCGGTCGCAGGGTACTTACACATACTTCGTGCGGTCGCAGGGTACCCACACATACTTCGTCAGGCAGCAGGGTACCTACACATACTTCGTGCGGTCGCAGGGTACCCACACATACTTCGTGCGGTCGCAGGGTACCCACACATACTTCGTCCAGTCGCAGGGTACCCACACATACTTCGTCCGGTCGCAGGGTACCTATACATATTTTGTCCGGTCGCAGGGTACCCACACATACTTCGTCCGGTCGCAGGGTACCTACACATACTTCGTGCGGTCGCAGGGTACCTATACATACTTCGTCCGGTCGCAGGGTACCCACACATACTTTGTGCGGTCGCAGGGTACTTACACATACTTCGTCAGGCAGCAGGGTACCCACACATACTTCGTGCGGTCGCAGGGTACCTACACATACTTCGTACGGTCACAGGGTACCCACACATACTTCGTGCGGTCACAGGGTACCTATATATACTTTGTCCGGTCGCAGGGTACCCACACATACTTCGTGCGGTCGCAGGGTACCCACACATACTTCGTCAGGCAGCAGGGTACCCACACATACTTCGTGCGGTCGCAGGGTACCCACACATACTTCGTGCGGTCGCAGGGTACCCACACATACTTCGTCCGGTCGCAGGGTACCCACACATACTTCGTGCGGTCGCAGGGTACCTATACATATTTCGTCCGGTCGCAGGGTACCCACACATACTTCGTCCTGTCGCAGGGTACCCACACATACTTTGTGCGGTCGCAGGGTACCCACACATACTTCGTGCGTCGCAGGGTACTTATACATACTTCGTCCGGTCGCAGGGTACCCACACATACTTCGTGCGGTCGCAGGGTACCTATACATACTTCGTCCGGTCGCAGGGTACCTACACATACTTCGTCCGGTCGCAGGGTACCCACACATACTTCGTGCGGTCGCAGAGTACCTATACACACTTCGTCCGGTCGCAGGGTACCCACACATACTTCGTGCGGTCGCAGGGTACCCACACATACTTCGTCAGGCAGCAGGGTACCCACACATACTTCGTGCGGTCGCAGGGTCCATACACATACTTCGTACCGTCACAGGGTACCTACACATACTTCGTGCGGTCGCAGGGTACCCACACATACTTCGTGGGGTCGCAGGGTACCCACACATACTTCGTCAGGTCGCAGGGTACCCACACATACCCTACCTCTACACTGCTAAAAAAAGGAGGAGATAATGCATGGGAATAGTGCATCATGACAACGGACCCGATACGACCCTACCTTAACACTTCTCAAAAAAGGAGGAGATAATGCATGGGAATAGTGCATCATGACAACGGAACCGATACGACCCTACCTCAACACTTCTAAAAAAAGGAGGAGATAATGCATGGGATAAGAGCATCATTACAACGGAACCGATACGACCCTACCTCAACATTTCTCAAAAAAGGAAGAGATAATGCATGGGATGAGGGCATCATGACAACGGAACCGATACGACCCTACCTCAACACTTCTCAAAAAAGGAGGAGATAATGCATGGGAATAGTGCATCATGACAACGGACCCGATACGACCCTACCTCAACACTTCTAAAAAAAGGAGGAGATAATGCATGGGATGAGAGCATCATGACAACGGAACCGATACGACCCTACCTCAACATTTCTCAAAAAAGGTAGAGATAATGCATGGGATCAGGGCATCATGACAACGGAACCGATACGACCCTACCTCAACACTTCTCAAAAAAGGAGGAGATAATGCATGGGAATAGTGCATCATGACAACGGACCCGATACGACCCTACCTCAACACTTCTCAAAAAAGGAGGAGATAATGCATGGGAATAGTGCATCATGACAACGGAACCGATACGACCCTACCTCAACACTTCTCAAAAAAGGAGGAGATAATGCATGGGAATAGTGCATCATGACAACGGACCCGATACGACCCTACCTCAACACTTCTAAAAAAAGGAGGAGATAATGCATGGGATGAGAGCATCATGACAACGGAACCGATACGACCCTACCTCAACATTTCTCAAAAAAGGAAGAGATAATGCATGGGATGAGGGCATCATGACAACGGAACCGATACGACCCTACCTCAACACTTCTCAAAAAAGGAGGAGATAATGCATGGGAATAGTGCATCATGACAACGGACCCGATACGACCCTACCTCAACACTTCTCAAAAAAGGAGGAGATAATGCATGGGAATAGTGCATCATGACAACGGAACCGATACGACCCTACCTCAACACTTCTATAAAAAGGAGGAGATAATGCATGGGATGAGTGCATCATGACAACGGACCCGATACGACCCTACCTCAACATTTCTCAAAAAAGGAGGAGGTAATGCATGGGATCAGTGCATCATGACAACGGAACCGATACTACCCTACCTCAACACTTCTCAAAAAAGGAGGAGATAATGCATGGGAATAGTGCATCATGACAACGGACCCGATACGACCCTACCTCAACACTTCTAAAAAAAGGAGGAGATAATGCATGGGATGAGAGCATCATGACAACGGAACCGATACGACCCTACCTCAATACTTCTCAAAAAAGGAGGAGATAATGCATGGGAATAGTGCATCATGACAACGGACCCGATACGACCCTACCTCAACACTTCTATAAAAAGGAGGAGATAATGCATGGGATGAGTGCATCATGACAACGGACCCGATACGACCCTACCTCAACATTTCTCAAAAAAGGAGGAGGTAATGCATGGGATCAGTGCATCATGACAACGGAACCGATACTACCCTACCTCAACACTTCTCAAGAAAGGAGGAGGTAATGCTCACACCGGCGAATACCGTAACCCCCCCCCCCAAATTTGGCCTGAAAGGAGGAGGTAATTCCTATCATGATAACAACAGAACGGCCACAGGGAGGGAGGGGGGGATATTAGCGTCTATTAATAATTATGAAAGAAAGTGTGAGAGGGAAAAAAAAACTGCCACTCTCTGACGTCATGATGACCTGATATAACCGGACACAATTTAGAGCAAGACCGGGTACATCCGGCAAGGGATTATGGGACAGGTGCGGATGTGATTGAGCAACCCTTGTTTCACTACACACTCTTAACGTAGGATTCCTATGTTGTTATTGATGCAACCGGACAGAAGTTATTGGATGATCTGATAGAACCGGACACAATTTAGGGCAAGACCGGGTACATCCGGCAAGGGATTATGGGATGTTTACAATGACTCTGCATTTTTATCGGATTAGTACATAAATACATTAGATTATTTCGAATTTAGTACATATTAACGTGTAAAAAGTCGTGTAAAATACGAAAAAACTGCTACCTTTTGTCGGAAAGTGGTCCGGTTGACTGTCAGCGAGTGAATCGTTATTTGCGATTTTGAGATATTATGATCCCAGGATATGTACGGTGCTGAAGATATAAACTTTTTGACATGTCGTCGCGTAGTTTTTGAGGAGAAGCTTCACATACAGACATACATACATACATACATACATACATACATATAGACAACTGCCCTTTATATAAGAGATAATGTAATGTGTTTATATATATATATATATATATATATATATATATATATATATATATATATATATATATATATATACATAACATATACACATACCTATCTTTGTATTCATTCACCCGGTAAATTTTAAAGTTTGCAAGAATAAAGTGCTAATGTTAGTCACCGTGTTGCCTCGAATATATATTCCAAAATTGGTAATGATCTGTTCATTATATATATACATATATATATATATATATATATATATATATATATATATATATATATATATATATATATTTATATATATATATATGTATATATATATATATATATATATATATATATATATATATAGAGAGAGAGAGAGAGAGAGAGAGAGAGAGAGAGATCGAATTATTGATACAATCTCAAGATAAAATTTGACTAGAATGAAGTCATCAGACTTATTGATACATACTTGATCGCCAATATAAGTATAATGCGAAACCTATTATACAGTTTGTGTACAATTAAACCACCCATTAATTCCCATGCAAACACGTTTTCCATTATTTCTGTATCAGTTTAAGTGACATATCAATGGCGCACCGACAAAATAAACTGACGCGCATGCGTACTCGCAAATTGTTTTTTCAGTTCGCAATTACTGCAAGGCTCGCATCACTCCTCTGATCTCTGGCGCAATGGCCTGTAAACCTTCTTCTCCAATCTAATTAATATCATTAGCTTTGGTCTTCTCGAGCAAACCTCCGGCCCAGGAGGGCGCCCACTGAGATGCTTGCTTTACCAATTTAGAAACATAAACAATGGTCCCTTATTACAGGAAGTGGGTCCCCAGGGTTGACGAAGGCCTTGACAGGAAGCTGCATCAGCAAGATTTTTTTTACTCTACCCACAGATTCCTGATGTCTCCTTTTTCTTCTTCGACATTCACAGTAAAAAACATGTTAAATTAAGTAAATAGACAAAACAGAGGGGAAAATAATTAGAAAATATGAAATTAATAAAATTGTATTTGGCAAGTGTATAAATTGCTAAAGGGTCCAAATATCAATTTGCATGTAAATGGGTATGATACTAAAAGTTATAGGTGGAAAAATAATATATACAATAGCTATTATTATACTAAATATAGATTAACCAACGTTTGTTTCCCTAAAGCTATTCCCTTTTATACTTTAATACATTCTGAAATATACTGCTGTCCTCGATTTTAGATGCTTGAAAAAAAGTCATAATTTAATTGTCTTAATTAGCCGTAATAAATAATTAACTGAAAATACATATTTCTATCTTGCTTGCTCGCTCTCTTTCTATAGTATCTATGTATTTCACTCGCCGCTTTCAGTCCATGTAAAAACAAACGCTTTCTAATAGTTTTAATGTCTCTGTGAACATTATGAAGAAGCTGGCTTTCCTTTTTCAGCGATGTCGTCTTATGTACAAACGTGTGTTTATGCACACTATTATAACAATAACACAAATATAACCAGTGCAATATTAATACCCACTTATGTTCATTAGATAACAAAATAATAAGTTTACTTAGTTCTATGTGAAGAACAAGACTATCTGTTACCCGTGGACTGACAACTAATACCAATCTGGTTTTATTCGAAAATTCATGAACTAGGATATATATATATATATATATATATATATATATATATATATATATATATATATATATATATATATATATATATATAACGAACAGGCAAAATACGTAAGAATAATGTGTTTTTACCCAAAAAAATACCTGTAATTGGATAGCATCAGATTATTATTCGATTTTTATGAAATAATAATCAAAATAAAAAAGAGAGAATAAAAAAAAATAATAAAAACGACAAAAGAAAGAATAAAAAAAGAAAAAAAAAAGAAAGAATAATGTTAGTATAAAGTATGTGTTTTATTTGAAAGAAAACATAGACTTTATGGGAAGATAGATCACCCCACCCTTAATCTCAAGGACGAAATATGTTTAATTTATTTTATCTTCTCAGGAAGTTAGACACAAGGGCAGGGGTTAAGTTGAAAAGTCAGTGCACTAAGACTAGCGAAATCTGGCTTACCAAAAATAGCATTACCTGGTACGGACGCTTCAGGCGATTAGCGATAAACTTATCTAAACTAATATCTTAAAGAGAAGGTAAATACGGGGAGGGTGGCTCTCCTGAAAATGAACAGGACCATTCCTCAGCTCGACAGTTATATCGTCACTGTCGGACTGATTGTCAAGGATGAGTCCTCGCTGATACTAAGAGAGCTCTTATTATATGAATAGTCGAAACTGACTGACATTCAGTACAAAGAGCTAACATCCTGAGAATACGAGTTAATCAAAATAGCTTTACATTTAAGCCAGCTCGTATGTAAAGCTCTTAAGATGTTTAAGTATTTTACATTTAAATGTCCGGGTATTTTAGTTCCATTGAATTATCTGTTTTTATTCACACCTCTTTGTAAATGTTGTCAATTAAATTCGACTATCAACATCAGCGACTATTAGCATCAGCGGAGATTCGTCTGGGCTGAAGTATGGGCATGTTCAGTTTCAGGAGGTCAACCTTCACAGATGTTTTGTAAATGTTGTCAATTAAGTTCGACAATGGGGACATTAGATGCACTTCAATATTTAAATGAATTTGGTAAAATGGTTGAAGTTTTTACTCATCCCGAGATATATCTATAAATAAATTATTCTTGCATAACTAAAAGTAATATGTCTTTTTAGTTCAA
>OY744526.1:109865542-109873042 GCA_963556195.1 Sepiola atlantica | reverse complement strand
TTCTCGTAACGTTTTGGTCGATGTAACCTCCGACCTTCTTAAGGTGGATCTTGTCGAACTCGGGAATCTTTCTGTCGAACTCAGGAATCTTTCTGTCAAACTCGAGAATTTTTACCGTATTTCGCACGGAACCTTTTATGTAATCCAGGGGATTGCATGCTATCGTCCCGTCCACCATGACCGTGTAGAAGTCTTCAGTAATTCGCAATTCGTAGTATCGCCTGTATTAAGGATTGCACCTTCAACCTTCAGAGGACTACACCTAAAAATGCATTTTATTTAGTACTTGCTCTGTGCAGATTCTCGAATTCGACAGAAAGATTCCCGAGTTCGACAAGATACACATGAAGAAGGTCGGATGTTACATCGGGCGAAACGTTGTGGGAATAACACTCAAGATGAGAACAGTAGTCAGACTAATCAAAATTATACAAATTAACCCTCATCTAAAAAATTCAGAACGTAACCCAATCGATACTGGCATGATATATTGCCTGCTGAGAAACAAATCAAAATTAGATTTACTCTAATGAAAATCTCCGACAGAGCACATAGCCTACAATGCGCACATGTGCAATCAGTTACATGGACTTTGTCAGTTTGGGGTACCCTCGTTATAGCAATTGCAACAACAGCAGCAGCAGAATACCTCTAAATGTGCAATTCGCATATTTACCTACTTATCCTATATAATGTGTCTTTAATTCTACTACCGAAAGTCATTCCCCTTTTTTTCACTTTTGAACCGATAATACCACTTTTGAGATATTCGCCCAGCGTAGGGCATACGAATTCACATGAGGTCCCCAGTCAGCATTTTTATCCTGGTTAGCGGAGATTACATACAGCGCCTAGTATTTCAAAATAGTCACCAATCTTGTACTGGCTAAGCTCAACGTCGCTTAACTTCAGTGATCTAACGGGGGCTTCTGTGTCAACGTAATTATGCCTTACATAAAACAGGGCAATCTACTTATAAAGTGCAAGTCATTTTCAAGTTCTCATAGGTTGGCAAAGTGACAAATGCACATCGCGAAATTCGTTACCCCATCTGCGTGACGTCGGTCTGGGAATGGCGAACGTTGAGATTGTTCACCATATGTCCCGGTTATATTACGTGCACATATGTGCACATCTTGTGAGAAAAAAGGTTAATTTCCGAAAGAAGACAACAAAATAGCTGCACCGATTTTTTAAAGTGTGCACTCCGATTAATGTAAACATACCATATTTTGCGAAGCGCGTGTTTATTTTATCGCAGCTGTAAACGAGTCTTGAAGTTATTTTATGGGTGAAAGATGACCTCTCTGACACTCAAATGTTGACCCGTGAGGCGTTATATATATTTTTTGTCTGGTGACAACACAGTTTAGCCAAGTGATATGTCTCTTAGACTCAGCTGCGTTCGGTGTGGTGATTGGAACAAGTCAATTAACCACGCCTTCTTTTACTGACGCGTTCTTAAGTTGTTGTGTTAGTTGGTTTAAAACTTCATAGTCCTCATGCTAAATGAGCAGTTAGCTACCATTAAAGTCGTTCTTGTAAGGGACCTTTCTAAACAGTAAAGGTCTATCTATCTCAATGAAACCAGTGTACGTTTTTTATAATATGTAATGTATTGTTAATATATATATATATATATATATATATATATATATATATATTGCGTTAGCATGAAACATCGATGTCTCTAGGTATTTAAATAATTAATATTTATTTATGAAAAAAAAAATATTATTGTTTATCAGCCCCCCCCCCCTCCCCACAAGGGCTGGGCACTTTCGAGTAGCTTTAATAACAAGCAGTACAAATAGCTATATGCGCGATCCGAACACCGTTTCGTAAGATCACTCTAACTGCCTGGTAAATAGCAGCCGCTTGTCGTTATTTACAGTTAAAGTTACTCTATATTTACTAACTAATTGACGATGGCCGTTGGGATAAGATCACCGACTACGAATCAGGGGTTCGCGCCTACCGACCGTCGCGAATTAGTTCCTAGACTGAAGATTGCGTTAGCATGAAACATCGATGTCTCTAGGTATTTAAATAATTAATATTTATTCATGAAAAAAAAAATTATTTTATATATATATATATATATATATATATATATATATATATATATATATATATGTAAGAAATAAAGTTGATTTTATGATGTCACGCAATTTCAAATAAATATATAATATATTTTTTTAAATGATAATCTGTGCTCTGATGACTTTGCTTCTCTGGTGCTCCCTCGACGTAAATGCACTCGACCAACCCAACAATCTGCTAAATCGTGCATTTATTGTGGAGGTACCCAGCTGCCGAATTGCCTTCTACTCCAATAGCTTCTTTCCTCGAGCTGCTGGAATTTCGACTTCCCTCTCTGCTCCCTGTTTCCCCGACTGTACCGACATGCGAATGTGAACAACCATGTAGCTGCACATCTCTCTACTTAGCATGATCCCCACAACGTTCACTCTCATTCTCAGTGGTTCCTTACGTCTACAGTGACAACTTGCTTTGTTAGGGGTGAACTCAGTTTTAAAAAATCATTCGTATTTTATCCTCTCTCACCTTCCTTTATCTCCGTCCCCCTCTATCTCTTTTCTTCCTCTATCTCAATCTTCCTATTCGCTTTCCAATGCTCTTATCCTTCTCCTCTCTTCCGCTATCTATTTTCTATAATCTCTACCTTAGTTAATTATATACAAACGGTGCCTACTCGCACTACATCTTTCATCATTCGCAATTTAGTTACGTCATTCGCATTTTGAAAAATCATCCAGTGTTCACATTGCCAATATGCATTAAGCAAACAAGATTAGCAGAAAGAAATCAATATCAATAAGTTTCGTTGTATACTAGACTAGCTTTGACCCGTTGAGCCGGTATTATGTATATATTATAAATATATATATATATATATATATATATATATATATATATATATATATATATAT
The DNA here is from genome assembly GCA_963556195.1 of Sepiola atlantica. Lineage (NCBI taxonomy): Eukaryota > Metazoa > Mollusca > Cephalopoda > Sepiida > Sepiolidae > Sepiola > Sepiola atlantica. The sequence goes on along the minus strand of OY744526.1, from coordinate 109,870,088 downwards.
ATATATATATATATAGTCATCAACATACAGCCTGTTTCGCTGTTTCACAGCTCATATATACATAAATTCGGTATAATCACGTTCACATACCGGTTCCCGACAGATCATCGAAGTTAAGCGACGTTGAACATGGCCAGTACTAGATGGTTAACCATTTGGGAATACGAGTGGCTGTATGTGGACACCTAGCTATGGGGTAATAGCGTTGCCAAGTGGAGACTATGGTAAATATCCTTGCATGACAGCCACCAAAAGGTAAACGGAAACCAAGGAAATGTTCTTCCTCAATGAGTGATCAAAACCCGGATAGTGATGGTTATGATATATACATCTCAAGTGCTATCAGAAGGGATATTATAGAATCTGCAGAAAAACTAAAAGTGTATGCATGTGTAAAAGTGTTCGACAGTGAAAATGGTCCAGGATAATGGTAGAACGTCCACCTTCAATCTCAAAATCTTTTCTATTTTGATGTAATTTAAATCATTTATATAAAATTCTACGCGGAAGACAATGGAAGTGTTCACATATCTGTATGCTCCCCCCAAGTTGTTCCGAACCTCTACGTGCCCGTTAACGGGCCGAATCTCTACGTGCTCATCTTGGTGAGTTCTGAGGAGTGAGGATAAAACCCTCGTAAAACTTCAAATAAGTATATCCGATTCTAATAAAATGTTAACTAAATTATAAGACACTACTTTTTAAAGTTGATCAAATTTCAGCTCTTTCCGACTATGTTAGAGGGCGAAACGGGGACTACAAAAAATGTGACATCGTGTTATGAGCGTAGTAAAACAGCGCATAGTATTCCACATCAAATTCTAGGCAACGTCAGGTCTTACTTCTAGTATATATTTCATTTCATAAATTTAACATGTTAATACCGTAGTAGTAGTAGTAGTAGTAGTAGTAGTAGTAGTAGTAGTAGTAGTAGTAGTAGTAGTAGTCAGCCTTTAAACAAATATACCGGACCACCATTCGACCTTTATGACGTCGTAAAATATGAATTGTAGCTGTATTGTATTTTCTGACGTCATCCAGTGTGCACTGTGACAAGATATAAACGACTAAGATAACAACGTCCACAGAATTTTAATCGCTTACTTGGCCTTTTGGCCAAGATGAAAGTGTAGTATCTGTTCCGATGGATACTGCACCCCATACTGGTATTGTCTTGGCCTTCGGGTCTTGATTTACGCCGGTCAATGGGTCTGTCCTGTGCAGTTCTGGGAGGTTAACCCCCTCCCAGGCTTTGCCTCCCCTCTTTAGGGAGGAGTAAGTTTATTGCTTACTGTCTGAGGCGCCCTGCCCAGGCAATTTTTTTAAGAAACTCCGTACTCTTCCTCTAGAGTGCAAATTCCCACTTTCCGACCTTGTGTCACATTCTACTTTGTGGGACGTAGATAAATAGGAGTATACTAGTAATCCAGGCGTCTGGACGTTTTGCCTAGTAGATTACATGTGATCCGTATAAGGGATCCATTCCTTTACTTTTAAGGTTTTGTGGATTACGTTATTATTTTGTGACGTCATCAACTGTACGCAGTAAGCCCTATATGTTTTTATTGAATGCCACCACACAAAGGTGACAAATCCACTCTGCACATGAGCATCCAATATAACGAACGAAAAAAGATCTACAATGTTTAAGTAATATACTTGACACGCAGAGTTAGAGGTGTACATTTATTTAAATGAATCCTCAATACATAGATAGAGTACCATGTTGGAATTGCAAGTGTCGTAAGTTTAGAAGTGTTAGTAGATGACCATCCAATTTCTCTAAAAGCATCGGAAATTTGTAAACTGATATGCCCCGCCCTTAGCTTTAATAGGGCAACTTATCAGGAAGAAGGAAAACTTAGAAATAACACTAATTATTTTTTCCCGTTTTCAGCATTGTGTTCAGTTTGTCTTGGATGTCTCCCTCTCATTGAACTTATAAAGAGACGGGTGGGGAGAAATGCGGTTAGTAATTGCGCACCTCTTACCTCAGTAGATACTTACCTTAACACAGGCACGTTTTCGGAGGGTAGCCTTTGTCCTGATAAAGAAAGGAGGCCAACTTACCGTGTTATTTAAACCACAACATCAATATTTTTTGTACCAACCAATCAACCAATACTTTTTCTCGTTGCGTAAACTATTTTTATCATATTTTTCTTAAATAAAACCAAATAAGATAACTTTTTCATTGATATATTTATCTCTTACGTGTATATTTCTTTCACGCCCCTCCATGTTTTCTTCATAATAGATGTATATTTTCAACTTCTGTATTTTATCTTTCATTCAGGTCACCCCCTTCAGGCATTGTAGAGATCAGAGAAAGAGAGAGGCACACTTATAAATTCTTTTTTTTTTAACTTTTATAAATGCCCCTACCACCGAATGACGACCTTTAGACAACCACTCGTCGCAGTAAACGAACGAACCTCATTTGGCGTTCACCAAACAATGGCTGTCAAAACCGGAGTTCAAAACTTACTTTTGTTGGCCAAGCCATCGTTTTTTTATTGTTGGTAAATTTGCTGTTGAAGGATTCTTTAGCATTGTAACAATTATAACAAAAAAAAAGCGTTGGCTTTATTCGAAATGTTGTAAAAAAGCAAAGTAAAAAGTGGCGAGGCTTGCTCCGAAACTATTTGCATTCAACTACGCGACTAATTAGGGATGTTAAAAGCTGCTCAACACAATGAGACTTACGTTAATGTAGCACAGTTTAGCTTGGACGACTTTTGGATAAAGACCTTATCGTGTATGCTTTGTTCTTTCAAGAGGCAGTTGTTTTCATTCGACTTATATGTGCGCGTGTATGTGTGTATAATTGCCATTACATATGTCTGTATAATATATATATATATATATATATATATATATATATATATATATATATATATATATATATCTGAATACAATTTATAACATTGTGTGTGTGTGTATGTATATATATATATATATATATATATATATATATATATATATATATATATATATATATATGTATATATATATGTATATATATATATATATATATATATATATATATATATATATATATATATATATGTATATATATATATATATATATATATATATATATATATATATATATATATAAGACATAACGGGGAGAAAAGTTTCACAATTATACATAAACACACACCCACACACCCACACACACACATATATATATATATATATATATATATATATATATATATATTTATATATAATCAGATATAAACACACACGCACACACACATACATGCACATAATCAGATATGCAAGCACACACCCGATTTATGTAATTGGATGTATATAGACAAATTATATATATATATATATATATATATATATATATATATATATATATATATATATATATATATATTTGTACGTGTGTTCTTGTGTATGTGTGTTCGTCTTAATAGACCTGTATGTGCGTGTATGCATTTGACCTCGTCATTGTTCTTTATAAATTACGTATTTAAGTGGAATGCGCCAACGAAATTTTGGCGACATTGAGCTTGGCCACTGTTATGAGTGACTATTTTTGAATGTGAAATTATATATATAATTATCCCCACAATTAGACAACATTAAACAATCCAATATTTAGTTGCTCGCTGGGTAAGCTTGCTAGATGACATCGTCCTAGCGAGTATAAAATCCTACTTGTGAGATATCAGCCAGGAATCTAAGTGGTTGGATTTGTTGAAAAGAGTATATATATTCCACAGACGGCGTTTGCCACGGTGTGCGGTGTGGGTGTGGGTGTGTGTTTATATGCATAAATATATAAGTGATAAGAACAACCATTATGTGGAATACAATATATATTAAATTATAAAATTGTTCACAACAAGGAATTTATATAAGCATATTATTTTATATTTCCTTCCTTAAGCCATTGCTTTTCAAAGCTGTAACCTTATCGTCAGATAAGATTCGACAAATAAGTTAGTAAAATAAAATTTACTATGATATGAACATTTTAAAAAGTATGAATATATGAAAGAATATAAGAGAATGTAGAATGGCAAGAAAATACCGGCGAAGATGCATAAAGAGTCTAATCTCTCCTGACGATAAGATTACATCTTAGAATTGCAATAGTTTAAGGGAGGTATAACAAAATAAGTGTCTTATATGAAACCTTTGTTTGGAACAATTTGAGGATGAAATAGATATTATATTCCACATAATGTTCATTCTCATAATTCTTATTTATATCATTACTCTATGTCGTATCTCGAGCATTATTTTTTGTTATATTTAAAAGCTATATGTTATACCTATATTTTCTTGTTTTTCTTACTATATTTATATGTAAATACATGTATATATAATATGTATATACATATATATAATATTTATAAATAAATATTAAATTATTTATACCTACAGACGCTAGCGTTTCAAGCTTATTGCTCTCATCAGTGCAGGGAAGTAACAATTTCAGACGGTCGAGAGGCGCGAACCCGGTACACAGAGTCAGCCATATCCACTCGGCCCACAAAAACTGTCACGTAATTTAGGGAAA
>OY744526.1:109798042-109863042 GCA_963556195.1 Sepiola atlantica | reverse complement strand
ATTATTTAGACTATTATTCTCATCTTGATTTTTAATTTCACAAAGTTGCTGCTGACATTACCCCGACGTTTTTAAGGTACACTATCTTTTGTAGGGTACACTATCTTTTGTAAGGTACACTATCTTTTGTAAAGTACACTATCTTTTGTAAGGTGCACTATCTTTTGTAAGGTACACTATCTTTTGTAAGGTACACTACCTTTTGTAAGGTGCACTATCTTTTGTAAGGTACACTACCTTTTGTAAGGTACACTATCTTTTCGACTTTGTGAACCAAAACCTAAGAGTCAAACTTGTGAAAGTAAACAGAATTTGTAACTAAACCCTTCATTAAATCCACAGAAGTAGATTGTCCTCGTTTCGTCAGCCCTGACCCGGTAGAAGTTCTAATCAATTAATTATGATGTTATTATTATTTATTTTTATTAGTTATTATAAATAATTGAACCGTCAACCTTTATAATACTCTCCTTTAGAATTGATTGTTAATACACGCCTTTATCCAGAGTTTGAAGGTTCAATCCGTACTACAGGCGATAATAGTCAAACATAACATCATAATGAATTAACACTTCTAGCCAGTTATCAATTAACTATATAGTTCAGTTTGAAATTCTATATAAGTTCCCGAGTTTGATATGAAGATTCCCAAGTTTGAAAAGAGGTTACATCGAGCAAAACGTTGTTGAAATAATAACCATTTAGAGAATAGTAATCCGAATAATACAAATGATCAATCCTCATCCAAAAAAAAATAGAAATATATTTCTTTTATTGTTCACACATTTTTCAACTAATAAATTATGGTTACATCCTATTTGAGTCACGTAAATTATAAAACTGAAATGATCATGGCATTACTCTCATACAATTTGGGCCCAAAAGATGTATTTTTTTGGAAATCCTTCAAATGTGACTTATTTGCGTTTGGTCGGCTGTTTCATTCATTCTTTTATATTCTTCCCGGGCAGAGAAACGGACCCTGCTAGTAATAATAATAACATAATGCTAATGATAATAATAGTTATATTACTTCTAATAAAATTGAAATGATAATAATAATGAGTATGATGATATCGTAATAATAATAGTGTTGATGATAATGATGTTAATAATGATGTTGATGATAACTAGACGTTTTACTAGTAATAATAATAACAATAATTACAGTGATAACAATTTCTATATCAAAATAATAATAATAATAATAATAATAATAATAATAATAATAATAATAATAATAATAATAATAATAATATAATAGTAATTATAAAGGATAAAAACAGATGAAATCTTAAGGAAAATCATTGAATGCGAAAACCAACCCACATAAGTCGCATAAACGTTGCAATAGGAAAAAAACAAAATCACAGAAAGAATCCTACCACATGAAACCAAAGAATAGAAAAAGCAAGAAATAAGATTGTTGTCCTCCTGAATCGGGTTATGAAGGTTTTTGTTGCAGACAACGCGGACGGCGATGTTCACGGCAGTACAGAAGCGTAGAAAGAACTCAACCACTAAACGATATCGAGACGACATAATTCCACGACGAAGGGGAAAAGGTACGAGTAATTTAAGGAGTATGTAACACTATTAAATTATTTGTGTTTTTATTGTTATCGGTTATGTCACAGTGCAGTTTGTTTTTTATACTAAAAGTTATTAAAAGAGTATTCATGGTAAGCGTAGTCTTTGTCCGTATAATCGCCAGCTCACCGGCTACCTCAACGGGTCATGCGTAGCGAACATAACTCAATCCAAACCCGCTTATACTTAAAGCGGCAGTCGGAAGAGACACGGCCCCTACATGCCGCAAACACATTAGATCACCGCCAAAATTCTTACCGCACCACCAAAAGGTCAATTTTCCCATTCTAACTGCGTTTAATTGGCTGACTACTACTTAATTTTAATTAGTTACTGTTTTTTTTCTTCATTCCTATACTAATATTTTAATAGGAGTATGGCAAAAAAAAAAAAGTTTTCGGCCTAATCCGAAAACAAGGGAAATTAATTCAATAAGTCTCTCTCTCTCTCTCTCTCTCTCTCTCTCTCTCTCTCTCTCTCTCTCTCTCGACGATACATTTAAATCAAACAAAAAGATTCAAACCAATACAATTTGAGCGAAAACACCCCACCCGAAAAAAACAATACATAGAATGCATTTTTTAAAACATGGACAGAAAGTGTGTGTGTATGTGTGTAAATTCGCCATTGTCTTTTATCTTCTGTTATTCTCTCCGTTTTTTTTCTTTCTACTCGTGGGTGTGCAATAGTACATTGTTTCTTCGTCTTTTTTTATTTTTTTTATTACCTTAGTTCTAAATTCATGTGTGGGTGTGTCACGTATTATTATCATTTTTTTGTATGTGTTCTAACAAGAATTACTACTTTTGTTTTAATATTTGATTTTGTGTGTGCGTGTGTTTGTCTGTTATCTGTCTTTACTTTGTTTTTCTATTCCGTTTTGTTTCTATTCTGTTCACTGTTTTTACTTTTGCGGCACATCACGTCTCTTTTTTTCTTCCTCGTTTCTTGAACTCGATTATTAAGACGCAGTCTCTCAAAATAAAACAAACAGTTTTTACTTACTATTTTGAAGTTCTCTCTCTTTGTCTTCGCCGATCACATGCTGGGCGTCATATTATTATTTCGGACTCATACGCTTTTGTGATAACCCAAGTTCAATGCTTTCTTGTAAGAAAGTCCCGGTCACAGCAACCAGAAAGGCAATGTTGCATAGCACGCTCTTGTGCTGCGGCAGTTCTCGTTTTGTATACTCGTCCCGGAACGGGCCGTGGCAGTTCTCGTTTGAACCCTCGACATTTTGTTAACACCATAAATCCTATAGTTTGCATACCTTTAAATTTCTCGCACCTTCAATCTTTCCTCGTCGCGTAGAGGGGTGCGTTCTCTAGTGGTTGAATTATTTCTTCTTTCTTTCTGTCGTGAACCGCAGCGCTACAACAAAAAGCTCCATGACCGACTCAGAAGACAAACAATCTTTTAAACTTAAGTTCTGTTTTATTTCATGCGTTAGTAATCCATCGGCTTGTGGATATTCACGAACGTCGAGAGAGAGAGAGAGCAAATTACTGATTTCGTACTTACTTATCAATTAAGTCCTTAACTATTCGTGGAGGGGGGAAAGAGATTGTTCGCCTGTATTTTCTTAGGGAATTAATTCCCCTATGTATGTTGCAGACTTCATGGAAAAAATCACGTCTGATAGGCTCGGTTCCAAAACTCAGACTGGCACAAACTCTGCTTCCCACGCAAAAACATGTGACGTCACAGAAACTCTATACGCATATGCACATTGACCCTTGATCTGAGGGCTCGTCAATGCGGTTACCCTGTCACGTCCGTGAGCTCCGACTGTGAGAACAGCCCTATTCTGCACTTGACGGCACGGTCCACCAGCACTAAATCGCACAAGTCAAACAAACGATTTCTAACAGATACGCCCACCTCAAGATGCGTCCGTTCCCACAGGGCTATTATCCAACACATTTATTTCGGAGTATTTTTAACGCCAGACATCTTACCAATTAAATTCAGTGGTTTATTACATTCTACTTACTTTATAATTTTTCACGGTCAATGGATTTCAACCCTTTTATTTGTAAGAGTTTTGACGCTCCCCACTTTTAAGTGAGTCGAATGAACAAAAGTGGGCATACTCTGACACTTTCGAACCGAAATAATTTAGCTGTTCTGTTGTTTTTGTTTACTTTTTTCTATTTTAGATTTATCTTTCATGTTAGTCTTATTTTTCATTAAGTTCTGTTTGTTATTTTATATTCTTTAATTATGATTAGTCATACTCATCTTAAGTTGAAATTTATCCTGTATCAAAAGTGAGATTCTATTTCGCTTCAACACTTTTCTATTTTGTTGGCACATTAAACATTTCAACTTAATAATTTATCGTCCAAGCTTAATCTACATGTATTGTCTAAATATCCACATATCCTGCCCTATTATATTGTTTTCGATTCATCTATGCGTGAACGCCCGCTTTGTTTTAGATTCAAGTAATGACTCAATAATTATTTTTGAAATCAGTATTTTCTATTATTCTATGTGCTTTGTTATTATAACACCTAGTTAAAAATTCTAAAGCGATTTTCGATTATGTATTATAGTATGCTATGAGCATATTCATTCTAGTTTACTTGAGTTAAGAGTTCTTCTGCAACGGGCAATGTGCATGAATCTTTGAGTCACAGTGTTTCTCTCTCCATTATAAACGTTCTATTACTATTTAGGGCATTAATCATACTACCTGACGTATTAGTATTTCATGTGATTATGTTATTACCGTTAGTAGCATTGCTATTTTTATATATACATACATACATATATATATATATATATATATATATATATATATATATACATATATATATATATCAATATATATATATATATATATACATTCATATATATATATATATATATATATATATATGTATATATATATATATATATATATATATATATATATATATATATATATATGGAAAGAGAGAGAGAGAGAGAGAGGGAAAGAGATGTGTTTGTAGAAAATTCAAAAGTAAATATACCGCTCGGTTCCTCTACTAACAATATATTTGGGGAATAACGCAAAAGTGTTTGGTATTCATTACAGTATATTTTTAAATATGTATTTTTAAGGAATATATGCAGAATAGTACATGCCCGGACCTTTTTTCTCTACTTGCAATTTATTTGCTGAAAAATACAAACGTGGTGATTATTTTTGTATTAGTGATTTGTGTTCTTTCCATATGTGCTGAAGAAGCAACACTTTTATCACTGAAAACACTATCGTCTCGGAAACGATCGTACGCACAAAGTTTATTGATATTGTATTCTTGAAACTAATATACTAAATAATGAATACGTTATAGGTTTTGTTCATTTCAAAATTGTTATTTAATAGCTCTGGTTGACCAATAGGTTTTACTATTAAGATAGTATCATACCTACGGTATTTCTGAGTATTTAATCGCTTTATTTGACTTTATCTTTTCCATATCTCTCAGGTGGTGTTACTTATTCGTTTATTTGGAATACTACTAAAGTCGAAAAATTGGACTTCACTCAGCATTTTTATATATATATCTATATATATATATATATATATATATATATATATATATATATATATATATATATATATATATATATATATAGATATATACTCATAAACATACATATGTATATATACGTATATATATATATATATGTATATATGTATATATGTATATATATATATATATATATATGTATATATATATGTATATGTGTGAAAAATGACATGGGTTATATATATACATTATATATATATATATGTACATATATATATATATATGTATATAAGTATATGTATGTATATGGATATGGATATGGATATGTATATCTATATATATGTATAGGTATATGTATATGTATATGTATATGTCTATATATATGTATATGTATATGTATATATGTATATATCTATATGTATATACATATGCATATATATGTGTATATATATGTATATGAATATATATGTGTATATATATGTATATGAATATATATATATATGTATATGAACATATATATATGTATATATATATGAACATATATGTTCATATATATATATATATATGTACATATATGTTCATATATATATATATATATATATATATATATATATATATATATATATATATGTGTGTGTATATATATATACCCGTAAAGATAAACTAATATTTTGTATTCAGGAAAAATATCTGACAATGTGGGTACCAAACCGCCTGTTTGTATTTTCAATTTCGTATTCCAGACGTCACGTCGAATGTTACTATTTAGAATGGATCTGCTGTTGTTTTGTAAAGAAAATGGCACCCCTATTTTCTGTACTCTTGGGCAACCGCAGGGCTAAACAGATCTCCACCTACACATTTTATTTCAGCCCTCGGACAATTCAATTCTCGCCGCTTACTGATAGTTTTTTTTTTTTTTTCATTAATTGTTAAATTAACTATTGACAGTGAAAATAACAATGGCATTTGCTCATGGGAGATGTTTTCTGAGTAATTAAACATTTCATGCGGTCTATGATGTTGACGTAGGAGGACTTAGCTTTGCTATTTTGTTCAGTTGGTATTGTCCATTTTGAAACTTTATTACGTTGAAGTGTGCCTAAGTTTAAGTTTGGTTATATAAAAGATATCCTTATACGTAATTCACTTGGTTAGATAAGTTGATTTAGAAGCATATGAGCGCATGGTTATTTATATACATTATATATATATATATATATATATATATATATATATATATATATATATATATATATATATATATATATATATGAAGAGTTCGAATGCAAAACGCAATACATCCAATTTGTCTAAATTGAGACATTGAAAATTAACAGGACAAAGACATTTAATCTAGACATCGCCTAAAATTTTCTTTTTATTAAAAGTCAAAAGAAATTACACCGCTATCATATTAGGTTAAACATATGTTTGATATGTAATCCAGTGTTAATATACAACAGCTTTTGTAGTGATAGCTTCGTAATTTTGAAAATTGCGTTTATCGCGTTTTGCATTCGAACTCTTCATATATATATATATATATATATATATATATATATATATATATATATATATGTTTATATATTTGTATGCGTATAATTATCTCATAAACTACTTAACAGCTCATGATTTTTTACATAGCATTCAGGCTCGGCTGTATTTAGTTTAATAAAGATTTAATGTCAAGGGAAAAAATGAGGGTGGAACATTTCCGTGAAAATTCAGATACCACTGATTTTGGGGGAATTTGGAATCGATTAAATTATTGTTCCTCAAAGGTCAGTTTCTTTGGAATATTTTAAAGAATGTTCAAGAAGCATGATATAAGAAAACCCTTGAATTTGAAAGTTTTTTCTTGTCGTATTTGCATTGAATTAGATCCATCGTCATTAGACATTACTTAAACAAGATTTGCTGAATCTCGATTTATTCTAAAGACTATCTAAGCTTGAGCCATCAATTTAAGAACTTTTCTACAATCAAAGTAGTGTAATGGATATTCGTCAGAATTAGGATAACGATTGTAGATGTATAGTGTTGTATCAGTATATCTTTATTTCAATCATCGATAGAGGCTATAAAATCTTGCGAAACTTTACTGTTTGCGAAATTCATTTTGCATGTTATGGGACAATTACTCTTGTATAAATACATATTTGTAGATTGATTTAAAGAATATTGAAATCAGCTTTCAGAAGGAAATATTCATCTTAGTTTTGTTTCCGCGCGTTTTAGCTTTATTATACAAGCTGTGTGTGTTTCCAGCATATACACTGCTCATTCATAGATACATATTTCATCAAGTAAAAATATATGAAGACAAACAATTTCTTGATGGTATATATCACAAGAAAAAACTCTACCATTATTTTTCTGGCGATAGTCGACCGTTGTTTACCGGTGTGTTTTTTATTGTTTGTCGCTACCCTACTCGCCCAAACAACAACAACACAAAATCAGCGTAACATTTAAGGTCGAGTACAAAATGTGGCAGGTCATTATAGTGAAGGGGGAAAGCGCTACACAACGGATATCTAGATCGAGGGTTTGATCCCTGGCTGGGTAAGTCATGCTGATGACGGCTCATAGCTAGACACACATGTCAATGTCTACTTTTTGTGCACACACAAATTAATTTATAAATTATAAAATACATTTGTATACTAAAATTAATTTATAAATTTATTAATAAAAACAAATTATATATACAAAAAATGATGACGCGGGGGAATAAAAAATACGGTCTTCTGCATATTCTTAAATTAAACAAATCGTTCAAGGTAGCGCCAAACAATAAAAACGCACTGGTAAACACTGATCGACTATCGTCAAAAACAATAACAAAAAATCAGCATGTGAGTGTATATATATGTATAAAAGAGTGTAGTGCAGTATTAGTGCAGTTCCAACGAGAGAAAAGTATATATGTAAAGGAATGAGGCTACCAACATTTGTAAAATGTTTTTTTCAACATTTATTTATTATTTTGTGATTTTATCATTTTATAATTTACATATATATATATATATATATATATATATATATATATATATATATTGATTGTGGAAATAATTTTTTATATATATATATATATATATATATATATATATATATATATATATATATATATGTCTGTTTGTTGTGTCATTATGTGTGTGTATTGTATTTCACTTTGTAATATCTATATGTGTGGGTTTATTCTTCACAATTACTTCCTGGTGAGTAGTGTGAAGTTAGACGCCCTAGAGGTGACTATATTTCTGAATATTAGGGTTGCGTCTACGGCAACCCGCAGAGTAAAAAAGTCCGTAAGATTTAGGGTGAGGATGGTCGGCTTTAGTTAACTTGTCTTCGAGTAGCAAACGTGTTTCTGTTCAATAACCTCGAGCAAATTCTAATTCGAGCCTGTTCGTCTGGGAAAGCACAGGACTGTTTCGAAAATGAATACAAGTAAATATTTAAACAAACGGATGAAAAATATTGGTTACATTGAACGTTTAAAATCACTTACATACTATGTATTATTACTATGCGTTTTATCGCAAGTCATCATTAGTGATTGCTCACTGGCAACAACCGATGGTGTTTAGAGGAGTCTGAGTGACAACAAGTCTCCTCAGATGTCCAGTACTCTCAACATATTTCCATAAGTATTGCAAATGATGTTGTGTTATTGCAACAACCGCTAACTATTTATTATTTACTGGCAACAACAGTTGGTTTTCTTCGTCATTTCGATTGCAATAAGCCTTCTCAATGTAAAAGATATCTGTTACGGCTGCTTTTTTCACATGTATCTACTTTTTTTTATTTGTGAGACATCAGTTAAACGAGTGTATACCATCTGTCAAAATTGCCCCGGAAAAATATCCTTCGCAAAAGGTTCGCAGTAATATTTATAAAAAATGTCTAAAACGATAAACTTTAAACACGAATAAATGAAAATAAATAAAACATCTCAAAATAGACAGTTTTAAAAAAAGTATCAATCCGAATCAAAATTTTTTTCTTTTAAATATAAAAAGTAAAACATATTAATTTTTTTAAAAAAGAGCTTGTATTATAAAAATAGATTGTATTATTTCGCTTTGAATTAAAAAAAAAAATTGTTAAATTTAAAAAAAAAGAGCTCGTATTATAAAAATAGGTTGAACTAGTCCGCTTTGAATTCATTTCAGACAGCGGTGTTGTTCAATTTGCTATTTCAATTCCTTCTCCCCTAGTCACGTTTAATACTTTCGTCCGGCACGTTTTTCACTAGCGTGACGGGATGGAAGGGAAATACATTTATTTGCCTTACTGAAAATATATATATATATATATATATATATATATATATATATATATATATATATATATATACATAATATAAAGTTACAGGCGAATTTTAATGCAATCTTCTGCATTACACTTTATCAATAGAAAAATAGAAAAATAAGAAGCTGAACGCTACTATCACCGACATAAACAATAAAAAATGCATAACTATATATATATATATATATATATATATATATATATATATTTTGTTATGTATTTTTTAAATGTTTTATTGGTGATAGTAACGTGAATCGCAGATTTTGTACATGTCTGTGTGAATAAAATTATCATATATAAAGCTCTATTTTGATATTGAGCACTTTTTATAAACCCGGTTAAAATTCTCTGGATTACCACCCTGTGGATATTTTTCACCTGGATTATTACCATTATTATATATATATATGTATATATATATATATATATATATATATATATATGAATTTATATATATGAATTCATATATATGAATTTATATATATTATATGAATTCTTATTTAAAATTTTTTAGAAATCTTTAAGATAAATACATTCAAATGTAATTCATACTGCTTATTTCAATGAGTGTATACAGTTAATGTCAGTGCTTTTAAGTTGAGCAAGACTTTGAACATATGAATACGGAGATGTATAACAATGGGACGCATACTATGGGTCCCGTCCACCAGCATATAAATTCAAACTGTTCTTCAATCCATTTTGCCATTTATCTGTTTGTCACTGATTTTCGCAAAATTGGTTAATTATTATTTCGCAAACTATTTCATAAATGTATATGACCATGAATGCAGAAAACTGACAAAACCAGAATTCTGAAGAAAACTATGTCTTACTTCTCAACGCCGACATATTTCCATTTCTTGCATCCTCTATATACGTATTACACACCGTGCTTCAAGCAAACTACCTCTCCTTATATATATATATATATATATATATATATATATGTGTGTGTAAAAATAAAAATGGAATAAAGAATAAGCAATTCAACAACTAACAAACATAAACTCAAAAACTCATGTTGTAAAGTTCCACCGAGATATTTCGGCCGTAGATACGACCATTTTCGATCAGTTAATAAACTTTATTTCAAAACGGAATAGTTTTCTAATTTATACAGAGAATGCGATTGGAAGAAAATGTCACGTGCAGAGAACAACAAAACGGGGAGAAAAAAGGAATGCGAGGAATGTTATAAAAAGAGAAAGAAAAAGAAGATGAAGAAGAGGAAGAAGAAGAAAGAGATACCAATCAACCAGTGTCTTTAGAACGTCAGTTGAAGAAGACGAAACGAAGAAGAAAAGAAAGCGAGAGCAAACGTGAGAAAAGGTAAATCGACATGTTGTTGTCGAAAACTATTAAAGAAGAAAAAAAGAGAGAGAGAAAAAATCAGTGCTTAGATATCGCCTGCTGATTGAATTCGGGCTGAGAGCGTCAAAAGTCTACAGGATTAGTAGTAATTGGGGCAGTTAACGTCGAGGGACGAAACAAGGGAAGAAGAGGAGGCAGGGGAGGAGGGGAAGGGGGAAGTAGAGAGACAAGGGTTAAAAGTTAGCCAGAGTCGTATTCATTTAGATTCATCTCGTATAAAATCGATCTAGCCGAAGGAAAAGCAATATTGTAGAAACCTTGTCTTTGGGCAATGGTGTTCTTATGACATAGGATCAGACAGGATTCTGTGAGACGTCGACGTTTGGTGTCATGAATATGTTTGATAGGGATTGCCTTATGGGTATTTTTAGAATTATCCAAGCTACCTCACTCACCATCAAAAAATTTTTACAAATGCATAAAAACAAAAATAAAGTCCTTTCATCACCCACTACAGCTGAAATTTATACTATTCCCTGCGCCGACTGTGGAAAAATATATTTCGGCGAGAAACAACGTCCGTTAAAGAAACGAATATATGAACATAATCGTGCCATAAAAAACGGCGATGCCTCAAATGCACTATGCACTCATGTGATCTCTTCCGGCCACCACTTCAATACCCATAAGGCAATCCCTATCAAACATAGCCTTGGTTCCTTACTATGACAATGAACGCCGTCCTCTTTCTCTCTATCTGGGCAACTTGAGAAAAGTATTTTCGTTACTAAGTCTTACATGACCAGTCTGGGTCTCTCTTGCTCCGACAGGTTGAGGGTACAGGTTAGACAGCTTGTCTGGCTGCTGTTTCCGATTGATAGAAATGAGCCTAAACTCTTGGGTAGCGCCAAGAACGGCTGCTCCATCATCAGTTGCATAATACCGTGGGTAGTTGTATGTGCCATGTCGCGCATGGAAAGGGACCCTGCAATTATCTCCGGTGGGCTTTCCCGAGGCCACAACCCCCATGGACGAAGTCGTGACTAATAGACTGGTTGTGTGAGCTTATTGGCACCAAACAAGTACCCACCTTGGCCAACCCACTCTATAATCAAACCAAACATGTCATTACAAAGAAATAAAAGCAAACCTAAACCAGACACCCAACAAAAAAACACTTTCGCCTCCGCCCTTGAGGCTCGCATTCACAAATATCCGGGGTCTTAGAACCAACATCAACGACGTAGAAACCTTTAACCTGACAAACTCCTCGGATATCCTAGCTCTTAGTGAAACTAACCTTAAATCCTCAATCTCCTCTCACCACTTTGACATGACTGACTACCCTCCACTCTACCGTAAAGACTCTGACAAACATATGCACTGGCTAGGAGTTTACGTTTGGAACACCGTCCCCCTGACTAGAGAACATAGGTTAGAATCAGATGACCATGATTACATGTGCTTTAGATTGACTTTACATCACAGCGTCTGCTACTTATATTTATATACCGCTCCCCGTCGACCCAGCTCTGTACTCTGCTAAACTCTGTCTCTGAAAGCATACATAGAGAACTCTTAATTGACTCGAATGCTCAGATACATGTATTTGGGGATTTTAATGCTAACCACCGCGACTGGTTGGGATTCTCTAGCCTTACTGACGCAGCCGGCAAATCTACGTATACTTTCTCCCTAGCTCACTCCCACTCTCAGACTGTCGATTTTCCGACCCGCATCCCCGATCGAGTAGACCAGCAAGCCTCACTTCTAGACCTCTTCTTGACCTCAATGCCCGAAGCTTGTGTAACGAAAGCTCATAGCCAACTCGGGAATGCTGATCACATTGTGCTAATGATACATATCACCCTAAAAAGTCGTCCAAAAGCTGATGAACCATTGCTCAAAACAACAAGATACTACGAGCAGGCTGATTTCGAGTCAATCAGAGATCACATCTGTGACGCTCCATGTAGGGAAACCTTCTCACTACCTGCAAACCAGTGTGCAAACGAATTAACTGAATGGGTCAAAGCAGGCATTGAAGCCTATGTCCCCATGCGAAACTTCTTTAGCAAGCCCCACTCTCCTCAATGGTTCACTTCAGAATGTGCAGCTGCCATTTCTGCGAGGCAACAAGCATTCCGTAAATTTGGCCACCACAAGTCAGCTATTAATAGACATAAATTCATTGAGTAAAGAAATAATTGCAAGGCCGTGATAGGCGAAGCAAAGAGAAGGTATAATGAGTTAACAAAAAGACGCATCCAGTCACATAAACTAGGTACTCGCGATTTCTAGAAAATCTACAATAGTGTAGTGAATAATGGTCAATCAACGATTCCCCCACTATCAAACCACAATGATGTCGTTTGCACGGCAACTGATGAGGCTGAACTACTTGCCCAGCGTTTTGCTTCTAACTCTACTTTAGACTCAGACAACCCCCACCCCCTCCTTGAATTCCCTTTGCGGACCGAAGTCACACTGATAACCTGGTCATCACCCCATCCCAGTTCAGAGACATCATAAAAAACCTTGACACCTCTAAGGTTTGTGGGCCTGATCTTATACCTGTAATAGTAATAAAGAAATGTTCTGCTGAAATGGCCCCTGTCCTCTCCAAACTCTTCAATAAATGCCTAGCTGAATCTTGCTTCCCCGATAGCTGGAAAATGACCTCTGTGGTACCTGTCTACAAGAGTTCTGGGAATAGAACCGACCCTCAGAACTACCGCCCAATCAGTCTACTGCCGATCTTTGCCAACATCTTTGAATCCTTAATCAATCTAGCGATAGTACGGCACTTAGTTAATGCTAAACTTCTATCTGACTGCCAGTATGGATTTAGACAAGCACGATCTACTGCAGACATCCTAACGGTCATCTCTGAACGCATGTATCATACACTCGACAAGGCAGGTGAAGCTAGGGCAGTAGCGCTTGATATATCCAAGGCCTTTGACAAGGTTTGGCATAAAGGGCTTCTCCTGAAAATACGCTCATACGGTATTACTGGGCAACTATTTAATATAATAAGATCCTTCCTAAACAAAAGAAAACTCCAGGTTGTCCTCGATGGCCGTTCATCTAAGAAACATGACATAAATGCAGGTGTACCCCAGGGATCTATCCTGGGACCTTTGTTGTTCCTGATCTATATAAACGATCTCCCTGACGACATAGAGTCAGAGATTGGTTTATTTGCTGACGACACCACGCTTTACTCTCGCCATGTTTATTTTCGTCGCTACGTGACTTATACATTATATGTTTATATTTATATTAATGGATAATTTATTGAAATAAAAAATCCAATATCGTCAATTTAAACACAATTTAAAAAAAGGGTAACACACAAAAACTTTATTATGAAATGACATTTTACAAAATGCATTTAATTTTAATCTATTGTCAATAATTTATACACACATACATATATATATATATATATATATATATATATATATATATATATATATATATATATATATATATTTATATACGTATATATAAGCATTTAAACTGTCTTATAACAAGTTATTACTTATTTTTAAAGTAATAGTTAATCTTTCTGTGTTAAAAGTATTAGAAACTATTCACATGCCATGATTTTATAAATAGAGATTAAATCACAATTACATTGAAAAAAATGCTATATTTTTACGCTTATATGCAATTAATTATTCAATGACTAAACGATAGCGCAAAACATGAAGTGTATTTTCAAAATCCTGTTTTATTAAAAGAAATACCTTCATAAAATAGGAATACTTAAAGAGAAACGAAACATATATTAACTTTAAATACGTCCGGGCAACGCAGGTAAGGGACAGGCATTTTCTAATAAATCGCTCCATCTTTTTTTGTTGGTAGTAATAATGTAAAATGTATCTTTTTGAATTGAAGGTGGGCATTTCTTTTCAAAGTGTAATTTAAAACATCCAATTTGTTGCTTATGTCCGTGGAGAAAATAGTTTGACTATTCTAACGCTCCAGAAATTATACCACTCCTAACGCAATCGTCTACTTGTATAAGACTCAGATACGCCTTTAGATGTAGTATTGTTTCAACATCTGAAGAGGTGCTGCTTGGGTCAGTTTTACCTGCATTGACAAAATACAACATCGACTTCCTTTCAGCCTCTTTCTCACAGAAGAGACGTTGCTATTCTTTCTCTTCTCTATCATTATGTTAATGGTAAGTGTTTACATATGCGTACATCTATAGTACACCTGTAAAATCTGCTCAGTAAAAACTCGTCTAGCTTCAACCATTGTAAATAATTTTCATTCTTCTTCTCTCTAGCTAAAACTAAATGAGTCTCCTATTAGGAGAGTTGCTTTCCAATAACTCATCAATTTTGGAACACAATACAACGGGGCTACATCCCAGCTAACTACAACATAGGTGTTTTCTAGACCAACGTTTACACATTATTGTCGATCCGTTGGTTTACATAATACAATTTTTGCTTAATGCTAACCATCGTCTTACATGTTCAATGTGTCGTTTTCCCGTCTCTATGACAGAGTTGTTTACCCTCATCACGAGTGGCTTTTGGGCCTTGATAAGCGGTGACTCATTAGTGCTAAAAGAGGTATTTTACATTTTTTATTTGAGCACTTTTTAATTTGATATTCGACTGTTGTTATGTGAGAATGAGAACGTGCTAATCTACAACACTTATCGTGTGAGTATGACATGACATTTACAGTTATGTTGATATTCAGAGATCAACTTTTACTTCACGACAATACAACTCAATTGTCCACGTCTTTGTATTCTCAATGTGTCACGTGGTCTCCGTTTGTTTGACATATGGCATTATCGAGAGTCTCAGTTACGTTGAACAGATATGGAAACAAGAGAAACTAATCGAAATAACGATAAAGTGATATTAAATAGAAGGAAATGAGCGATAGGGAGAAGAGCATGATAAGCCTGTCACCAACAAAACTTATCAATATACAAACATAATTAGTTGCAAAAATGACACTGTTTAATCATTCGGTTTCTGGCCGCGAGTGGTCGACTTCTGCCTATCTGGATATCAAGTGGACGTTTGCAATGTTTATATAAGACAGTTCCGAGTTTGTGTGCAAACAGATATGTGTTTGTTATTTGTTTAGCTAAAATCTATTCTGTCCTTCACGATTTCGTTACATTTTTTTATTGCTGGTATAAGAAGATTAATAAATTCAAATTTCCGTGCGTCTGTTCTAATGCATATTGACTATTCCTCGTGCTATCAAGGCCTATATCATTTAGATTGTAATGGTTTTTGAGGATGTTTCCAGCCAAGTCCACGCCATGCCGCCCTGTTACGTTCCTATAGAAGTCGCGCATTTAAACCCGGGTTAAAAAATATAAACAACGAATTATTTTTTTAAAGAAACGTACAAGGCGAAAGCATTCCTGTTCTAGAACATGGTCATAATGGTATAGTCTGCACACCGGGAAGCGGTGAATAAGTTTGCTGTTGACATCAAGAGTTCAATCGAATGACGTAAGAAAAACTTATTTAACTTGTGCGTGCCGACACCGAAGACAGAAAAGTGGCCGACAGGTATAGAAGTGGAGAGGGTCGGTATGTCAATCACTCAAGTCTGAGACTCGTTTGTTTGTGAATGCATTGAATTGTGGAATGTTATAATGCAAAGAAAAACCAAACTGTTTCGCTTATTTATTTTCTGTTCAATCACGGGAAACAACTCAGTGAGAAAAAAAAACGAGAAAATCAATTGATTAATTCGCTTACATTTTATGATTTGAATTATAAAGACGGGTTGTCGTGAGTGGACCGATCGCGTAACAGACTCACATCTTCGACAATGAACTCAGAATTCTGATGTCCACATAAAGTTGTTGTCTCCTGTTTTGAAACACTGTGTATAAAATCTGTCTGCCAGAAGATCATACGCCGAACAGCAGAATTAAGCTCTGAACACGCGGAAGTGGCTGTCTGAGAACTTCCATGGCTGAACCAGTCCAATTAACTGGGCTAATTGCAACCATATTGATTAATTAGTGTGCGACGCATGAGAGAATAACACCAAGCATATCGCCTACAACATTAGTAATACATCCGAACAACAAATACCAAGGACTAGCTGATTACCAAGATCAAACTGATGTTCAGGTCTCACTCGAAAGACACTGTGAAGATACCGTGTTTCAGCTGAAACGCTAACTTGGAATACGTGGTGGAAGCACATTGGAGCAATGTGTGATGCACTTTGAATTTAGTGAGGACACCATTTATTGGTTAAGATACGACGTTTTCGTTTATTTCAATACATCTAAACTAAACCTATATATATATATATATATATATATATATATATATATATATATTCCATGATAAATGCCAGTATACTGACATCATATGCCCTTAATAGGGTCAAGATAAAAATTCATATACACTAAATGTACAAAAGCAAGGAAATCCCCAAATGTTTACACTTTTATTCTCATTAAGGGTATGCAAGCACAACAGGGCTATATATTTTATTGGTAGGAATTTTTCTTCAGCACACCTCACACACTTCATCCACTCATGCATAGAGAGTTATACTGTAGTGATGTGATAATGAAATTGTTTGGTTGATATGTAGTCATACTATTAATGACAATAAAAGTGTAAAAATGTGGGAATTTCCTTGCTTTTGTACATTTAGTGTATATGAATTTTTATCTTACCCCTATTAAGGGCATATGATTTCAGTATACTGGAATTTATCATGGAATGTCACTACTTTTGTAAAGGCTATGCCTCAAGACAATGGTAATTTTAACAGTTTTTTTTAATTTTCTGGAAAACTAAGGTATATGGTAAACTGAAATTAGAATGCCATCAAGTAGACCCTAGAACCTCTATCTCTGCCAAAAATCAGCTTAATCTATCAAATAGTTGATAAGATACATGGTGGCACACACGTACGTACGTACACACGGATAACACAAAATCACTCCTGACCTTTCTGGATCTCTTGGCTGTCTTGACTAATGAGTCTGAAATTCAACACACTTATAGAACCTATCAAATGAAAACTTTGAGCAAAGTTTTAAACAATTTGGTTTATTGGTTTTTGAGTGATGACTGATCAAAAAATGAGAGTTCTAGCATAGGTCGTTTTTGAAGTCTATTAAGGGATAGAGCGCTATCGCGCCTCCCTTGATTAGAACAATTAAAACATTTTTCCAAACATAACTGAATCTTGAAACTAAGGTATATTTTAGCATGTATGTTGTGTAGTTAAAGTTTATAGGAAATAAAAAAGCTAATGCTGATAAACTCATATTTAGTGTAATGTGTGTATATATATATATATATATATATATATATACAATAATATTTTTTTTTTATAAATATTAAATATTTAAAATATACCTAGAGACATCGATGTTTCATGGTAACGCAATCTTCAGTCTAGGAACCAGTTCCCAACGGTCAGCGGGCGCGAACCCCGAACACAAATCGCCACTGATTCGCAGTCGAGGATCTTACCCGAAGGCCACTGGAAACTAATTAGTAAATAAAGGGGAATTTTAACTGTAAATAGTAGAATTACTACTATCCACCAAGTAGCTAAGAGTGATCTACGAGTCGGATCATTGCATATAGCTATTTGTACTACTTGTTATTAAAGCTCCTCGAAAAGTGCCCAGCCTCCGTGGGAGGGGGCTGATAAACAATAATATTTTTTTATAAATATTAAATATTTAAAATATACCTAGAGACATCGATGTTTCATGCTAACGCAATCTTCATATATATATATATATATATATATATATATATATATATATATATATATATATATATATATATATATAAGGAAGGCCAAGGTTCCCCCAAAAGATTTAATGTTTAAACAGATTTCTTCTGCCGGCACAAAGAAGGTTTCCGAATGGTGATAGACACAGATTCAACTTTTTTAAATGATATTTGGAATATGTCTATGCAATACCTTCCAAAAACACTTTGAACATTTTGGAATCTGTTGCTATCGCCATTCGTAAAATTTTCCTGAGTTTGCAGAAAAAAATCCATGAAACATTGAATCTTTTCGTGGAATTTGACCCTCTTTTATATATATATATATATATATATATATATATATATATGTATATGTATGTGTGTATGTGTGTGTGCGTTATAATAAATGTGAATTCATCAGAATTCGTTCTTTTATTTCTTATATACTTCAATTACGCAAAGTAATTGCAAAAAATATACCTTAGTTTCCATTTTCAGTTATGTTTTGAGAAAAAAATGTTAATTGTTCTAATTTGCTGTAATTTACATTTAAAAGAACAAGTAACCCATTTCTTTCTTAATATATATATATATATATATATATATATATATATATATATATTTATATATACATACCTATTTATTTCTTTTTAGTACAGAAACATGAGTACAACATTAGTACCGTCGGTTTCAATCTCAGAAGGGCTTAACCATCCGGCTCTCTTAAGCTTATGTTGTCACCTGTTACAGAAATGTTAATTTATATATGACTCACGTTTGGATGCGGTATTTGCTTTAGAGTGGTATGTATATTAGTTAAAATTAGTGTAAGGAAGGCGTGAGACTATAAAGTTACATAAGGTTCGAAAAAAGGGGGAGTAAATGTAACAGTTGAGATTTAAATTGGAAAAAAATAAAAATATAAAAAGAATTAAAAAAACACACTCTTAAAAGGATGCATCCCCAGGAGACAAGCACTACTTATGAACTGGGCTTACCGATACACATAAGGGCCTACCAATCACACCCCTTACCTTATACATTACCCCATAATTGCACCACAAAATACCGACTTCCACCCCGGAAAATCCTGCCAACTATCTCCCCCATAATTATATTTAAATAAATAAGAATACATGTCTTAATATTTTAATCGGCCAATCTCTACACCTTTACTTAAAACCAGTAATTTACACCACGTAATTATGAAATAATAAATTTTCCAATAATCATTTTTCTGGTTATAAAGAGGGTAACACCCTCATTTCACGAATATAATTCAGCAGGCTTTAGAAATCTCCTAAAATAGTTCAATCTTGTCGCCGGTATGAGATCAGACTTAATCAGTATAACAATATTATTTATTATTATTTATTATTTGAAGTCTTAACTACACCTTAGTTTAAAATATTAAATCTCCTAAATCTCCTTAACAGGTTTAATCTTGTCGATCTAATCATTGTTTTTATTACTAGATCAGACCTTATTAGTATACCGATATTATTACTCCCATAAGTCTTCTCTATACCTTAGTTAATAATATTAAATTGCGAATACAGAATCATAAGAACCTTGTAGTTACTCCTCTTAGACCAGCTGCAAAGACCCGACTTTAGTTAAATCTTAATTTAGGTTCCCTTTGGATTGTATTAAAGTTATTAAATCCAGGCCTTGAATTTAACTTTCATGCGTTTTTGATTCTTTAAAAAGTTGCATCCTTAAACCCATATTCTCTCCTTAGCATTTTCTAGACGACGCAAAGTTAACCCTCAACATATTAACGGGCAATTATATGCTCCTAATAAACATTGAATCACGGGACTTGGATAGAGATATTTAAAAAGAAAATCTCAACTGTTATATTTGACCCCCCCCCGCCTTTTCTTCCAACCTTATTGAACTGTATAGGCTCACACCTCGGTAACACAACTTTTAAACAAATATACATACCACTCTACAGTAAATACGGTATCCAAACGAGAGTGATACGTGAATTCATACTTCTGTAACAGGTTACAATATAAGCTGAAGAAAGCCGGATTGTTAAGCCCTTCTGAGCTTGAAACTGACGGTACTAATGTTGTATCGCCCCAAACAAATATTACGCTATTAATTTTGATTCTCAATTAATCGAGCCCTCTGCTGGGATTTTTATCACTATCTTACAAAATAAGTTATATATATATATATATATATATATATATATATATATATATATATATATATATATATATATATATATATATACAGTACACCTTTGAATCGAAAAGGTTACATTCTTAACTTGTGTCCCAGTTAGTAGGGTTCTTCCAATTATATGGATGACGTGTGGTGTAAAAAATATGTTCTAATTGCCAATTGTTCCCAGTAAGGTTGTACCAATTAGGGGGTTTACGTGGCTACCTATCGCTTCAAAATACTTGAAACAAAAATGTAAAATAATAAACATTACATTCATCAGTTTGTTAAAACATAGAACATACACTTTAGTATCTATTCATATAATTAGATAAACGGTGATTTTCCAGGTAAACTCTTATATAGAATATTGCTCTTGAAAAGAAAATAGCAGAATACTTCATTACGTACTTATCTATTAGGGTAAAATAGGACAGTACACCAACATTCACGGAAATCCATCAAATATTTATGTTTTAAAATTATAATTTAAAGTTTTATTGGTAAACGCTTTGTAGCCGGAATTTTACGATGTTTAAGTCAATCAAGTCTGAATTATCACCCTTGACCTTAATAATGCCGAAAATGGTAACCAGAAAGCGTTTAATGATAACACTTGAATTTACTTTTTTAAACATAAAAATACTGGATGAATTTCTGTAAATGTTGGTTTACTGTCTTTTTTACCCTAATAGGTAAGTACGTAATGAAGTATTGTGCTATTTTCTTTTTAATAGCAATATTCTATATAAGAGTTTACCTGTAAAATCACCGTTTATCTAATTATATGAATAGATGTTAAAGTGTGTGTTACGTACAGGTAAGTACATACACATATTTTTTTGATATTTTCTTTTTAAGAGCAATATTTCATATAAAGGTAAACCTGGGGGATCACCATATAAACATTTAGATTTGTTCATATGAAGAAATATTAACATTTTGCTTATTTTTATACAAATGTACTTATATTATTTGATTATTTGAACTACTGTTCTGACATTGAGTATTATTCTCACAATGTTTCGGCCGAAACTTTGTATGAATAACACTCAAGGTGAGTACAGTCGTCCGAATAATCAATCCTCATCTAAAACATTAAGAGAGATTAATTATTTATCTTTAAAATGATAGCAACAAGAAACTAAATAAAAGGGGAGATCAATTCGCCTGTGCAATCGTATGTGTGCATTTTTTTTTCAATTTACACAAGTAAACTATGTACTTTCCGACGATCACGATTGTAGGCAGTGTCACCCCCTACTTTTCTCTATGTGACGGCGGTAACGTATGTATACATATATGTGTGTATATATATATATATATATATATATATGTGTAGATATATATGCATATATATATATGTATATATATATATATATATATGTTTGTATATATATATATATATATATATATACACATATGTATATATCTATATATATCTACATATACATATCTCTCTCTCTCTATATATTTTTTAACATAGTTCACCCCAAACAAGGCAGGCCGCCAGTGTAAACGTAAGGGGCTACTGAGAAAAAGAAAAGGGGAGAAGGTAGGGGGGGGGGGTCAACCTAGATTGGTATATCCGTGTGTGTGTATATATATATATATATATATATATATATATATATATATATATATATATATATATATATATATGTATGTGTATATATATATATACACACATATATATATATATATATATATATAGTGTGTAGATTTCAATTTTGTGTTGAGAATCTGAATAACAGAGCTCAATGTAATTAAACAGAGCAAAACAGAATTATAAAAAGAAAAACTATACACACATTAAGGTTGTACACATAATAACTTATTTCGACCCCTTTAATTAGGTCTCCTCAGATGTATAAACAACCACGTCAAAAAAAACCTATATATATATATATATATATATATACATATATATATATATATATATATATATGTATTTATATATGTGCGTATGTATATATATATATCTAGGTGGCAAAATACTTGATGAACTTGTAAGTACCCCGAACGAATTAAACAATACTTGACCGTGAAATTTTATTTTTCAGTTAGTTGATTTTTCTGAAAAGCCGTTGGTCAGTCTGGCGCGTATTGTGATAGCCTTGATGGATGACTAACGCACTTATTACATACACAGTTTTATTGGTTATTTCCTCCTTCTCTATACAACCTGATGAAACATGATATGTGAAGGGTCAACGCAGTCAACTTCAACGATAAACTGGCCACTGTTGATGAACGCTTCGCTGATCGCCAGGCAAAATCTCATGCTATACTGTTTACTTTGAGCTTTTTATATCTACTCAATATTTAATTTCTTTTCTTTATATGTTTGTATTATTTATGTTATTTTTTACTTTTTTTTTTTACTATCATTCACCCCAAACAAGGCATATTGCAACTGAAGCGCTAGAGCCAAATGTGTGAGGAGTTAGATATATAAAGAACAAGCTTGGTGGGGGAGCTGAGCAGCAAGAGGTTTGTTCACATTACATTTAAATTACTGCATGTTTATACTGCCGGGGGAAACGGGTACGGGATGGATTACAAAGGAAGAGCGTCCAAAAGAAAACACTATCTGAGTAGTAAATTTTCTTGCATCTAGGGGTCTGAACAATGAAAGTGCAGCCTGTTACTGCTAGTGGAGTGAATTGGGAATAGTTACGTTAGAGGAGACGTCTAACTGTAGCAAGTCCATTGAAGCACATTCCATGGACGTATCTATAAAAAGCAGAGGAATGCAACATCACGGCAATGCAACAGGGGCTTGATCTCGGAACAATTAATTTTAAAATGGGAAATGTTGGACTTTGTTTTCCTTAGCGACATAATTTCTCGTTCTGTTGAAAAACTTTAGTTTCGTAAATCTTTCTTGGATTTTCTTTTCTCTATTTTGTTCCTAAATATTGATTAACCATGTTTTAAATAACTAAATTCTTCTGCTTTAGTAATAATAGCGAGACAAATGATAATTCCACGGTAATTTCTTCTCTAAAGTCGTATCTTCCTCACCGTGGTAGGGGGTGGCAAAGTGTTAGTAACAGAACTACCTGGCTAACAGAGCTTTCGTGGAAAACCAGGAAGAGTCGGCAACAGAATTTGTTGATCTCTGGTCGCCTCTTACTCTGGATCTTGCAAGAAAAGGCGTGCCATGTGACAAACGACAGCTCAATGGGGTGAGAGTTACAACGTTGCTTTTGCGCCATCCCATTTGTGTGTTTGGGGTTAAACCATCTCAGACTTCGCATAACACCGCTGCAAAATTCTACTGTTGGAATCGAACATACAAACTTGCAAACGAGAAGTACTTCATGCATAACAGGCAACCCCTAGGCACGATCTTCCTGAGCTCTTTGTAACACTTGAATTCGATTAACAAAAACAACGATCTGTATAATTTACTGTTAATTAAGTTATTTTGAAATAATAAACGTATCTCAGATTCAATCACATTAAGAGAAAAAAAACTCTTTCTTCTTCCGTAAAAATAATTGTCATTGCCTGATAAATATTCTGTAAATATATCAACCCCATATATTACTTTTGTTTCTATTTATTTATTTAAAACTAGCAAGGTAACACGGCGTTGTCTGGGGTAGCGTGTGGGATAGCAATACATGTAAAATCATTTTAAGAAGAGTTTACTTTACCAGACACCTTGATGTTGTCAGCTAAATAGCTAACCCACTGATACTCGTAATCTAAGTGGTATGAATGGAGTAATTGTAGACAATTATAACTGATACAAATCTGGAGAAAGAGGAGCTCTCATACATATTCTGTCAAACTGTAATTAAGCACTAAGTCTGTACACTTAGAGTCATGAAAGTAATAGAAAGGCCACTACATAAGGAACTATATATCTTTAATAAAAGAAGTTCAGGAATACTTTGATTGCCTGCCCAGTATTTTACATATAAATACTCTTTGAGGTTTTATGTAAATTCTCTAACTTTTCTGTCTATAGATATTGAGTTTCATCGAGAGAGATTATAGAAATGTTATTCTTTTATAAAATAATAAATATTCTGTCTTTTTACCGTCAACATAATTATCATCAGCTAAATATTCTTCAAATCTATAAAACAAATGTCACTTTGTAAAATGCATTTAATTAAAATTGTACTGTTTTACCTAACATGAATACATACTTTTATTTTGGAACAGTTAATTTTAAAATGGTTAACGTCGGATTTTTTGTTACCATAGCGACATCAGATTACTCACCAACGACCAAATTCAGAAATTCAACCCTCTCCTTACTTACCATTTTCTATTTCTTATCAGCGTAAATATTCTTGTCAGAAAACGAAAATGTTAACGTTTTATTTGATTGATTTATTTTAACCATTTTTTTTTCTAAAATAGACATGCTTTCTTACCGTAAAAATACTTGTCCGATAAATATACGTTGAATTAGTAAAAGGAATGTCAAAGTATTGCCGAACGCGACATATGTATAGTATTTATATTCGATTATAAGACATTTAATTTTTAAATGTGCAAAATATAAATTTGAAATGGGGATAATAATTGGGAAATGTGTAAATTATTTTTTAAAATGTGTTTAATTTAAATTTGAACTGTGTAACTCAATGTATTTTGTATTATTTTAATAATTGAGCAATCTCAGCTTTTTAGTTTGTAGGGAAGAGGATAATGTACCTGCAGACAAAGAGACAACCGTCGTCACTGTAGTAGTAGTAGTAGTAGTAGTATAACAACAACAACAACAACAACAACAACAACAATAATAATAATAATAATAATAATAATAATAATAATAAGAAAAATGTTGATGTGGCTGTGTGTCACGTGGTCGGCGTGGAAGAGTATATTAAAAAGTCACACATTTTGAAGCGTTGGGTGGGTGGCAATAATAACGAAGATATTTTTTTCCGACCACGTGACACACAGCCACATCAACATTTTTCTTTCTTCGTCAAAACACCTAGACGGATTTTCAACTTGACCACGAGAATGTCTCAACCAAGAGGAAAAAAGAAAAAAAAGAAAAAGAAGAAATATTCTTCTGAAGATGGTAGATTTACCGAAAGTACTCAAGTTTATAAAAAAAAAAAATGTTTTTAAGATGAATAAATAATTTATTTTTAAAAACAAATAATCTGCGTTGTGCAAGGTTTTCTAAATATTTTATAAAAAAAAATATCTTCGTTATTATTGCCACCCACCCAACGCTTCAAAATGTGTGACTTTTTAATATATATATATATATATATATATATATATATCCCGAAACAGTTTTTCATGGTAAACAACTGATGATCCTTTGAATAATGTTAGAAGCAAACTAATATAATAACTGAAAAAGTTAAATTTACATACATGAGTGATTTTCCACTGAACGACTTGGGACTTAAGTTTTTTTGTTTTTTTTTAATATAGTTTCAATGGTTGAGAAACTTCCAAGACTATATATATATATATATATATATATATATATATATATATATTCACCTAGCTGATATCAATAATCACCGTAAACCTGAACAAAATAAAATTAAAAATATTACGTATGAGATGTATTAGCATTTAACAAACTGTCAACAAAAAATAAGGGGACGCCACACGTAGCCGTAGGACTACGCCATGGGTCATACAATAGAAGATATGTATTCAAATCTAGTAAATAAAATCTGATAGATGATGTCGTTATAAACCGATGGCTGTTACGATGCCTTTTCAATTATTTTAAAACTAGAATTATGGGTTCTACCGTTCTAAATTCTAGTATATATTAAATACTAGCAAAAACAAACCGCCCTCCAAGCGGCAATTAGTGACGCTGTAGTTTTCTTTACAGTAAAAAAAGCAGTAATTTTCATTTGACATTTTGGTAATTTAGAGGAAATTAAAAAATATAATGATGATTGTCTTAGTGTTATTTCATATATTCAAATATGGGGGAAATATACTGTGCATGAACATCGTCAAATGTTGTTTTATTGGGGGGGGGAAACTAACAAAAAGATCAATTTATATGGTCTTTAAAATATTAAAAGTTGATTTTTTTTTGTTTTAGCATAAAAATCAAAATGAATTCCCCATTAAAACTGGTTATATAATGAAATGAACACATATAAGATTGGAACGCCGATTGGTCAACTACTCCACTTTTATATTATTGAATAATTCGAAATGACTACGTTGTACTTTTCACTTTTATTATAAAAGAAAGAAAACTACGTAAATAATATTAAAAAATATACTTTCTTTTTTGTAATTTAGTAAAATTATAGGAGGTGTTTTTTTTTCTCTGACAAATCATCATCATCATCATCCTCATAATCATAATCACTACCAATATGTTAGCTCCTTGGCCTTTTGGCTAGGCGCAAAATGTAGTATTTGTACTCAATCTGCACTTACTTTTCATGTTCTCTGTCAGTGAATGAGAAACCATTCTAGACCGAGGCAATTGAAATTTTTGTTGCAATTCAGAGTGCCCATTTTAGGGAAGCTTCGTTCTCCCCACGTTATATATTGACATTGTGCCTAACTCTGCACTCGTGGGAGGAAGTAAATAGGAACATCATCAACAACAACAACAGCAACACATTTATTAAAAAAAATAATAAACGCATGTATTTAATTATTAACAGATTAGAAAATAGTAATTCATAAGAAATCTAAAAATAAATAAATATGGAAATTAGAGGCTGAGAGGATGATATCATGATGAACGAACTACATACACTGACCTTCCCTCAAAGGATGGAGTTAATGCCCGGGAGGATGATATCATGACAACAGAATAGATAGTAAACAAACTCCCCGCACACACAAAACTGGTAATCCTGAGGAAATGGTATATTGTACGGCCTTAAAAACGGAGGAGGTATTCCTGGGAGGGCAGTCTCATGAAAACAGAACCGATACTAAACTACACCGCCCATTAAAAAATATTCCAATTTAATCATTTGATTTTGATATTTATTTATTTAAAAATGCCTAGTCACAAAAATATTTTTTATGGTTTCGTGACCTTTTGGCTACGATCAAAGTGTAGTATCTGTTCTCGACATCTCAGCGATATTTGACACCTTACTAAAGCCGAAAGAAAATTATCTCCCTTAAAAATGAAATTCTCCATAAGCTTTCAAGCGCTATCATTTTTTTATAAAATCTCTATATCTTATTTAATTTGTAATTACAATAATAGTCCTATCGATAAAACGACTGTTTATGTAAAATAAAATTATGCAATACAAAGTAGAAAGGTATATTGCAGAATATAATTTATTAAAAACTTAAAAATAAATAAATATGCTAATAAGCAAAATCGAGATTAGTTTGAGTGAGTAGAAGGGTATTTCAATACATGCTGACATCATTAGAATTAAATCATTCTGACGTGTTTTAATGTTAAGGATAGATGGAAAAAACTTTCGTATTTATTCATTTAGGTAAAATTGTTTAAACACCGTTGCGTAGTTAAAGTCAAATAAATTGTTTTGTGTTATAAAAAAAAGTTCAACACTATCAGTAATGTGTTCTTTTTTTTATTTGGTGTATTATCGCTGATGTTTGAATTCATGTTTTGAAACATGACGCAAATCGTATCACTTCACGCCAAAGTCTTACTTATTTTGTTACGGCAGCACGTCAGACTGAAGATCTCAACATTTTAGTGTTGATTTCCGGTTATAGCATCCGTTTTATTTGTTGGAAATTAATTATTTATTATCATTGAAATATTTTACATTTCTAAAAGAAGTAAATATCTCTGATATTTCGAAATGAGACAAATTTTGTAATGTATTAATTACGTTTAAAAAATGGTGATTGACAGACTGATAGAATCTCTATTTATATAAGAAATGTAAAAAAGCGAACATTTCTCGTTCAAATGTTGTTTTAATTAAAAATGGATGAAAAATAGTTTAGATATATTCTTAACGTCTCATCTTGGCTATACAATTGTTTAAAAATCGAGATACTCGGCACACAGACGGGTACGTCAGCTTGTCGAAAAGAATGTAAAGATTGCACTAATTTAGCGTCACCAAAGTTCATATCAAAGGGTTTTTTTTGTTTATTATTTTTTCGCATCGGTTATCTTTCCCTTTTTTTACTTGTGTTTGTATTCAGTGTTGGGTGCTAAGTAAGAGGATATGCTTGGTATCATTTTGAACAGGTAAACCCGTTAACTACGCTCCACTGCATGCACGCTTTATTTAACCTCTCAGTCGCCGACAAATTGACCATCGACAAAAACTACAAATCATGACAAATGTGACCTGTCCTCGGCTATAAACGGATTTTAAAGGGGGTTTGAGGCATTTTATGTGACCACTGCAAGCGTGGAGTTTAACGAGAGGGTAGCCATTATAAAAAGGTAAGGATTAAAATAAATATATAAAATGAGTTGGGAAAAACAATAAACATATAAAATACAAAACATTCCGTATATATATAAATATATATATATACATAAAATGTACTACTTAACCTCTACTCACTCATTCAGCACTGTTAAAGCAAATAGTGAACATCTATGGACAATACATTATATAAACTTATAATAGTGTACGTGTATACATGAAATAATAATAGTGATACTACTACAACTACTACTACTAATAACAGTGATATATATATATATATATATATATATATATATATATATATATATATATATATATATATATATATACTGGCTGCCACTATTCAGCGTTGGCCGAGATGCAGTAATTAATTTATTTTATTTTATTTTTTGCAATTAAGATAGGAAATTATTATTATATACTTAAATCTGAATATACACATACACACACACATATATATATAAATATATATATATATATATGTGTACTACGAAATGATATATATATATATAATTTCGTAGTTATAATACGCAGCTAGACAAGATATGATTTACAGTTTAAAAATGCATGCTAGAATTGGCCATCATCATATTAACCTATCTAACTATATCAGTGTACATGCTAAATGAATGAAAAAGGTAGCCATTTTCATATTTCTTCATTAATCTAAATCCCTCTATTTTTCTTAGTCGTTAAGTTTTTATAATGTTCATAGTGCGATGCATCGAAAGAGTATCAATGAAATATGTAGTCTATGAAACACAACTTTTAACATTTAGAGACTTGTAAAATCCGTCTATATGGCTCATGTCCTGTTGTATTTTTTAATTATTTTTTATTTATTTATCAAGATACTGTTTACGACTTGGGAGCCTCTTCTAGAATAAACACACCAATCGACTTAAAGCCGCGTATATCATAAAATTCCCCTCATCTGACTCCGGATAAATCACACCTTGATAATAAAAACGAATCTACAAAAATGAGGGGCCGAGAGAAACGGGGACAATTGATCGGATACAAAAGGTCAGAGAATAAGATCACAGGTAATTTAACAGCCCATTTTTTTAACATATATTTCGAAATATTTTAATATATACGTGAAGTGAAACGAGCTTGAACCTTTTAAAGAGATAAATGTTTATGGTGTTGTCTACTTGTCTTTTGTAGTGCCCTGTTGATTAATCAGTGCTTAGGGGTAGAATTATTATATGAACCTTGAAAGGAGGCTATTCATTCTGTGTCGCTTCTTGGGGGCGCGATGGCAATCTTCTCTGAAAACCTTTTCCTCTGACAGGTAGCTAGAAAATATCATATAAACGAATACAATTCAGTTTTTACGTGTCTCTTTGGCTAAGGCGAAAGTGTAGTATCTTTTCCGATGGATACTACACCCCATAGACCGGTATCGTCTTGGCCTTCGGGGTTTGATTTATACCGGTCTATGGGTCGGTCCTGTGACGTTCTAGGAGGTCCACCCTCCCAGATCTGGCCTTCTCACCCTTTGAGAAGGTGTTAGTTTATTGCTAATCGCCTGACACGCCCCTACTGGGGAATGCACACCGGGCTGCACAGGCATTTTTTGAGGGTCACAAGTGTTCTTCCTCTAGGGTGCTGACTTATAAAATCCCACTTTCCGACCTTGTGTCACATTTTACTTTGTGGGAGGTAGATAAATACCCACTTCATTATATTTGACGAGAAGTATACGCGTCCCAGGACGAAGATAATGAATTCTCTGAACAGAACAGTTTCGCACAATTTGTATGTCTTCTTACGAAGATTAAAATCAAGATATAATGATACTAAACCTTATGTAAAGAATGCTTATTCCAACTTGGATTCAAATCACATGATTTTTATTTTAGAAAATGTTTTAAAAAAATAACCAAAATGTTAAACGATCGTAATAAAAATTGGATATTCAAGGAATCTTGCTTAATTAATGCAATTCTTAAATATTTTAATTTTACAATTGGAGATTGTGTTTCTATCATGTCTCACAAAGATCTTTAAAATAATCCAAATAAACTGAACTTTTCAGTGTATTTATTAATTATTGTCTAATGTTAAAATTTCACAAAACTCGGATATATCTAAATTTTTACGAAGGGCTTTCACCCCCTGTTGCATTAAAAAAATTAAACTAAATATAGCTCACATTCCAAACTATTACACATAGCAGCCTTTTAAAAGAAAATTCATAATCATCAGTTAATTCGTGCAGGAGCTGATCCTGTACATACAAATATATAAACATATAAACTTAATTTATATAGAGATATATCAGCTCTGTTTCCTGATATTCCAGTTGGTTCAAGCTCTCTATAGGGTTCATACGTGTTTCTAACCATCTTAATCTGTCTGCTGAAGTAGTATTATTAGTGTGCATAATTGACTAGCACCCTGGTTAAATATATTTAGATTACAAGAATTTGTAGCAAGTCTATATTCTATTGAGTAAAGAATTATTTTGTAAATGGTAAGTGATTGATTAGAATGTTTATATATATAATTCGATATCACTTTGCTTTTTGTTTGACGTATTTTCATGATTGAAATTGAAATTAGTGTCTTAATAATATTTGTTTTTAAACTAGGTTCATTTATATACCAAAACGAACGTGTTTATTATTTTATTCCTTTTGATGGAAATTTCTGTAAGATGTAGTATGAAATAAGATGAGACCTAAATATCTGCATATACAAAGTGTTTTACTTACCATGTATCGAGGAAAACTTATTGATTATATATATTTATCTCAATTTACATACCTCGAACGTCCGCAGGCGCCCATCGCCGCATCAATTTCGTCATTTGCATATCATGTCATCATTTTGATCTTGCTCTTCCCGTGTCGCAATCTGAACTCGATATTATTTCATTCATATACCCAATTTGACACTTGCTGCAGCAGCCACGCTATCAACCTCGTGACTCTCGCTTCCCTTATTTTGTTCTGTAGTCCTCACGTTCCATGAGCGATGTACATGACAAAGGGGGAAGAGTTGCTGTTTTCTGAGTCGGAATCTATCCACCTAACAATTATCGTTGGCTAGTTTTTAACCTTGAAGTAGTATTTGTTTTATCTCCTTACATCAAGTGGATTCATGCCTTGTCTGGAGCGATTTCCATTAAAAAAGAAAAAAACAAATTGGAAATTCCTTTCGTATCAGTCAAACCTTCAGAATACGAGGAACACACACGTGTTAACATGCATCTCCATGCATTGTTTGCTAGGATCAACGCGTAGTATCGTTTCTGATACTACACGTAATATTTTCTGTCCTCGGTCAATGAAGAAAACATTCTTCTACACCAAGGTAATTTTTATTTTTTTAATTCAACTCCGTAGTGCCCTTTTCGGGGTAGCTGTATTAAAAACCGATCGTGTGTCTAACCCTGTCCTTGTGTGGAGAAAAATATATAGGGGTTCTCTATGATACAGTTTTCGACTTCTCTGAAATTCACGCCTATTCTTTATGTAACAGCTTCGTGTATTATTTAACGTCATCTGGAGAATACCAAAGAGGACAGCAACTGGAATGTTGAATGAATAGCGATAACTTAGATGAATGTCTATTACATGAAAAATATATACTTTCTATATTAATTCACAATTCTAACCTCTCAGATGCTCTTTGTCATCGGTGTTTTCTCGTATTTTATTACTTTCTGATTATTTATATTAAGATCATCACAAATAGGTTCTATACCAGGAATGTCTGTTAGTGCGCAACGGTGTGTCAATTATTATTTGAACGTGATCACATTGAATCAAGTAATCATAGCGAAATGAAGAGAAAAAACCAAAAGTGCAATACTGCTTCACCGCGCGTGCGTAAATCGAAAAAAGAAAAGGAAAGGAAGTCTCCCTAAACAATATACGCAAGTCAAACCTGGAAAACGAAGAAAAAAACTTTAACCATTCTTACACTGAAAGTTGACGTGCTCATATGCTCGGCCCTTGCGTTTGAGTTAGGCATGATTCGTTAAGTCTTCATAGGCCTTCGCTGATCTCTCGGGAAAGAGGATTGGATTTTCGCCGGTCGAAGAATTATAACAATACGTTCTAGGCATTTTTATAACCTTCAAAATGCGAACCCTACTTTCAACTGTCTAAATGCTAGAGCTGTAAACGGATAATAATAATAACCACACTAATATCAGGTTGGAAAGAAAGTAATGTCGTGTTTGTCCAACATATTTATTTAATCTAAAACATTCACATTAGGGCATTTTAAATCTTTACAATAATTTCTCACAATTTCTGAGTTCTGTCCAACGATGAACTAGCTCCCTGATGACTTGTTCAAAAAAATTATCTGATTTTTTAGAGAAAAACAAATTTAGGTCATTTTTGAGTTAGCCGCCATTTTCATAAATTTTATTGTTTAAGTTATGCTGCAACGACCGGAAAAGATAGTAGTCGGATGGAGCAATGTCAGGCGAATAAGGCGAATTAGGCAAAACTTCCCAATTGAAACTCATTACTTTTTCCTGGGTGAGTTTTTTTGTGTGAGGTTTCGCGTTATCATGCTGAAGCACTACACGCGTCCTATTGAGTAAAGGTGATCGTTTTTTTAATAGAGCAATTCTTACATCATCCAGAAGAAAACAATATTTTACTCCTGTGATTGTTTTATTATGCTCTAGTAACCTATAATGAATCAGTCATCTTATGTCCCACCACAAAGAGAACATAACCTTCTTTGAGTGTAGTCCTTGTTTTGGAACAGGCTGTGGACTTTGGTGTCGGTGTAACCATTGTCTTTTGCGTGGGGATTTTTGTAAAAAAAACTATTTTTCATCTCCAGTCACAATGGTTCTCGGTGATTCTAGGAAAGCAGACATATGCCAACAGTCAATCTTTGATTTCATTGAGCGTCGGTCAAATCTTGGGAAACCTAGCGTCCAAGTTTTGAAACTTTTCCGAACTCGTAAAGACATGAAATAATTGTGGTATGGGTTGTATTGAATTGTTGAGCTAATTCTCTGCCGGTAAACTTTGGATTTGCCTCCACAGCGTATTTAATGGCGTCTTAATAAATTGATGTTAGCCTTCCCGAACGTTGCCGATCTGACAGGTTAAAATCTCCAGAAGAAATGTTTGCAACCCACCGTTGACATTTTCGATCTTTCAGAACTTTTATCCCATAGACAGTTCCGATATTCCTTGTAGCTTCTGCAGCTGAGTTTCCTTTTTTGAATTAATAGAGCATGCAATGTCTCAGATGCACCTCACTAATATCCATTTTTGACGGCTTAGATTGTGAAACTTAATATTTTCCAACTAATTACTATATCTGAAAGGCAAAGCAATATATTAAGACACCAATTCACCAAAAAAACTAGAACTGCATACAAATTAGGAAGCTGCAAAGTGAGGAAGTAAAAAATACGACATTACTTTCTTTCCAACCTGAGAAAAAACACACACACACACACACCTATATATATATATATATATATATATATATATATATATATATATGTATATATAGAGATATTTACATATAAATACACATGCGTATGTGTATATGTATATATGTGTGCATATTTATATATATACGTATATATGTGTGTATATGTATATATATATATATATATATATATATATATATATTTGCGTTTCGATCCCGGCTTGGGGCACTAATTTGTCTAGCCGCACTGATGAGCTGTGAAACAGCGAAACAGTCTGTATGTGGATAACTATATATATATATATATATATATATATATATATATATATATATATATATATATATATACATATCAATCTATGTGAGCATGTATATATATATGTATGTACACATATGAATGTGTATATATATATATGTATATATATACATATATAATAAAAGTTTTAAAAATGTTGAAGGCAATGCGAAGTTCCGGATCGCTGGAAGCTGTGAAGAACAAAAACAAGTTGTAAGTTCGTCTAGACAAATACACCAATCTTTTCGATCTATATCCGACTTATTTCGGTGTTGTTTTGTTTTTGTTTTTCACACCTTCCAGCGATCCGGAACTTTGCATTGCCTTCAACACTTCCGGTTTAACCCCCCAGCGCTCCTGGCATTTTCTCGGAATCCGGGATTTTTCTTTTATTTATTTTTGACAAGGAGAGGAAAAAATCTCTCGAAATATATCAAATTGATCCCTGATAATCCGGAATATTACCAACTAACACTTTTGCTGTCTTGTAAGTTCGTCTAGAGAAATAAGCAAACCTTTTCGATCTATATCCGACTTATTTCGGTTTTGTTTTGTTTTTGTTCTTCACAACTTCCAGCGATCCGGAACTTCGCATTGCCTTCAACCTTTTTAAAACTGTTATTATTACTCCCAGCAATACTCCCAGCAAACTACCAATTTCTATCAATATACATATATATATATATATAATATATATATGGGTATACATATGTATGTATATATATATATATATATGCATGTATATATATATATATTTATATACATATATATCTGTATATATATATGTATGTATGTATATATACATATATGTATATATATATATATATATATATATATATATATTTAAATATGTATGTATATAATTGTGTATATATATACATAGTAATATGTATATATGTGTATATATATGCATAGGTATATGTATATATTTATATACATATGTATATGTACATAGGCATATGCATATATTTCTATGCATATATATTATATACATATATACATGTATATACATGTATGTGTATACACATATATGGATATATATGTATATATATATAACAATGTATGTATATAATTGTGTATATATATACATTGGTATATGTATATATTGTGTGTATATATATATATATATATAAATGTATAGGTATATGTAAATATTTATATATATATATGTATATGTACATAAGCATAAGCATATATTTGTACGCATATATTATATACATATATATGTATATACATATATATTATATACATATGTATATATATATGTATACATATATATATGCACATATTGGTATATATATATATGTATGTATACATATATATATATAGTTGTATATATATATATAGTTGTATATATATATACATATGTGTATCTATATGTATCCATATATATATGCATATTTATATAAATATATATATATGTATATGTATGCATATAAACACATATATATATATAGATACATACATGTATATCTATCTATCTATCTATCTATCTATCTATCTATCTATATATATATATATATATATATGTATAGATATGCACACACACATATATATATGTATATTTATATATACATATATATATATATATATATATATATATATATGTATATATGAAAGTATATATATATATGTATATATATATATATTTATACATGCATATTTATATGTATATGTAGATATATATATATATACATATATATATATGCATATACATATATATATATATATATATATATATATATATATATATATATATATATATATACATATATATGTATATTTATATATATATATATATATATATATATATA
Organism: Sepiola atlantica; assembly: GCA_963556195.1. Lineage (NCBI taxonomy): Eukaryota > Metazoa > Mollusca > Cephalopoda > Sepiida > Sepiolidae > Sepiola > Sepiola atlantica. Next base: position 109,826,469 of record OY744526.1, on the reverse strand, counting down.
TATATATATCCATTTATGTGTGTATGCTAGAATACTACCCGTCACAGCACGCGTAAAATAAACTCTCCGTGAATAACAGTTTCACAACTTCATTATCTCCCAGATTTAATGATAATAAACCTCATGTCTAGAACTCTTATACCAATTTTTATTAAAGTAATTTTGATTTTAGAAAATGTCTGATATTTTAAGCCATAGTCTTCAGGAAATTTTAAATTTTTAAATATTACTAAATCGTATGTTATGACGGTAGATTACATTGACTTAATCCTGAAATATTATAATTTTCTAAATGGGAGAGGGTGTATATATACCACCAAATAAAACTTGTAACATACTCCATCGAAATAAAAAAAATCGGGGAATATATATTCGTCGATGTCTAATTTCTATTTTTAAAATTCTCCAAAAATCGAAGATATCTAATTTTTACAACGTTCTATTGCACACTTTTTGCCCCTTTTTGCCAAAATCAAATTAATCTAAATAAAGCTAATATTTGGATCCTGTACGCCTAGCAGCATTGTTAGAAACGTTATACTGGTTTATTAATTAGTTTAGGAGTGAATTATGTGCGTAAAAATATATCAACATATAAACATATCTAACTCTATAAGGATAGAGATAGAATTCATAGATGTGTATCTACTTCGAAAATGTTACATTTGAGGAATTCGTTTTTTTGTTTTTCGTTTTTAATTCCGTTAAATGAATGTTCACGCACAGCTGACTTGTTTAGATCTTATTTTTATCGGCAATTGTACGAACTCTTCCTCGGCGTTTCCCTTTTTTGTTATGCTGAATCTTTATTGCTTGCATTTCCTGACGGAATTCATCATTGTTGTTGATTTTGAACATTGTTCTTTTCGTTATTGTTTTTTTTGGGGGAACGCGTCTCCTGTTTTATTTTACATTTTATACATTTTTTTAGATTTCATTATTTTATCCAAAAATTTAAAAACTACATATACAATTTAAATAACAGAAATACAGTAAAGACAGAAAGCTCGCTAAAAAGAGAAATCGGGGCGCCATGCTGCGAAGATTAAATAAACTTCGTGGTTAACTCGTGATTACAAGCGAAATGAAGCACATCCGGGGACCTTCTCCCGCTGAGAGGAACGAAGTCACTCTGCTCAGAGTACGGGTTCGTGTCAGATTATAATTTGTTTGCTATCATGAAACTACATACACACGCACAGCCATAATAATAAACACAAGCAGTGAGCAATGCACAAATAGCACATAAAAATGTGCATACACCCACATGCTATCGTTACATATAGTTGGCATATATACAAAAACGCGCATACACACATATAAGTATGTGTGTTGTATATGTATATATTTTTATGCAGCATATTCATATTGACTCAACGGTTCTCGTTAGATCACGGAATTTAAGCAACATTGAGTCTGGTTCGTACAAAAATGAATGAGCATTTGGGAATATCAGGTGTTGTATGTGTTATCCGCTTATTTCGACATTGTTTCCAGACGTCTTTGAATTCACCTTGCAACTGTATTCTAGCAGTGACGATTCGGTAAAAGTGTGCTTGACATTGCGTAACCTTTGCTTCACAATTCCACGTGCAGCCCCCCTTACAGCGAGTATCCATTGTCTCTCAATATTGAACAGAGTTCATAATGCATATGTATATGTATACTATATTTGTTTGTGCTATAAATATATATATATACATGTTATAATTGTATATTCTCTGTTTCAAATATTTTAGTTTATGTAATATTCAAAGTATTTATACATACATACATACATATATATGTATATATACATATATATATATATATATATATATATATATATATATATGATATTTGTCATTGTTTATTAGCTATGTTGTATACGTTTCGTCCTTAATAATCGGGACTCATCAGCATAGAGATATGACTATTCACTACCGGTCATGCAATACGAAACCCGGATTACGAGTATTTTGCAACTCAACTCCGACGCCTTAACCACTCGGCCAATTTTGAACAGCGAATAAACTGTGATAATTTTAACACTTTATCGGCGGCTTAACGTCTAAGAGCGTTCTACTTTTATTAATAAAAGGAACGATGCATTTAAATCTTGTGACGTCATGTTGTGTTAATACTACACTTACAGTGCTCTACTTTTCAAGGAGCGACAAATAATAAATATGTGTTATTGTTTATTAATATATATATAGTTAGGTGTGTGTATACTTTTATATATGTGTATGTACATGATTATCTCTTAATCTAATTAACCAATCATAGTTCAATTTTGGAATAGCTACTAGATGTACGAATATGTAATGTCGGGTATATTTTTTATACTTTACTTTCATGCCAAATGGTCAAACAGGGAACGGAAGGCCTTCATGAAAAATTTAGATTCCTCCAATTTTTGTGACGTTTTAACAATTGTTATTAGACATCAATTAATAAATATTGCCCACATTTAAGTGTTTTTTAGGTATTTTAAAAAGGATTTTAGGCGGCGTAATATTAGAACAACCTCTAATTTGAAAATGTAAATATACACATTGACATTTAATCTGACCCATGTTCATTAGACAAGAATCAAGCCAAATTCCATGAATTTGAATCATAAGCGTTAAATTTTAAACAGTTACCAAAACCAAAATGATGTAATGGGTTGTGATCAAAATTCGAATAGGGAGTTTAGGCGTGAGGTCTAGTAGCCTTTTACCTTGATTTTAATCTTCGTAATGCGACATCAAAGTGGTGCAAAACTGTTTTGTACGGTGAATTAATTTGTTCAATAATGTCAGCATTAAAATCCCATTAAAAATGCTATATAAACAAACAGGTATGTACTTCGGCCTCTTAATTTTTTTTTATTATTCAATTAATCAAAATATATAGTTCTTGTTTACTCATGAGATGCCATTCATTAAGGACATAAGCAACAGGGATTAACTAGAAACATAAGTTGTCAGTTGAATGATGAATAATATTTTGAGATAATTGACAACAATGAGCGTAAGGAAAAAGTAGTGATTACTTATGAGGACGGTATATGACAAGTAATTGTTGACATTTTATTTGAAAAGGACCATGTTGTTGACAGCAGGGAAGCAGCTCCGTGGAAATGTTTTCTACAGACAAAGAGTTCTGCAAGAAAATCTCATCGACACTGAGAAAGAACGAAGCGTTCCTTTTACTTGTGGTGTCTAAACCAGTTCGTGTTTCTAAAGTATTAGTTGGATCAACCTTAGATTAGGACAACATCACATTCATCCCATGGTAAAAACAATAGACTAGCAGCGTGTCTTCTGTGTGAAAAGGGTTCGTGAGAATAGAATAGATTGTTCTTCCTCTACGAGATTGCGAAGTTTATTTTCGGCACTGTCAAAGCAAGAATAGTGCTCTATGCGGTGCATCCAACAATTTGACAGCAGGTTCTTCGATGAGTATTGATTTACTCCTCTCCAGGAGTTAGGCACAAGGCCAATGTTTATCTTACTCCCAAAAGTTAGATGTGACCCAAGGTCGAGTCGGGAAAGTGGGGTTAAAAAATTGCCTGGGCAGCCTCGTTGGCATTCCCCGGTAGAGGCGCCTCGGACAGTAAGCAATAAACTTACTCCTCCCCAAAGAGGGGAGGCGAAGCCTGGGAAGGTGGACCTCCCAGAACTGCACAGAACAGACCCATTGATTGGCGTAAATAAAGCCCCGAAGGCCAAGACAACACCAGTATGGGGTGTAGTATCCATCGGAACAGATACTACACTTTGATCTTAGCCAAAAGGAAGAAACTGATGTAGTAAAACACGAAACTAGCTATGTCATACATCGATACATGACTGAGGGCTCACCTAGAAGAATCATCAAAATGCATTTTTCTGTAAATCTGAATAAGAATATACTTTATATTTTGCTGGGATTTTTCGGCTCAGGTAACTTTTATTCATATAGTACAGTCATGCATTTTTTGTAGGCAATTTCAAAATTATAAAATTAATTAATAATATGTAATTATTTAGACTACTTTTTACATCTTGGATGTTATTCTGAAAACGGTTCGACCGATCTAAACTCCGACCGTATTCAGGTGCTTCTTGTCGAACTCAGGAAGCTTGATGTCGAACTCGTTTATCTGTAGGAAATTGCGCAAAAAAACTTTATTTAATCCACAGGGTAGATTGCTGATCTTCTGTCAGCCATAACCGGGGAGAAGTCCTAAGTAATTCGTAATTGAATTCTAATTATCGCCTGTACTGATGATTTAATGTTTAACCACCAGAAAACTGTCTCTTAAAACTGGGTATTACTTAGCACTTGTATCCTTTGTCCACAAGGACCCGTTGCGCAACGAATATAAGTACTAATTGATAATCAGCTCAAAGGGATAGTCTTTTTGAGGTTGTAGGTTCAATCCTCAGTACGGTCGATATTATGGATACAATTACGAATGACTTAAGAGGTTTACCCGGTTATGACTGTCTGAACGAGAGCAACCAACTTTCGTTGATTAAATAAAGTTCGACATAAATATCCTGAGGTCAACAATACATACTTGAAGAAGGTCGGAGGTTAATCGGCCGAAACTTCGTCAGAATAACATCCAACACGAGAACACCAGTTCGAATAATCCAAATAATACAAACGAACAATACTCATCTAAAAAACATGAAATTTATTTTGATAAGTCACTCAAAAAATTGTAATAAACGAAGCATTGTATAGTATACTGAAGAAATATTATATTGAAAGTACGTTTCACGAATTACGTTTTATTTGAGAACAACAATCTGCAGATCGCAATACGCTCAATTATATTATTGACGTGTAAAGGAAGAAATGCCGAGGTAAAACATTAACAACAAAAACCCGTCTCTAAAAAAATTCCATTTATCCCTCTGTGTACCTAGAACCAAGCTGAACTTCCATCAGCAAAGTGTATTTCCTAGAAGTGCGGATCAAAGTACCACGGTGCTGCTTTTCGGCTGACTATAATATTGCCGTGTTCAAGTCCAATGTAAACAAATTCTTGTTGAGCGGTCCTCTTAAATAACCGATTATTACTGTACCAGTAAGAACCATCGTTACAAATTCCCTTAAGGTGTCCAACCCAATTAACTTCATCCTTCAGTGGCATTTCTGACCTTGATGAGAGGTGACTCATTTGTAAAAAAAAAAGATAAAGATATATTTAAGAGAATAGCCAATAGCGTCGATTACTTGAAAAATGCAATTAAACAATCCAAAAATAGTAATTCGTGGGTGTTTGTAATTAAGTAGATATTTGTTTCGAATTCTACTATAAATAGCAGGAAATATCTAATCATTGATGACTTTGACTATATTTATAAAACAATCATTTGTGGAAGTATTTTAAAACAACCATTTTTTTTTACCTTTATTCAACCCAAACAAAGCATATTGTCACTGAGACGTAAGGGGCTAATCGGATTAGGGGTTGATCTACAGATGGCATCTTAAGTGGGGGGGGGCTACAAGATGTTTGTTCACATTACATTTAACTGCATGTTGGTAGAGTCTGGGAAACAAAGAGCAGGGAGGGAATTCTGAAGAGAAGCCGTCCTAAGAAAGGTATTCGGTCATATGGAGTCATGTTCAGTGAAGGAATGAGATGTTGCCGCTAGGCAGTCGGGGGAATTTATGTTTTGGAAGTTCAGGAGCATTAAGTTCATCGGAACAAATTATGTTGGAATAGTTCTAGACCAAGCACAGGAAAGCAATATTGACGTAAGAGGACAGGGACTGAATCTTGGTAGACAGTACTGAACCTACTAGTTTAGAGACTCTTGTTCTGTACACTGTCCAAAGTAGAAAGACTAGTGGTTGGTGCACTATGCGAGATCTGCCAGCAATACTCCATCCATGGGAGAATCGTAGTTTGATAGAGATATATGATGATGCTAAGTGTTAGCAAATGGTATATTAATTCACAAACGAAATATAATGAATATGATTACACACATAATCACATACACACATATACATATTTCTAGTGATATAAAGTTACGTAAGTTTATATATTTGTGTGTACAAAATGCACTCCTAAACTAATTAACAAATGATTATGAACTTTTGAACAAACCTGCTAAGCTTAAATAGCCCCAATGCACTCTATATTTATTTTAATTTAGTTTATTATAAATGAGACAGAAAAAATCGAAGGTCTTCGTGAAAATTCAATAACCCCCGATTTTTGTAAAATTTTAATAATAGCAATTAGACATTAATTAATACATACTCTCCACCTATATATATAAATACTCTCCAAATACACACATAATTGCCGATTGTTTTTATAGCCGATTTACTGTGCATAGTAACCCCGCATCTGTCTATATCAATAACACTGTTGATGACGTCACACGTTAGTGACGTTATAATTTATTACATTGAAATCTGTCACATTAGCGTAGGGCTGCTTTATATTCCATTTCTGTTTTAATGAATGGCTTCATTATTTACTGGCATCGTTCTTTTATGGCGTCATCCAGTGTAAACGGAGATAAACAAACGTAGTAGAAAACCACCAATATCAATAAAATTTGAGTATAAATTATATATATATATATATATATATATATATATATATATATGAAATATTCGAATGCAAAACGCGATAAATCCATTTTTAATTGAGAGATTAGACTATAAAAAGATGAATATATTAAATCTCGAACTCCTATTTAAAATCTTATTTTAATTAAATGCGAGAAAATAACAAATTTTACATTGTGTGAACCTTATCGCGGTCTGTACACCGCTCCTCTGTTTACTTTTTAATCAGACGCCATCTTGGCAATAAAAGCAAGAGAAGCAGGAGCAGCCTTTGTTTACTTTTCAATTAGATGCCATATTGGCAATAATATCAGGAGAAGCTGAGTAGCAAAAAAGCAGCTGATAAACTTTTTTCACGGCCATGACGTCAAAGATTGCTAGCTCCTGCTGATTTGTTATTGTTTTTTTTTTCAAGTAGAAGGTTCTAGAACACAACACTGGAAGAAATTTCGCATGTATTCCCTATTTTCCAGACGGGGAAAATGTACATTTTATTTTTAGAATTAGCCGAGGTAAATATCAACACGGTCAAGTGACTTTCCAACTATATTTGATCACGATCAATTACGTCAGGAATTATTTTAAATTATTTGTTTGTTAAACTGTAATGATTCTCGTTGTAAATGAATTAACCAGGTTTTTACCCGAAAATCCACGGGTTTTTTTTTTTAACTCACCTAATAAACTGGTATTGTCCTGGCCGTTGGGTCTGGATTTACGCCGGTCTATTAAGGGTTGTCTGGTCCTGTGCAGTTCTAGGAGGTGCACCCTCCCAGGCTTTGCCTCCCCTCTTTGGGGATGAGTAAGTTTATTGCTTACTGTCTGAGGCGCCCTACCGGGAATGCCGACGGGGCTGCCCAGGCAATTTTTAAATGGCCAGAATACTCACCTCGAGCCCTGGCTTATCTAATCCCACTTTCCCGACCTTGTGTCACATCTTGCCTTGTGGGAGGTAGATAAATATACCACGGCAGGTTGAGGGGGAGGGGTAGGATACTCCCTCCTACGACTGGATGGACCAGTCGTTGAACAAGAAAGCCGAATCAGACAGCAGCAATCAAACAGCCCGTTTCATGGCTAACAACTCAAACTACTAATGCGATAAACCTTCAACTTTGGTATTGATTGCTCCATTCACCTGCAGCCAGACTGCCTATTCCAGTCTTCAGCAGTCCAGCGCTCTGCACTAGTCCATCCCTCAGTAGCAGCACAGCTCTTTCTCTCTCTCTCTAGCAGTCCAGCGTTCTGAAGCAGTCTCCAGCAGTATAACACTCTGCAACATACTCCAGCACCCTACAGCAGTCCCTAGTAGACTGCGGCACTCTACAGCAGCCCCATTTGTCTCAGAAATAAACAGCCCTTTTCAGGGCTAGCTAAATCAAACAACTTGCGATAATTTTCCCACCCTCAGCTACTATATGTTCAATTAACCTGATTTCACCCTATCTCTTCCAGTGTCCAACAGGTCAGCCCTCTGCAACAGCACAACTCTGTATATCAGTCCAGCGTTCTGAAGCGATCTCCAGCAGTCCAACACTCTGCAGAAGACTCCAGCACCCTGCAGCAGACCCTAGCAACCGCATTTCTCTCAGCAAACAGCCCTTTTCAAGGCTAGCTAAATCAAACTACTTGCGATTATTTTCCTACACTCAGCCTATATCTTCCAGTCTCCAGCAGAATAGCTCTCTGAAGCAGTGTTTAGCAGTCCAACACTCTGCATCAGCCTCCAGCTCTCTGCAGCACTCCCCAGCACCTTCCCCAGCACTCTGCAGTACGGCACTCTCCAGCAGCTACCCAGCGTTATGCAGTACTCTCCGGCGGCCCAGAGCTCACTCTAACAGATCCAGATAATATATAATCGAGTTTGAAAGAAAGTAAAAGAAAGTAAAAAAGTAAAAGCTTACATGGAAACAGGTGGGCACGTTATTTTGAACAGCGAGAAATAATGTGGGGTAAGAGAGAGACTGGAAGAAAGATTGAGATAGTGAGGAAGAAAGACGAGAAAGAATGAATATAAGTGTAAGAGAGGCAGGAAGAATGAAGTCAATAGAAATGGAACGAATGTCTTGATAGCGAAAATGAAAGTAGAAGTTGCGACAGAAAGAGTGACAGAAAACACGCAAATACATGAGACGCCGAAAGGAAGAGAGGTAGAAACGAGTAAGAAAGGGGGATATAGAAAGAGAAAGAATGTGACTACGTAAACGTGAAAGAGAAAGACAGAAAGATTAAGAAATAAAGAAAGAAAGAAAGAAAGAAGAAGATAGAAAAAGGAATCGTATATAAAAAAAACAGAAAGGGAAAGAGAAAAAGGTACACGACAGAAGCAAAATGTAGATAGAAAGAGAGAAAATGAGGCTGCATAAAAGAGATGAAGACAGTAAGAACAAAATGGAGATAAAGAGAGAATGAATGACTGAGAGGGTGTTTAAAAGAGAAACGGGAAAAAATACAGAGTGGAAGAATGTGAATGGTTTATATTGAAGCGGTTTTTGGGGGATTTTCTTCGGGTTCCAATTTTGGAGAGAAAACATTTGGGAGAGGCAAGGTTTATAGAAAAATTTAAAGGAAAACACGTTTACGTAACATTCAAATGTGTGAGAGAGTGAAAGAAATCAGAAAACAAAACTAATGAGTTCAAAAGCATCAAGAGATATTTTATATGTTTCAAATGGAAGTCTACAAAGATAGGAACACTTAGAATACTTGTTCAGTATTTGACTGTCCATGCTGAAAAGGGGGATTCATTAGTTTAGATGTCGGGGAAATCTGAGTACATAATTTAAGAGCTGGGAATAATCAACGGGTCTGAAAAATCGTAATCAAAACTTCCCCACTCAATTATATTAATTATCGTTTGTTTTCATAGTAGAAAGTTCAGTGAGAAATGTATGAAGTATTAAAATGGTTAAGTTTATAAGTTTGTTTTAAATATGCAGACGACATTTAAAGGGGATTCAAACAGTGTGTGTCGCATTTAGTGTGCGTATGCGTAAGACAATGAAAGAGTTTATGAATTGTGTCTGTGTGCGCGTTGATGGCACTAGGACTATGTTTAGAAAAGGCGTTTTTCAGCATTCCCAAGTTCCGACAGAAAGGTGATGGGAGCTGTAGAAACGTCGATGCTAGCTCTCTCGTGCATTAGAGCTTAACATGTACTTAAAAGGAATATCTGACCATATATGGGTTCGATCTGGCACCCAAACTACAATTTCTATAAATTCAGAAAAATCTTCTGATTTGTTTAAAATATTATTATTAGTTTTATTGATTCTAGCGGATTCGTGAGCAAAGCGGTGTGCGCAGAAACGAGTTTAACAACTTTTATTTTCAGCACCAAAGGGTGTAGTCGTCTTCTACAAGTTAGCTTTCAAAATGGCTACCACATTTTTATTCGATTAGTCGTGACTAATTTGACAACGCAAATATTGAAGAATTAGTCTATTACTAATAAATTAAAAAGGGTGTATTAAAATGGTTGTCGCCTGGTAGTTTGTGGTAGGGTAACAATGCATATGATTAAATACAATTAAAATATTTATAAAACAATGAAATTGAAAACGTCATTATAATGACATATACAATATCGAATATTGCCAAATTAATTGTCTTTAAAAGCACAATTTAATCCGCAGAAATAAAAAAAAACAAATTACTATGATGGATTCATTTGCTCTTTCTCCGGTTGGCAAATAAGACAAAACTAATTGATAATAGTTGGCAGCCATTTTGGGAGTCAACCGCTTAAAGATAATACGGATGAATGAAAAGAAGCTAAAGAAAGAGAGAATCTAAGGGATAATAAAGAAAGGCAGACCAAAAGGGATTAAGCGAAAGAAGAATGGGTATGTAAGAAGAATAGAGAGAGATAAAGAGTGAGAGAGAGAGAGTGAGTGTGAGAGAGAGAGAGAGAGAGAGAGAGAGAGACTCGTATGAACCTTAGAAAAAGATATATAACCGTCGAGCGAGACCAGTCGAAATGCATCCACCGAATCAGGTCAAGGGTTGCGGGGGACGGATTATTTTTATCCAAATGTTATTTAATCGTCTTTGCGTCGGTGTCCTCACAAAAGTGAGAGCCGAATAGATGTCGGACTCAGCTAAACTGAAAACCTGAAAGAAACAATTAGGTCTAGAAAATGTACAGTTAATCTAAGTGGGAGGATATGAAAAGAAAACTGTGTGTGTGCAAAAATTAAGTTTTAGTTTAAAAGGAAATTAACATTGAGGTCGTGGGAAAAACAGTATTATGATTTAGAAAAAAAAGATAAAAAAGCACAAATAATTAATATATTCATATATACATTTCAATCAATGAGACAGTTTCTTAAATTCTAATCGTTACTTATATATATATATATATATATATATATATATATATATATATATATATATATATATATATATATATGTGTGTGTGTGTGTGTGTGTGTGGGTGTGTGTGTGTGTGCATGTATATGCCCAAACTTGCGTGGGGTAAGAACTTTGATACGATAGACTGCCAGTGAGCATTAGCGATAAACAATTTGCAAGAATGTATATATATATATATATATATATATATATATATATATATTGAAAATTGATTGATCTATACAATATATTGAACTTTATATTATCACGAAAGATTATTATTAAACAATAATTCAATTATCTTTCATTTTAATTCAACTGTTTAATACATATATATATATATATATATATATATATATATATATATATATATATATATATATATATATTTATACATATGTATATATATATTTATACTTAATTATTGATTTTAAACTTCAACTTTGAACTATATCCTGGAGACTTGATTACATGTGTTTTTATTATTAAACACAGAAATAAATTCCAGCCAATACAACTCTGTAATTGTATTTTTTTTAAATTTCAATAACTTAAACGCTTTATACATCCCTCTCTTTCATATATGTATATATATAGCGATATGAAAATGTGAAGTAACTTTATCAAATCTGGAACCATCCTGGTCAAGACGGTTCATTGTTATACACAAATACTGGTCAGCTATGTCCGTTATTTTGATCACTGACTTCAGGTTTTAGTTAGTTCAAATTTTATGACGTCATAAATCATTTCCCACCAGTATCCTCAACCTGTTTGAGCAAATGTGGTCGATGACGTCACCCTTTATGACATCATAAACGATTTGGCTAGTGTACTCCAATTTTGAAAACTAGATGATGGCATCTCGTGGTGACGACTATATTTGTGACTTTATGAACGGATTAAAATAGAACGATATGTAATATTATTTATATCATGAAGAGCAATTTAAATCGTACAATTTATCAATAATTTTACCAAGATTCAATTATAAAAACATACGGAGGTGTTATTCAGATCGCAAACTGGAGTAAAATGCGGAGTATAAGACAATGATCACGCTGGAAATATGGTTTAACAACCGTTAAACAACGTAAACATTGTCTTATATTAATGTCATCTCCGGTGGTATTATATCGGACTGTGAGAATATGAACTCATTTCCAATCGTCTTGAATATAATACTTAAAAAATCGAATATCGAACTGGAGAAAAGGTAAGCATAACAAATAGATTAGAAATGCCCTTTTTGTTTCATCGACACGTGTCAGTAGTTGCCACACATAACAGATTGATCAGATTCCATTATGTACATTTATTGAAGAACGCTATTAACACCAACGAAATGTCGATAAACTGATTTTTCTTTTGTAAACGACAAGTGTTTTTTCAACAATCAGATTACTACAGCCTACACACTATGGCAATCACAAAAGAAGGGATGGCGTCGGGATTCCTGCCCGTTGTTCTCATGGTATATGTGTGATGCCTGATTGTTGATAAAACAATGATATGATATAACTCACATTCAATATAATATTCAATTTTTTGACTGAGGTCTCTTGTTGGATGCAATCGGCGTGTGAGTGTAAACTCTTACTTGTGAGACATGTGAGACATCAGTATTGGTTCTTGCTGGTAAGATGACTACCCACCTGGTTGAGAAAAGTAGTTTACATATGCATTCATAGCTATAAAATGTGTTGTGTGTAGTGTGGTGGCTCAAGTGGTAGATTATATGCACCGCGTATTAATGACTCGGGTTTGAACCCTGTGTGTTTATGCTTTCTACTAATACGCCAAATAGTGAGCGAAACGCGAGTCTCGAGATTCCTATCTTCGAGTTACATGGTGCTTATAGGCTGTGGTGTTATGTCTGATTGTAAACAACAATTATATCTAACACTCAGTGCAACATATATATATATATATATATATATATATATATATATATAATATATATATACATTTATTTATTTATATATATATATATATATATATATATATATATATATATATATATATATATATATATATATATACTTAAGCAGAAAGTTATTATCCAAGAAAGCGTTGTTGAACGTCATGTGTGTGTGCGTATATATATATATATATATATATATATATATATATATATATATATATATATATATATATATATATATATATATATATATATTTTGCACTTTGCGTTTTTGCTTTGGTTTGTACAATTAGCACTGAAGATAGTCACACCAAGAAACATATGCTCAGGAGCAATTTACAAATATCTTGGTGTTAGCCAAAACAACTGTATGCAGAATAAAAAAATAAGTTTCATGAAATGGCGTGAATCGGTCCTTTATGACATCGATATGGTTTAAAATTGCATAAAAAATATTAAATATAGCATAGCTTTAGTCTTGCACTATTGAGCTATTACAATTTTTTGATGTTATAAAATTTTAATATATATAAAAAATATTCATGAAATAAAAAATACACACACACACATATATATATATATATATATATATATATATATATATATATATATATATATATATATATATATATATATATATATATATATATATATATATGGAAAATGAAAGAGGAAAACCCAAAACTATGTTATGTGTGTACTCATCAACGTTTCGTCTTTATAGAAATACTTCCTCAGGATGAAGAGAACAATGTAGAAAAATCATACAGAATATTATTTATGATTTGTCAGAAAGTGTCTAGACTTGGCTATGGCTTTAGATGCAAATAAACAGACCATGAAAATCGTGATTTGGGATATGGCGTTATCACCAACAGTCTGTCTCATTCAAAGGGTGCAAATATGAATGGGATGATGGCTTCGACGTATTAGCTTCAACATGTTTGTTTTTAGCTGGGAAGTGTGTCTTGGTCAAAATATGTAATAGCGAAGCTTGGCTTACAATGGATGTGGGACCGGAAGGGGGGGGCGGAAGTCTGAATCTACTGTTGATTCTGGCCTGGGAAGGGGAAACAATGAAAAGAAAGAAAGAGTTTTTTCACTTTTCATTTTCTTTTTTTGAAACGCAAATTATGATTAAAAATAAAATAAAAAGTGTGGGCATAAGAGAGAGGGGGTATTACACCTATTAGTTTATATAATCAAAGTAGGTGTATACATCTATTCCTATTTATTTGATTACTTCATTTGTGTCTCATTATTTAATACATTTCTTGCAATATGTGAAAGTATGTATAAACGTGTGTTGGAAATAATATAACTCTTTAATTCATTTACGTATGAATGTATTTATTTATATACATTTATTTATTTAAAAATATCAAATGTATATATATATATATATATATATATATATATATATATATTCGGGGAGGGTTGATGCTTGAATGTTATCAGCTAGGATCTCATTGGATGTTTTGCTCTACTTTTTAAACTTTGAGTAACGGTAGCAAAACAAGATCACTTTCTTTTGTGCCACAGTCCATGGTTGGGTGTGTAAGCCTCTTATGTTTCTGTTTCTTGTTGCTGCATATATATATATATATATATATATATATATATATATATATATATATATATATATATATATATATATATATATATATGAGTGTGTGTGGGAAATATGTACATATTTATATATGTACATATTTACATATATATCGTAATACACAGACAGCTGTTTTATCGTTTTACATGTATTCATTGTGGCTAGATATAGCTTCGGGGGTATTACTTCAACGCTATTAGTCTCGCAATGAAGAATAGCAAATTATAACATACATACATATATATATATATATATATATATATATGTAATAGTTTGCCTACGTGCAACGTCGTTTCCAGCTTACGGCTCTCATCAGCAGAGTGAAATAACAATCTCAGACGTTCACTGTGGGTGAACCCGGTTTATAAAGACACCTTGAATCTTCACTAAGTCCTTGGGGCCAAGAGATAGTGTCACGTGATTACGAAGAAACTAAGTGATATTTACACGGAAAGCGGCGAGTATAAATATCTAAGCATACGATAGAACTCAACGACACACTCGGTGTATTGCACTGGCGCCTTAGGTAAATATCTATTTTTAGTATGTCTGCTAGTAGTCTACTTACAATTTTACTTGAACGAATATTTTTATAATATATATATATATATATATATATATATATATATATATATATATTGGTCGTGTGTATTTAAGAAGCATTTTTTAATTTAAGCACACACTGTTAAATTAACAGAATTCTCTGCTTTATTATACTTTATGATACTTTTTTCTATTTTTCCAATTTTAAAGTTTGTTCGTGTAAAAATTAAAAAAGTATATCTATTTTACATATGTATCACTAACATTCTCGATTTTTTGTCGGTATGTGAAAAAGCTAATTAACAGTAACTTGTGAAAAGAAGAGAATTCAAAAATTAGCAGAGAAAAAAAAAGAACTTAAAGTTACTTCGACACTAAGAGAACGTTTTCAGGAGTGTTCCAGGAAAAACCTTAACAATTTAAATTCCTCGACGCCTAAATTAGCGTCACATGATGAAATGTATTAGGTTAAGCATTATATATATATATATATATATATATATATATATATATATTCATAGTACCATACTTATAATAAATTGACTTTCATTTCCAAAGGTAATCGTTAGACGTGTATCTAAATTCTATGGTCGTTTTTATAGTTGTGCACTGCCCCCTACCACTTTCAACTAATTCCATTGATTATATAAACCCTTCACTTATAATTTATTCCCAGGTTTCTCTATAAATGTTATTGACGCTTTTCACTTTCAAGTGGATCATGCAAAAAAAAAAGTCAAACTTTGCCAAGATATGTCCGGGGTTCTCAGTCATCACTGTTTAATATCACCATGTTTAATGCTTGTATCTACTTTACACACTGGTATATGTGATATGAGAATTATATTATAATTATTACTCTATCATTTTTGTTAATTATCTTTAGATTCTATAGGTGTACTGTTTTAAATTAATTAAAATTATCAATTCTCTTTTTTTAAGTGCCATAGTTTTTTATATAGTAATCACAAAGTAAATTGATAGTACAGTTTGCGGCTTTTCCCTGATATTTCACAAAGTAGTTGTTTTTACATCTGTAAACTTTAACATTTCTAGTTTCTCCCTCAAACATAATCTACACAGATCAAGTAAATATCTGTCTGTTTTAGCTCTCTGTATTATTTTCAATTCAAATACTGCATAGCGTGCGCTTAAATTTAGTTCACCCAA
Source organism: Sepiola atlantica (assembly GCA_963556195.1). Taxonomy (NCBI): domain Eukaryota; kingdom Metazoa; phylum Mollusca; class Cephalopoda; order Sepiida; family Sepiolidae; genus Sepiola; species Sepiola atlantica. Next base: position 109,810,318 of record OY744526.1, on the reverse strand, counting down.
ATTCGTTCCATCTCTGTTCTTGTGTAATCAAATGTGAGTTTGTGATTATAATAGTATTTATTAAAACTAAATGCGGTTTCTTTTCATATAATATTCATGGGTGTTCGTGTTTTAGTGGTATACATTTTTACTTAGGATATTCACTCTTATTTTAGAAAAAAATTTCCACATTTTTTACGTTCGTTTTTCTATCTTAATGTTTACTATTTTTTTGTATCTCTGTCGAAGATTGTAAATTGTTTAATTTCTTATTTTATGGAAGTCCGGCGCGAAAGCAGACACCAGGATATTATTTCATACACCTTCGTTCAAGCTGAAACATATTTAGCTAAGTACACTGATTTATGTACTTTCAAAATATATATAATTGTGGAGGTCTATCTCCAAGCCTTTGTTGGAGTGTGTAACATATTTCCATTATATGGAGGTTCGGTGCATGCAGACCCTATTATATTACAGCACCATCTTTGGACGCAAGCGTGAAGTTCAAGAAAGTGTTTTCGTTCGGTCGGGATTAGCTTCGATATCACAACGACATCAGATGATATATATTTTTTACTTATTTCTTTGTATTTAATCTTCGGCGATCGAGCGATCCAATCTTTTTAAAATGGGATATGGAATAACGTCCGTACAAACATGAAATTGCTTTAACGTATCACTATATAGATATGTTTATTATTTTTATTGTTATTATCGCGATTACATTTATTTTTCTTATAAATGCTGTTATTTTTATTGTTGTTATATATTTGTGACTTTTTTATTCCAAGTCATTTTTCTTTTTACTTTATTTTCTATATATATTTCATTTTTTATTTTAAGCTTGTATAATCCTTTCTAAGTTCTAAGAACTGTGAAACACTTTAAAATATTTATATTAAATATTTTTATGTAGTGGATGAATAACAAGTAAATATGTATCAGTAAAGTGTCGAAATTCTTTTTATGTAAGGTGTTGAGTATCTGATTATATGGCAGTTTGAACGGAAGTAAATTTCTATTCCTTTTAGTGTGGGTCCATAGTTTCTTATAATAAACTTAGTGTCTGTAAGGCCACTATGTAAGAGAGGTTATTGAATTCTTAAATTAATTATTGCGAATCCTACATTCAACAGACCTAAGAATGTGTTTTATAAGAAAACTAGCAGGGGTACCGGGCGTCGCCTGGGGCTCTCTTTTCCGGGGCTGCTACTGTAGGGCGCTGGGTGTAGTCCTTGCAAGAAAAGTTCATGTTTGTGTTGTTCATAAATAGAAGAGCACGACCTTTTGTCACATCGCATCGCCGTGGAATACATATTTTAAAAAGTGAAAAAATAAAAAGTTAAAAAAAATTAATTTTTCCGACTTTTACCTCTCTCCGAGCTGAATATAGGCTTGGATGGAAAGAATGTTCTATTTCTTCTAGTTTTGGTTCATAGTTTTTTTTTTAATGAACTTGGTGTGTGTACATGCACTATCAAAGAGAGATCATTGAATTCTTAAATGAATTATTGCGAATCCTACATTCGATAGAACTAAGAATATTTTAATAAAAAATGAATGGCGGTACTTACGGTGCACGTATATTGGGTAAGTATCATTTTTTAAATGCGGCCTAGATGTATATTTTTGTCTAAGTCAAACGTAATATCTAGGAGATTCGTTATTTCTATGTTTGATAATAATTCGTCTCTTCAGTCTTATACTTTTTATTCCATCTACGAGTTGATGTTTTTTATATGTTTATTTAAGAAATATATTAAGTATTTAAAAATGGTGAATGCAATATGTAAATCTGCTTCAGTGTACTATTAAGGATAACAGATGGAGATCATGGATGCCTGAAAGACAAGATGATATCCAGGACTACTGCGTTGGGGTATTGTTTGAAATTGCTTTTATATAAATGTAATTGTTATTATAGCTAACTTACCCATAAGATTCGTTGGCAAAATTAGCCCTCTCAGGCTAGCATTTTAATAGGTCCTAAAGTATATGCGTATATATAAAACTGCGCGCATATATATATATATATATATATATATATATATATATATAAAGTTGATACGTTTTTTTCCCCTGTATTTCCTCGGAGTATAGGAGAATAACCATATACAAAACAGGCTACTAAACTCACCGCTATACTACACTTATTCACTCGACCGTGTTTTAGTAAAGTTGTTATTATTTTTTCCAACCTAACACTCAATATTACATTTGGCCCACCATCAACGTCTCTCCGAAAAACCAACTCCATATAGGTGGTAGCAAAGACTTTTCCCCCTAACAATTGTGTACTGTGACTACACTCATCGACACCGGGAAGTAATAACACAGTTTACTTTTCACAAAACAGTCCGTCCTTATTTATTATTTGCCTGGTATTAATTTACTACATAATATAAAACAATACGCAAACAAATAATGACCGCTCCCGTTGAATCCTATGATATTCCGCGAATATCAGATTACGTTTTATTTCCACAGTTACATTCATTCCGGAATCAAGCGAATGACATTAACGAACACAGTTCCTGCAACATTTATTATTCAAATATGGCGGCTACAATTCCTTCATTGAATCGACTTTCTACTTAATTAAATAGCCGCAAAGATGCTGTTAGACCCCGACACATTTATATTTTCAAAATCATATACCTTTAACCCTTCCCAAATAAATGACATAAACCTTGCCATTGTTGAACTTTACTTTTCGCTGCCAGAAGCTGCCAGTAAACAAGCTTATTTTCACATGCATTTTTCAAGTAGTAACTGTGGCGCAATGGTTAAGAAGGGAGGTTTCATTATCGCCAGTTTCGGCGTTCGATCCCATTCTGCTCTAAACCATTTTCTTTTCTTTTTTTTTAATTTAAAACATTCACCAACACGGTAGAAGGGGGGGGAGAACAATAGGTGGTTTCTTTTTTATTCAATAGGTAATACTTTCTCCCGCGCAACGCCGGGCGACGGGTTCCGCTAGTATATATATATAATCGTATATACAGCATCGTAGACTCCGACTGGATATGGTATAATCACTTTCACACATCGGTTCGCCTTATGTCACGGAGGTAAAGCAACGTTGATCCTGGTCAGTACTAAAATGGGTGACCATTACAAAATACATGTAACTGTATGTGCTCTCCGCTGATCTCAGTATTGTTTCCAGTAATCCTGGACTTAGCTGTGTTACCGGAATAAAGCAGTCCCAATTCCGGAAAGATTCCGATTGCGCAACCTATGCTTCGCAATTACACGCACATACCTTCTTACAAGGGGTGTATTTTGTTTCTGAAAATAGAACGGAGACAAGCAATCATAAACAATGTGTATTGTAGGTGTTTACTTGTCTTGCTTAAGATGCGTAACATATATGCAAACATGTTCATGGGAAATTGACACGACATCAAAAATTGAGGATATATATGAGTATATATAGAGATATGCATATATATAAATACACACACACACACACACATACACACATATATATATATATATATATATATATATATATATATATATATATATATATATATATATATATACATATATGAGTGGGCGCAGTGTTTCTATTATTATTCGCTATGCATGATTTAAGGATAAGGAAGTTTGAATGAAGACCGACAGACGACGGCTCCATTCAGTCAAACACTGTCTTCGCCTTTGCTAAACAATTAACTACAGTTAAGCCTCATAAAAGGAAAATGACAAATCAAAACACACGTTTGAAAGCCCAGCAATATCTGAAAGGAATCCATGTTTGAAGAAAGATAAACAGCCAACTAAAAAGAAAGGAGAAAAAGAAAAGGAAAGAGTAAAACATGCAAGCCAGCAAACAAACGAGAAAACGAGTGAAATTCACTCAGTGGAAATCGGGAGATTTGCGTGTTTTTGTAGACAATTGGCGTACGAAAGGAAGTTTGCTTGATAGACGCCATTGAAAACAATTGCAACAAAACGAGTGGCAATTAGTCGTTGGGATTCCCACAATGTCTACACAGTCTCTAGAAGTCAAAAAGAGACACATTAAGTCATTCAGGCATGGAGATGTAAGATCCTATTCTGTGGCATACACACACACACACACACACACACACACACATATATATATATATATATATATATATATATATATATATATATATGTATTTATTACATACGCATGTTTTCGCGTGTGTGTGTGCTTCTCTATGTGTACACAAATTATTGTCAGACTACTTTAGACTGTATAATAAATTATTCTAAGAAATGCTAAACCTGTTTATATATATATATATATATATATATATATATATATTTATATATATATATATATATATATATATAGTACGTCACTTAGTTAATGCTAAACTTATATCTGACCGCCAGTATGGATTTAGACAAGCACGATCTACTGCAGACATCCTAACGGTCATCTCTGAACGCATGTATCATACTCTCGACAAGGCAGGTGAAGCTAGGGCAGTAGCGCTTGATATATCCAAGGCCTTTGACAAGGTATGGCATAAAGGGCTTCTCCTGAAAATACGTTCATATGGTATTACTGGGCAACTACTTCATATAATAAGATCCTTCCTAAACAAAAGAAAAATCCAGGTTGTCCTCGATGGCCATTTATCTAAGCAACATGACATAAATGCTGGTGTGCCCCAGGGATCTATTCTTGGACCTTTGTTGTTCCTGATCTATATAAACGATCTCCCTGATGACATAGTGTCTGAGATCAGTTTATTTGCTGACGACACCACGCTTTACTCTCGCCATGTTGGCAAAACAGACGCGATCATATCTGAGGCAATGGCTGCATCCTTAGAAGATGATCTCCAGGCTGTAGTGGATTGGGGCCATAAATGGTTGGTGACTTTTAATGCCGCAAAGACAAAGCTCCTTTCCTTCAACAACTACAAGAAGCCTCTCCAACCACCGATTGCCATGGCAAATAACACCCTACCTGAGAGTTCATCATTCAAACTCCTTGGCCTAACCTTCACAGGTAACATGAATTGGAACACATACATTGAAGACAGTGCCAAGGCTGCCGCAAAGAAGGTTGGCTCCCTCTACCGTGCTAGTGGACTCCTTACACCTGACATTATCCTGTATCTCTACAAAGCCACCATTCGCCCATGCATGGAGTATTGTTGCCACATCTGGGCTGGTGCATCATCTAATAGTCTCTCCCTCCTTGACAAAGTCCAAAAAAGAATAGTCAACCTAATAGGTCCCTCACTGTCAGCTAAGCTCCAGCCCCTGTCCCATCGCCGCAATGTGGCATCCTTGTGTTTGTTTTACAAATACTTCAATGGATTATGCTCCGATAAGTGTGCTGCTCTGGTGCCCCCTCGACGTAAATTCACTAGACTAACTCGACATTCTACTAAATCTCATTCATTCACTGTGGAGGTCCCCAGATGCCGGAGAGCATTCTACTCAAATAGCTTCTTTCCTCGTGCTGCTGGCCTCTGGAACTCCCTCCCTGCCCCTGTTTCCCCGACAGTACTGACATGCAGAAATTTAAAACTAATGTAAACAGACATCTCGCTGCTCAGATCTCAATTTAAGCTGAACCACCAATCCTTCTCCCCTTTTCCTTTTTCTCAGTAGCCCCTTACGTTTACAGTGGCGTCCTGCCTTGTTTGGGGTGAATCATGTAAAATAGATATATATATATATATATATATATATATATATATATATATATATATATATATATACATCGTGTGTAGTTAGGCAGCATTTTCTTATTCATGCAAACATTGTTAAAATTAACAGAATTCATTTGGTTAATTAAACCTTTATTCATTTTTCTTCCATTTTTCTTATATTCATGTTGGTATTAATATCAAAACAAATTCATAAATGTCGTATAGGTTTAACGAACGTTTTCGATTCTTTGTCGAATCATCATCAGGTGTCAAAAGCAAATGAACAAAAAAGCTAGAGAAAAAAGAGAATGTTTTAAAAGACGACAGAGAAACGCGCAAAAGACCTTGTACGCATTGCTCCAGAAAATACGTTGACGATTTAAATTTTTTGTACATGGTGGTAAATCAATAATTATGACGTATACAGTACTCTGGCTATAATTTGTGTGTGTATGTATATATATATACAGTCTAAAGAAGCTCTGAGTCATTAAAAAAATGTAAAATGCAGTTTAAATCCCCAGACAAACTAACTAAATCCAAGATATTGCAGACTTAACATTCGTTAGAAAAATAAATAAATGAAAAAATATAAGTAAAAAAAGAAAATTAAAAAAAAAAAGGGGGGGGGTTAATTATCTAAGAGTGAAACAAAAACAGAAGACCTTAAGCGTCTAATATTAACACGGGGATCATCAGCTGTTTACCATGTAACTGTTTCGGAGATTTAAAAACAGGACAGTTATAATATTCATGGCTCTCCAATGGTACTGATTATACGACCATTTCCCCAATAATCAAGTGTCGAAATAATTCAGCTTAAAATATCACTAATATATACATAAATAAATAATAATAATGATAAAATAATAATACTAATATATTACCCTTATATATATATATATATATATATATATATATATATATAATTTTTTGAACGCACAATTCAAAATGGCGTATTAGTGGGTTCCCACACGTGTGTGTTTTTGCTCTCCTTTTATTTGTTTTTCACCCAAATATGAACTACTGTATAGTGTATGTTTTTTCAAGACACTTTAATCCAAGAACTTTTTACTCTTTGTGATTTTTTTCGGTTTATTGTGTAGTGTTGCAGAGACGATATTGATATAAAAAATGTTGTTTGGCGCAAGACAAATGAAACTGACCGTAAAAAATATATCTCACCGAAATGTTATATTTTTTGGAAATGTGAAAAAATAAAAATTATAAAATAAAACTATGGTTTATTGCAATATAATATGAACTTATATATATATATATATATATATATATATATATATATATATATATATATAAAGAGAGAGAGAGAGAGGGAGAGAGAGAGAAAGAGAGAGAGAGAGAGAACCTTATTGATGCTAGCACTTGATCTCTGTATAAGATACATAAATATTCGAATATTCCATTAAATTGTTTTTAACTGTCAAACCTTGAGTTAGTAAATAAGTTGAGAAAATTACTTGAAGTCACATTACCTGGAGAAAGTGTACCATTCTTCGTCTGAGCCAGTGTATGATATCCGTTATCAGCATGGCTAACTTAGACAAGGATATATATATATATATATATATATATATATATATATATATATATATATATATATATATATATATATATATATAGATAGATAGATAGATAGATAGATAGAAGGATAAAAAGGAATTAGAAAAGTGACCTGCTTCTGACGGCCTACCTACACACCACTTTCTCCGCTGGACTTTTTGTACACTGGATATTTTTTACAATCGGACACTTGTATGCATTCGGCAGCTTTTCACCTTGTTTTTTCCCCCACAATCTTTGTTTTACTTTTTCAGATTTTAAATCTTGGCTCTTCGCCAACTTATCTACCCCAGCAATTTCCTCTGATGATAAGATTTTGATCTTTGAAAAGCCTGGCTAAAGCAACAGATTTATTTAATAAATGGCTTTTTTGCGGAATATACCTTGCATTGAGCAACTGAATTGAACAAAGATCTGCCTCCGTCGCTTTTCTGATTTCTTTTTTTCTTTCTTTCAATCTATCCATATGCTCTATCAGGTATATTGAGCTGTGTACTTTTCACAATAGGTTTTACCTTTCCTAAAAGTTCGCTTTTAGTTCTCTAATTTATATATACTAGCAAATATATGCTCCCTCCGGTCGCATATTTTTGCTAAGCTGCCGCGTCAGAAATTAACGCTGACGTGTAAACTGATGTAGCCTCAGTCATATTTCTTGGGTGGTTAGACGTTGATATTCTTTACTTATGAACAAGTATATTTGTAGACGTAAGTAAAGAAAAAAGAAATTTTGACAACACACCGATTTTTGTGTTACCCTTCTCCATAAGTAGAAATATTTTTAATAATTTTTAAATAAATATTTATTTTAATTAAATAATTTGATTCAGTAAAATTGTTAAAATCAACAATTTAAAAAACTGAATACAGCAAACAGTATTTTTTGAATTGGAAGAAAGGTGTACATAAAATAAAACAATTAAAAAATCTGTATTTTTTTACTGTAGGATCTGTGCTGAATTTGATGATGACACAAACACTAACCCTAACACCCACTTTGACTCTGACCCAAACCGTAACGATAGAGTCAAAGTAAGCGCGGGTCCTAAAGTGTAAAAGCACCAAAAAATCAAATATAGTGAACATGGTTACTTATGTAAATGGTCTCGGAAAGAAAGTTTAATTAAATTTGTTAGAATGTGTGTGTGTTTTGGGGTGTGTGTGTGGGGGGGATAGCAGTAATTTTTCAATCGATTTTTATTTAAATTAAACACTTTGATTAAATAAAATTGTTAAAATCAACAATTAAAAAAAAAAAAATAAATACAGCGAACAGTATTTTTCGAATTGGAAGAAAAGTGTTTATAAAATGAAACAATGTAAAAATTCGTACTCTTTTATGTGTGTGTGGGTGTGTGGGTGGGTGTGAGTGCACGCGTGTGTGTGTCTTAATGACCTTTTTTAATTAAACAATATGCTTCTAAAATCAGTTATATTATTGTTGTTGTTAACAGAAAAGAAAAACGTCACATCTTTTATTTTAATAAATAAAACATGGAATAATTGTGAATTAAAGCTTACCGTGTTATTTCAACTAACTCTGTTAATACCAGCGTTTGTTTACAAATTACGCTCTTTTATTGCGGCGCGATAATGTGTGTGTGTGTGTGTGTGTTTTAATAGTAATTTTTTAATCAATTATTATTTTAATTAAACAATTTGATTCAGTGAATTTGTGTTTTAAAACATAATGGTTTATAACAGTAAAAGAATAAACTAACTTAGAACGTTTTTTAAAAAAAAGCACGGTGATGCTAGCGTTAACGATGGCTGTTTATTCAGTTGCGCCATATTTAATTACCGGAAAGTTGGAGGACACCACTGATTAAACAGCCAATGACTTTGCAATTTTAACAGTACTCGCGTTGAAATAGTTTAGAAAACACGCCGGTTATGATGAAAATGGATTTAATTAATTGTATGAATAATGTTTATTAATATAACCTTATCGGAAAATATTGTAAATACATATGTAAATTTGATAATAGCAGTTATAAGTGTATATTCGTAAATATGAATTTAATTGAAGGTTTAAAGGAATGAATTATGTTAATGGCAACACCCATCTGGTGTCTGACCGACTTTTGATGACAGTATATAAAGAATTTCAAAAAGATTAGTTTCAGTAAAATAGTCATACTAGAGTTTCGGCTCCAGACAGACAGAAAGATACATAAACTCCATTATTAATATATATATATATATATATATATATATATATATATATATATATATATATATATATGTGTGTGTATGTGTGTATTTCCTTAAACAGAAGTGAAAGTTCCTGTTTGTTCCCATTTTGATCAAATTTTTCGAGTCCGGGGACCGAGGGTCTAATGTTGTGCTACAGTGTGAATAAAAACTCGCCATATTTGTAGAGGGTTCAAAAATGGCTCACTTGGTCCGTAGGGATTCGTGTTTCCGTTTTGTGTATAATTCCGTAGAAATACAAGTAAAAGTCCGTGGGGTATTATTGTAAGTATCCAATTCGGTGGATCCGAAACGAAGATTATCTGTTAAATTGATTGCTCTACTCAACATATTGAGCTTTACTTTATCACGATAGATCGCTTTCACGATAGTTCACTTATCCTTAATTATATATATATATATATATATATATATATATATATATATATATATATATATATATATCGTAAGTGACCGTGTGATCCCAAGCGTTCGTCTCGTAATTCTAGCCTTAATTTATTAACTGCGTTCGATCCAATGCGATAGCCTACACCATTACTCCTGCACTGATGAGGGCTAAAAACCCAATACGATATCGTATATGTAGGTAATAAACACTTTAATATTTAATAAACAAATATTAAAAAACGAACTCAGGAATATTTTAACAAAGAACACGCCCATTCTTGCGAGTTCACATTGCAGTATTCGTCTTCCTATAATGGAAGCGTTGTTTATTCAAGTAAATAAACCTACTATCAACCATGCTCGCTATGAGGGGGGGGGGACGAAGGTATGTTGAAGTGTTGTTGAAGTGGTATTGAAATGTTTTTTAAACGCGTCTTCTTAATGAATTCACCAATTTTGGTTATTTTGCATACTCACTCATCCGCCCGAAGATGACCGACGTCGGTCGAAAACTTTCGCGAAAATATGGCGATTGTTTATACAATATGGACGACAATAACAATTCGGTCGTGCGACGAATCGAAAAAACAGATAAAAAAATAAATAAACAGAAGCTGGCGCTCCTGTTTAACCAAACATGTAAAAGAGAAGGAATGCTGCCTAATTACACAAATTTCAAACTATATATATATATACATATCTATATAAATGTATATATATATATATATATATATATATATATATACATATCTATATAAATGTATATATATATATATATATATATATATATATATATATATATATACTAATTGGTCGATTATAAGAATATCAGTGACATTAACACCATTTGTTTATATATATATATATTTTTAAAACTACAGATTTCTAATTTTATTAATTCCTTCTAATGTGTGTTTTTATTATGATACAGATTTGTACTTGCGCATATTTTTACATCCTTTATAGAAAGTTAGTATCCTGGGTGAAAAGCATTTTTAAAATATTTCCAGGTCAACTTAGTTTTGGAGATAGCAATCCAGATAAACAAATCATCCCATCCGTAACAAACATACACACAGCCTAAATATAGTTTATGAAACTGTTTATATATATATATATATATATATATATATATATATATATATATATATATATATATATATATATATATATATATATATATATACGAGAAATACGTCCTATAAAGTTAAGGGCGACAGATAATGAAATCTTCTGCATTAACCTGTATTACTTAGGAAGTGAACACTCGAAATAGTAGTAAGCAATATAACAACTGCTACCTTTATTAATAAAAAAAACAATTACATAAAATATATTAAATATTTAGGTAATGAAAACCATATGTATTTCCAAGTAATACGCAATGGTCTGGAGGAAACACACCAGACTATAGACATCGATATCGACGGATCGATCCTTGTCCAAGTTTGCCATGATGATTACGGCTGGTAGCCAGAAACGCGTGCCCATGGATTACTTTCATTTACTTACAAAATTGATAATTATATATATATATATATATATATATATTTATATTCTCTTTTTATTTCATTTTACTTCAGTCAAAGTTTACAGAAATGAAGGGACCTTTCCTGGGGCTAACATTTGATGTCTATATGAGATACATACATATTCGTACATTCTATTAAGGTTTTCTTGTACGTGTCAAATACTGAATTAGTAAAATAGGTAATAACATTAATTGTTCTCTTCGCACTTGACAAGTTAACAATGTTATAGTATATCTTTCTTTTGGGCTGTTGTTCTAAATAGATTCCGGTTGGAGTATCCAGTTGAGTGTAAACTGAGGTAACATCACTAGGAGAAAGTGCACAAGGGATCTTATTCGTTCTGTGGGCACTATGTAATTTATAATATTTGGCCAGGGTTAATTTATAGGGCAATGAATCCTCATGCCCAGTTGTCCTGACATGCCCCTGTACAGAGAGACCGAAACACTCGAGGATAGTGTCTAGTAGGTCAGTTAATTATCCAGTAGGTAATTCAAACAGTCTTGTATATATATATATATATATATATATATATATATATATATATATATATATATATATATATATATATATATGTGTGTGTGTGTGTGTGTGTGTGTGTGTTTGTGGGGGTGTCTGTTTGTGTGTGTCTGTGTGTTTAGCTAACGTTATTAACACCGAGTGTTTTTTTTTAATGAGACTTTCTTTTTGATTTTCCGTATAGTGCCTATAGTTTTTCGTGTTTTTTTTTTGTTTCATTTGTGTTTCTTTTTCGCGAGTACTTTAAACTAATGTGAAACGTGATCACGTGCGAAGCGCCTGTAAATAATTCAAAAGGATGCTTTTTGTATGGCTAAGAGTGTTTAATGTTAATTACTACGCTAGACACTTTAACATTTTGTGACTAGCTTCGTAATTTACATTATTGGTTGTGGACACTTGGTTTTTATGTG
>OY744526.1:109630542-109793042 GCA_963556195.1 Sepiola atlantica | reverse complement strand
AATTTACGACCGTAAAGACTTCGGACATCGGCGACATACAAAGGCATATTGAACACCTTAATCGATATCATTTTCGTGTCGTGAAAAATCATGTCAACCTTTCTCTCATATTTCTCTGTCGTCAGCTAGGGACGCACACGCAGATAGTAATTCATGGTATGCTAAATAGGAGAAGTGCAACAGATGTCGTGCCATGATATCATCACTTTAAATGTTTATAATTACGAATCTTATGTTATAAACGGGATGCAATGACCGTTCACAGCATTTAATCCTCGCTTTAATTTAAAAACAATGTACCAGTATTATTTTTATTATTCGGACTATTGTTCTCATCTTCAATCTTTTTTTGCGCAACAGATGTAAGTGCTAACAAATAATAAGTTCGAAATGAGAGACTTCTGGAAGTTGTAGGTTCAATCCTCAGTACGGGCGATACTTAGAATACAATTACTAATTATTTATCACAGTCCCACGGTCATTGTTTACGGGATGAAAGTAAACAATAACGTACATTAAATTAAAGGTTCGATTTTAAATTCCGTACAAATTCCCGAGGTCGACCAAACACACCTGAATAACATCTAATATGAAAACAGTATGTAATATAATACAAATTTGTATATTTATTTTTATATTTGAATAAACTTTTGTAATGCGATAAAACCCTACACTGCTCTAAACTGCATTAATATATTTATAACGTGTTAAAAAGTGTGTGTTATATCATAAATAGAGCGTTAACACCTGGTACTTCTGCCAATAAGGATTTATTTAAAAGGAGTGTGTATTTGTATATATATTGTTCATTAGCAATATAATTACGCGTTGCCCGAGTGAAAAGATCAAGCAATTAAGTATCGTTTAAATTAAAATATATACGTATTATTGTGTGTGTTTAGACGGCAAAATCGGAACATCCAGGGGTATCGGAATTAGAATAAAAAATGAGCCTTATTTCCGATCCCCAAAAGGCGTAGTTTGTTGTTTTTTTCTTAACAATAAGAAAATAAATAAAACCTATTAGAAGATTGTTTATTTACCAAATAAAACACAGGGTCACGCCACTGAAGGTTAGAAATCCCATTCCAAGATTCAGCATTGACTCTCCAAGTGTTATTGAATGTTTGTTATTGGTAAAAATGTCCAAAACATAAAGCATGTGTCGTTGTGTTTATTTTATCAGATGGCTAACTGATCTCGTAACCAACATATAGTGTGGTTGTTATATGTTTAATATGTTTCTTTCTGATCAAAGTGTTGTGTTTTTGTTTGTCTCACCCAAATAGAGTTAAGGGAGTTATGGCCTACGTTAAGTCTTGAGAGAAAATAGATACCTCTTGCAAGGGAAGCTGCGCGTGTAATTGTGGTGCAAAGGTTGTGCAATCACTAGCCGCACATCTCCTGAATCGGCACGTTTCGATTCCAGTGGGGAGGTGAAGTCCAAGACGACTGAAAACACTGCTGAGATAAATAGAGAGCACATACATCACCTGGTATTTCCAAATGGTCACCCATTTTACTACTCATTAGGCTCAACGCCGCTTAACGTGATTATGTCGTATATTAAGGAGTACACAACTAAAAACCTACTGCCTCATTCTTACTTTCCATTCGAATTGTAGACGGACTACTTTTACGCGGGCTATCCTATATATATATATATATATATATATATATATATATAATATTTTCTAAATAAACGAATACAAATTATTACATTTTAAATATGGATAAAGACGTGAACTTCTAAAGGCCCGCCATATCTGGAAAGACTAAAAGTTTTCGTGCATCTCTTTCCCGCCTTGGAATTCGGCTATTTTGCTGAGATACTGAGTTACTTTCGTTCTTACTTTAGTTCTAATGCTTGTATGTAAAAATGTATTGTCTTGGTACTTCTGTTTCGCTTTTCTTTTCAAAAGGATCGATTGACCTCATATAACGAATAATGACATGTAACCCCGTGTGATGTCTTGACTGTCAACAATATTTCTGTTGATTCTCCAAAACATGACTAACTTTTTTTTTTTAATCTCATCACTTACTAATCAACTACACCGGCATTATCCAGTCACGTCACCGATGTCGCACTTGTCTACTGCACTCTATCGTTCTGATTGTACAGTGGTGTTCAACTTTATTTGTAGTGCGACCACTTTTGAGCCACTAATATGACCTGACGATTTCTTTTAAAAGTAGTCGAGTTAGCATAGCTGTCGACATGCAGTAGAAAATAAGCATAATTGAAAATGATGTGAAATTATTTATTGAAAAAAATGTATTTATTGGTTATGTTTCATACACTATATACAACGTCAGTGATGTGGCTGGTGCTGCATGTTGGTGGACATCTTTCTACGCGTAGCACCCTTGTTAGCAGAGCACATCTCAGATCTGCTCAACTGCTATTCCGGTAATGGAATCGGTATTTATTCCTAACAACGCAGCGAAACAGCTTCACACAGATAGGTCGACGGAAAAAGGCATCAGATGGCGGATGGTTGTGCTTGCAACTTTCAGATACGAAAAAAAACTTGACTGAAAAAAATAAACCTAATCTCCTCTCTTTGAGTGCACCATGTCTTGTTGAGTCATTTCTTAATTCAATAAACTATTCTTGGGTGATATCAGCGTTGTCGAACATGTTGATTATGTGTTTGTCTTAAACTAGATACGGATTTCTGACAAATGTTTAATTGTCTCTTGTATAGAGTACTCTCAAAGCACACCAAATTCTCCAAAGTACCACATAGAGACATACAACATCTCCCCTGCGAAATTGAGCCTTCCTTATGCAAAAGTACTTTGTAATCTGTAAAAGGGGCACAAGTGTTTAAGTAAACTTAATTATATTATTAATTATAATTCTATCTCACACATTACAGAGAATATTTATTTTAGACCTAAATCTAATAAATACACCAACTGTTCAGTTCTTGCGACCCTCACAAAAACGGTTGGTGATCCCCCATGAGAGTCACGATTCACAGGTTCAACACCCCTGTGATGATTTGATTATGTTAGAATAGGTAGAAATGATACTAATTGGAATTAAAATTGAAGTTCGTAATATTTTAGAATATACTGAAGAATGTGTTGATAGAATTCGAATTCAATATTGTGAGTTGTGAGCCGATTTGAAAAAATAAGCAAAAGTCATTCGTGGATAAGTTAACTCTGCACTAAATAGATACATTGAAATTAAAAGATCATGGCGCATTTTTTAATCGATATATAGGGCGTCCTCGTCGCTTGCTCTCACATAGATGGTATCAAAGCCCCACGGTACAAAGAATAAAAGAGTGTGAAAAGTTATTGTAACTTGAAAGTAAGCGATAAGTATTTCTCCTATGCTATTTTTAGTATTCAGTTTTCGGAGGAAATATGTTTTTTTTAATTCTGGGATAATTCAGCTACAGAAGGACAAGTAAGTGTTTCTTTTTAGTCGTATATAACGAAGATATTAGTTTTGTCAGATATAATTATACGAAACAACGTAATACCTAACCAGTTGATGACCTTGCAACGTCTCGCATGTCGCCCCAGTAAAGAATGGAGACTCGAAACACATTACACGTTAACATATAAGAACTCACGTTAAATGAACAGTTGAAAGTGTGACGCATAGACGTATCATATTTTGTACACTATTTGAGAGATATTGACCTAATATAATATTAAAGTTTCGTTATCGAATTAGACATTTGAATACTTTAACTTCTTAGGAATTCATTGCAACATACATTAAGCTTATCAAAACTACGGGTGGTTTATTGACATTTTGGGGGTGGATACTGTCGAAATGAAGTGTGTCATGAACAAATTTCAAATGGATCCGTTTTGCTGAGGCGACCTTATCAAAGGAAGATGATGTATATCCTACTAAAACTTTCGGCTATTACCGGGAATCTTCAGGACCGACGTCTATATTACAATTGTTAGTTTGTGTTTACTTTCTATAATCTTTAGTTTTAAAGTTTCATGATAAAATAAACCTCTGTCTTTGATATTTCTGAATGTTCGGCACGATACTATTACAAAACCTTCAACTTAAGCATATTAAAAAATCATATTAAAAAAATCATATTTAAAAAAAAAAAACTAATTGATTGATTCGGCTATTACCGGGAATCTGCAGATTCCTGCTCTCAGGACCGACCTCCATATTACAATGGTTATTTTTTGTTTACTTTCTATAATCTTCAGTTTTAAAGGTTTATGATAAAATAAACCTCCGTCTTTGATAGTTCTGGATATTCGGGACGATACTGTTTAAAAAGAAAACTTCAACCTCAACGTATTTAAAAAAATCATATTTAAAACAAAATGTAAAGCTGACTGACTGCTTATCACGTAGAATTGAAGTCACGCTTTTTTGTATTCGTTTCAGTTTCATTTTTGACGACTACTTCCGAGAAACGGATCATTATCGCAGTACTAATAGTCCTATCATACACGATCTCGTGTGTCTTTGTAAATGTACCTTCGATAAATACACATTGAATTTTATTTTTATTGATCATAAATCGAATATTTATAGAAATCAAAATAAAATAATGGTAAACTAAAAAGAATTTTAAAATCCTATTTTTAAAAAATAAATCTGGGTATATTTCAAAATATTTTTTTTAAGCAACTAACGAGGTAGTGTGCCTCCATCTATGAACTACAGCTTATCAGTGATAACTGGAGAAATGTCCTGTACTGATAGTAACACAGTTGTCTTAAAATCATGAGAAGAAACATAAACCGGTCTCTGTATATGAATTACTTTTTACTGATTTACTATGTCGTACTTTGTCAACCGGGTGTAATTATGGATGTGCTGTCGCAGTATATTATCAATGTGATAGAGATATTCGTAGTCATAGAATACATTTCGGAGTTTTACCTACTCTTATCCCAGTTGCTCTAACAACGCTTCAAGATGAAATCTGTTTAGCAAGGAAGGAGATGCGTTCTCACCTTTTTGAAGATCTAAAGCTACTACATAGTTCAGTAACGGTAAACATTTCAGCAATCCAAATTTGTCGTGATACCGGATCCATTGTATTATGCTCTCTGCGCGCCGTCAGCATGAAGGTAAGATGCTAAGCTTGATTTGACACTTTAAGCGCGGTTATAAGTTGAGGCCAACGACAATGTCAAAGTTATGTTTCATATCAGATATAAAAAGTTGATCTCAAACATTAGCATTTAAAAAGACGTTACCCAGGAACCATTTTATTAAGTTAAATAGTATTCGCGAAATCCGATTAGTGTGAAACGTTAAAAAATATGCGCAACAAAGGCGTTTAAAGAGAGAAAAGTATTTTACATTGCAGATTGTAAAATTAATTATATTAAGAACTCTTTGTAACCACTCAACATTGCTTGGGAACTTTACTTTCATTTTTGTTTCGTTTTTATTTTCTGTTTTTTCATAATAATTTTTAAAGTGAAAGTTATCGTTTCGTCATGAAATTATTAAGTTCACGAAACTTCTTATAAAACTGTAAGTTATTTTGTTATGTTAATGTTGTTTAATCTCTAATAAGAAAACTATCGGATATAAATAGCTTCCTAAACTTTCAACCGTTTAATTCCAGATAATTTGCTTAGAATAGTAAAGCCAAAAATGGCTTTATATTCGATTGTTTAACTGTTTCTACATTATTTTCAAATTTCGAATAGTCAGGAAGTAATTCATTAGTTATGTTTGAAATAAACAAAATGGCTGACTTGTTTGCGAAGAAGTCGACATATATTGTAGCTGATTTAATTTTCTTAATTAACTCTTAAGTGCTTTCTTTTTCATATTGGTTCGAAAAAGTTAAAAACGATTCATAGGGGTAATATAAAGTTGTATGAGTGAGTTTTGGAAATATATATATATTTATTGAAGAAAAGTAACAGATGTTGCAAATGTGTAACAAATGGCATAACATTTTACATATATAAAAAACACTACAATATATGCATCAAATAATCATAATCTACTAGAGAATCATAAAATAACATGTTATTTACCATCATAATGAGCTACCGATTCCTTATTCAGCCGGTGTTAATAATGACAAGAATTAAAAGTTTAGGCTCTTAAATAAGGCAGATGACACACCGTGACACTCGCCAGCTACCGATTCCTTATTCAGCTGGTGTGTTAGAGCAACATCATACTAATACCTACCCACTCTTGTCAACAGACTCGTTGCAGATGTGAAACAAGTTGCTGTTTGACACATTTTCTTTGAATATTATATTAAATTTGTTGAAATGTATCATATTTGAAACAAAAAGCATTTAAGGGTTAAGTAAATTTGTGACAAAGTTTTTTTCAATGTTGCTTGAATTTATATTATTGTAATTTTGATTAAAATTAATATCTTATTGATATTAAATAAAAACAATATGTAAGTCACGTAGAGCTAAGAAACACAGACCCACGATAGGTGGTCACATAATTTTATTAACATATAGACAAAACCTTACATTTTGTGGCCAGTTTTACACTATGACTGACGTCACTCGATTACTCCGCTAATAAATGTTGGAAATTTAAAAGTCAGTTCAAGATTGAGGAGTGTATAAATATTAGAGAGAGTAATTTAATAATTTAATTCTTTATGCCAACCAAACATTAACCACGATGCATAGAACTTCAAAAGATTTTTTTAAACAGATCGTATATTGTAACCAATTCAGATGCCTTTATTTTCTTCTAGCAGTTCTGTTAAATGTTAAAATATCAGACGGCAGAACATTTTAAAACAAAATATAATAAAATCAGTGAAAATGAAATAATTAAAACAAAACCGAAAGAGGTGTTCTCATTGTCGATTAAAATGTTTAAAATTATTTGTTAAGATGAAACGGATGGACGGATAATACAGAATGAATAGTAGGTCTCAAATACAAGATAACAAGTGGCTCAAAGGGAGACATCCATAAGTGTTCAGCCAATGAATCTATTTTAGATGACAAATATAATAATATATCATATCCGTATCCTCACAAAAAGGGTGTATGTATTACCTGATAAGTGGACCAGGATCGATAGTGGGCAATCATAGAAGACGGGAAAACATTGATTAAAATTGGCGAAGGACTGGCAGAGAAGAGGACAAAAAGCTACTCTACCGATGAATAATTTGGTTAGATTGAATCAAGACTGACAGATTTGTTTCCCTTCAACTGTATAAGCGGTGAAATTACCTCGTGGTTGTAATTACCCTATATGTGTATGGGTGTCTCTGGTCACATGATTAGATCAGCCATCAACCGAGAAACCCTCCGCTTCCAACACATGGCACAAGGTAACTCTAAAGTCAATGCACATTTTATCAAACTAAATAATATCGGAAGAGCACTCCTACTGACCCAATGTTTTATATAATGCCCTATCATATACCACATTTGTCTAGCGTTCATGAACACTCGCCTAATTAAACCAGAATAGAAAATAGAATATATTATATTTCGAATGGATATGTTAGTCTAGTGTTACTTGTTCCTTTACATACCATTTTTCATTTCAGTACTCCTGTTACTGGCTTTTTTTCAATACTCTGTGTTTTGCTGTCTTTTGTTTCACTATCTAACCAATATACGAACGCCTGTTGCATCATATTTATATACTCCTTTCGACTCTCTCAAGCCATCTCGCTCTATCCTCGATCTTATTAACCAGGTCTTGATAAATGCATTGTCTATCCTCTGATAGTTGCAGGACATACGTTCTGTATTGTCTCCCAACTGAATTACACCTCCCTTTTCTGCATACATCGCTTGCGATTACATCCTTAGTGACCAGAACATAGGGTTCTTATCTATCTATCTATCTATCTATCTATCTATCTATCTATCTATCTATCTATCTATATATCTATCTATCTATCTATCTATCTATCTATCTATCTATTTATCTCTTTCTATCTGCTCAAGGCTGAGATCTGAAGAAGGTACCCATAGAGTTGTTTTTTTTGTGGATTATGGGATATTAAGAGCAGCTTTTTGACGTAAATGCCATCAAGTTTATTTTCTAATCGTTTTAATGTTGCAATGTTCAATTCAGTTTACTCTACTATTGCAGACTAATGTACTCTCTTTCAAACCCCACTTTAGGGGGAGCGGGAGTAATGTAGACTCTGTCCTCTTGTCATGAGACAGCCCTTCCAAGCATTAATTCATCCGTTTTTTTAGTGAGTAATGTAGTATATGTTCTGTTGTGATTGCACCGTTTTTCCAGGCATTACTTCTAAATCTTTGAGAAGTGGATTGTGTAGTGTCACGTTCTGTATGTCATGAGATCCTGCATCCAGGGTTACTTTCTTCGTTTGGGGTGCTTTTGTATATGTTGAAATCCTTATGCAATTCTCTACTTGTATAAAAGTTAGATATGTCCTAAGCTAGAGAACTGGGGAAGCGCCACTCAGAGCACTCTTCGTTTCCTAGGCAGAGTTCAAAATCGACTCCGAAATCTATTTGAGAATGGTCTGTTCGTTAAAGCCCATTTCTTATAAAAGAGATGTTGCTAGTCTCTCTCTACTTTATTATTAATTCCATGGAAGGTGCTCAACCGAGCTCCAATTTCTGCCCCCCTTGTAAGACGTTCACAGCAAGAAGTTATTTGCCTACCACAATACAAAAAGAATGTATTTTCTTCTTTCATGTGTCTAGCATCAGTTGAAATCTCAACGAAAAAAGCTTCTATGAAAAAACTACCAGTCTGTGAAACACATTATCACGAGACTGCTTTCTTGTAGATTACAACATGGTATTCTTCAAGTTCAATGCAATCGGATTCTTGTCATGGACCGTCTGCACAAGTATTCGAACTTCGACGAGTCCATTGATCATTCTTGATGCTCTCATAACTTTTCAATCACTCCATCTAAATAATCTTTATTTCCGAGTCGCTTTTTGCCTTGATAAGTGGCGGACAATTCAGTTCATAAAAAAACGCGCAGGTGCAATGAGAACATTGAACAGAAGGTGAAAGTAAGTCTGACAGTCGCGTCAAACAATATCCCTCTTCATTATATATCAATAAAAGAAACGTTTAAGGTTATATTAAAGCGGTTGGCTCCTAAAATTGCCGCCTATTCGTATTGATTAGTTTTGTCTGACTTTCCAAGCGATCGCGGGGCAAAACAATCCACCGAATTATTTTTTTTTTCTGATTTTTTCTGATTTATATTTTTACAATTTTTTCAGCAACGCTATTGTTACGATGCTTAATTTGTAATAAACCTCAATTTTATTTTTGGTATACTATTTTTTTTTGAATTATTTGTTTCTAACAAAGTATACATTCCTTTAACTCTTTCACTGACCTAAAGTTCGGGTGGGAAAGCCCCTCCTAAAAACAAACCTGAACGAACCGGCAAAAAAAAAGAATGATTGCCACCCGGAATAAAGTTTAGTGTTACGTTTATAAAAACATTTTATATGTTGCTGAAAAAAGCCTAATTTTTAATCAAAATTTCGAATATTTGTAAAAGAATATAAAAGAAAACAAATCATAAAAATATGAACAGGTATTTAAAAAATAATCCGCAAAAATCAGAAAACAAATGAATATTTTCAAAATTAAAAAAAAAAGAATCCGCAAAATTCAGACAAGAAATTAATAAGTGTGATTATTCTGCCCTGTCACTGCTTGCAAAGTTATACAAACCCGATCGATAAAATTTAGCAGCCTTTTGGGAGCTAACCGCGTTTTGAAGGATCGTATCAAACTGACTATGGAAGTGGCGCCCTTTCTACGCGGTGAACAAAGATGTCGACGTAATGATTTACAGTTCAGACAAATAAACCTAAGTAAACATTTTAAGTTAACCTCTTCAATTTCACCTTAAGTCAACAGCGAAATCGTGAGTGGGTAGGAGGTGAAGTCATTAAAAGGATAGTTCTTGTGGATAATATGAAACTCATTCAACAAAAATTAGACGTTTAAATAATTATCAAAGTATTTATTTCTTCTCTTTAATTTACTTTCTTTCTCCCTCATGTCATGCTCTCACACACACACACACACACACACACACACACACACACACACACACATATATATATATATATATAAATAAAAAGAGAGAGAGAGTGAACATTGTAAAGGCTCCGTCACTAAACGCGCAGATTAGATAGATGCATCTTATTTTTATGCGTACACGCTCCTTTATAAGAGGATATGCCGGTCGTTTGGTCTGTCACGCTAAAATATAAAATGGCACTTGTTATCGCTTTGTAAGGCGTAAAGCTCAAATCGCTTGTTCATTAGTCTTCCCTGCATGTTAAATAACATGTTTCTTGGTCGAAGGTGGCCATGGCGTCTTCTTTGGTCGGGGGCGTTTGGTTTAAATAACGTTGGTTTGGGTGTTTCTTATATATATATATATATATATATATATAACATGTACATTTATCGGGGACGCTTATCTTTTTGTCTGACACGACTATCTTAAATAGCATGTTCGTTTTTCGGTAAAGTCTGTTTTAAAAAAGCACGTTCGTTAACCGGAAACGCATGTATTAAATAGCGTATTTTTTGGTAGGAACGATTGGTTAACATGCCATGTTCGTTGATCGAGGGCGTTTGTCTTAATAGCATGTTACGTTTCTCGGGGATTGTTTGTCATTAATATCATGTTCTTTGCTGGAGTCGCTTTCTTTTTAATTACATGCTCTATGTTCATAGGCGCTTGATTTAGATAGCATGTTCGTTAGTAGGTGACACTTCTTAAACATACCATGTTCGTTGGGCGAGGACGCTTGTTTTAATAGCATGTTTATTGGTCTGGCACACTTGTTTTATCAGGGAAGTTTTTTTTAATATTAGTTTCTTTGCTCGTATCGCTTTTTTAATAGCATGTTTTTGGTCAGGGACGCTTCTTCTGAATAACATGTTCGTTAATAAGGAATGCGTGTTTTAAATAGAATGTTGATTGTCTGGGGACGATTGTTTAAAATTGAATGTTTTAGATCGATGTTGCTTGTCGTAAGTGTCATGTTCGATGGCCGGGGCGCTTCTTTTAAAAAGAGGTTTCGTTAGTCAGGGGTGCATGTTCGTTGATTGGGGACGCCTCTATTACAAATAATGTTCGTTGATCGGGGACGCTTTCTTTAACAAACATGTTCGTTAGTCGAGGACGTCTCTTTAAAATAGAATGTTCGTTGGTCAGGGCTGCTTCTTTTTTATAGCATGTTCGTTGGGTGGGGGCGCCTCTATAAAAAAATGTTCGTTGATCGGGGACGCTTTCTGTAAAAAACATGTTCGTTAGTCGAGGATGCCTCTTTCAAATAGAATGTTCGTTTGTCAAGGGTGCTTCTTTTTATAGCATGTTCGTTGACTGGGGACGCTTCTATTAAAAAGAATGTTCGTTGATCGGGGGCGCTTTCTTTAAA
Organism: Sepiola atlantica; assembly: GCA_963556195.1. Taxonomy (NCBI): domain Eukaryota; kingdom Metazoa; phylum Mollusca; class Cephalopoda; order Sepiida; family Sepiolidae; genus Sepiola; species Sepiola atlantica. Next base: position 109,781,657 of record OY744526.1, on the reverse strand, counting down.
AAACATGTTTGTTAGTTGAGGACGCCTCTTTTAAATAGAATGTTCGTTGGTCAGGGGTGCTTCTTTTTTATAGCATGTTCGTTGACTGGGGACGCCTCCATTAAAATAATTTCATTGGTCAGGGCGCATTTTTTATATCGCATGTTCGTTGGTCGGGGGTCGAATAACGATGGGGGCCGGAGGGGAAGGTCCCAGGAGGGCCACAGAGAGTATTGATTTACTCCTCTCAAGGAGTAAGGCACATGTAAGATGTGACCCAAGGTCGGGTCGGGAAAGTGGGGTTTAAAAATTGCCTGGGCAGCCCCGTCGGCATTCGCCTCAGGCAGTAAGCAATAAACTTACTCCTCCCCAAAGTGGGGAGACGAAGCCTGGGAAGGTTGACCTCCTAGAACTGCACAGGACAACCCCATAGACCGTCGTAAATCAAGCCCCGAAGGCCAAGACAATACCAGTCTATGGGGTGCAGTATCCATCGGAACAGATACTACACTTTGATCTTAGCCAAAAGGCCAAGAAAAGTAGGGGGCCCCTTTGGTTCTTCTATTGCTGAAATTCAAACAAGTGAGACGCGAATTACGAGCTCCCTGCAGAGAACAGGGGAGTACGGGCGAATAGTCCGAATATGGCCTAATGAACTGTCTTTTACCCCACACACACACCATGGGTCTTGTTAAAGTATCTGTGTTTCCGTAATAAAGAGATCGTGAAGTCAAATCCAGAGTCCAGTTATATTGTGCCACGTGTGTAAATTAACAGCTCCAGACGGCTAAAGAGTACAGCCAATCCAACGAACGACCGAATAATCAACACAGTACGGCGAGATCAACTTGCGACACCTTTTTTGAGTATTGACGGGAAAAGATAACCAAAGTAAAGCAACGTCTGCTATTTCAACAATTTAAATATATGAGCATTCCAATGTATACACTGGGGGCGCTTCTTTTAAATAGTATGTTCGTTGGTCGGATACGCTTCTTTAAATAGCATGTTCGTTTATCGGGGACCTTTCTTTTAAATAGCATGTTCGTTGTTTTAAATAGTATGTTTTTCATTTGTGTCGCTATTTTTTAAATAGCGTCAAATTGTAGTTTTATTGTTAAACGCGTAAAGCGTCTAGGCGCATCTCAACAATAACCTGTTTCTTATTTCTTATTTCTGTTTACTTTTGTTCAAACAGGATTCATCTCTTCTTCTCCTCCTTCAACTACTTCTTCCCTATCCTAAGTGTGCATGCGGCTGTTGTCTATCAGGCACTAAACGGCAGATTCGAACATCTGGTGCGAAAAACTAGACGATTAATTGCGCCATTAGATTTAATTTAAGCCTTATTTATTATTCTCTTTATAATTAATACAAAACCAATGCCACAATGGCCACGGCGGCGGGTAATCACACAACTACCGCCACAACCGCAGATAAAATCATCAAATTTATAATTAGTATTATCACTAGCTGCAACACCATGTGTTTAAGGCGGTAGGTCAAAAAAGGAAAAGCCTCTGGGGCTGACCGCGCCAGAGAAAGAATCTGAAGATGAGACTGTGCAAATTAACGCTCTGTGATCTAAATAATTATTCAAAAACCATCCCCTCTCTCTTTTTCTGTATTTCCCCCTCTCCATCTCTTTCTCTCTCTCTCTCTCCCCTCCTCTTTCTCTACTCTCTCTCTCTCTCTCTCTGTCTCCCCCTCTGTCTCGGAAGTACAGACTGGTATGTTCACTATACTGGACGTTATTTATTTAATCTATTGTTTCTGATAAATGTTGTGAATCCATCAATCTATATTATAACTGTGATGGCCTTGTTTTGCTCGCTGTCTTTCTCTCTCTGCCTTTCCATGGTTGGGCCTGCAATTCTAAACTGAGCCCTGTAAAAAGAGAAGACAAATCTTCTCGGAAAAGATTGTACGAGGAATCCAACACTGGTTTAAATTTTGCATTAAGCCGTCTTAAAATAATAGCGTGGGGTTGCGTTCGCACCGGGCATCCATATGCATCCTAGCCTGTGTTTTACTTTATTTTCCTGAAAATTCTGAATTATACAATTTTAAAATTAAAGATGATATTAAAAATATAGAGTGCAAAAAGAAGGAATAAGAGTACACGAGTACTTTTTGAAACTATTTATGTCACAGCTTATCAAATCAAAGAGTCGCTCGGGGATTAGTGTTAATGGGGTAGAAATAATTGACAGCTGAAAGATTAGGAACATCATGAGAGTATCAACATTGATTAACTGCATAAACAACGCTTAATTAATAGGTTTGATTACTCATATGACAAGAATTTGTTGACATTGGCTTTTAATACGATCAAGTTGTACTCAGCAGAAAAGCAGTCTCGCGATAAGGTGTTGCACGATTTATCAATCATAATATGGAAAAGCAGGGTGTCTTTCACTCTAGTATAAATTGGCTTTAATACATTTTCTGTTTAAAGGCTGTGCATGCGCTGAACGCTACTCTCTCTCTCTCTCTTTATATATATATATATATATATATATATATATATATATATATATATATTCAGATGGCACTCCAAACTTAAATCAAAATACTTCAGAGACATATTTAAAGGATAACGCAACTCTAATATATCTGAACCACCATCAATCATAAAGCAGGCCTTAGTTTTATCGAACGTAGGCTTAGCAATAAATCCAGAAGCGTCATTTACATCAGAGCTCTAAAAATCAGTGTGTATCATCACATCCAAATTAAATATAAGCAACAGGACAAAAATACTTATAATAACATTAAAAATCGAAGAAAAAAATATAATAACCGTCCGATAATCAGATGCTAAAAACTAAACTTGTCAAAAAATTTCTAAATCTCATCGAAAAACACTTGGCTGTAACTAATCTCTCGCACAAGATATCCAATAAAAATAATTTTAAAGTGTCCTGTAGTTGCTGTGAAATCTTAGAAATTATAATTAAAGCACACAATAATAAAATACTAAATGAGATCAGTAGAAAAAATAATAACGAAATATGTAGAAAAAGTGATCAATATAGAAACAATAAAAGTAACACTAAGAAGAACAAACATATAACCACTAGAAATAGTAATAACCCAAACTCTAATAGAAATAACTTAAATAGAAATAATAAAATTAATAGTACAGTGAAAAGATGTAACTGTAAAACTCGTGCACTTTGTACACTAAAAAAAAAATGCCTAACCGAAGAATTGTTTACCAAGCCGCAATATTCGACGAAGAAAGCTGAAATAAAGGAATTACTACGTGAGTATGACCTCTCTATATTTTTAAAGGAGATATTACGACCACAAAAACACATTCAATGACAAATAACGTTGAATAAAAACAGCACATGCGACCCATTACTGGGAACTCAAATAAAGGGAGCGCTCGCCAATAATCGAGTTGATGACAGCAATTCAGGCCAGTACATCTCAAAATTTACACAACCCGTGTAGATGATGTCAGAATGAAGAAGTTGAAATTCCAAGCTTTAAAGACCCCCAAAACCTAATAAACTGTAGAAGTGAAATATCAAACAACTGTATAAATAGAATAAATTTAATATAAGATAATAATAGATAATACACATAAAATGAAGTAATTTAATAAATAAAAGAGAAAACTAAACGATGTCTTAAATAAAAAAAAATTGGGAATACACAATTTCCAAGAACGCACCTGTTTAAATAAGGCCAACCCTGCATTCGATACCATGCAAAAAAAATACGTAACCACTATACTCAACTAAACAAAAGAAAAAAAATTTCAAGTATAAGTCAGCCGAACCTTTGTGAGAAGCCCTGCCATTGGCTTATGAACCCCTTCTTCATGGGAGGAAATAACAATTACTCTGATTGGTTAGCTAACTAGATTAAACACCACTTGGATATATAAAACACTCGGTACTATATATATATATATATATATATATATATATATATATATATATATATATATATATATATATATATATATATATGATACTTAATTATATATCTTTTATATTTAACCTACGTGAGACGTCATTTCGATCTTACGGCTTCCATCAGCGTAGGGAGATAAAAATATCGGACGGGTATAGAGTGCGAACCTGGTTCACAGAGATACCTTGAATCTGTAAGCGTTAACTTAGTGTTGAGGTCACGAGAGATTGCAACGTGATTATGGAGAAATTAGGTCATATTTACACTGAAGGCGTCAAGTATAAATATCTAGACATACGATATAACTCAACGACAGAGTAGGAATGTTGCACTTGGGATTCAGATGAATGTCTATTTTTTAAATCTCTCCGATAGTTCTCTACTTTCAATTTTAAATTGGAAGGGGCTTCTTATATATATATATATTTATATCTGATTTTATGAAGGCTTACCAAAGCATTCCTTTCAAGACACCAATGATCACCATTAAATATATTTTTTCTTACAAATACTATTTATTCAAATTAAATGTTTTTTCCTACACGTGTTTCACTACCAAGCAGTTACTTGCTTGGCAGATCATCAGGGAAATTAAATGTCTGGAATACTGGTTTCAACTGCCGACAAAACACAATGTGGCGTTGTAATAGTTGAGGTCACTTAAGAAGAGAAGAGGAAAAAAATAAAAATAAAAGTCAAACTTAAAAAGCAAGGAAGAACAACGATAAAAAAAGAAAGTCCTAGAAAAGTCTTAGAAAAGTAGCTTGTGCATTATTTCTTCCACCAAGCCAACAAGCAAATAATCGGTCCCAAATACATTCAGTAAAACCACAAAACCGGAACAATGTGCGATAATACACTTTCACGTCGGCCGGTACAATGATGAATAGATCCCCCCCCCCACAAGAAAACAAAAGAACTAAATCATTCAAGTTACCGCTCACAAGTTACCATTCCAATCCAATGATAGTATGGGAATTCTAAATCCAACTTCTCACAAAGAAAAGTCAACACAAATGTTCGTCCGAGTTCAAAGAGTCTTATTTCAATTGTTGATTTATTACCCTTCGAAATAAACACACGACGAGTTGAATGTCAATCCCGCAGAAAACTCCCTTCCATCAAGAAAAAATCTTAATATAGAAACTATTTATTCAAAATACTGTTTCTAAAAATATTTATTATTAAACCTATTCCTTATAGAAATTAATCATCTAGTGTCTGGGACGTCATTTTACATTTTGGGAAAATATCCTTCATTTAATTAACTGCTGAATTATTATCGTTTTGTTGTTTAACGAAGCGAAAAAAGCCCATCCCGCAGAATTTTTTTTAAAAAAATTATTCATATATCAAAAATAAACTGTTATTATAAAAAGGCCTTCTACAAAAATCTAGTTATTATTTTAAATCATTTAAAATATTTCCTTACGGCTGTGTCTGTTTGCAACTCTCTGTGGAGAATATTATTCTATATTCCATAAATAAATGTTACTACGGAATATCGTTATCAGAAATCTATTTTCTATTTTGAAAAAAAACAAAAAAAAAAAAAAAAAACTTTTTTTTAATGGACCGGTTTATTTTTTTGTCAACTTTACGGGAAAATATCACTCTTACTCGTTAAATGACAGGAGACTTTATTATTACTAATTTAAAATCCCGTACAAAATACTTTTTATAAAAATCCAATTGTTTCTATTTTTAGAAATTAAGTCCGTGTCGGCATGCATGTTTTTAAATTATTTTTTCCTTAATTACTTTTCCCCATTCCAGCCACCAAATTGTTTTATTTATTTTAATCTAATTAAAGACTAATTTAATTTAACCTAATTTAATTAAATAGTGATAGCATCCAGGTTGCTATTTCTTATTTTTCACTTAAAATTACTTGAAATCCCCAATGCATTTCGTATAATATATCTATTTCTGAGAATAAATTGTGATTTATTATTTATTATTCCACTATCTTTTTATATGTAACACAATTTCCCCCCTCTATTCCGCTGAATAAGTATTTACTATAGTTGACTATCACTGGGCCTTATTCCGATAGAATATTCCTACCTTATCACCCCCAACCTAAGTCTCGAGTATCCGCTAATAAATGCAATCAAGACATATCTTAGCATAAGTACGTGTTACTTATTCTCATCCTCCATATTATACACTAATTATTGCCCCAGATTGCCTCAGGAAGTGTCCATCCTGCCTATCTCTGATGTAAGTTTATACTTCCCCCAATTCCCTTCCTATCCAGGTTTTAGGCTTGATAACAGGTAACGGTTTCTATGCAGACAGCATTGTAGTATTTCCTGCCTAGCGTTCAGTAAATTATCTCTAGATGTCATGATGTGGTACGACTCCAATGCACATAGGTTGCATCTCTTCTTTTTGTTCGGGTTATATTTGTTAGCCCTCCTTCTAAGACTTTTCTAGGACTTTCTTTTTTTATCGTTGTTCTTCCTTGCTTTTTAAGTTTGACTTTTATTTTTATTTTTATTTTTTTCCTCTTCTCTTCTTAAGTGACCTCAACTATTACAACGCCACATTGTGTTTTGTCGGCAGTTGAAACCAGTATTCCAGACATTTAATTTCCCTGATGATCTGCCAAGCAAGTAACTGCTTGGTAGTGAAACACGTGTACGAAAAAACATTTAATTTGAATAAATAGTATTTGTAAGAAAAAATATCTTTAATGGTGATCATTGGTGTCTTGAAAGGAATGCTTTGGTAAGCCTTCATAAAATCACATATAAATGCTCTGTACTCTGTAATCGAGTATCATCGAGCTTGTTTTTTATTGGAACAACCCCGGTCTTCACTGAATGATCTATTTTATAAGTGAAAAATCTAAATCTATATATATTTATATATATATATATATATATATATATATATACATATATATATATGTATATATTAATATATATACATATATATGTATATATTAATATATATATATACATATATATATGTATATATATATATATATATATATTAATATATATATACATATATATATATATGTATATATTAATATATATATACATATATATATATATATATGTATATATTAATATATATATATATATACATATGTATGTATATATTAATATATATATATATATATATATATATATATATATATATATATATATATATATATATTTATGGCTCCTCCACGTGTAAGGTTTCTCTTTTCTTTGTTTTTTGTTTGGTTTCAACCTAAAAAGGAACCACTGTATTGTGTAGGTTTTTTAAGACACTTTAATCGAATGACTTTTTACTCGTTGCTATTTTGTCTCGTGATTTTATGATGTTGCAGAGACGATATTGACACAAAATGGTGATTTGGCACAAGACAAATGAAACGAACCGTAAAAAATATATCTCACAGTAATGTTATGTTTTTTTGGAGAAATATATATATGTATTATGATAAATATGTTTAATTATAATCCACATACATATATGTATTATCTTTTTTGGAGATTGTCGAGTTAACTGTTCTACTGGTTGCACGGTCATCTTCTTTTAACTCAAGGCCTAGGTCAATCAAGCTACTATGCGGACAGATGAGATTTTAAGTACACAATCTCCGATATCACCTGTGGACGCAACTTGCAATTACGCATGTGTAGCTTATTTTGATTCTTTTAACAGACCGACCTATAAAGGGGCTATTAAATACTATCATTAATTATCATCCACACACATATGTGTGTCACCCTTTCATATGTATTCAGTTAATAATTTGCCGTTGTGTCATTTACTGTGAGTGTCTATGTTTACTTGTATACTTTTGTTTTATTTTGTTTATTTTATATATATGTATGTTTAAATTCATGTGGCTCATGTTTGCTGATCTATACGTTCGATATAGCATCATAATAGCGTTAATATATACATACATTGAACGGCGTGTTCAAAGTATCTCCCTTATATTTAAGCCTTAATTGTTGTACATTTCCTTATATAACTTTAGTAAATCGAGTAGTAACTTTTATCATCATCATTATCATATAGAACATATTGAATTTTTATAAAATGCTGTGGATGTATCCTGTCTATGTATTTAGATTTAACACATTTGAATGCAATAATATTGTGATAATTTGGAGTAATTATCTCGATAGTGTATGTGCTTTATACTTCATCCAGTCTCAAGGTGTACTTATCTAGCGTTGTCTGGAAGCGTTTTTATAAGCATTTTTCCAGAATCTCATAATCCAGTCTCAAGGTGTACTAATCTAGCGTTGTCTGGAAGCGTTTTTATTTGCATGTTTTGTGTTTTGCTCAATTACACTGTTTGTATTGTGTTGACTAAACAGTTCGTTCGTTTTATTTGAATACCATATTTTCGGATTACTGAATATCGTGTTATTTTCTTATTCTTCAAATCGTGTATTTGGTGTAGCGAGTATGTTGACGTCAGTGTGTAATAAGCCTCCAAACAGAGGAGTTCTTACATGTTTGCTCGTATTAAAGGTCTTGAAAAAGGAGATCAAGCAGAGAACCACTGACATCTGATACTTGTTTTTACTACAGAAAAATAAAAAGGCTGCAGAAACCTGTATTAATGCATGTCATGTGCATGGGGAGAATGCTGTTACAGAACGGGTGTGCTAAATTGTTACAATAAACGTATTAATGGTTTGCTCGATTCCTCGCTGTGGCCGGGCAAAGATTATCGACAGTGACCAAGTGAAACCCGCAGTGGAATAAGATTTCCGTTTGAGAGAGAGACAAATCGCAAACATTTTCAAGATTATAAAATCGTGAAAAGAAAACGAATTGCATGAACTCGATAAATTGTATAAACTTGATGTTTGGGTTCCCCATTACAAGGAAAAATATATTGCCAACCCAAAAATTGCTATTAATTCATAGTAAGAAGATATTGACAGGTTCGGAAAAATAATGCAATGAAGAATTATATGTATTAAAAAAGCGCGTTTTTCCAATAATATCTATCTGATTCATACGAACTGTTTAAGTTTAAATCTCATAAATACGTTAAACTTGTTTTGTTTTTTTTATTATTGAATTCGTAAATTACTGACGGTGCCTATCCGGCATAAACCGGAAATGTTTTTACTTTCATTGTTTGGTTCGTTATAATTTCTAAACTTCGCCGTTGTTGTGTATGTTTACCACGTTGTAAAAGTTGAATTGAATTAATACGATTTTGTTTTGCGATTAAATCATTAATCAAGCCCAAATAGTTATAAAACTATCAAGAATTGTTGTTAAGATCATGTGGTTTTAGGATCGATTGATAGAATAATCGTATGCAAATAGCTTCGAAAACTTTGTCTTTTAATACATGAGAATTTTCTAAGAATTATAAAACAACAATTAATTTAATTCGAATTTCGAAGGACTACGAAGTAATTAATTTTTTCAACTTATAAACAGAAGATCAAAATAGGTGATTTATTTACAAAAAAATAGAAATGAATCATGGTAGATCAAACTTCATAATTTGTTTAAATTATGAAATATGACTTTTAAAATGTTGTTACATTTTAGGCTATCACTTCTATGATTTCAATAAATATTTGAGTAAAACTATTAGAGATTATGGTCCTAAAAAGGACTTAATAAAAAATAACCGTATTTCAACAACATATGTATGTTTCAGAGATATCTATAGTTAATCATAAAGATCGGAGTGTCTTTTAACTATAACACATACTGGCTGATGTATATTGGCAACACTGATTTCTCAGTGTTCAGTATACTGTGAGAATCTAGAGTGAAGGATACACTCAGTTTAATGGAATACTTAATCAAAAACATTTTGGAAAAGTAGTTTTATTACAAACCTACACTTTTATATATGTAGCATGAATTAACGTAAAGGTTTTAAAGTAAGTGTGATCAAATATAATATAGTATTTATAAAAATATTGTTGGTATTAAATTAAGGAAAAATAATATAATTGAACGTTTAATTACCTGGTGGCAAAATGTTATGAGGATAGATATAAATATACGCTACGGCTTGTAAGCATGAGTTTGTTTATATGTATATCATAATTGATTTTTTTAAATAATACATGTTTTAACACTTTAGTTCCATTAAAAAATTAATATAAAAATACGCTAACATATTACCTGTTCGTACGTATGTTATCCACACTCACACCGATTTATTTTGATGAGATTATCCGACTTCCAAAGATAAGATACAATGTAAAAATTAATTGAAATGATACTGGTAAAACGTTCTGACTTTACCAATTATAAAATGAATTGTCCTAAAATCGTATTATATTGCATAGTTTTGATTTTTAAAAACTACTATGTTTATCCGTTTTATTTTAATGACATTTTAATAGGTATCTAAGTGTAAAAATGTTAAATAAATAAATAAGAAGACAAATTCGTTTTATTGATATACATTTTAGCTGACAATAAGTTCTACGGTAGAAGAAAAATGCGATAAATTTATGTATACTATTCAAGCTTGAATACATGTATTATTTCAAGAGATATGTTAGGATGGATAGTAAATTAAACCGATAATTGTGAGATCGCGATGAAGACATGCTTAATAACGCTGACTAGTAATCTGGGTGTGAAAACTCCGAATCCAGTCGGCGCCATAGAATCGCTTAGATTTTTTAATGTTCACAACTTTCATCGTGCTCCTCTAGTAAGTACCATATTTTAAATAAAAAAATCAAGAAAACCCAGGACAACAACCGAATCAAGCCGATCAACAAACTCGAACCATGATGATCCATAAATATTAGACTATGTGCCTCCCTCGAAAATCGCCAACACCAATGCTGTGTGCCGTGGTTTTCTTCTGTTCGTCTTCATCGTTCATTCTGGCCATGCCGGATACTCCATTGGCGAATCATCGAGGGCACATCAATGGTTTACAAGTTTACAAAACAAGTGACGAAATTCACAAGAAAAAACTCAAACGCATATACATTGTGTGTAAATAAGTTGAAAAAATAAGTGTGTGTGATACCGTCGTGGACTGTCGAGACACACATTGTCGTTACTCAAAGCGGCAGCACATCTCTTCATCCGCCGGAAGTTGACTCCAAACTGCAACAATTCGTCTATCGAGGCCACCACCGTCACGTGATTGATCGGTACATCTCATCGTTTGCTCAGCTCGATCTGCTCTCGTCCGAAGTTTACACGAAACTTAATGCTACCCGCTCAGTCGCCAACTCGGCAACTCCGGTCTTTTCTTTTTCAGTCACCAACAAGTCCATTGCCCTCTGAATAATACAAAAACTACTCCCACACTTTCTTTTGTGTGCGCTGATGAGTCACTTTATATTCTTGTCTGGGTCTTTGGCTCTTGCAGCGTCCATAGAATCACATTTATACAGATGAAAAAAAAACACCCGCTGAATTTACACGGTGTCCCACTAGTTAAAAAGATTGTTTTGGTGTTTCATGTAAAAAGATGAAGTTTATTTTGAATAGAAATAAGGAACTTATTAATTGAATTACTAATTATCTTGAGTTGTGTACGTTTTCGAAATCTCAGATATATTTATCAAAAGATACTATTTCGACGTGCAGGTTTCTTTTTACCAAATTAGTTTTTTGTTTAACTAAGATTTCAAAACTTTAATGTATTTATAAAGGTTTTTTTTCTATAAAATATTTCATATGAAGTATTAATAATTTGCTTTTTTTATGTTACTAATCTCGCTTATACTTATTTAAAGACACAATATATGTTTGTAGATAATTTTATTAATAAATATTATTAAAGGATTTATATTTGTGTAAGTTCCACTATAAGGCGCGGCTACCACAAGGGTTCTTCGTGCAACGTAAATGGCAATAAGGTATACAACATTTGGTAACATTGTATATTATTATTAGTCAATCTTAGGTAGTAGTTGTATGAGTATGATTATATATTGTAATAGTATGAGTATAAGTATGGGGGTGGCCACTCTTACCAATAGTATGGACCTACAGCGTGTTTAATTGATGCAATTATCTCCAATAGTTTTGAAGTTTTTAAATGTGAATTGCTAGTACCTATCGTAGTAGCAGCATTATTAGTAAAATTCGCAGCAGTAGTAGTAGTTCTTGTATTAAGAGAAGAGAGTGTAGCAGCAGCCGCTCATTAAAGTTAAACGCTTCTTCACATTGCTAGGGGCGGTGCATCAAGGTACCCGGATAAAAGGTGCAAGTAAAAGTTCAGGAGAAATCTGCATCAGGATCCGTTGTCCTCTGGTCGTATCTGCCTTTTTGTGTAACAAGCAAAAACGTGTCAGGATCGGAACCAAAAAGAAATTGAATGGTAGTTGCAACGTTATTTCAGCGCTATTCCTGTATGATCTCTGGGCAAAACTTTCTCCGACTGTATTAAACAGCTGCGATTTGCTGTTTTAGGTGTCTTGGGTCAACCTCTGCAATCCTGCGGGTTAACGAATAGCCGCGACCAGCAAGGAGGCCTTCCTGCAGGCCAAACAATCCCGAGGCACGATCGTCGTCCGTTTTATGCAGAATTTCGACTTGCTTAACAAAGCCATCCCGAATTCTGAGAATGTTTCATGCGAGATTCGGCGCAAAATTAATGAGTAGTTTTGCAGCCTATATGTGCCCAGCCGAAATACAACACGTTCTAAATTATAATATAGATAATTTATTTCTTTTCTTTCCTGCTATGTTAATATCTACGAGTCGCCAGAAGTGGCTTGGCCTGATGGAAAGCTTGTTGCTTTGTTATTAACAATCTGTTTACAATTAAGAAATGTGCACAGCTGCCCGACCGATGCAGTCCAATAAATTAAATCATTAATTGTCCGACTATAAAAGTGTAAAATAAGATCATTCATGTTTTAAAGCAGAAATTTATTTCCTTAGAATCTGATTTTAGTTTCTGAAGTTATTTACGAGTTGTTGTTTTTTCTTATATTCTCTCCAAATGTGTTGTCACATAAAGTGTGTCTTTCTACTAAGCCACCCGAGGATAAAGGTTAATGAGATTGATATATTGTCAGTTGAACGATCAAATATACTACTTGATAGTTGAAAATGGTTAATGGAATGAACAAAGTTTGATTATATAAGGTATTTGATAGAGTTTGGCAAAATGTTTTCTTTTCAAGCTTCCTAGCTATAGAATATCTAGAAGTTTCTTCTTAAGCATTAGACCCTTTCTCCCGATATGTTTTTCAAATTAGTGTTGATGGGCAGAAGTCTGGAGCACAAAGTATCAATTCCATTGTGCGGCAAGGATCACTTCTGCGCGTAACCCTTTTCTGATCTTCATCAATGATCTCCCAAATGGCATCCTAAGATAATTTGGAGACATTTATGCAGATGACACAGCCATCTTTAGAAAAACTTCGAAGAGCATTGATGAGTCTCCCTTTACCGATGTAGAGCACATCGTGCATTGTGGTAAATGTGGCTGATTACTTTTTAATACGTCTAACACAAGCATATCTTCTTTCACCATAAACGATTGTTTCTCACTTTGCACTCATTGAAATAAACGGCTTACTCTTTGTTTAAGCCTCCTGCTTCAAAATGCTTGTAGGACCTGCAATAGGTTACTTATATTAAATCCGTTGCTAACTTAGCTAGAAAAATTGTTGGATAATTCTACCGCTCCGGAAGGTATCTCACTCCTGACGAAGGTATTTTCTACCTGTATAACAGTCAAATAGGTCGTAAGATTGAAGACTGTTGCCACATATGTAGATGGGGCCGTTCAGAACACTTTTCCCTGTCTTGCCATAGTAAAAAAGACGACTTCAAAATGAAGTGGGAGATGTTTTTCTTTTTCACAGCTTCTTTCTCACAGAATAGATGTTGCTATATCTACTATATCGTTATTTTCATGGTAGTTGCTCGACTGAGCTTCAATCTATGGTCCCCCCCTGTAAAAGATACACAATTAAAACTCGTCTCTCTACAACCGCTGTAATTAATTTTCTTTCCTTCCTCTGTTTACCTAGATCTTAACGGAACTTTTATGATCAATATTTTTCCTAGAGCTACCCGTCTGTAACACATATTACAAGGGTCTTCTTCCCAGCTGACTATCTGATTGTTGTTTTAAAGTGCAATGTAAACAAATTCTTGGTAAGCCGCCCTCTTTGATAATCAGGTTCGATACAGTTCAACTATCGTTACCAATACGCACAGTGTTGTCTCACTGTCTATCTGAAACTCATTAACTTTTGTCCTCGAGTAGCTCATGGGTCTTGATAAGCGGTGATTTTATAGTATATAAAAATGTGCGAACATTTTATTGGGGCGGTTAAAAATCATTCAAGTGGTAGTGTTTTCTACAGAGGGAAAGCCCACAGAAAGAAAGTGCACAGTATTGAGACACTATTGCTTGACACGTCACACTCATAGGATTCCTATGTTCAGATCATTGTATTTTGAGAGTTTATTATTATTATTATTGATATTATTATTATTATTATTATTATTATAATTATTATTAGTATTAATATCATTATCATTATACTTATTGATGTAGTAGTAGTAGTAGTAGTAGTAGTAGTTGTAGTAGTAGTAGTAGTAGTAGTAGTCGTAAAAATAATCAAATGCAAAGCAGGCTGTTCAATGCAATCATTTTTGTACACTTATAAGGAACGCACCACGTTTCCGTGACTTTGCGGCAGGTCTCGGAAGCGCACGAGAGTTGACGAAACTATTAACCAATCAGGTTGCAGCAGACATTAGACAATCAAGTTGCAAGCCAACAAAGGCGAACTTTTTGAAGGAATTAATTTCTACACTCTGCAGCGCGTTTAGGTAGACTAGTTGTAAAATCGATACTGATGACTCTTTAAAAGATGAAACAAGATTGTCTGTGTGTAAAAATAATATAGTGTGGATATATATATATATATAGATATATATATATATATATATATATATATATATATATACATATATATATCAGTAAAAAACATATATATGTATATATATATATATATTAGTAAAAAATATATATATGTATATATATATATATATTTACATATATATATATATAGATATATGTATATGTATATATATATATATATATGCATATATATAGTAAATATATATCTATAGCATGTAAACTTCACAGAAGTATTCATGTTTCATTCACGAAGTAAATTATCGGACACATTGCCTTTTAGTTTACTTTCAGGAATGAAATATGTGTTTTTCTCAAAGTTACTACCATAAATATAGTTTATATAATACTACTAAGCTCACGTATTGAACAGGTTATCAAGCAAATACTGAAAAAATGCAATACATTATATGACTTCATAGTATGATGCTTACGTATTGAACAGGTTTTTAAGCAAATACTGAAATAATAAAATATATTATATGACTTCATAATATGATGCTCACGTATTGAACAGGTGTTAAGTAAATACTGACAAAATAAAATATATTATATGACTTCATAATATGATGCTCACGTATTGAACAGGTTTCTAAGCAAATACTAAAAAAATACAATATATTATATAACTTCATAATATGATGCTCACGTATTGAACAGCTGTTAAGTAAATACTGTATAACACAATATATTATATGACTTCATAGTATAATGCTCACGTATTGAACAGGTTTTTAAGCAAATACTGAAAATTACAATATATTAAATGACGTCATACTATAATACTCACGTATTGAACAGGTTTTGAAGCAAATACTGAAAAAATACAATATATCATATTAGTTCATAGTATGATATATGTAAGTATATGACAAAACTACACAGTTGACGATACATAAAACCTTTGTAAACGAAGGGAGGGAACTGGGGCATAATATAGTCCATGTACATGTTATCCACACGATGTATATATTTAAAAGAAGTGTGAAAAGAACAAATAATTAAACTAAAGTAAACCTGACCTTCTTTCAGCTACGAAAGGTATGAGCGAGCCTGTTTTTCCATCGATTTGGTGAATGCAATTGGTTGAGGAATTGTTTCTATTTCATGCATAGATGATAGGATTGATGCGCTATAATTTTCATTTGTCAGTTATACAGCTAAAATAAAACCATATAGTGTTTAGTGATTATTCGGACTATTCTTCTAATCTTTGATTTTTTCTACGATTAGAACGGTAGTCTGAATAATTTAAATGATACAAATTATCAATCTTTTTCTAAAAAATTCAGAAACATAATTAAACCTAAAATGTTATTTAATGAATAAATACTATGTCTATTTTTAACGATTAATGTGTTGACGATTACTTGATTATAAGTCGTGTGTTAACCTATACCTAGTAAAAAAAAATACGAGTTACTGACAGTAGCAACTCCAGTTGAAGTCAGTGTCATAAATGACGTTGGTCTAGAGAAAGCTGAGAAAGAGAAAAGAACAACATAGACAGGTTTTCTGTACAACATGAACACAAAATGTAACTATAGGATGATATCAATGATTGCAGTAATAATAGGAGGCACCGGGAAAATACACTTTAAAAATATAGTCCGAATATACCTGGTGAAACAAGTGTGAAAGAGATATACACAAATACACTTAAAGAAATGTTTGAATGATTAAAATAATATATGTCGCTCGGAATCTAGGAAATCGCGCGTAAATATTTAGCATTCAGTAGGATGTTTCATCCCCAACCCCATAAAAATAAAATAAAATGACAAAGTAGTAAAAAGCCAATGTCTGGTACAGTTTGTGGAATTGCATTTCAAATCAGTTCAATTTTGAAAACTTATATGCGAATACAGACATGTCATGGGAGAGTTTGAATATATTAGATACTATCTCATAGTGGTGTATGTTTATCTGTGCATGGGTTTTTCAGGACACCCTGACATGAGGATACATCACCCTACAGTGAACCATGACTAAATATTTAAAATAAAAGTTTTCGAATGCCAAATAAGACTTGACCAACATGGCTACACAGTGGCTTATACGACGAATTGTGCACCTTTTCCTAGTAGTATTACCAACACAAAGCTAGATATTCCACCAGATCAGATGAATTATTATCCTGAAATCCGGCTTGATGCCACAAAGACCACAATAAAATAAACATAGTCAAGTGGCCAACTCAGGAGAGGAAAATTAATAATTTTCACTGTTTTACTAACTCTAGGTTCGAAAAGTTCTTGCTAGTCTGTGGATACAAAACCACTCGGACGCCGACCTTTATTTATAAAACGGTGTATTTAAAAAAATAGACATTCTTAAAAAAAACAAAAGAGCGGCAGCATTCTCGTTAACGCGCATGAGAGCGAGAGAGAAATACAGACCGATAGATAGACGGCTAACTCGTCTCGCTACAACCAGCCAAACTGTGCGTACTACCGCTTCAGGCCCATTTGGGACAGCGCCGTAAACACGTCGTTCCTGTTTTAAGTATCGCCAAACAAAAACAGACAGAAAATCCCCACCCGAGAATCCCGTAGTTTCGCGACTTCCATCTGGGGTCACCTCTGACCCTTAAGTGGCACTCACACTTTTTTTCCATTCAAATACTGCTCTTGTTATGAAGCACTTTGTCTAGCCGACTGATTAGTCTGGAAGTCAAAGAGCATATGTTATCAGCTCTTCTTCTCTGCGGTATACCTCTTTTTAATGCACCCTTCTACTATTCGTTCTAAACATACAAGAACAGAAATCGTTGGGTATATGATTATGTATATACATTATACTAATAGTAACGACATTAGAGGGTAGTTCATATTAAAACGCGGAAAAGACAGCTATAAAAGATCGGTGTAGACAACACATTTATGTCTATCTAAGCTAGCAGTATTCTTCTCGATATATATTTCTTTTTTTTTTTTGGTGCTCGATCGATATTATATTTGTTTAGAAAATACGTGCACAGTTCAGCTGTTTGGCACGGAGACTCGTCTTTCTGCAGAGGTCAATGAGATCACATGCACGTCTATATGTACGCGTGTATGTCTGTTGAAAGAATAAGAAAGAGATGGGTTCTTTCTCGACATTACCCTATACTCACGTAGCGTCCTGTACTTTTCTTTTTTGACTGAGATTGTTCTTTTTCTGTTTTTTTTTAAAATCATTTTATCTTTGTATCTTGCCACTTGGTGTTCGACGCAGTGGGTTCAGCGTAAGACTGTCACGAACGAAAAGAAATCCCTGCGAAGACACCTTCAGAAGACAACGATTTGCCGTGTTTTTGTTCCAGCGTGAGATCAAACAATGCAGTCGATACTAGCAAACAAACTGTGTTATGCTTACAGGATGTCAAACAGTGGCTCAGTGGTTCACACAAATAAACCGGTGACCTTGAGCGCTGATGTTCAAATAACAGTTATAATTAATGCAAAACTATCATATATTCTATTTTTCTATCCTAGGTGTTATTCCACTAAAAACAAGTTCGTACAGGATTTACCATCCAGATTTGTTTGATCACGACTGTTGTACTCTGGCCGATCAGACCCGCCATCTGTCTCCATAACACTAAATAATGTTTACACGTAACATCTGTTGTCCTAAATGGTCATCCATTACGATTAAACGGGCTCGGCGTCGCTTATCTTCGGTTATCTTACGGGAACCGGTGTATTAAGTTGATTATCACCGTATTAAGCTATTAAATAATGGTTTGTAAGTATTAACACAATTGAAGAGAGCTGGTGTGTATACTGTAAACTATATATTACCTACCTACTTATTTACAATTACGTCCGCCTGTTCAAAGCTACACACAAGACATAACCTCTATTGAGCAACTCTCTTCATTGTCGTCTACGTGTAATGTCAAAGTTGTATTATCATGCGACAACTACGCTTACACACACATTGGATTTCACTTTCTTGAAAAACGTCAATAAAACCGGACAAATAACTTTCTTTCTCCACCACGAGGAGATATTTTGTTGCGATTGTTAACACTGGCAGGATGAGAAAAAAAGGAAATACTTTTTGAAAAGGATGTTTTACAGCGAAAGTCTCAGACATATATTTATAAATAAAATATTTTACTCATTTCATAAATATATCAACAAAATAATAACGTTTTATATGTTTTTTTCTAAATTCTATAAATAACCTAACAAAACGTTTTCTTTATATGTGCGACTTTTCTTATATTTAATATTATTTTTTATAACTTAACGTAGGCGTGTTTTATACAGACTGATATTCTAATCCTAAACTATTTGTTTTAATTTGAAATAAAGACTTGTATCGTGCGTTCCTAAAAGAATCGTCGAGGATAGATGACTAATTATTTGGAGTCACGGAGGCAATGCTTATAAAATTGCGTTATCATTGTATATTTAAATAATTAACTAGTCCTGAACGTAAAAGGTATGTATATGAGGCTAGAAGCTAATTTAGTCACCGAAAAGAAGTTTGTTAACAGATATCTAGTCGCAACGTACACGTCGGTTATTTGAGAAATGGAAGAAAAAAGGGAACAGATGAGTTAGATGTTTACCTTCCTTCTACCGCGGAAAGATGTAGCACTAGGTCTGGAGGTGGCAATTGAAAAGCCAGCGCCCAAGAAGTGCACTTTTGCTTACAAGACATGTCTTAGCAGCCTCTTAGGCATTACCTCGTAATGGCGTCTTAAACCGAACTCCATCTCAAATAAAGAAGATAAAGTGGACCTCGTAGAACTTCATAGAACCATATATCAGTCCGACAGGAAAATATGACACCTAACTTAAATGACCCAGACTCTGTCGGACTAATTGTCGAAGACGTATCCTCGACCTTATTTGAAAAAAAAAACACCCCGGTAGTGTTAATGAGTTAGTTTACTAAAGAGTGCGATATAAGCCGTGTGCAGCAATATGTAAATTCTCTCTTCCCCTCTGTGTTTGTCGCCCTTTCTCTCTCCCTTTCACACACACACATTTTCCCTCCCCCTCTATCTTTTCTGATTTATAAATGTTTGAATTCAAAAGTAAGTATCATATGTGTTTATTGTTTCTTGATAGTGAAATATACAATTACGACCTCTGAGGGGAAAAAATTGTAAGTGACACGAGAAGGAAAGATGATACACTAGGACGAGACAGCTGGCGGTACACGTAGTTTGTGCCTATATAACATTCAGATCGTTAATTAAACCTACTCTCGACCGTCTTTTTGTGAATATTGCGCACACAGATTTCTCGTCAAAAATATAGCGCATATTTAATTCGCCATTATATTACTGCCCCCTTTTAAGCATAGAGATCCAATAGATATCACATGTACGTGTGCCTGGCGAGGAGTGCATAGTGAAGCACGAGTTACGATATTCCATAGTTGACCATTCCCATAGAGGCATTTATTTTCCAACTCAGGGATGGTTACTAGTATGGTTAGCAAGTGTTTAATATGAATGCCATACAAATGAAACAGGTGTATACTTTCTTAAAATAGAGAACTTTAAATTTGTCGATTTTCCATTATGAGAACAAGGTCAAATAATATATTTCCAGTTTTGTTTATAATAAATGATCTTGCTGTTTGCCTGGAAATCTTTTTACTTGTATTTATTTTGCTTTGTTTTTTAATCGTAAAAATGCTTTCAATTTTTACACTTACATTTATGAATAAAATTAGAGGCTAATACTCACAAGTATTAAATCAGCGAGCATGTCGATATAGTGCTGGCAGATAACGTTACGACTCATGAGAGATAGACACTGGCCAAGCAAAAAGTGTGAATATTAATAAAGAATTTCCTCTCTACTTCGTTATGAAGCAATTACTGTTTACTTCGCTTTATTTCACTGCGTTAAATAAGGTGTTTGAAGAAAGGATTTGAAAATTGTTCTTTGATCACATTCTGTTATTGTATTTTCATAATTATCGATGAATAATCGAATATATAACGTAATGCGGACGTTTTTGTGGATCGATAAAAAAAAACATAAAGTTATACACTCCTACAGGCTCAATTGAATAATCTGTTTATCCATAAACCACCTGTAATGTATTTTAAAGATTGTGTTTTACCACTATTCTATCTAATAACCGATCCAATATTAATGTCTTACTCATAATTTTAAAAAAAACTTGAGATATGTTTTGCCAAACGAAAAACCCAGAACATTTTAAAATAAATAGCCATCACGGATTAGGCATTGGTTTTCTAACTTTTTATGTAGTAGTGAACTTTTTACCTCGCCACATTTCTATTACGTTAGGTAATACTTTTGCAAATAGGATTTTCTTTTAACTTATTACAGACATTTACATTATTTCATTTTTTATTTCAATACATAACCGATAAATAATATAATATATAACTTAATGCGGTATTTTTTGTGGATCTGTAAACGCATTATATTAACAAAATCTCTATTTAATATTATGTTAAACCATAAATGACTGGTGAAAGATATTATGTTTTGGGAGAAGAGTGTATTTCGAGACAATCCCTCTCTCTCTTATATATATATATATATATATATATATATATATATATATATATATATATATATATATATATATATATATATATATGTATATATAATTACATTGGGTTGGTCAAAAAGTTCGTTCGTTGTTTTAATGTTATCATTCAGGCTTACTAAATATCGTTTTATTTTCCTATTCCTCACATCCTGTATTTGATGTTGCGAGTATGTTGACGTCAGTCTGTTGTAAACCTTCGACAAGAAGAATGTTTACATTTTTACTCGTATTTTAAACCAGGGAATGGAAGATCAAGTAGACACCTAACAGATTTGATGCGTTTTTACTACAAAAAAAAGCAAACACAAGCTACAGAAACTTGTATAAATACCTCCCATGTGTATGAGGAGTGTGTTGTTACTTAACGAGTGTGCCAGAAAATGGTTTGCTGAATTCCGAAAATGAAATTTTTCAGTGAGAGATGCTCCTTGCTCTGGTCGGCCAAAATTTATCATCAGTGACTAAATGAAAACTTTAGCTAAACAATATATATATATACATATATATATATATATATATATATATATATATGAGATAATTTTCTAAACTAATGAACGGAGCATTATTAAGTTTTGAATTTATATTCTAGACAGCACGGTCAGTAACATGAGCACATACTTATTTGTTTAAATTAAACATGATGGTGGTGTATGCATATAATGTTAGATATGTATATATATATATATAAATATATATATATATAAATATATATATATATATATATATATATCGCTGTGCAAGATTAACTCTTAAAGTAATCAATCGATTATCGTGCTTCTAGATGACTCCGATTTGTGTTAGATTTTCACAATACATATTAGACATCAATTATTACATATTCCCCAAATTTCCGTTTCTTTGTAGTATTTTAAACAGATTTTCGTGGGTATAACATGTGCACAACCTCGTTAAAAATTCATTTTATTTAGATCTTCATTAAATTTGATGCACATTCATTAGACATTCAATTTCGTATTAAGACTCCAATTTAATTCTGGTATTTTCTCAAATTAAAATCATTTAATAGATGCTGATCAAAATTGGAATAAGTATTATAGACATAAACTTTATCATCATTACATATTGATTTAATCTTTGTAAGGGGGGTCATAAAAGTAATGCGAAACAGCTCTGTTCGGGGATTGAGTTTATCTATCCTGTGAGGGGTATTCTTATAGGTCCGTTATATCAGTAAACCTTTATTAATTCGAGTGCATCTGTTTATTCATGTTACATATGTATGTTATTTACATGTTATGTATGTATGCATTCATTTAAATAATACACAAAAAAATAATTATAGTAGTTCTTCGACTAAACTAAAATTGTCATATTTTAAGTGCATAAATATACGTCATATATATATATATATATATATATATATATATATATATATATACGGCATGAAGAAGTTGACACACAACTTTCCGTTAGATCACTGAGTGAAGCGACGTTGAGCTAAGTCAGTAATTAATATGTGACTATCTAGCAAAAACAAGTGCTATATTTTGGAGGGCTCTCTGCTCACGCAGGCATTGGTTTGAGTCGCGTCGGACGTCTTCTCACCACTGGATTCGAGCAAGGATTGTTCAGGATAGGCTATGATGAAGATTATGCAACCCTTGCTTAACAAATCATTTGCTGCACAGGTACCCTTACAGGGGTTATTCATTGTCACTAGAGACTGAACGGAGACTTACTAGTTTACGTTATACTAGTATTTTAGTACGATTTCGTATTTTTTACGTAATAAAAAATAACCAATGTAATCTGGTTCGTGTCTTATCACGTAAATGACACACCAGTTTTTGATACTAAAAACTTTTTTCCCGCCATCTCAAGCATGAATTAATTAAAAATACAAAACAAAACACACTTTGATTTTTGTCGTATTTGTTGTCATCATAACTTTTTATTAATATGTTCAAAAGAGCAACGTGACGTTGTTGCATTATTTTGTTTGGCTAACGGCAGATTGACTTTTCATGACATTTCCCAGGCGACATTTAGCGAAGACAAAAAAAGAAAAGAAATTCCCCTACCCACCAAGTTAGGGGAAAAAGGCGTAAGTCTGAACAGTAGCGCTCAAAGGTCACAAAAATGACAAACACTCTTGCCGAGTCTCACACGACACTTGAAACGCGACACTGTTGGAATACGAAATGATAATACGAGGCATTCGGATGAATGTGGAGTCGTCTAATAATATTATGTTGTCTTTTTCTTTTAAAATAATTTGACCATGAATACCTATGTATTTTATAAGAACAACGCCACCGGAAGAGTAAACCACACCCAGCCTTAATGAACACTGTTTTTTCTTAAGAAGGTCAGCTATTGGTTGTTTGTTTTTCAGTCGCACCATGACGTAGTAACTTTGGGACGTGTCTTTTAGGTATTTTCAAATAAAGTTTTAAAATGTAAAGTAGCCTTAGCAACATACTGAAATAACGAAAACATTTTGAAACGTTTGATTTACGATTACATCTCGGAAAAAGTATAACATATATATATATATATATATATATATATATATATATATTAGACATATGTCGTTGACGACCACGGAGTTCTCCCTCTTTATGATCTTTCTGGTTAGTTTCTCGACTCTGCGAGCGATTCGTCGGGTTTCTGGTACAAATTGATGGAGCATGGCGCCTAAGTTTGTGTCTTGGGCCATTTCTCGAGCGCTTTCGGTCTCGCGACCGTCTTCAGGAGTTTGTGTGTTGTTGTTGTTTGTAAAGAGCCGTATTTATGGTTTTATTTTTGGTATATCTAATTATTTGCATATATATATATATATATATATATATATATATATATATATATATATATATATATATTTATTTATTCTTTTATTTACTTATAATTTTATTTATTAATTAATTTGTTTTATTTATTTTATTGGTTATCTATTATAATTATTATTATTAGTAGTAGTAGTAGTAGTAGTAGTAGTAGTAGTAGTAGTAGTAGTAGTATTGTGTATTACTTGTTGAAGACTGATAAGGCGTTAGTGCCGGTGGTGAATTCTATTTTATTAATTGTGAGTTGTATTTTTTTATGTGAAGCTTTCGAAGATTTTTAATCTGTTAGTGCAATTGTTTTTATGTATGATCTTAGTGTTAGTTGTAAATATTTGTTTAAGTTCAGTTGATTTTATGCTTTTTTATGTGTGTTAATGTGTCGCTGGATGGCACTAGTGTCATTTAACTGAATACGGTTGCGAAACCGAAAGTGCTCGAGAAATGGCCCAAGACACAACATTAGGCGTTATGATCCATCAATTGATACCAGAAACCCGATGAATCGCTCGCAAAGTCGAGAAACTGACCAGAAAGATCATAAATGCGGGCGAACTCCGTGTTCTTCAACGACATAAGTCTTATAAACGACTTGCTGTCGAATATATATATATATATATATATATATATATATATATATATATATATATATATATATATATATATATATATAGTCTGGGAAGTTTCTCAACCATTAAAACTATATATAAAAAAAAATTAAAAAACTTATAGTCTCAAGTCTTCCAGTGGAAAGTTACTCATGTAAGTCAATTTATTTTTTACAGTTATTATATTAGTTAGTTTCTAACACTATTTTAAGGGATCATCAGTTGTTTACCATGATAAACTGTTTCGGGAATTTAAAAACAAGACAGTATTTAATTTCATGGCTTCCCAGCAGAGTTGATCAGACCCCACTTCCCTTAAAAGACAAAAACATAAACGTTCCTTATACTAAATCTACGTTTTGTTCCATATAAATGTTTTGCTAACTTATATTAGTTATTTAAGACAAAAAAAAAAAAAAAAAAATTCTTTACCTGCGCTGTTCGTCTGTCTAATAAAATTTATCCGTTACTCACAAAAATGTTGCTGCATTTTAAAGTGTTTGGACGAATCCATGACACTATTATTTAAGTGATTAATGTATTATTTTTAGTTTTATATTATAAATATAAAAAACATCAACACATCAAAAAATAAAAGATAATTAAATAAATATGTATATACATAGATATATATATATATATATATATATATATATACATACACACATACATATATATACCTTTAGTTCCTCCTTTTCTCCCTCGTCCTACTTTGTTGTCCATCTCCCCGTTGTTGTCAACCTCAAATAAATATTAATATTCCTTGTTCACTATAGTTTTTCTAATCTGCGTTCACAACTGTCGACTTTTTTCTTTTCTCATTGTTTCAAATCTGCGTCTATAAGTTAACCGTTAATTTGTTCTCTTTTTCTTCTTCTTCTTTGCCAACTCCCGGTGTTTAAAATCGGCGTTCATAACTGTCGGTTTTCTTCTTCTTCTTCTTCTTCTTTTTTAACATTTCTTTCTTTCTTTCTACTGTATTTTTATTGTTTTTCTTATTATAATTAGCAGATGTGTTATATATACGTTTATTCATATTATATTATTTCTATTTGCCTTATTTAATTGTCCGAATATTTTATTTTGATCGCCACCTTGGTTAATCATTCTTATTATTAGATCAGAAATTGGGGGCATGAAATCTACTAATTTTAAGGTAACACGAGCAATTCTCAGAAATTCAGACATAATACTCCCGTAAAATATATACACAGGGCTAGTACTATTTTTATATGGCATTCGCACGATACGAAAAGGGAATGAATTTCTTTTATCAAACAGTTTATAGATAAATATTTTATCTTCAATTTTTATATCCATATCAAGAAAAGTAGCTTGTGTTCCCTTATGTTCACAGTTTTATATATATATATATATATATATATATATATATATATATATATATAAACAAGTTTGTGTTATATTCAAAAGGCAAAAATGTTGTTTATCTCACGATACATTTTCCAAACCGTCAATTTGTGGTGACCTTTTTGCGACTTCTTTTTGTTATAAAGGGGCCACCCAACATTAGTTTGTCAATAATGGATCTGTCATATATCATATATATGTATGATATATATATAATGTATTTTTACGTAATTATTTTTATTGGTGATTGTAACGTTCGTTGTTATTTTGCTTACTATTATTTCGATTGTCTCACTTTCCTAAGTGATTAAGATGCAGAAAATTGCATTATTAGTCGCCCTTAACTTCATAGGATGTATTTTTTCCGTTAATATATATTTTTATTTATTTTATACGTACATAAAAGTTAGCCATGCTGATGACGGTTGTGAGCCAGAAACACGTGTCAATGCATTACTTTTATGTACGTATAAAATAAATAAAAATATATGATATATATACTATATATATTATATATTTATACATATATGATATATATAATATATATATATATATATATATATATATATATATATATATATATATATATAATATGCATATATTATAATATACATTTCTATATACCTTATCATTATCTTATTTAGAAAGGCATACATGTATATATATGTATATATATATATATATATATATATAATATATATATATATATATGGGATATGCATATATATATATATATAATATATATATATATATTATATATATATATATGGGATATACATATATATAAATATATATAATTATTTATAATGTTCAAATATGTTAATATAGCGAACATGAAGCGAATTTTTTACAATGGTGGTCAATAGCAAGTAGAGCATTTATAAAATTACATTAACAATACTATTGTTTTACGTGAATAAACCAAAGTTCGACGCGCTACCGCATCTTGTCAAATGTCGAATGAAAATAAAATCAGAAACGAAAGTTAGAATTTAGAGCCTCGCATTGTAAAACACCAGTTGAAGTCAGATTGTAAGAGAGAAGTAGGGGGCTCAGGGTATGCTAGAATAAGTGGGGAAGCCGACTAGATTCCATTTTGGTTAAGTCTATCTCGCCTATTAAGTTTACATTTACGAGCCCCAGCCCGCTCGCATATCTTTAGTTTGGGTGGTCATTAATTCCGAACAGACATGGGGGGCGGGCAGGAAAGCAACAGGTCAACAGACAACCAAAGCGAGAGATGATTCATATATTTTTATGAAAGAACGCTAAGGAGGGCCGAGACTATTTACCACCCCTAATATTACAAAATTGTCGTCCTATTAGTCTGCATATGTGTAGGTTCTATATATATAACTATATTATCTATTACTATTGTTATTTAATATTTATTATAATTTCTATGTTTCCTACACTTACTATTACTTCAACCCCTCACCGCTGTTATAATTATCTTTAGTATTAGTATTATTATTATTAGTAGTAGTAGTAGTAGTAGTAGTATCATTTATTCTTATTACTATTATTATAAAAAACATAGCAGCTATGTTTCCTACTGTGCCTTTTATTTATGTTATAAGTACTACTATTATTAACACTATTATTATTACTATAGCTATTCCAATTATTATTATTATTATTATTATTATTATTATTACAGTTATTATAGTTTTTATTATTGTTACTATCGTTATTTTTGCTATTTTATCTCTGTCAATCCCATTTATTCTAACTACATTTTACTATTCCTATTATTATTGTTATTAATTTGATAATTATAATTATTATTACCATCATTGTAGTATTATTGTTATTATCGTCACTATTACTGTTATTATTCCAACAATTCATATTTTTGTTATTACTAATTATAATTTATATTATCATCACACTATTATAATTGTTATTACCGTCACTATTAATGTCATTATTATTTCAATTATTAGTACTATTATTATTATTATTATTATTATTATCATTATTATTATTATTATTATTATTATTATTATTATTATTATTATTATTATTATTATTATTATCTTTGAGTATTATTATAAATAGTGTTACTATTATTTTACTATCCCTACTATTGGCATTATTACTACTATTTAATTATAGCAATTTATATTATTTGTATTACTTCATTTATTACAATGGTCACTACAGCCGCCATCATTATCTCCATATTATCAATACCATTATTATAGTATTAGCGACAAGGGAGGTAAATCTAGGTTGTAATTCATACTTGTAATCGTGTAACGTATTTTAGTAGGGTTTACTACTAATTAATAAAACAATATAATGGCTTATACATGATTTACATTAAATTGTATTATTTATGTTTAGTCTTTTGGTTAGGGATATATCTCTTAATGTTATTAGTTTACTTAGATTCTACCTTTTATAGTAAACTCTAGCGATATAGGGGTGAATTAATTTTTGCGTTGTACAGTCAAGTTATGTATGTTAACTATTCTAGATTGTTCACAAACTAATCCAAGGTCAGCCGTTTGAAGTGCCTACAGTAAAAACCTATTTCGTCTCGTTGATTTAGTAATCTACTCTTATCAGGGAACATAACTATAGCTATTTTTTCGCTAAGACAGAGTAAGCACGTGGGGCTGTGCAGTTAAGGGTCGTGGGCTTTTTAGAAATGCTCCATTTCACCTCATGAACGATGTGTGGATGTTTTAGAGCTGGAAAGAACAAATATCATAAGCCGACAGAAAAAGGACGACCGCAGGCACAATAGTCGAGTGTCTGTCGGATGATTATTGAGGACAATTCCTTAACTAGTATGATTGACAACGGCTTTCGTCGTCTGGGGTAAAGTACAGGAGAGTCTGTAAGGTCACTCGTGTGGAAAATAAGATATGTTCTGTTGATGGGTCAACATTGCTAAAATCCGACCAGGGTACTCCCTGATCTACTTTTAGCCACTTGTGTGTGTGTGTGCGCACGCGCGTATGAAAAGGTTTCGACCAAACATTTTAGCCCTCGGAATAAAGCGTTAACATGCTAACACACAAAATGACAGAGTTTATTTAAATATTAAATACATGGGTATAATTATATTAAATAGGTATATAATAGGTCCCAATCTCTTTAGCAAGCTCCAGCCCCTGTCCGATCAGTGTAATGTTGCATACCTGTGCTTTTTGATCAAGTATTCAATTGAATGTGCTCCGACGAACTTACTGCTTTGGTGCACCCTGAACATAAATACACCCGAAACAACACACAATCAGCTAAATCGCACCCTTCACTGTGGGAATGTTTAGATGCCGGAGTGCTTTCTATTAAAATAGTTTATTTTCTCGAACCTAAAATCTTTGCAATCTCTTCCGTTCCCTGTTCCCTGTTACTTTGACATGCATGTGAACAAACATCTCGGCGCCCCTAAAAATCTGGTCCCTTATCCACAGTAGCCTTTTACATTTAAGTGGCAATGCGCCATGTTTGAATAATAATTACGAAAAAAACTAAATAAAATGTAAATAATTAAACATAATTAGCAAAAATTAACAAAAAAAATCTAAGTTGTATTTAAATATTGAATGTAAAACAGCGTTTCTCAACAGTTGTCTCTTCGTGTATCTCTTAAAATTAAGTATACCCCACAAAGAAGTTTCGTGCAAAAACAAAATGTCATTCACATTTAATTCTCATCGTTGTTTGCGTAGAAATATTATCTAAATGATTAAATTGGAAAGTTTCTCGCACTAACGGTAAAGTGAAAACGTCTTATTTCAAGTAACACTAACTTTGCAAAACAGACACGCGATCTTCTTTATATACTTTTTACATATATGCGATATAAGTTGTAAAGTTAACTAATTTGCATATTTGTTTTGAAAAAGGGCATTTTATTAATTAACTATTATTAGTTGTTATTGTTTTGTTCTTTTTTTCATTCAATGATTGCTTTTATTTTGATATAAAAACAGTTCTGTTTTGCAATATTGTTTTATTTTCTTTGATAAATATTTAGCATTTGTGTTCAAATGTTTCTTTCTTTTAAACGACCAATTTTATTTTCAAAAAGTTACAATCTATTTCTTAATTTAAACTGAAAATTTAATTTATGTTCCTCCTTTTACGGTCACATGCAGGAGATAAATAAATTTACATCGAAATTACTAAAATGTTAATGTTTATCTCTCTATAGTTATGAATGAGAAATAATTTGTGTTGTGTTTACAACAAAGGTATAACTACAATATTTATTTTAGATTAATTTTTCAAGTCTTCAATGTGCGAATTTTTAGAAGCGATACCCCGTCGGCAAAGACATCTAGTAGTAAGTATTTTGAATAAGTGAATTAAGGAAAAAGTAATATTTTAGCATTGGCGCTGTACAGATCACTAAATCTATTCCAGATGATAGTTATATATTTATGAGATTGCTTTTATTTACTATTCCAGAGGATAGTTATATATTCATGACATTGCTTTTATTTACTATTCCAGATGAGAGTTATATATTTATGACATTGCTTTTATTTACTATTCCAGAGGATAGTTATATATTCATGACATTGCTTTTATTTACTATTCCAGATGAGAGTTATATATTTATGACATTGCTTTTATTTACTATTTTAGAGGATAGTTATATATTTATGGCATTGCTTTTATTTACTATTCCAGATGATAGTTATATATTTATGGCATTGCTTTTATTTACTATTCCAGATGATAGTTATATATTTATGACATTGCTTTTATTTACTATTCCAGATGATAGTTATATATTTATGACATTGCTTTTATTTACTATTTCGAGATGATTGGTATATATTTATGACATTGATTTTATTTACTATTCCAGAGGATAGTTATATATTGATGACATTGCTTTTATTTACTATTTTAGAGGATAGTTATATATTTATGACATTGCTTTTATTTACTATTCCAGATGAGAGTTATATATTTATGACATTGCTTTTATTTACTATTCCAGATGATAGTTATATATTTATGACATTGCTTTAATTTACTTTTCCAGAGGATAGTTATATATTTATGACATTGCTTTTATTTACTATTCCAGATGATAGTTATATATTTATTACATTGCTTTTATTTACTTGCCTACCCACGAGGATAAAGTTAGTTACAAGTTCGGGTTTTAATGTGGGAAAAATCTTGCTCAAAAAGAGATTGGAACAAAGATTACCTCAGTTTAGAAAAACATGTCCTTCACTTACTGAGGACAACAAAAATGAACAATAGCATTCGAACAGATGATCACTATGTTTATAGCCGAAAGGCATTGGTGAAGATAATATATTATCAAATGAAAGAATAGCAAAGTATATCCATATAACATTGTTTTTTTATTGATAACTCATTAAAATATTTTCAAATCAAGTATTTAAGATGCAGGAGAGTTGAAAGAGTCCAATAACGTTCTAGGTGAACACCTTAGCCCACAGAAGGCCAAGGCAGGGAGTGCCGTGTTTTTTCTGAAAGAAAATACAGGAAAAAGAAAAAGAAAAACCCTGTGTTTGTTTTTTGTTTTTTATATTACACGCGAGATTTTGAAGTGAAAACATCTTGCGCTGTGATTGGTTGAACGAATCTGCTGATTTAAGATTTGCTCCAATCGGTTGTCGAAACGTAAAAACAACATTGGTTGTCGCTGCTGCTTCTAACTACACTATAAGTAAGATAAGGTTATGTGCATACTAGAATAATCAAAAATATACTGTGCGTGCTTAGAAATTTTAAGGTATATAAAACTAAATGAAATGTGTATGTGATTATCTCACTGTTTCTTGGGGATGCTTTGGGGACCTTTAGCGAAAGCCAAGGGTTCCGTGGAACCCAAGTTCAGAAACACTCCTGTAAAACGTTATGTAGGGAGCACATATATATATATTACGGCAAGGAATATGGATAGTGGTTATATTTACGCGAGGATTCAAAAGGGCTAAAAATGAGAGAAAAAGTATAATTACATTAATTTGCAAAGCGGCTTTCGCCCACAGTTATCAGAGTAAATACTTAAAAGTAAAGTTCATGTACTGATATTAAAACATGAAATATCGTAGTAAAGTGAGGACTATTGATAAGTGTAGGAAAATATGGTGTGGGAGTCACAAATGGATCACATTAAGCCCTGAAAGCTTCTCTCTTTGCTTACATAAGAAATATTTTAATAACTTACTATAAAATGTTTCGAGAACTTTAAGATGGAACAACGAATGTGATCTATTTATGACAGAGAAACTGTTGCCTGTTTAAACCGACGTATATTCGGCGCCATTTATAAGGTGTTCAGCAATATATAAGCAAGATGTGTTGACGAAAGGATTTACATTGTTTAGTCGGCCCTGGCGTATTGCAGGGTGTTGTTATGATCTTGGCGGCTATATTTGAACTAACACTATCGGGGCATTAACTATTATCGATCAGAACGTCTTTACTAAATTGAATTTCTTAATCAATAAGGGATTCAGAGTAAGCCATTAAGGCTTGATGAACCAAACATTTGACGAGAGTAATTTTTCTTTGTTCGTGGCAAAGAGACTTCTAATGGCAGTGTAAGCCAATGAATCTTGGTTTGAGGCAAGCAGATGTAAGAAACGATAAATCAGATTAATGCACTAGTACATCTAGGAAATGACGAGTGGATGTATGTTCCTTATCAGAGGAAAGCGGTTATGCTGTGTGTAATTGATTAAGTGCATTAAGAAACACTAAAAGAATTAAACTAATCATTGGACACGAAAAAAGTATCATCGACGTATCAAAAACAGGTTAATGGTCTATTGATGTTATCCAAAAGATTATGCTCATGAAAACCCACGAAATATTGGCAAACAAAGGGCCAGGAGGTGACCCCATGGAAATGCCGCTAGTCTGCTGGTACATGACGTTATCGAGACTAAATGAGACAGACATCATAGCAAACTGCATAAGTTCAACGAGGATCTGCTCGGAGATGATGGCGCACACTGATAAACCACGATATAGTACATCGGAACAGCTGTTGATGGTTTCTTGCAACGGAACGCATGCCAACAGAATGCTGATGTCAAAAGAATACATGAACTTATTTCAGGAGAATAGGGGCAGTTACGTATATCGTCAGCAAAAGTAAATGAATATTTAATACAGTTGATTGAATATACTTTGAAAACTGGTTGAAACAATTTAGTGAACCATTTAGCTAAATTATACTAAACCGAACCTATCATAGAAATAATATCTCGTACGAGTATTTTGTTCTTATAGTTTTAAGTAAGTTATGAATACGTTGTCTTATAGACTCTATTAGTTATATACGATCATATATACCCCCCAGGAAGACCGCCTATCTTAACCAGTTCAAGCAATCTTTTACTTGAAAATGCCTTTCAGTAAAAAGGGTATAATCATGTTATAAGAGACAGATTTGACCAGAAAACAATTGATGGCAAGAAAATATTCGTTTTGCAAATTGAAACTAGAAAGGTCAGTAGAAGTACCTGCATGGTCGTAGGCGAGATCATTAAGTAGTGCCTTCAACGCTGAGAGCTGGTCGACTGAAGATGGGGGCAACTTAAAAACTTGTGAGATTAAAACGTCACATTCAGGAAACGTGTCCTCTCGTTTTACTGATACAGGTGGAATACAGAATTGCAAGCGTTAGATAGTACACATTGCCAATTGCTATACAGGAAGGTTAATGATAGTCTTAAGTTAGTTGTATGAAAACAACTCTCTTTATAATAAGACACCGAAGTTTTCTAAGGTGATTAACATTAGAAAAGGCAGAGCCACTTTGGCCAAGTGAAGAAAGATAACAGGAGAAACGTATATAATCAAAGAAAGATAAGCTGCTTTAAAATAACTTCCATAGCGAACGAAATGTTCGTAATATTTCACAAATGAAAAAGGGCAACTTATAAATTGCATCCCGTAAAAAAAATCCTCAACATTATGGCCACGACCTAACTTAGTTTTAGCAATACGAAAATCTAGGGCAAACTTTATTCGCTAAACATAAATTTAGAAATTTAGTTTTGGATCGAGTAAAACCAATTGTTGATCTTAATCTAAACAACTGATCAAATTTCGTAATGAAACTAGAATGCTACTGAGTTCTAAAATATTTAAATAAACTTTTCCTGGTACACATTCGTATTACAGCAAGGAATATAGCCATTTGTGGCATTGAAAAGTTGTAAATACGAGAGAAAAGGTATAATTACATCAATTTTCAAAACCGGAGTTTGTCCACACTCATCAGGGTAAATACGTGGAAGTAAAGTTCATTTACTGCGATTAAAATATAAAATATCGTAGTGAAATGAAGATCAGTAAAAAGTTTAGGAAGAATAAAATTTGGGGTGAGGGATCACAATTCGATCATATTAAGCAACTCAATTTGCTTACATAATGGGTGGTAATAACTTAATTTTTTTC
This sequence comes from Sepiola atlantica, assembly GCA_963556195.1. Taxonomy (NCBI): domain Eukaryota; kingdom Metazoa; phylum Mollusca; class Cephalopoda; order Sepiida; family Sepiolidae; genus Sepiola; species Sepiola atlantica. The sequence continues at coordinate 109,747,146 of OY744526.1, read as the reverse complement.
CAGGACGTAAAGATGGGAAAACGAGTGTGATCTACTTATGAATGATAAACTGTCGCTGGTGTAATCCGCAGTACATTCGACGCTATTTATAAGGTGTTGAGCACTAGCTGACCCGGATGTATTGACTAAACGATTAAAATTATTTAGTCGGCCCTACCGTATTGCACCGATATGTGTTGTTTGAGTGTGCATTTAACAGTGTTCATTAATCAAACTGGACATCGCATTAAAACTTAATTTGGCAGTCTATTTTTACTACTCTTAAAAGTGCCAGCCCTGAAATTAGGGAGCTATACACAATACTATGATAATTGATTTCCTAAAATTATCAGTGTAGTGGATGACTGTTCTGCCGATCGTACGATTCGAACCACAGAAACCATATTCCAAATAAATAGCTCATACATAAGTATGATAATTGTATATTGTTCTTTTAATGCAATGTTTATTCTCTGTCATAAATCAACGATGAATGTTTATTAAAACTCTAGAATATCCTCCAACAATTTTTGTAGGTGCCCTGCAAAACAGTAAATCAACAACAATATTTAAAAAATTAATTTTCCACCTGCAAAAAGCCAAACTCATAATGATAGATTTATTGTCAAATGACTCGGTAAAAATAATTAATTATTAAAATTAATTTAACATCACACTGCATATTATCGAAATCCAACATGGATGATTCAAAAATACGAATATGACCCACGGTACAGAGAAAAATAATAGAAAATAAAAGTCGACCGAACCATTATTTGTTGAGAACCTCTACCATTTGCTAATAAAAACATTAACTCATGAGAGAGAATAACAAAGAGTGTGATTGTTAAGCCAGCTAGACTAAACACCACATGTACATATATATTTATATATATATATATATATATATATATATATATATATATATATATATATATATATTGGGTATTTAGATCTGTATGGCTAGGTTTCCTTCCTCTTATCTATTTGCCTTTCTGGTACCAAACGTACTAAAGCTTTTTTTATTTATTTATTTATTTTTTTAATTTTTTTTAATGCAACTTTAAGTCCTATATAATTTTATTTCTAGCTACCATATCGTAGAATGGTTCGTAGGTGTAGTGTTTAGATAGTATTTTATTATTATTATTATTATTATTATTATTATTATTATTATTATTATTATTATTATTATTATTACTAGTATTACTAATTTTATTTGATATGCAAATTACCATATCACACGGTAGTCTTAAGGGTAGTATATTATTATTATTATTATTATTATTATTATTATTATTTTATTATTATTATTTATTTATGTATATATAAGTAACATTTTAAGCTGAATTATTTCGACACTTGATTATTGAGGACATGGTAGTTTTATCTGTACCATTGGAGAGCCATGCATATAACTGTCCTGTTTTTAAATCTCCGAAACAGTTACATGGTAAACAGCTGAAGATCCCCGTGTTAATTTTAGATGCTTACGTTAGGGTCTCCTGCTTTTGTTTCACTGTTAGATACTTAATTCCCCTTTTTATTTTATTTACTTACTATTATATATTATTTATTTATGAATTTTCTAACAAATGTTAAGTCTACACTATTTTGGATTTAGTTAGTTTCTCTGGGAATTTAAACTGCATTTTCCTTTTTTTTTGTCTTGTTTAAAATAACTCAAAGCTTCTTTAGACTATATATATATATATATATATATATATATATATATATATATATATATATATATATATATATATATATAACACCCGGTCACATGAATTCCATGCATTTAAACCTGAGGATAACATACGGCGATGAAACACGGAAGTCTCTATGTTTTTTAATTGCTATAAATATATTTTTATAACTTACTAATATATATATATATATATATATATATATATATATATATATATATATATATATTAGTATGTGACAATATAAAGTCAATTCTTTTATATAGTTCAGTAATATTCTTTTTAGAATAAATTTTCAAAGCAAAATAAAGCTCAATATTAAACATTAAAACATTTAAAATGTTATTTTATTTTATTTTTTAATAACAATGGAGCTATAAAAAATAAAACTTATCTGATGATAAATGATATTTTCATACTTGTCTCCCCTTGACATTCCATTACTGATAAGTATTGAATTATCTGCATTGATTTTAGAAGTGTTTACTTTGCAAAATCTGCCAATATTAAAGAAAATATTAGCTTCCGAGTCACTATTTTGTTATTGTTTTTTTTCGGGGGGGGGGGTTAATTTCTTAATTATTTTAACTGATTAGGCCTTGATTTGTGAAGTTTTTTTGTTGTGCTATTTCTTGTGGTACTCAGTTTTTTTTCTGGACATTTGAATTTTGATTTGTTTTAAGTTTCATATTTCAGTTTCAGTTACCCATTGAATATTCTGAAACTTATCCGAAAGCTTTTTTTACTTACTTTTAACCTCGATAATATGAAGTCTTTCATCTGGCGGAAAGGGGTGCTCATATGATTACTTGGATTTTGTTCTAAGAACTCAGTGATTTTTCTCCAGTAAACACGTGTAATATTTCTTTGCGCCAAGATTGGCATTAAATTACAATATACAATGACTGTGATCTGTAATTATATATATATATATATATATATATATATATATATATATATATATATATATATATATATATATATATATATATATTTATATATATATATTATTGCAATTCATTTAAATTCACGCAAAAGTTAGGTTAATAGCTAAATAGCGTATATATTACTAGAGCTCAACATATTATACTTTAATAAATGTTTAAAAAAATGTTTAAATGAAATAAAATCTTATTCATACAATTGTTTATGTCTATTTTCAAAACACATTTATTCTTGATTATGTTTTCAAAAGACTTCAGTATATATTTTTTCCGGACATATTTTATTTTTCGGGGTGTGTGTGAAGGGGCTTAAACTGATAGGAAATGCAAATTTACTGACAAAGCGTCTTGAAAATCGTAGACTCATTATCAAGAAAAACTATACGTTTAGAAAAGGGGCCAACACTATTGTATGAATATATATATTTTTTTAAAACAAATTCGGAACATTCATTGAATTATTATAACGATATTTATTTATATATATATATATATATATATATATATATATATATATATATATATATATATATATATATCGTACATGTATAGTATTAGTTTCTGTAAATGTAAATCCGTAGAAACTCAAGTGTTTATAAAAAGTGCTCAATACCAAGTAGAGCTGTTTATAAGTATACATTTGTATTTATACAAACATCATTGGTTACATATGTGCATACATGTTTCGGTTGCACTTTTCCAAGAAAGACAACCTCCTCAGACCAAGAATTTTTCAGGAATGGCATTCCTGAAAAATTCTTGGTCTAAGGAGGTTGACTTTCTTGGAAAAGTGCAACCGAAACATGTATGCACATATGTAACCAATGATGTTTGTATAAATACAAATGTATACAAATGCATTGTTAATTTCTCTTCTTGTTAGGCAAGAAGCTGACATACTCTCTTCAAGTGAGAGAAAATAATGTTCTTCTTCGAAAGGATGTGCTATTGTCAGTAGTGGTAAACGTAGAGTCAATGTTGAAGAAGCGAAGTACTTGTCGCCATTGTTACCTCATTTGGAGTTGGCCTTCGTTTTGGTTTTGAAATGGAAAAAAGAGAAAGGAGAAAAGCTCGAAGAGTTCTGCTTTCGCCATTGTGGGGCCAGCATCACCAGCTGACATGGTCAAACGAACAGCGGGGGACCGCGTCCCTGAATGGGCCGACACGTTAAGCTTGGACAGTGCGACAATGAAATGCCCGACCCCAACCTTTTATTTCTGTCCTTATTGATTATGGGGTCACAGTTAGGGGACGTGGCCTTTGCTTCTTTTATCATTCTAGCCCAGAAAAGATTTTTAGAACAGAATTCGTGGCGGCGGAGGCAGAGGTTGTCGCGCGGACCCATAACCTCCTCGCTGAATTTTAGAGGTTTGATAATGCTAGTACATTTGTGACAAGCTCAACGCGGACGTGAACACGTGCTCCTGCAGAAGACACTTCTTCTAAATGCTTAAAATAATTTAAATAGACGAAGTTTTAAGTGTAAACAATTCAGTTAAATATTAAAAAGTCTTAAAAATAAATACACATGTGTATTATGCTATCTAGTAAGTCAATAAACGGTTGCTACATATCCAAGTATTATTATTTGGAAAATAATTGAGCGTTCGAAGAATGCGATATTGCGAATGTAAACATAAGTATTATAATTTCTTAGTTTTAAAGACGGTAATAGCACATAGTAAGACGCCTGTTTTGCAAAACGGATAGAATGTTCGCCAATGGGCTGGAAGACTGAGGTTCAATCCTTAGTTAAGTCATACCAAATACTTCAAAATGATAGTTGATGTACGCCTAGCAATACAAGGTAAGGATCAATCGTAAGTAAAGTAATCATGGGGAAGGAATGGCGCCCTCCTCTACATCTGTGTGTAGTAACTAATTAAAAGGGTGCCTATAGTCGACTAGTGGTTTTTTTAAGAGACTCGACTGTTGACCAATCAATGTCTTGTTATTCAAATCATCAGCGGCAATTGTGAATCGTATTATTTAAATTTAATTCAAAAAATAATCTGTTAGTAAAATATTACGACTCTGCATTTATGTTGTCACTATGTTTTTATGAGTTGAAAATAAGTATACGCGGTATAAGCTATTACACAGAAGTTTACTTAGTGGATTAGCTAAAATTCCCCCATAAAGGTAAGTTTAAGCTAATGACTGCAGTAGACGACTGAGGTTGTATTTTATTATCTTAATCAGTACCCTAAACAAGGACCACGCGATAACAAGAGTTAATGTGATTGTTAGTTGGCGATGAACAACACATTGAGAAGATAGGAAACGATGAGTGAAATTGATATTCTAGAATTTCTTAACAGTGTACTAGAAAACGACCATGTTGTAGTCAACTAGGAAGCAACCCTGTGGTAGTGTATTCCATAGATGAGAAGATTCGAGGAAATCAACTTTGATAATCTGTAGTATTTGGAGTATTGTTTTCATCTCATCCAAATAATATAAATTATTAATATTCATCTAAAGTAACGAAACATGTTTTGTCTTTGTTTTTAATTTATAAAATTCCTGTTATAACAATTATAACGTGAAAGTCATACTTAGAATCCTATATATCCATGAATTCACGATTAACGCATGCATGTATGTTTGTTGCAACATCTTGTCGGGTGTTACAACCACTAGTTTGTTTCCTCTTGGACAGGGTGCAAAAAAGAGTATCTATCCTTATAGGTCTACCTAGCTTAAGCTCCTGGCCCATCGTCGCAATGAGGTATTCCTATGTTTGCTTTACAAATAATAATGTACTTCGATGAACTAACTGCGCTTGTACCTCATCAACGTAAATACCCGCGACCAACCAAACAAACAGCAAAATCCCACCCCTTTACTATACACGTTCCTATATGCCGGACAAACTTCTACTCTAATAGCTTCTTTCTGCGGGCTGTTTTCCTTTGAAACTCTCTCCTTTATCCATGTTTTACCAACTGTACAAACATGCATAAATTGAATTCTAATGCGTACAAGTATGTTGTCGCATACTTCTCCACTTTGGATTCCTCCTATAAATGTGGTCCTTAATCACATTAGCCCCTTACATCTTGTTTAGGGTGAACAACAGTTAAAACATGTAGAAACTTACATTTAGAGCATATTTATTATATTCCTACAAAACATACATTTATCACATATATAAAAATTGTAATATGTTAAGAAATTCCAGTATAAAAGACGGTTACGAAAATCAAGGGATTTGCCATGTAATAACGCGGAATGGGTGATTACACCATAAAACAGAGATAACATAAACCAAACGTGTAGTTAAGTTACAAAGACAGTCTAATCAGGGTGCACAACTATAGTTAGGGAGCCAGATACATCGGTTGAAAAATAAAGAAGGAACACACTTGGCGACCTAAAGTTTAACCGGGGGGGCATCGTATCGCTTTTCTTTGTTTCGTTAATTAAATAAAACAACAATCGTAATGTGGAAATCTAAAGACCGTCTAACCTGGCCATTTCCGATGTAACCTCGCGGCCCCACCCTTATCTCCGGGCGAAAGTGTTTTAATATGTATAATGTATTTCCCATCTGTTGAGCAATATGAATGTGTTTGTATTTCCGCTTGTGCGCCTCTGATGCTGAGAAAAATACGCGCAAGTATAGGGGAAAACGATGACTTTGATTCAGTGGTGACCCGTGCGTAAGGGCTGCGGGACTGTAACACCCGTAATTTATTTTCACTAATATTTTACTTATACTTGAACAATCTGTTACATCATATTTTCTAGGAAGAAAACTGGGTACCTTTATAGCCAACCCCCTACATTCACATTATTTTAAGTTAGATTAATAACTAACAGGGCTACTTGGCGTCGCACGGGGAAAAGTGTAACGTATTACTGTTAAAACTTCTATCTATCACTCTTCCCCGGTTTCTCCCTCCCTCTCTCTCTTCTCTTTATCCCTCTTTCTTCTCCGCACAGAAAATTCCGATTTCTGGACATACACTTTTTATAGATTACTCGAGACGACGTAAGGAAAATATCCTTTTTAGAAAAATCACTTTAGTTAGTACATGAAAGAGACTGGAAAACCGACACTCGCCTGACGAAATCAGCAGCAATTTACGGTCAAAGAATCGATATATTTTTTTCTAAATCTTAGATATTATTTATTCCGGGTAATGCTGATCAAGAATATATAAACTTTATATTTTTAGGTTTGTGTGTTTCAAGTGTTAGCAGGACCTCACACATACTAGTTACCATCCTCGAGTAGCATAGGTATATGTGTTCAAGGGTTTGTCAGGAAAATCTGGCACGAAGATACTTCCCCCTACAAGTAAACCCTAACCAAATATTAAAAAAATACTATTCGAAGCCAAAATAAGATATCCTCCGTTTTACCACACGACGAATTGTGCACCTTCTTTTAGTGATGCTATCTCAAGTAACAGCACTTATCTGGATACTCTACCAGACCAGATTAATTATTGTCCTAGAGTCCGCTAAGACAAAAATCTAAAAGAAATACATACTATAACATAATCAACTGGCCAAGTGGGGAGAGGAAAGTCAATGTTCTTAATTTCTGAGTTAGGATAGGGTATTTTAGAGTTAGTTGAGTTGTAAAGTAAAAAACGGGTCTATTTTACTTTGGTTCAACTGCTGGACCTGTATTGAACACAAAGTAATTTAACTTTCTTGTGAAAACAAAAATATAATAGTTATTTCATTAATTATCTTCGTCAAAAAATTAATCAAAATAATTATATGGTGATTTTTTTTCTTGCTTTAAATGTTTAATTATTTTTTCTGCTGAAAGGTAGCCTCGTTTGTATTTTGACGCCGGTTCGTTTTGATTCGGATGTTTGTTGCTGCTTACGTAATTCTACGTCGGTTTTGTCTATTTTAAACGCTGTACCAGTACCGAAAATTACGAACGTTTGGTGATTCGTAGCGGAGAATATATATATTGACACGAATGTTTCTGATTGCAATTTACGGATCACATCGGAAATGGCCATCGCGAAACAAATGTAAAAATGCCGATGACACTAAAGCGTTGAAATGCAAAAAATAAAACAGAATTGGTTATGCTTAGGTTAGAGATATGTAAGGTTATGGTTAGGGTAAAAACAACTTATCACACCCTTTTTCCCCGAAAAAGCTAAAATTAAATAAACTTCCTAAAAATATAACAGAAACAATAAAAGTTCTTCATTTAATGATTTGAAGGACATTTTTAACCGATTCTGAATACAGAATTAACCTCGTCTTAAGTAAGTGAACACATGTTAGAGTTTTTCTTTTCAGTTTATGGCAGTACTTATTCTCGCCATGTTTTTTTAAAATTGCAAGTAGAACCATTCTGGTCGATGTGGGTCTTCCTCTGTAGAAGTACGGAACTTTTTTTATTTAGATATATAAAATATGGAACATTTCATAATCAATAAAAAATAAAATTTAATACAACGAAAAACTCATTTTCTGTTATCTTATTTACGCTTTTAAAAAGATAGTCGATAAAAATACTTAATAAAGACAAAGTAAATAAATATATGTACAAGGAAAAAGGTGTTCGCCTATAAGAAACTGTTAGCCGAAATGAAACAAGTTTTGTGACGCCATTGCTGTCTTCTGATAACGCTGGAATAGCATGACCTCTACCCTTCGTGTAAACGCCATGTCCAGCGTTGAAAAACACTTCCCATTTTAAGTACCGGCGCCATTTAGTTCTCTCCCTATCAAGTCCAGCGTTTCGAGCTGAAACGCAGGGATAGCGGCCAACTAGATACAGCTGTATATGATCTATATAATGAAAGGATATCGTTCTAAACTGGCCAAAAAGTACATAGTAATTATTACTGTATAATCGCAAAAATATGCGCTCTCCGATAGCACACTTACGCTAGTCTATATAATGTGCCTGTTGAATTTGCTAATCAACGGTCGAGTATGACAATTTCTAGTTGACGTGTGCTGCTCTCCCAAGGAGGAGGTAACACCTATGAATAGAGTATCATTATAACTGAGCGGATAATACACTACCCTCCACTTGAAAAGTGATGCCCAGCAAGATGGTCTCGTGACAATAGAACATATACTACACTACCCGCCAGAAGAGGAGGTAATATCTGGGAGGATGGTTACGTTACAACAGAAAATATACTACACTACTTCCTCCCAAAAAGAGAAGCAAATTCATAATAGGATTGTATTATGACCACGGAACACACACTACACTAACCTCCCTTGTGATTCTAGAATAATCACGTTGACACAACGGTTTCCATTAGATCACCGAAGTTAAGCAACGTTGAGCTTGGTAATTACAAGATGGGTGAACATCTGCTCATGCAAAGATGAGAAGGTGGCTCCTTTAGGAGAAGGCTGCACACCCAGTTCCATAGTGTATGAAGGTAAAGAAATATCCAGATCCCCCTTATAAACACCAACATATACTACACTCACATACCTTTTACCCCTACCTATCACAAACATAACATAAATCATATTCTTTAAAATATCGGATATGATAAATACATGAATCTTACTAGTTAAATGTATTGAAACATTACAATAAAACCCCATCAAATAAAAGAAACGTTATATGACTAAGACTTACACAGACCCTACAATAGATTCGTAAAAATTATTAGATAAATCTAACAGATTTAACTAAATACAAGAATCGTACACAAATGCATATTGCCATGATTATTAACCCATTTCGATATCTCTTAGGTAAGAACTTTCACTGATAAAAAATATAACCTCCTTCACTATCCAGCAGCCACACAGCAATTGATCCACTCAAATATACACCCCCCCCCATTAACATACATTTTAAAAATTGTAAAACTATAAATAATGTAACATATGAAAAATAAGTTAAAATAAAATACAACACTTATTAAATCCCACCCATAACCAAACCATTTAACCGAGGAACTACGCGACACAATTGTCTCTAAATATAAACACACTTTCGAAGCGGTACAAAAGAGCATATATCATCAATAATAAAATTATTTTAAATTTAATTACAATTAAGACCCAGATATTGGTGTATAACCATGACTCATTACTACGGTGCTTCTGTCAAAAATAACGCTTCAGCAATGCACCGTTTAACAGTGTATTCAAACGCCATTACTCCCTGTTGTTTTCATTTCGAGTCGCTGAATATTCTTTATGGGCTATAGACGATTTTTTTTAATTTTAAAAAGGCAGTTCGTCCGGATGAAACCGCGGTACGCCTCTGAAATATGTAAGGTATAGTTTTTTCAATAAATAACATGTATTTAGCTCTAATTTTTTTGTGTTTCTATACAACATAAACTGACGCACTATATATATATATATATATATATATATATATATATATATATATATATATATATATATATATATGGTTAGTTTTGATTAGATTGACACGTCGAGAATCCAGTGTTTGCATGTACTAGAGAGTTAAATTATCATTACACAGTTCAATAATAAATTGGCCCAGAAGAGGTTTCAAAATCAGAACCGTAACTCATCGAAGTGAGCAAAGCAACATATAATATATATATATTTATATATATATATATATATATATTTTTATATATATATATATATATATATATATATATATATATATATACATACATATATATATATATATATATATATATATATATATATATATATATATATATATATATACATACATATATGATCATTTAGTGATGAATATTAAATTATTACCTACATACGTATACGTTTTATCTTTCCGGAATCATCAACGTAGAGGTAACCACTAACGCTGGTCACACGATTCGAACCCCAGAACGAGTGTCGTTTGTTTATAACTCCAAATAAGACGCTTTAACCGGTGAATAGTCATACGGAATCATGTTTATGTCAGTAAGCAGGCATTTTTATAAGCAGCTGTCAGATAGTGACATACATAAAGAAACGTTGCATTATATATATATATATATATATATATATATATATATATATATATATATATATATATATATATATACGGCACAACCCGTTCCCGTTAGATCACCAAGTTAAGCGGCGTCGAGCCTGGCCAGTACTAAATTGGTGACCATTTGGGAATAACAGGTGATGTAGGTGCTGTATGTGCTCTCTGCTTATCTCGGCATTGTTTCCAGTCGTCCTGTATTACTACTTGCCATTGGAATCAAGCGATGCCGACTCAGGAGAGCGGTTGTTGGCGTTTGCGCAACCCTTGCAATTACAAATTCACGCGCGGGCAGTCCCTGGTGGGGCACTCATACTTCGAAATCGACGGGAGAGTCCATCATATATATATATATATATATATATATATATATATATATATATATATACCAATCATTGTTTCGATTGTCCGCTGATGGGGTGTATAACGACGAAAAACGTGTATGTGGATAATTATATAAAAACGATATATGTAGGGCATCTCATCTGGGAGCATGACAATGACGAGGGGAAATTATTTTTAAGTAGAATTTAGGTAGTGATTTTCATCTAAAAGTATCGCAAACAAAATAAACAAATAAAGGACTCACACACACACACACACACACATATATATATATATATATATATATATATATATATATATATATATATATATATATATATAGTAAGCTATAGAGATATATTTATGCAATTAAGCTACACAGAGGCTCCCGCGTTTCATGCTCGGGGGAATCTTCAGGCTAAAATGTATTTTAGCCTGAAGATTCCCGCCGAGGATGAAACGCGGGAGCCTCTGTGTAGCTTAATTGCCATAAATATATTTTCATAGCTTACTACCTAGCTCTACTTACGTATCGAGCACTGTTGAAGTAAATACTAAAAATTGATACATAAAAAATTATATCTCCTTATAAAATGTTATGTGGATACATGAAATATTAATATATATATATATATATATATATATATATATATATATATATATATATATATATATATATATATATATGTATATACATATATATATATACACATATGTATACATTATATATATATATAAATCAAATATATATATATGTGTGTTTGTGTATGTGTGTGTGTGTGTACTTAGGCAGCGTTCTTTCATTAAGGCAGACACTATTACAAACCACATATTTATTCTGTTTAACTATAGCTTTCTTAATCTTGTCAATTTATTTGAAAATCTTATATTGGTTTATAATCTAAATGACCAATAAAGTTTCCAAAGGTATCACAACTACTTTCGAACCTTCGGCTAACCATCTTCAGGCGACATTAAAAAACGCTGAATGAAAAGCTAGAGAAAAAAAGATTTAATCATGCAGTGTCCCGGTTGCCTATTTCGCCAAGGAGGTGGGAATAATTAAAGACGGATAATAGGATAAAAATCTTAGTATGAGACAAATTCTGAACATTTGAAATACGGTAAAAAGATCCATCAACAGCCAGTTGGCATCTTACAGTTCCGTCCCGTCGCAGAAAACAAGATTCAGTTTTGATAACGACAGTTTTTATTGACCGTGACGCGGAACGAAATGTTCCTCACTTTTACAAAAGAGCCAAGTGTCTGGTTCAGTGCGTGCGTCGTGAACGTGGACCTTTAATATGGATTTGATGGAGAGAAAGCGAGCGTGTAACAGTATCGGTGGTGGTAAGGGTTTAGGACAGGGCAGAATTAAAAGTGATGATCTAGATGCTGGGAAGACGGGATCATATTACACTTCAAAAATATTCAAACAAAGTGTTTGTCATGTCTTTCTGGACGTTCGCCTTTTATAATTTGTGACGAGTATCCTGACTTAGATAGGACATAGACGGCGGTCGTATCTTTGTAATGTACTAAGACTAATGCTGATAATTTTAATGGTAAAGATGGAACAAATCGTGAATATTATGAATAATTGAGAATTGGTCACCATCTAGCAAGTGCAAAATAACGTAAACACATTTAATAAAAAAAAACTATGAAATCTAGGCTTGTGAAGCCCTCGGCAAACAGTTTTTTTGGAACGGGATTATCCAGATGACTGCTAAGCTATGCTGTAATTTTCGGTGCCATGGTGTTATTCTCTAACTTCACAATCATTACAAAAAGTCTACGATCTCTTTCAGAGTTGTGTTTAGAGGGGGATATTTTCCCTTCTTGTTCATAAATTGTCATCACTTTCGTGACAGTTCCTCTTGATGCAGTCACCATCTCAGCCACTTCTGTTACAGTACACCTGTCATACGGGCACCAATAATCTGCCCTCGTTAGAAATCTGATGGATCTGTCAGTCAAATGTTTCTCACTAATATGCACTATCTGAAGAAAAAAATGCAACCAATTAATTCAGGGCAACAATAACCATGAATAAAAATGAAACCAACATTTTTGTATCTTTTAAAAATTGTTATAGGTGTTTCAAAATGGATGTAAGATTCACAAGATGTATCTATTATTAAGTCCAACCCATGTATATATGTTTACAAATTTACAATGAATTGAAGAATATTTTGAGCGCGTATATTAATAGAAATAAAGACAACAGGATAATAAAAGAAAAAAAAGAAATCAACAAAGGAAACGGGGTAGTAGTAGAAAAAGAGGAGAGAAAAAACGGGGGAGTAGGTGGAAAAGAAGAAATTAAAAAAGAAAACGGAGGAGTAAGAGAAAAAGAAGAAAGGATGAAAAAATGAAAAATAAATTAAACGAGAAGTATGAAGAAAAGAAGAAAGAAAGAAAACGAGGGAGGGGAGGAAAAAAAGAAAGAAAACATGGGAATAAGAGAGACATAAGAAAGAAAGAAGGAATACGGTGGAGTAGAAGGAAAAAATGAAGAAAACGGAAAAGTAGGAGGAAATGAAAAGAGAAAGAAAACTTGGGGCAGTAGTAAAAGAAGAAAGAAATAAAACGAGGGGGGTAGGAGGAAAAGAAGAAATAAACAAAGAAAACGGGGAAGTTGGAGCAAAAGAAGAAAGAGAGCAAAAGGGGAAGTAGGAGGAAAACAGAAAGAAAGAAAGAAAACGGGGGAGTAGGACTTCACACTCTTGTTAAGAAGAGTAGCTGCTGAAGATTGAGCAACTTTTGCCTCACTACACACACTTATGTACGTCTGGATATTGAGTAACTCTTGCCTCACTACACACTCTTGTTAGGAAGAGGTACTGCTGGCCATTTAGCAACCCTTGTCTCACGCCACACTTGCTTCACAACATAGTCTTGTGCAAAACAGGTGCGGCTTGAAATAGCGGCGCCCCTACAAAGAATGCCGACGGGGCTGCAGTCCTAGAAAGGTCGATTTCCCAGGCCTGTACCTTACATATGTGCTTATTTAATCTAAATCACGACAAGTACTTATTTCTTACCACCCATCCAAAATGAATGAAAAATAATGAATGAAAAAAAAATCAATAAGGAAAACGAATGAAAAAAATGAGTGAAAAGAAATGAAGGAAAAAAAGATTTAAAAGACGATTGACAAAATGAAGGAAAAAATGATAAAAAGGAAAAAAATAAAATTGAATAGAAAAAAATTAATTAAAAAAATTAATGAACATTGAAGGAAAAAAATGAAACAAAGAAAATGAATGAAAAATGGATTAAAAAATAAGTGAATGAAAAATAAAATTTAGAAAAGAATGAAAAATGAAGGAAAACAATTGCATTCTATTTGCTTATGTCCGGGCAATACCAAGTACTTGTTTCTATAAATATGTAATCAATGAGGCCTCCAGGGCTCTGCTAAAATCACTGTTTCTGATTGATAACGACAATAGTCTGAAGAGAAACGTAAAAAAATAAACAATGATAATGTAACGATTGTGTAAAAATATTATCTAACGCTATTACTGTAATAATAAAATTAGAAAACATGCTTGCTTTATATATATATATATATATATATATATATATATATATATATATATATATATATATAATGCGTCGAGGTATTTTGTAAAAAAACACTACTATGCTTAATCAAAAAATGTGTAAGCGTAAATACAAAGTATTTATTTAAAAGTATATGTTACATATTTCAGAGATGCACAACGGTTTCATTGACATGGATTGATGTTTCACCGTTTAAAATACCGTTCAATATGAATACACCATTGTCACAAGGAAAGATAAAGCATGCGTTATTAATGCTTATATTATTTTAAATAACACTTACTTACGATTAAGATCCATATAAACATACGGTTCTTCTTCCAAAAAGGACGATTAAGCGAATACACTTGAAGATTACGACGGTGAACTCTATTCTTCGAGTCTATTTTTCGTGAGTCGTTGATGCTTAGAATGCTCTCTAACAGGGTGTTAAACGATGAAAGTCAATGCATCTCAATGTAACCATTGCGCGTCTCTGAAATATTCAAAATAGAGTTTCTAAATAAATAACTTACTATAATATATAATATAACTATATATATATATATATATATATATATATATATATATATATATGCGTTTGAGCTGGACTTTCATAGAATAAAAATAAATCACAAGCAACTACAAGGCTGTTGGTGATGTATTACTATAAAACAGATGAAGGGTACAACTGTCGAATTTCAACAGGTCCCGTAAATAATAATAAAAATCAGAAAATTACATATTAGAAATTACATATTACTAAAAAAGGTTCAGAGAGATTTTATATTATGGTGTTTAATTAAAAACAACCGTCATTTCAAAGCATATAACACATGTATAGCAAATACTTCTACTTCGAACAGATTTTAATTAAATTACGTTTACTGATATTTACTACATAATTAGAAGATACTCAAAAATATAGTATTAGATAAATAATATTTTACTGCACATAAACATATGTTTTAACAAAGGATCTTCTACGACAATTAAACACTATTTTTATTTAAATGTTTTACGTGAAACAGTAAACAAAATTAATTATGGTGTTCCCGAATTGCAATTCTATTTCATAAAAAATGCAAAATTGCACCATTCTTAGTTAATTGAATTAATTTTTTAGTAAGAAATTGTATAAGTGTGTTAAATTTTGTTTTAAAATATTTATATATTCGGAAACAAATTCGCCATTACATTCATAATGACGACAACTATAACTGTAAAAAAGTGGACCTTTTTAAAGATGAATAAAGATATGGTCACTGGAACCTAAATTCTATTCCTCATATATATATATATATATATATATATATATATACTATTATTAAATAATTAATATAAAATTATTTTACCTACATACGCTAGCGTTTCGAGCTTTCACTCTCAGGGATGATAATCTCGGATAGTCGTACGGTTGGAATCCTTGTCCCACAGAATCAACCGAGACTGCATAAGCTAGCGCGTTGACCATTTTGACCATTAGGCCACGGGGCATTACTACATTCACGAAGGGAATTTTAGTTCTATTCATGCAAAGGGCGGCATATCAAGAAAGACTGACTAAAGATTGTACGAACGTTGTTGGAATATGCGGTATATCTAAGTGTCTGTCTGTCTCTCTTTCTATCGCTATCTCTCACTCGCGGTCGCGCTTTATCTGTGTCTAATGACTATCGATCATATTTATAGCAATTTCTTACAATTAGATATCAATTCATAAATATTCTCTAAATTTCAATTTCTTTTGATTTATTTTAAAGGTTTTAGAGAACACCATATTGACACAACCTTCCATTTGAAAATGTAAATACTTCAGATTCATATTACATTAAATCCATAGTGATTGGGCTGGTGTCTTAGCCAGCAAGATTCCTTGAATTTCCATTTCTGCTTACCACTCCTCAGGATTAAGCCTTTAACTTAAGACATTGTCTAGAATCCAAATCGTGTAAAGGGTTTTGATCAAAATTAAAATAAGAATGTTATATAAAACCTTCAGTATAGTTATATTTAGATTTTAATCTCTGTCAGTGACAGAAAAGTGGTGCAGAACTATTTTATATACGTATATATATATATATATATATATATATATATATATATATATATATATACACATATATATATATACATATATATATATATGAGAAGAATGTTGTAGTTCGCTTGGAGCATTGTGTATAGAGTAAGAATATTATTTTTTTGAAGGCGATAACAATGCGTTGTTAGAGTGACACATACGACACGTGGAATCGTAAAAACAAAACAAAGTGACAATATTGAAAAGTCAATAATTTTCAAAATTTTTTTTTTTTTTTTTGAAAATTATTGACTTTTCAATATTGTCACTTTGTTTTGTTTTTACGATTCCACGTGTCGTATGTGTCACTCTAACAACGCATTGTTATCGCCTTCAAAAAAATAATATTCTCATATATATATATATATATATATATATATATATATATATATATATATATATATATATATGAAGCAATCCACCAAAAGATATAAGCGTTAACTAATATCTTATAATTAGTGAAACATCCGGATAAAAACTGAAGATCAATATACTGGATAGAGCATTAATATTATAATATAAAATGAAGTAATAAAATAAGGTGTCAATCACATTTTATTAGAATTCAAAGTTCAAGCAAAGTATCTTAAAGAAGAGAAGAATTATCTTTGAAAACTCATGGCTAAGGACTTTAAGATACTTTGCTTGAACGTTGAATTCTAATAAAATTGTATTGACACCTTATTTTATTACTTCATTTCATATTATAATTATAACATATATATATATATATATATATATATATATATATATATATATATATATATTGTTTTAATTGCAACTATTCGTTTACCTTCTATCGCTACCTTCGGTTTTATAGAAGCACTGGAAACTCAGCCCGCAGACCTAAATCTACAGAACCGATTCTTCAGTTGATGGCTTGATTGTGAAAACACTACAGTTACGTTTAGTAATTTTACTTTTGCAGTCTGGGTGTTTTACAGTTTCCGTGAAACTTAATGTATCGATTGAAAATCAATATATTGTATAGTGTTTTGTGAAATGTAAAAATCATCGTAAAAGTAACCGCACACACACACACATACACACCCACACCCACATATATATATACATATAATATATATATACATACATATATATATATTATATATATACGTATATATATACATACACATATATATATACATATATATACATACACATATATATATATACATATATATATATACATACACATGTATGTATATATATATATATATATACATACACATATATATATATATTATATATATACTATATATAAGAGAGATAATATATATAAGAGATAACGAACAGAGAGAGGGAGAAATATAAACACCTACTAAGAGAAGTAGAGAGGGATAGAGAAGGAGGGGTTAGTTAGGGTCATAATAATTATAGCGCGAGTGTGTGCGTGTGTGTGAGAGAAACAGAGAAAGATAGAGATAAAAAGAGAAAGATAGAGATAAACAGAGAAAGATAGAGATAAACAGAGAAAGAGTGCCGGAGAGAAAAGGGAGAGTAGAAAAGAATCGTCGTATATTTTTTCTTCGATAAAACAAAAAAAGTTCCAACTTGAAGTTTACTCGTGTATCAAGTAACCCAGTGACCAGTCGGCAAATATCTGTGAAACAGATTCAGTCGTTCGTCGAAACACCTGCACAAAAAATAACGGAATCATCTGTCTGTTTTCCGCTCTTCATCTGCCGTGACGTGACCAACTGTTTGTATGCGTGTGTTTTTTTAAAGCTGTCTAGTCTATCTGATAACGAGAAAGCTGCTCGTGTTAATTGGCCTTGCGCCAAACATGTGTGATCCGGCAGATATTTATTCAGTAGCTTAGCGACATTCTTGAGGTTTAATAACTTTTCAGGTCAGAGGTCGGTCTTCCTCTAACTGAAACAACAAATGATTATTAGAATTAATTTCCCACGTACCAACGAGCATGTCCTTGATGACATCTGTCGTTTCAAAAAATATGCACTTAGCTTAAACACACAATCACAAAGAGAAAGAGAGAGTAAGAGAGAGAGAGAGAGAGAGAGAGAGAGAGAGAGAGAAGGGAGATGGAGACTAAGAGAGGCAAGCACACAGATACATTTGGGAAGATACAGGATGAAAAATGCGTTATACACATAGATACATAGTTAAATAACTGATATAGTTATATACACTAGCTGCCCAGAATCGGCGTTGCCCTGGAATAACTTTTATTTAATTTTGTTTTGCCTTTTATTATTATATATATATATATATATATATATATATATATATATATATATATATATATATATATATATATATATATATAAGTTGTATGCTGAACCTTAAGTTTAGTAATTACGTAATCGTCTGAGCCTGAAATGATTAATTGAACGAAATTATTAAAAATTATAGTTAATTATGTTAAAATTAAACCGATAACTAAAAATTGATCTCGCTTCGACATCTCCTTACAATTTGTAATGTTACACCGACATTTTTTATTAGCTATTAACTAAATCTAAATTAGTTGTGCAAATAGGATTTGAAAAGTGTTGTTGCATTTTTTATTTCAATTTATTGGGCAAAAATAGAAAAGTGCAACAAGCCATGCAAAGAGACAGTTGGAAGAGATTTACATCCACATACAGTCTGAATGTTTGTCGAAGGACACTTTAAACCTGGATACTGTAGTCATCGCCACGACCTCCTCTGGCAGGCATTTCCACGGAGCATGAATACAGATAGAGAATGCTGCCTTTCTTCTATTGAGACGAAAGCGATGGGCGTATATCTTTTGCGACTTGCGACTCGGGTAAAAAATCCTTAAAAGGTATATTTCAATTCTCGTTGATGGCATTGCACGTCATAGTCAACGTTTTAACGTTTCAATGCATGTGTTTATTGTAACAATCAAAATCTTTCAAAAATAAATAGTCTTTTTTTTTTCAGCGATGAAAGAATTCAATTCATGACCTTTTATTCAGGCTGTTCTGTAAATAAACCTCCTCTAATCTTTCAAAATTACAATAAAAAATGTATTTTTCTTTGATATTCTTTACACATTTTCTTTCTTTTATAATAAAGGTGAAAACTACAAAGTATCCGTTTATTTAATAATTTAATACATAGATAATAACTAAAATGTAAAAATATTCAATTTTTTTCAGTGGAAAAATATGCAATTCTTCAGATGATAAATATTCTCATTTTATGTAATCAGAAATATAAACTAACTGACAATTGAAATCTTTCAAAATCACTTTCAGACATAAACTTCAGTCCTGAGGTCTTTTGATCTTAATCGTTTTATTTCATGCGTTTTAACAATACTAATTCAAAAGGTAATTAAGGTAAAATTAAAATTAGTTACATCTATGAATATTAGCCCATCTTGAATCCAAAATAAATAATAGTTTTGTCAATGTTAACAGTAATTAATTAAACTGATTTTAAAAAAAAGATAAATTGCCAAATCCTTTAAAAAATATTATGTTCATTAATTTTCAATGGAGGTAATTTAAATGAAAACATGTGTCATATTAAATGAAATTCGATGTGTGATGTGTGACAATACAATTAATTGCTTGTTTTAATTTTAAAGTGAAGTTTATCTTGTACTAATCTAAAATAAAATATCGAAAGAATTTAGTGGAAAACCGGAATATTAACCGATTCAAAACAGCAAGTGTTACGGAGCCAGTCAGTAATTGCCGAAAAATAGTCACCTGTCTATTTTCGGTGAATAAATATCAAAATAAAGAAAACTAGGAACAGGTTTGTACTAATATTTATTTTAAATAATTTTATTTTACAATAATAATTAATAAAATATGTTTTTTTTTATTTAGCATCTGTAGTTTACGAACCGTGCTTAAGTTATAACATCATTATTTAGAAAGCAAATCTTAACATGGAGAGGGGGCTTTGATTACTATTCCGTACTTTCACCTAACAATTTAAGAAATACATTAATAAATGAATACATTTGGGAAACTGAAACTCTCGCCGGATGTTATATTACAGAGGAAGTTTTATAACGGGTTATCCATCTGAGCTAACACCGTATGCTGCTGACTTACTACTAAACTGAGTCGGTTACTATTCCATTTTGCGATTACATTTTTAATACGATAACATCGACTGGAAATAAAAACAAGCCAAAGAACATACTCGGATGAATGCAATATGCGTGCACCGAAACAACATTTAGAATGTCTTTGTGTAAAAAAGGCTATCAAATTCAATGAAACCGTGAACGGACTGACTCTACATATGTATATATATATATATATATATATATATATATATATATATATATATATATATATATATATATATATATGTATATATATATATATCTATATATATATCTATATATATATATATATCTATATCTATATATATATATCTATATCTATATCTATATATATATATCTATATATATATATATATATATATATATATATATATATATATATACTAGCAAATTCTACCCGCACGCCGCCCGGCAATTACTGACGCTGTATTCTTCTTTACAGAAACCAAAGAAGTAATTTTCATTTGACATTTTGGTAATTTAGAGGAAGTTTTAGAAAACGATGAGTGTTGTAGTGTTATTTGATGTATTTCAATATGGGGGAAATATACAGTGCATGGACATCATCAAATTTTGTTTTTTTAGGAAAAAACAACAAAAATATAAATTGATATGGTATTTAAGATATTCAACGTCGATGAATTTTATTTTGTTTCAGTATAAAAATTAAAATGAATTCATCATTTAAACTTTTTATATAATGAAATGAATAAACGTACGGGTGGAACGTTGATTGGTCAAATATTCCACTTTCATATTACTAAGTAATTCGAAAAGGATACTTTGTAGTTTTCACCTTTATTATAAAAGAAAGAAAATATGTAAAGAATATCAAAGAAAAATACATTTTTTATTGTAATTTTGAAAGATTAGAGGAGATTTATTTCTTTTCTATGACAAATAAACATCATCATCATCATTATCTTCATCATCACTACCAACATTTTGGCTAGGAGCAAAATGTCGTATCTGAACAGAATCTGCTCTTAGTTTTTTTGTTCTCTGTCTGAGCTGGATTCTCCCACGTTAAATATTGAAATTGTGACTAACTCTGCTCTTGTGGATGGTCGTAAATAGGAATAGAAACAGCAGCAGCAACAACAACAACAAACACAACAACATCAACAGCATCAAATGTATTAAAGAAATAATAAACGCATGTATTTACCTATCAACAGATTAAAATATATTAATTCATTAGAAACCTAGAAAAAATAAATATGCAAATTAGAAGCTGAGAGGATGATATCATGATAAACGAACTACATACACTGACCCACACGCCAGAGGAGGGGTTAATGCCTGGGAGGGTGATATCATAACAACAGAATAGATAGTACAGTAACTCCCCCCGAATGACGAATGAAAATATACTACAGAGAATTAAATAAACATGAATAGTTTTAATGTCAATAAAGTTAGAATAGGTGGAAAACACTTTTGCATTTATTTAGTAAGATAACATTTAACACCATGGCAAGTGTTATTGGCCACGTGAAACGCCTAAATGAAAATTGGCTGGAAAAATATAGTCGCCATCTTTATAAACAAAGATGAATATGCTGGCGAAGGAATAACGCTAACTTTCATAATTTTCTAGTTAAAAATACATGTTTATTATAAACTTCAGTTATCGTTGTTCTTTAGCTAGTATTATGTTGAACGAACATATACTACACTGTCCCCCCTCTAACAGACGATAATAGCATGATGAACGAACACGACTTCCCTCCACCACAAAAGGAGAAAGGTATTCTTGCGTGGACGGTCTAATGATAACAGAACATATACTACACTACCTCCCCCCCCCCCTTAAAAGATATTCTAACTAAATCGAGTCTTGGGGATTTTTCATTCTGGATCTTTCATTCTGGATCTTTGATTCTTAAAAACGGAGGAGGTAATTCCTGGGAGGACAGTCTTATGCCAACGTAACCGATACTACACTACACTGCCTATTAAAAAAGATTCCAATTTACTCAATTTGTTTTTTAATTTAAAAATGCCTAGTCACAAAAAAATGTTGTTATGGTTCTGTGGCAAAGATCAAAGTGTAGTATCTGTTCGGCATCTCAGCGATATTTAACACTTTACTAAAGCCGGAAGTAAATTGTCTCCCTTGAAAATTAAATTCTAAATAAGTGTTTAAACGCTATCATTTTTTAAATGAAATCTCTCTATCTTATTGTATTTACTTTTTTATTTACTATCGATAATTCGATTGCGTATGACATACGCAATTGACAACAGTTGACAATGGCAACAGTTGAAGAGTGCTCTATTGTTTTTACGAAGACTTTTCATCATCCCTAATGGCAGCTGGTGATTTCATTTCTCCCAAGGGCGTGTATATATTGTTACCCACGGACAGACTCTTCCGCTTCATCACTGTTTTTGTTCAGTATAGCAAAACATGCAAATGCTTGAAACTGAAAACCGAGCTGTGTAGCATCTCATGGAAGGTAAAAGGTATAACTAAAACTCCTAGGATTTCGAAATATCAAACTCTGATTCTTATTTTAAAGTCTTACACTATTCAGAAATAATTGGAGTACGATGCAAAACGGCTGACTCCTAGCATTTATATGAGTCCAAATCCGACTCCGCAACCACGACCTTCATTAAGAAAGCCTCTGCACCGAGTCGGTTTGTATGCAAAGCAGATAGACAAAACACTTCGAAGAGACAGATTATTACACCCCAATACATAAGCATATGACTGTGGTCATTTATGTCTGAAATTATTTCATATTTGATCTAGTAATTGTTCTGTATTCAAAAAAGGATACCAATGATTTCGTCAATAACGTTTTTATGATTGGAAATCTCATTAGTTTGTTAGACCGGGGGATGATTTGACGTACAATCGCAAACGTTCGCGATACCTATAGAACATTTTTTTTAAATTTTAATACAAAAAAATCGATTAGAAAAATTTAAAAATGTTTTTAAATGTATAATTAAACAGACGAATTTTTTTAACAATGTTTGCATATATATATATATATGTATATATATATATATATATATGTATATACACATATATATATATACATATATATACACATATATATACATATATATATATACACATATATATATATATATACATATATATATATATATATATATATATATATATATATATATAGTAGAATGTTGGCTCCGTGAAGGTTGTGTTGCTCTAGTTATGAGATCTTGAGTAACAGAGCACAATGCAATCAGAGCAAGAATAAAGTGAAGAAAACAACAACAATTTTAGCTCGTTTGCACTATGAATTTTCATCCAGATGGCCTAAAAATGTTGGTTTTAGTTGTGTTCTCTTTTAAATGTCCATATACATCTATATATAGATTATATATATATATATATATATATATATATATATATATATATATATATATATATATATATATATATGATATATAGATAGATAGAT
The DNA here is from genome assembly GCA_963556195.1 of Sepiola atlantica. Taxonomy (NCBI): domain Eukaryota; kingdom Metazoa; phylum Mollusca; class Cephalopoda; order Sepiida; family Sepiolidae; genus Sepiola; species Sepiola atlantica. Next base: position 109,723,116 of record OY744526.1, on the reverse strand, counting down.
AGATAGATAGATAGATGTATATGTATATATATAGAGACAGATATGTGTGGGGGGGGGTGCAACAGGAGGTCCCCAGGGGATGATGGAATTACATATGAATTAATAAAAGCTGGTGGAGATATGATGATTAAACCATTGGCAACTTTGTTCATTAAAATAATCACGACTGAGACAACACCAGGTGACTGGTCTAAGATGAGTAAAACGCCAATACACAAAAAGGAGGCAGACTAATAGCTAAAAACTACAGAGCTATTTCGCTGTTGTCAGTACCTGGAAAAGTCTTTTATAAAATCTTGATCAGCAGATACCAATACATAATCGAAGAGTCAATGGGCCAGTCACAATTTGGCTTCAGACCAGACAAAGGAAGAACTGACGCCATATTTATAACAAGACAAATTATAGGAAAAGCAAGTTTCATTGCATTTTAACTTCGTTGACTTCAATGCTGCCTTTGACACTGTATGGGGGCGCTCTGGATAATGTTGTACTAATTGGAGCTCACTGATAATACGTTGCTATTATACAAAACCTCTATGAGGACACAACATGTGCAGTTAATACTGGAGGGCAACTCACTGATTCGTTTCTAGCGAGAGTTAGAGTGAGGCACGGCTGCATAATGTCACCAAATCTATTGTACGTATTCCTGACATACGTAATGAATGAGATTACATGTTTGGACAAATATTTTCAATTGGGGTTGAATATGTAGATGATACCACACTCATATCTGCTACTTTTGAAAAACTTAGAATTTGAACCCCGGAGCATGAAAAATCCTGTGAAAATGTGGCTTGAAGATTAATCGTTTTAAATGTGCAAGTATGTCATTAGTAGCTGATGAAGATAAACGATAAATTAATTCCAAAAGTTATAGAGGTCATGTTACTTGAAAGTCTAGTTCCCAATAGTGCTTCAGATGTCTTGCACAGAATATCCATGACGTCGCAGGCCTTTGACCGTTTCAGAAACGCAATATGGATCTCTAGAGACATGTACAGAACCCTTAAGGTTAGATTGTATGAGACACTCATTCTGCGAATAGCCATATACGGTTCAGAAGCATGGACTACTGGTAAACAAGAAGTCAGATGTGTTTGAGAGAAAATGTCTTAGGATAATCCCCAAGATTACTAGGAATAACAGGCTTAGTAATATTTGCATACACGAAGCGCTGGGCATGACGGAAACTATCGAAGATGTGGTATCGGCTAGGAGACTTCGATGGTTTAGTCATGTTGCTAAGAGTAGTGGGATGATAAATGCCAGCTACACAAAATATTTCTAAAACGCAAGACCAAGAAGAAGCCAACTAAAAAAATGGTCCGACAGCATAACAGAACAGTGGGGTGTTCGTCTTCAAACAGCCGAGAAATATGCAATTCAGAGCCATAATGTTGTGTTTAATTCAAGGAGTCGACGTTAAGTCTTATGCAATTACAATAAAACAATGTGAATATATATATATATATATAATTTTTACACTGAAAACAGTAATATATATATAAATATATATATATACATATATATGATATATATATATATGATATATATATATATATATATATATATATATATATATATAATTCTCTACACTGAAGATAGCAAGAAACTAAAAAAACGACGTTGTCTGTAGGTAAATATACTTTAATATTTATTGATAAATATTATTAGTTAACCACTTTGAGTCAAATTAAAGTAGAGCACTGTTTGGAGTAATTTGAAATAGACATTCACTTAGCTACAAAGCATGAGTCCGAGTAAGGTCGTTGAGTTTTCTAGTCTGCCTAAATGTTTACACTGTAATGGATAAAAATATAACTTAAATTTTCCGTACTACGCTGTAATGTGTTATAGCAGTGAGGGTAGAGTGAAAGCGTGCAGATCAAAGGCTGTCTCTGTGAACCGAATTCGCGTCTTATGACTTTCTGTAATTATCACTTTCATACGCTGAAGAGAGAAATAAGCTCGAAACGACGTCATATGTAGGTAAGTGTATATACATATATATATATATATATATATATATATATATATATATATATATTATTCATGAGAGATGCGTATTTATTTCACTCCTGGTAAAGGAACTCCTCTCTGGTTTCTTTCAACCTTGTTTTATCCCTGACTAGTCGTGGGCAAGTAGGACCTATTAGACTATTGAGGTTGTCTCTCCACCGGGGTTTTGGTTTTCCTCTAGGTATTTTTGCATTGCCACTGGGTCTATCTATGTATAAAAATGAAAGAGAGAGAGAGAGAGAGACAGACAGACAGAGAAAGAGAGAAAGAGAGAGAAAGAGAGAGAGAGTGGAGTTGTCTGCGGATAAGTATCCATATAATATTAAATCAAAAAGTAACGTCGGGTGTTTACTCCGTTTAACTCCTTAACTGACAATCTCGTTCCTTTTTCACACTTCAAATCGTCTGGCTGACTTTTCGTTGTCCAGACATCAATCCATCAGCTTCTAAGTGTCTTGACCTTTGCCCTCACCGCAGTAACAGCGGTCAACACAAGGACCAGTTTATTCCTGTTTGGTTTATATGAACCCTTACATTTTCTTTCGTTGTATTCCTTAAAACATCTTTTCTTTTCTAGCCTATTATTTAAATTGTACTGTAACTTAGAAAGTGAACGCTTTTCCGTATTTTCTGATCAGCAATTCGGCCATGTTTAGTATAGGATAGGGAGTGAAACAGAGAGTAAAAAGAATTGGATGGTCTTATAGTAATCTTAATGTAAATGTGCTGTAAATAAAACTAATTATCAACGTTTGTTGCAATCTCAATATATATTTTTGTAGAGGTACGAGAGTGGATTAATGGCTACTGCGGTCTGCTTATGGATTAGACATGCCGATTACAAATCTTCTTTAATATATTGTAGTTATTTGATAAGTTGGAATATATATATATATATATATATATATATATATATATATATATATATATATATATATATATATATATATATATATATATATGTATATATATAGATTTTTATTTCATGTATCTACATAAAATGGTATAAGGAGGTATATTTTTCATTTTCATAACTTACTACAATATATACATATATAAACACACACACACACATATATATATATATATATATATATATATATATATATTAATATGCGGACACGTGTTTAGAAAGAATACGACTCAACGTGGCTTAAAATGTATTTCTTATTCCCTTTCTGAAGGTATCACATTATTGTAGAAAAAGTATTCCCAACTAGCATTTATGTAGAGTGATTTTGTTAAAAAATATCGCAAACAAAATAAACAAGTATCTATTTTTAGGAAGACACACACATATATATATATATATATATATATATATATATATATATATATATATGTAAACAAAAACAAAAGAATGGGGACATGTGTATATATTCACCGACGTTACGTCTTTTTTCAAAGAATTTCTCAAGATAAATTATTTGAGGAAAACCATAAAAGTTATTTTTTTAACTTCTTGGTGGACCAAATACGTGGAAAGAATTGTTTTATTCTTTTATTCAAGTGAACGTTAAAATTCTAAATTACGACGCAGATTGCATAGTTTACTTTTTATATCAATGTTCAGTTCTAAGTTTTGTTAAGAAAGTGCTATCAAGTAGCTAGCATTGATCTGCACACATACTTAGAAGTTTAATGTTTATATTTATTTCGAAACAACATTTCGTTACCGCCATAGATGCACAGCGGATTTTCAAATTTCAATTTGATTTTTTTTTATATCAATCATCTTGAGAAAGTCTTCGAAAAAAAAAAAAAAATATATATATATATATATATATATATATATATATATATATATATATATATATCAGGGGAGGCGCGAGAGCGCTCTATCCCTTAATAGACTTCAAAAACAGTCTATGCTAGAAATCTCATTTCTTTGATCAATCATAACTCAAAAACCAATAAACCAAATTAGTTAAAACTTTGCACAACATTTTTTGATAGGTTATATAAGTGTGTAGAAAGTCAGCATCATTAGTCAAGGCAACCTAGAGATCCAGAAAGGTCAGGCCTGATGTTGTGTTATCCGTGTGTACGTACGTACGTACGTATGTGCCACCCTGTATCTCATCAACTATTTGATGGATTAAGTTGATTTTTGGCAGAGATAGAGGTTCTAGGGTTTAGTTGATGGCATTTTTATTTCAGTTTACCATATACCTTAGTTTTCCAGAAAATTCCCCAAAAAACTTTAAAATGACCATTGTATTGAGGCATAGCTTTTACAAAAGGGTGACATTCCATGATAAATGCCAGTATACTGAAATCATATGCCCTTAATAGGGTTAAGATTAAAATTCATATACATTAAATGTACAAAAGCAAGGAAATTCCCAAATGTTTACACTTTTATTGTCATTAAGGGTATGCGAGCGTAACAGGGCTATGTATATTACTGGTAGTATTTTTTCTTCAGCGCACCTAACACACTTCATCCCCTCATGCATAGAGATTTATACTGTAGTGATATGATAATGAAATTGTTTGGTTGATATGTAGTCATACCCTTAAGTAATGACAATAAAAGTGTAAAAAATTGGGAATTTATTTGCTTTTGTACATTTAGTGTATATGAATTTTCATCTTAACCCTATTAAGGGCATATCATTTCAGTATACTGGCATTTATCATGAGGTATATATATATATATATATATATATATATATATATATATATCATAGAATTTTTTTTCATGTATATACAAATTTAATAGCATTAGGTTATATAACATATTGTACATAGATTTTCAGTATTTACTGCAATATTTGTAAATACGTGACTAGAAATTAGTAGTAAATAATGTAAATATATTTATGTTAATTAAATTAAACAGTGGTGTCCATGTTTATTTCTCAGACACATTCTTCAAGCTGAGTAATAGCTTGACGACACCTAGGGCGATCAAACGTAGACGCCTATGTCTAGTAAAATTGCCATGAATATATTTTCATATCAAATTGCGTTCGTTGTATGAATTTGAAAACTTTTCTGTTTTTAATTAAAGTTCTGCCACCGATTGATGATGATTGTATTTTACAATCGAAATATTTTGGTAGAATTTTTCAATATGTGTTTTGAGTTTATTTTTGCTAGTTGTTGATTAGCTTATCCTTTATTCCATTTTTATTTTATATATATATATATGTATATATATATATATATATATATACATATATATATATATATTCAACATACTCTTCTAACCCACCAAAATAAGTTATCCCATAACCTAGCATTATTAATTAATTAATCCAAACACATTTAGAATGTATACAAATAACATGCAAATATTAAATAAATAATTCATAAAATAAATTAAACAAGTAAATAATAATAATAAAAATAAAAAAAATAAATTTAAAAAAAAACAAATATGTAAAGAAAGTGAAGAATATATATAGATAAACAATTAAACAAACAATAATACATAGATATGTATATATATGTATATATGCATGTATGTGTATATATGTTGTATATATATACTAATATTGTTATACAGATCTCCACCTAAAAAAAAAAATTAATTATAAAAAAATAATAAAAATCCAGAGTTACTCCCCTTTATCTTATAGTAAATATATCAAGTTAATAAGTTAATTCGTTAATCTAATTTGACGAAACTCACAATTAGTAACACTTCTTTAATAGATGATAATCGATAAGTTTGATAGATCTAGAATATTTAAAATATGAGACTAATTACTTTACCTTATATAAAAATTCTTAAAATACGAAAGAAGAATAAACAAAATAAAAATATGAAGATAAAACAAAGTAAATATTCAAATATAAGCTTGATAAAAAAAAATAAAATAAAATAAAAAATAAAATATTATATATATATTATTAAAACTAACAGTTTATCGAACACCATACACCTAACCAACATTACACAAATATGTTTAAACACCAAATCATATATTTAACATAATATTAAAATAAAACTTAATTTAATTTATATTCCCTGCGAAACTGCTTTTTTTGCTGCGGTCTATATCTGGCAGCCATTTTGTTTTGTAGTATTCTCTACACAGTCGGAGAAGAAACATATTCTTCTTCTGGTTTAATTATTTTTGACAAAGGGATGTCTTTTCCCGAAATATAAAATAGTGATTTTTAATCACCCGGACATCACACGAACAGCTAAAAACACTCTTGCTGTTATGTAAGAAAAAAAAAGGAAAAATAAATAGTAAGTCTTATATCGTATTCGATGTATTGTTATTGTTTTTGTTCCTTACAACTTGCATCTTACCCGGAATTGCATTTCCCACAGCCTTTCAAAAACTTACTACTAATATATATATATGTTATTGTTATATCATGTATATACATATGTAATATTATATGGTTATACATTATCTTATGGATGGATTTTCAGTATTTACTCCAACAGAGTGCAATACGAGAGTAAAGCTTAGTATTAGTAAAATGAATATATATATATATATATATATATATATATATATATATATATATATATATATATATATATGTCAATTACGCTTACATGCTAAGGCTTGATGATTCCCTGCAGCTAAGTAACAAGGATATCTCATTGTAGCTGAATGTCATAGGAATATATTTAACATACTATATATATATACACATATATAAGTCACTTAAATCTATTTTCAGTTCAATTCAAAAATAAGTTCTTATTTTAATACATATGCATTTATTGTAAAATATTATCTGTAGATTCATTAATATATATATATATACATATATATATATATATATATATATATATATATATATATATATATATATATATATATATATATATATTTATATATGTTTTTGTGTGTTTGGCTTACCACTGAAGTAATTTATTGCGTACGATGAATTGGAAACAAGCCTCTGTTTTAGACCGTAGCTAATTGGGAATTGATAGAATATATATATATATATATATATATATATATATATATATATATATATATATATATATATATATGTTATTGTTATTATTATTATTATTATTATTATTATTATTAATAATAATTTTATACGTACATGGAAGTAATCCATATATACCTGTGTCTGGTTTCTAACTTAGATAAGGATCCAACCTTCGATCTTCATGTCAATAGTCTTGCGTTTTCCTTGCTGGATATTACACCTTGTCTTCAATCATGTACGATTTTTATCACCTAAATATGTAATGTATTTTTATGTAATTGTTTTTATTGGCGATAGCAGCGTTCGTTATTTTTAGCTTACTATTATTTCTATTGTATCACTTCCTAAGTTATTACAATGCATACAGTTGCATTATTAGTCGTCATTAACTTCATAGGACGCATTTCTCGTTAATATATAGTAATACATTTTACCTACATGACAGATATGTGCGCGTGCGTTCTAGCTACACCCACCCACACACACACACACACACACATACACACATATATATATATACATATATATATATATATATATACATATATGTATATGTGTATTGATATGGGTGTGTTTTGCTAACGCGGACGCGCACATATCCGTCATGTGACTAAAACCAACGCACACGTCTCACAGACAATGGCTAAATATTCAGAAAGTGACCTCCACTGTAGTTGAATGCGGCCATAAATGGGTGCTAACATGTAATGCTGTAAAGTTGAAGCTCCTTTCATTCAACAACATCAAGAAACCTCTTCAAGCACTGATTACTATGGTGAATAACTCCCTACATGAGAGTCAAACATTCAAACTACACGGCCTAACATTCTCAAGTAACATTAATTCGAACAACGACGTAGAAGAAATTGGCAATGCTGCGGCAAATAAATTTAGCTCTCTCTACTTTGTTATAACACTTCTCACATCTGACAATATCTATTATCGCCACAAATCACCATTCCCCTATGTAGGGAATAGTGTTGTCACTTCTAGTCTGGTGCTCCATCTACCAGTCTCTCCTTCTTAGACAAGGTCCAAAAAAGAGTATCTAATCTTATAGGTCCCTTACTATCCCTCAAACTCCAGCCCCTGTCCCGTCGCCGTAATGTGTACTCCTTGTGCTTGTTTTACAAATACTTCAATAGAGTGTGCTCCGAAGAATTGCTGATCTTGTGCCTCCTCGACGTAAATACTCTCGGCCAACCCGACAATCAGCTAAATCTCATCCATTCACTGTGAAGGTCCCCAGATTCCGGAGAGCATTCTACTCAAATAGATATGTGTTCTTTAAGCTGCCGGCCTTTAGAAACACCTCCTTGCTCCATTTTCCCCGACTGTACCTACATGTAGAAATTTAAAACAAATGTGAACGAGCATCTCGCTACACAGCTCCCAATTTCGGATGACCCCTTAAACTTCACCTTAATTCTCAGTAGCCCTTTACATCTACAGTTGTTACTTGCCTTGTTTGGGGTGAATTTAGTTTATATATATATATATATATATATATATATATATATATATATATATATATATATATATATATATATATATATATATATATATATATTGTGTGTGTGTGTATTTAGGCAGCATATTTTCATTTAGGAAAACATTATTAAATAACACGGAGTGGTTTTGTTTGATGCGATTTTTTGGATTTTTTCAATTTTCCGAATTTTTCAGTTATAAACTACTTGCCGTTATAATTCAAAAATGAGCACAAAAGTAAAGTCATAATTTGTAAAGACACTAAAACTAATACCGCGTGAAGATGATTTGGCGATTCAAATCGAAAGTACTTGCAAAAAAGAAAAAAGAATGGATCAAGAAACCCATGGATCATATTTACATCAATTTGACCGAAACATTAGATGGACAATTCGGAAAATTTAAAATAATAAAAAAAGTCGCATCAAACAAAACCACTCCGTGTTATTTAATAATGTTTGCCTTTATATATATATATATATATATATATATATATATATATATATATATATATATATATATATATATATATATATATATATCAATAATAAGGAGAATATTTTAAAGAATATTTTGAAAACCTGGACAACACAAATTATTTGTTTTAAAAATAAATTATTTATTTACTTTAAAAACTTCTTTGTGTTAAACGTAAGTACTTTCGATGTTAAACATCTTTGTCAGAAGTAGAAGCATATGTTTTTCTTCTCTTCCTCTTTCGTACAAACTTACTCGACTTTTTAACATTTTTTTTAACATTTCTTTTGGTTCCCTATTTTCTTTTTTTTTCTTTTTTCATTCATTTTATTATTACAACTAAATATTTCTGTCCATTTGCACCTCCCAAGTTTTCTTTTGCATTTGGTTATTACTATTATTATTATTATTATTATTATTATTATTATTATTATTATTATTATTATTATTATTATTATTATTATTATTATTATTATTATTATTATTCAGCTTTTTTAATTTATGTTATTTAATGACAATCACAGTAATTGCACTGACCGCCATTATTAGCACCCATAAGAAATGTGGACAGAGTAACGGCTCAGCATCTCAGATGATAAGTAAGTGGCTTAACAATTCTCAGGAGGGGTTCTCTTTACTACGGGACTTTCGTTACTCCAAATATTTTATTTCGAAAATACTAAAAGGAGTATTGAAACATTTAAGTCCAAAATTACACTCCAATTTACACATACAAGTAAGAATATATATATATATATATATATATATATATATATATATATATATATATATAGAGAGAGAGAGAGAGAGAGAGAGAGAGAGAGACAGACAGACAGAGAGAGAGAGAGAGAGAGAGAGAGAGAGATAGAGAGAGAGAGAGACAGACAGACAGACAGACAGCGAGAGAGATATTCATATATATATATATATATATATATATAGTGTGTAGATTTCAATTTTGTGTTGAGAATCTGAATAACAGAGCTCAATGTAATTTAAACAGAGCAAAACAGAATTATAAAAAGAAAAACTATACACACATTAAGGTTGTACACATTATAACTTATTTCGACCCCTTTAATTAGGTCTCCTCAGATGTATAAACAACCACGTCAAAAAAACAAATAATATATATATATTGGGTTGGTGCAAAAACAATGGCGTTTTTTGACGTTCAACTTCAAAAGACCATAACTTATTTTATACTAAACTTTATTAATAAGAATGAAAACCATTAGAATCAACACATGTTTGCCAACGGGTAACAAGTTTACTTATTCCATTATCATGAAAATCCGGAGTTCTGGAAGCGATGAAGTCATTGAAGGCTGATTCGGAATCATCTCGGTTTTTGATTCATTTCTCGCGCAGATAGTTGTAGAGATGCTTGAAAAAGTGATAATCGGTGGGCGAGAGGTCCGGTGAATATGGCGAATGAAGCAGAGTCTCGTAGCCCAATTCGTTCAGCTTCTGCAGGCTCAGTTGTGCAACGTGCGGACGAGCGTTGTCATGGCGGAGAATTGGTCCCTGCATATTCACCAATCTCGGGCGCATACGTTGGAGCTTCTGGTGCATTTCGTCAATTTGTTGGCACTACTTTTCCGCCGTAATCGTTTCGCACGGATTCAAGAAGCTATGATCGATGAGACCTGTTTCAGACCACCAAACACTCACCATAATCTTTTTTTTTGTGCAATTATGGCTTCGGGAAGTGTTTTTGAGCCCTTCCGACATTCAACCACTGTGTTGAACGTCGTCGATTCTCATAGAGGATCCACTTCTCATCACACGTCACAATTCGGTTGAGAAATGGGCAGTTTCTCTTTCGCAGCAAGAGCGTAGAATACACCTCAAAATAACGATTTTGTTTTATTATCGTTCAATTCGTGCGCGCATCCATTTATCCAGCTATTTTTACATCCCTATTTGCTTCAAATCGCGAACGACGGTTGAGTGGTCGACCTCGAGTTCATCAGCAACTTCTCGTGTGGTTTTGCGAGGATCGGCTTCAATTAAGGCTTTCAGATCTTCGTTATCAACTGCAGTCGGCCGGCCTTGACCGTCTTCATCTTCGAGACTCTCGCCACCATTGCGAAATTTCGTGAACCACCTTTGTGCCGTACGTTCGTTAGTAGTTCTTAGGCCAAACACATCATTGATGTCACGGGCTGTCTCGGTAGCTTTTCAGCCTAGTTTGAACTGGAACAAGAATATCGTGCGGATTTCAATGTTGTCCATGCTGTCGAAAAGCCTGCAAAAACAATACATGAAGTGAGTAAAAATGTAAACGAATAAGACGATTCGGTGGAGCAAAAACGCGCTTTAAGATGAGATACAACAACGCTATATTTATCAATGAATTAACCCAGAAAGCATATATAAATATAACATATGTGAGAAAACGCCATTGTGTTTGCACCAACCTAATATGTACTCTTTTACGAAAATAATATAGCGTGTCGAAAACCGATCACAACGATGGCAGAACTTCGTTAATTTTACTTCGAATTGCTTCCATATCAACACTATTCTGCAGATCTGGCTCTCAGCGACTACTGGATGTTTGCCACCACAACAGAATGCACCCGATGAGGAAATTTGGTTCCGTTGAAAACGTAATATTTGAAAGTGAGGCGTATTTTTAGCCCAGAGGCCATATGCTCTATAAAAAAAGAGATCGAATTATTAGAGAAGCGTTGGAACAAGTGCATCGCCCTAGAAGAAGAATAAAGTTTTATTTTGCCTTAAAGGGCTAATAGTTAGACTCAGGACTTATTGCTCCCTTTTTCACTTACTGTACCAACATGCAGAAATTTGAATGTACGACTCCTCACTAAAAATGCCACTATTGGTATGAACCCCAATTCACAGTAGCTCCTTACATCTCAGTGGAAATGTACCATTTTTGGTTGAATGTAAGTAAACACATTTTATTAATATTATTATTAGTATTAGTAGTAGTAGTAGTATCTTCTTGATAATATATATATATATATATATATATATATATATATATATATATATATATATAGAGAGAGAGAGAGAGAGAGAGAGAGAGAGAGAGAGAGAGAGAGATAGAGATAGAGATAGTAATAATTAGTAATAATGAGATAGCTGTCAGTGACTGTCCAAACATTTTACAGAAGATGAATTGAACATTAAAAGAAAGAGTATATATATATATATATATATATATATATATATATATATATATATATATATATATATGCAAGCTTATATGTCGAACGTCAAATTGTTCTTTCTGTCTGTTTGGTCTTTGTACGAACCCAACACAGCGCCCTCTTTCAGGTTCCAAGTTTCTTACTTATTTCCGGTAGAAACGTACAACTTGTTCGAGCGACCTTTCAGACTGGACCGCGCTAATGGAACTGAACTCTTTCGAGAAAATGGGCTCTCGCTGGGGGGAGACGGTCGCCGGTGAAAAGGGGGGATGTGGTAGGGGGGAATTGAGGAGGGGGCAACGTTGATGTGTCATCGATCGAATGTAACCGCCAAATATTATTGAAGATGTTTCTCGGATTATTATTTTCCCCCCTTGTTCCCCTTTATTGTGTGCGCGGTCACTGTTGTATGAAGTAGTTTATCTTTCGTTACATGTATGATAGTTCTTCTTGGTATGCGAAATAGAAACTGTATGCGCCCATCCGACACAAATATGTGATAGTTTGTATGCAAGGTTGTTAGCTAAGATTACAGGTATATGTCTTTATTTAGTTAGAAATATATAAATGATTATTCATAAAATGTATACACAATATCTTTACTCATAAACATGAAAATACGACGACACAACTACATTATCAGTAATACCAGGTAATTCTTTTTTTTGTATCAGTCGATCTACTGTTCACATCTTAGATGTTAGTTTCACCAAGTTTCGGCCGATGAAATCTCCAACCTTCTTCGTGTGCGTCTTATCGAACTCAGGAATCTTCATGTCGAACTCGTGAAACTGTACAGAAACTAAAACGAACCATTTATTTAACCCACGGCGGTAGATTGAGCTTGCTCCATCAAGTATGACCGAGCAGAAGTCTTAAGAAATGTGTAATTGTATTCTAAGTATTGCGCTTATTGTGAATTGAACCTTCAATCCGCTGAAGACTTTCACTACGAACTGATTATTAGTTAACGCTTATCTTTGTGACATTAGTTGTTGCTAACATAACAATTCCAGAGTTCGACAAGAATAAGGCGAAAGGAACCAGCGTGCAAAACGTTGTGAAAATAATATCCGAGATGAGAACAGTATTCTAAATTATCCAATTCAAAATTACCAATCTTCATCGAAAATATATACCGATACACCAGGTAATTATATATTAAAACGACATCTTAGAATATATATATAATTTAAAGGTCCCATTTCTTTTGTAAAAAAAAACAATATTCACTACCTTTCTCTTCCCCTCTGTATATATATATATATATATATATATATATATATATATATATAACCATATACTATATATATAAGTATATATATATTATATATATATATATATATATATGTGTGTGTATATATATTATATACTATATATGATTATATATCTATATTATATATATTTATATAATTATATACTATATATAGTTGTATATATTTTATATATATATATATATATATATATATATACATATATATATATTTTATTTTTAAATACAGATTTTAATCAGACATGGACCAGTGGTTTCTGACAAGAAAAGGGTTTTAAATCCCCGATTCCATCTTCTTCAGCATAGTCTGAAATAGTAAATGATAGAATTTCTTCAAAAAACATTTATAACCGTTATAAAACGCTATGGACAAAGAATTTGAAATGAGGGGCCGGCCAGACGCTAGGTCAGAAAAATAACCGTTAAGTAAGAGATTCTATATTTAGAAGTAAAGAACCCGAGAGAAAGAAAAGAAGAAAGAAAGAAAGAAAAGAGAGAAAGAAAGAAAGAAAGAAAGAAGGAAGGGAAAATAAATCAAAATGAATTTAAATTTATAATAATAAAAAAAATTATTAATTAAAAGTAAATAAAATATTATTTATTTATATTTATATTTAGAGCATAGTATAAGGTACGTAACTCTAATTAATTAAATTATCTAAGAAGGGGAGGTAACTATTTATTATTATATAAAAAATATATATGTATATATATAAATCACGATGGTTTCAATTAATAAATGTCAAATTAAAGTAAAAATATATAAATATAAATAAATATATGAATAAAAATCAATATATAAATAATATATAAATAAAATATAAAAAATCAATATATAATTAAAATATCAATATATAAATACAAAAATCAGTATATAAATTAATAAAAAAATCAATATATAAATAAAAATTCGATATATAAATAAAATCAATATATAAATAAAAAATCCAAAAATCAATATATAAATAAATAAATCAATATATAAATAAAAATAAAAATAAAAAATCAATATATAATCAATATATAAAAAAATCAAAGAATAAATATATGCATACGCACACGTATGTGTACACACACACACACACACACACACATATATATATATATATATATATATATATATATATATATATATATATATACATATGTATGCATGTATAAATAAAAAATCAATATATAAATAAAAAATCAATAATCAATCAAAAATCAATATATAAATAAAAATCAATATATAATATGAAAATATTATCCTTTATATTTGCTGAATGAAACACTAATGTTTAAAAAAAAATCAAATAATTTTGGAGCGAGGAGCGCGGACCGATAAAACCACCGCTCTTTTGTCCCAAATGGAGTTGCTCCCGCTCACCTCCCGCTGAATATAAAATCAGCCCTCCTCTCCTTCGCTCCAGCAAAAAGGAGCGTGCTCCTGGAGCGCGCTCCTTTTGGGAGGGCTCCGTAAAGCCCTGTATATATATATATATATATATATATATATATATATATATATATATATATATATATATATATATATATATATATATATATATATATATATACATACATATATATACATATATATATATATATATATATATATATATATATATATATATACTTGTATATATATATATATATATATATATAGAGAGAGAGAGAGAGAGAGATAAAGAGATAGAGAGAGAGAAAAGGAAAAAAGAAAAATCAAAATTATTTATATATTCATTGACGTTTCGTCTTCATTTGAATACTTCCTTATTTGCACATAAAGAGGAATCCTCCTGAGTAATACTTGACATAAAGACGAAATGTTGTTGAATATAAAAATAATTTTCGTTTATATTTTTATTTTTCCATCACGTTGGAATATTATTTCCATATTCTTTATTATATATATATATATATATATATATATATATATATATATATAAAATAAGAATATTAAAAGATTTACTTATAATATAATAAAAATAAAGGTAAGAACATTTACATTCAAATTATATATTAATAAATATATTTAAATATCTATATAATTATTTATATATTTAGATGAATTAAAACAATGAGTAATAATAAAAATACTACCAACAATAATAATAATAATGATAATAATCATGATAATAAGACGAATTATGACAATAATAATTATAATTACGACTATATGACATAGCAATAACATTGAGATACTAATAGAATAAAGATAATTAAAACAAAATATATCAGAAAATACAAAAGAAAGCCCATACATAGACAAACATAGACAAATACACACACACAGCAGTATATATATATATATATCGTCGAAAACATCAACACGAATTTTAACTTGACTGCTATAAATATGTTACAGTCGGGGAGGATTATACGAAAAAAGGACAGAAAAAGAATATGCTCATAAAAGGGTGTTTATCACCGAAAGTACTCAAGTTTTTAAAGTAAATAAATAATTTATTGTAAATAACATAAATAATTTGCGTTGTCCAGGTTTTCAAAATATTATTTTTTAAATATTCTCCTTATTATTGCCATTTTTGCAACGTTTCAATGTGTGACTTTTCAACAATATATATATATATATATATATATATATATATATATATATATATATATATATATATATATATATATATATATATATATATTCGCAACCATGAAGGGAAGACGAATTTACTGGTTCAAGATTAAAAGTTAAACAAGTAAAGGAGAAAAAAAAAGAAAGTATAGAGCTCAATATACCGGATAGAGCAGATAGCTAGATAGAAGGATGAAAAGGACTTAGAAAATCTACGAAGGTAGATCTTTTTTCAATTTGCTCAATGCAAGGTATATTCCGCAAAAAAGCAATTTATTTAATTAATATTTTCCTTAAGCCAGGCTTTTCAAAGATCAAAATCTCATCATCAGAGGAAATTGCTGGGATAGATAAGTTGGCGAAAAGCCAAGATTTAAAATCTGAAAAAGTAAAACAAAGATGGTGGGGAAAAAACAGGCAAAAAGCTGCCGGAATGCAAGCAAGTGTCCGATTGTAAAAAAATCCGGTGTCAAAAAGTCCAGCGGAGAAAGTGGTTTGTAGGTAGGCCGTTAGAAGGCACGAGAAATACATTAAAAGTTTTCAAAGTTAAACTCCAGAAACCACTGTCTTCAGGTGCGGTCAAATAGATACAATCCAGAGGGTAAAAAGTCACATAGAGGGTTCGTTTGCGGATGCAACAAGGGTCAGTCATTTTTGAGGTGGGAAATATTAGCCATATTAAAAAGTTTTTACCGTAAGAACTCTGACTAACATATGTATGGGCTAAGAGTTTATGTTCGGAACACCCTCCCCTTGTCTAGAGAACATAGGTTAGAATCAGATGAACAAGACTACACTGGACTCGAATGCAATAATACATGTATTAGGGGATTTTAATGCACACCACAGTGACTGGTTGGGATTCTTTAGCGTTACTGATGCAGCTGGGAACTCTACTTTTAATTTCTCCTCAGCTCACGACCTCTCACAGACTGTCACTTTTCCGATCCGCCTTCCTGACCGTGCGAACCAGCAAGCCTCACCTCTAGACCTGTTCTTGACCTCACTACCCGAGGCTTTTGTGGAGAATGCCCATAGCCCGCTCGGAAACTCTGATCACGGTGTGGTAATAATATGTATCACCTTAAAAAACTCTTCCAAAAGCTGAAGAGCGATTGCTCAAAACGACGAGAAATTATGAGCAGGCTAATTTTGACTCCCTCATGGATCACATCAGCGACGCCCCATCGAGTGAAACCTTCTCACTCCCTGCTGGTCAGTGTACACATGAGCTAAACGAATGGGTAAAAGCAGGCATTGATGCGTATGTTCTTACGCGAAAATTCTTCGGCAAACCCCACTCTCCTCAATGCTTCACCTGAGAATGTGCAGCTGCTATTGCAGAGAGGCAGAAGGCTTTCCGAAACTTCGGCCGCCATCAGTAAACTGCGAATAGACAACAAATTATAGAGGAAATAAATGATTTTAAAGTAGTGATAAATGGAGCTAAACGAAGGTATACAGATATAACCAGAAAACGCATTCAGTCACAGAAACTAGGTACTCGTGATTTCTGCAAACCTACAATAGTGTGATGAACAATGGACAATCGACAATTCCCCCGCTATCAATCACAACGATGTTGTTTGCACGGAAATTTAGGAGGCTGAACTACTTGTCCAACCTTTAGCCGTAAACTTTACTTTGGACTCAGCAAACCACCACTCCATAAATATCTATTGCTAACTGAAGCCACACTTGTGCACCTAGTCATTATCCCATCTTCTGCCCGAGACATCATTAAAACACTTGACACCTCCAAAGCCTGTTGGCCTGATCTTATACCAGTAGTAGTAATAAAGAAATGATCTGCTGAGCTGGCCCCTGCCCTCTCCAAACTCTATAACAGAGGCCTTTCTGATTTTGTTCTCTGATAGGTTGAAAATTACCTCTGTGATACCAGTCTTCAAGAATTTTTTAGATAAAACTGATGCTCTTAACTAAGATACATACATTGAAGACATTGCCAGGGCTGCTGCAAAGAAGGTGCCCCCTTCTACAGAGCTAGTAAACCTCTCACACCTGACATTATCCTATATCTCTATAAAGCCACCATCGCCCATGCATGGAGTATTGTAGCCACATCTAGGCTGGGGTATCATCCACTAATCTCTCATTACTAGACAAGGTCCAAATAAGAGTCGATAACTTGATAGGTCCCTCACCATCCACCAAGCTCCAGCCCCTGCCCCATCACCGCAATGTTGCTTCGTTGTGCCTGTTTTAAAAGTACTTCAATGGATTCTGCTCTGATGGGCTTGCTGCTATGGTACCAAAACGACGTAAATCCACTAGACCAACTCTACAATCTGCCAAATCCCATCCATTCACTGTAGAGGTCCTCAGATGCCGTAGAGCTTTCTACTCCAAAAGCTTCTTTCCTGGTGCTGCTAGACTCTGGAACTCCTTCCTGCTTCCTGCTTTCCTGACGCTACTGACATGCAGAAATGTAAAACTAATGTATTCAGACATCTTGCTGCGCAGCTCCGAATTTAGGTTGACCCTCCAAAACGTTCACCCTTTTTCTCAGTAGCCTTTTACGTCTACAGTGGCGGCCTGCCTTGTTTGGGGTGAACTATGTTAAAAGAAACAAAAAATTCCCTTGCATTGTCGCTAAAAAAATCCATTAATCCGACTAACTTTCCTTTTCTTTTCATGGGAACTTTTCAGTGTTTGTATAAGGCATTCGAGACGGAGCACTTCGTAACAGATGTATACACTTTTGACTTGTAGGTATTATATATATATATATATATATATATATATATATATATATATATATATATATTCAATAAATATCAATTTATAGATTTATTCAACAATTAGTGTTTTAAACTGTTGGTTCTCATTTTTTTAATTCATGTCTTGGAAGAAAATATGTAATTGTTCTTCAAAAAACTCCTTTGTCAATTGTATGCGTTTTTAACAGTCTTTATTTCCATCGTTGTGCCCTATTTGTACGTTCGATATAATTGTTTTGTAATCTATTTAAAGTGGATTGTAGTTATCATAGCCTTTCCCTCGCTCAACCTCACCAATTACTGTATAACTGAAGTATGTCTGCACTCTGGTCGTAATACTATGTTTTAACTTTGTGTCTATTCCTTTTTCTAATGATGAGACTTGATATAAATAAAGATCAATATCTTCTCAGAAACGATCGTACACATTTTTTTTTGTTTATGTTGAATTCTTTTAAAATACGTAAATGAATGTCTTGAATGTATTTACTTCGTATCTATAGTATATAAATATATATATATATATATATATATATATATATCAAGCAAATTCATTGTAAAAATATAGTTAATAAAACTGAGGAAAAAACAAACCTAAGTCTGTGGGGCAATACTAACTCAGTCCTAAATTCGTTACATAACATACAAGAAAAACACAGATGCAAATTCATACAATTAGACATAGTAGACTTCTACCAATCCATTACAAAATACACCTTAAATAAGGCCTAAACATTTGCACTTTCACACACAAACATCAGTCAACTAGAAAGGTACAAAATACTACAAGCAAAACAAACACTTCCCTTCTTCGAGGGAAGGGTTTGGGTTAATAAATCAAACCCAGAGGACCCATTTGATGTTGCAATGGGGGCCTACGAAAGTGCAGACATCTGCGACTTAGTCGGCTTGCTTATATTAGATACACTCCAAAATAAATTCCCAGACCACTTCGTTGGTCTCTATAGAGATGACGGACTTTGCCTGTCACGCAACCACAACGGAAACACAGATAGATTTAGAAAAGAATTAACAACACCTTCCATAATCTCGGCTTCAAAATCACCATTAAAAGAAATTTAGACCAAGTAAACTTCCTAGATACCACACTGAACCTTAACAACAATACACACACACCTTTCCACAAACGCAATGAAACACTCCAATACATACACAAGGGATCCTGTCACCCCACCCTCTTTAAAAATGTAGTCAATAATATCAGCCAAAGCATTTCAAACCTCTCATCCAGTCCCGAAATTTTCGACCAAGCAGCACCATATTACAACAAAGCGCTCCGCGACGGCGGGTTCAGAGAAGAGATCTCATACACCCCCACACGAGACCAACCACGAGGGACCCGCAATAGAAGGAGATCGGTGATCAGGTTTTCCCTGCCCTATTCCACCAATACCAAGACAAAGATAGGCCACCTTTCCTCAAATTACTCGACAAACACTTTCCACCCACAAGTGACCTATACAAACTTTTTAACAGAAATTATGTTATGGTCAGCTATTCTACTGCCCCTTCAATAAGAAAAATTATCTCTGCGGAACCCAAAGCAATTACAAACGCAGGCTGCTCATGCCAAGACAAAAACAGCTTCACCCTAGAGGGAAATTTAAAAATCGATTCCTTAGATCCAGCAATTTCTTTATTAAAATTACTCCGGACTGTCTAAAAGAATTTTAACTAGATTTCAACTAACGGTGTTTCCTTTCAGAACGCACACGTTCAAACCCAAAAACAGTAACGGCTAATGATACAAATTCATAAAATTGGCTCACGGGAATTACATAGAAACCTTTTTATTTTTATTTTTATTATATTTATTTATTTTTTTATTATTTTTTAATCTTTGTTTTTATTTTTATGTTTTAATTTCAAATTTTATTTTAATTTTAATTTCATTTTAATTTTATTTTGTATTCCCTTTAATCTTATATAATTATATCGCTCCAAATCTCCTCCGGTTTTAAATCTCAACAGTTTCATTACACTAAATTAAAATTCAAACTAACATACATAACACACTGAGCAAATAACGCGTCCCAACGAGAGTGTCATGTGACTTCACATTTCCAAAACAGATGACAAAAGAAGCTGAAGAAAGCCGGATTGCTAAGACTTTCCGAGCTTGAAACCGACGGTACGAATGTTGTACTAATTTTTCTGTACCAATATATATATATATATATATATATATATATATATATATATATATATATATATATATAAAGGGGTATATGAACTTAAGGAAAATTTAACTTGAATAAATTGCCTTTTTGCGGATTATACCTTGCTTTGAACTTTTGAATTGAATTTTGATTTGGCTTTTGCTTTCTCTAATTCCTTTCCACTCTCCTTCATTTATATATATATATATATATATATATATATATATATATATATATATATATATATATATATATTCTGACCCCATTTGTTGTTGTTGAATCATTTTCAACTGCTCGCTATACGCGCTCGCTGATTTTTCGTTTATAGATTTAAATCCCTCCTAATTATCATGTGGATTCTCGCCGGCTGAGGGGAAAGATACCCGACTGCAAATCTATTGAGATTTGTAAAAACCGGGTTCAAGCCCTCCGACTGACGTGAATTAACATCCCTACCCTGAAGATTGCGGAAGCATGAAGCATCGATATATGTAGGTAAAAATAATTAATATTTACTTTGATATATATATATATATATATATATATATATATATATATATATATATATATATCCATATATATATATATATATATATATATATATAGTTATATATATATATATATATATATATATATATATATATATATATTTGTGTTTTAACTTATTTTAAAGGGGGGGTTTCTTGTTCAAATAGTCGGTGTTGACTGCTCGAAAATGAATTCAAAATTAAGGCTCGCCCATGGCCAGGACTTGAAAATCGATGAAAAATCACAAACTAAATCTATACACTGATAGAACATTACATATTCGCATGATTGTTGACCTATATTGTTGTCGTTTCAATCAGTGTATTGTTTAGTTTTCGATTTTTTATCGATTAAGTCCTGGCCATGGGCGAGCCTCTATTTTGAATTCATTTTCGAGCAGTCAACACCGACTATTTGAACAAGAAAACCCTCCTTTAAAATAAGTTAAAACACAAATAAAATCATCCAGGTAGGTAGATGAGAGACTTCCTTTGCTTTTGCTAGCATTTATTTGTTGCACATTTACTTTTTCACCTGTTTTTCGTTACGTTGATTATAGTAAAACATTTCTGTATATGTGTATACACATGAAATCATATATATATATATATATATATATATATATATATATATATATATATATATATATATGAGAGAGAGAGAGAGAGAGAAAGAGAGAGAGACAGTAACAGTAGTGCAGTATTAGTGCAGTTCCAACGAGAGAAACATATATATGTAAAGGAGTACGGCTACCAACATTTGTAAAATGTTATTTTCGACATTTATTTATTATTTTGTACTTTCATAATTTTATATGACGCGTTTCAAGCGGTGGTCCGCTTTCATCAGATATGTAAATCCATTGTGGATGTACATATCTGATGAAAGCGGAGCACAGCTTGAAACGCGTTATATTAAATTAAAAATGATAAAATAACACAATAATAAATAAATGTTGAAAATAACATTTGACAAATGTTGGTAGCCTTACTCCTTTACACACACACACACACACACACACACACACACACATATATATATATATATATATATATATATATATATATATATATATATATATATATAATGTATCGCTTCTTTCTTAAGACATAGTAAGTACTGACCGTCTCCAATTTACTCACCTGTCGGGACAATCTGTCGTGTAGTTTGTTCTTGGAAGATAACGTCACAGAAGCTGTGGGAGTGCACGGGTCAAGTCCTCGCACCAGCTGAGACGAAATGGTCAGACGCCAGACACGTGTTGACAACTTCCGTTTTAATTTCATTCATCAAAGTCACTGAAAGCAAATAGATAAAAAAGACAAAAAACAAGAACTAATGAAACCAAGCAAGAAAGAATGAATGACAGAAGTACAGACTCTTACCAACAACCATTTCTTCATCTTCTTTTTCTAATTCTTCTTCTTCTTTTTCTTCTTCTTCTTCTTTATCGTCTTCTTCTTCCTCGCTTCGCCTCTCCTTCACTCCCATCTCATAAAACGACACATTTTTGTGTGTACGCGTCTGTTATCTCTTATCATAACATTCCGAATTGTAAAATCTGTTAATATGGTGTTTGGTTGGTCCGTTAGACGGCGGTGGTGAGACTAATCTTTCTGTTGTTCATGTCGAATGGAACTGACTGACGACAGCGTAATTGTCGGTACCGTCCAGACCAGTCGTATAACGAGTGAACTTTGGTTAGTGTTATTCGATAGTATCTTTACCGGCGCTTTTTACCCCGTCTATTTGTGGAAAAGCAGACTTTTAACTGATAGGTTTAATGACACCATGTCTACCCCTTTTAATTGGTCAAATAGTCTTTCTTCGGACGATCCTACTTCGTCTCGATGTTGGTAGCCTTGTCCAAGAGAATACATATTTTAAGCTAACAGATTCGGTAGAATTGTTTATTTTTTTATTTCGTGATTTTTTAGAAATCGTAAACATATTAACTACTGAGAATGTATTCTTTATTTTTACAAACTATTTTCATAGTAAAGAAAAATAAGAGATCACAGAATGCTATAGTTTGATTGAGCCATTGCGATTATTTACAACAACTAGTAAAATATATGTTCAAGGATGGGTTATAGTAATTCCAAAAACAAAATAGTTTTGCACTACTTTTATATCCTCTTACGAAGATTCAATAGGATAATGCTACAAAACCTTATGTCTGGAATACTTATCTCCGAAATAACGGCTTATACTTAAGGTATTTAAAAAAAAACGTGAAACTTGTTATTCGGTGTCGAATCGCTATTGATTAAATTCCAGGCAAATCTCAAATATTGCAATTTCAAATGAGAGGTCGTGCCCATATTATAACCCCTTTAAATTACTGAAAAAAAAATTCAAATTTAGAAACAATTCATAGATATCAACTTTTTTCAGAACAATCGGAGGTATCCGAATCTTCGAAAGGAACTTCCACTCACTGTTACTCGTAAACATGAAAGTACATTGAAATGAATACAGCCTACTGTGAGGCCGGATGTGACGTCACGGGCGGGACTACAAATAGACCCGAGGAATTAGGTTCGAGAACTCATTTCGTAGACAGTAAACCTGGCGACGAGGTAAAAAAAAAAAAACCCGAAACTGAACAACAACTGAAATTTAATTTCTCGAAGCAAACAGCGACGAGTAATCAAAACAACAACTGAAATTTAATTTCTCGAAGCAAACAGCGACGAGTAATCGAAACAACAACTGAAATTTAATTTCTCGAAGCAAACAGCGACGAGTAACCGAAACTAAACAACTGAAAAAAAAAAAAAAACCCGAAACTGAACAACAACAACAACTAATATTTAATTTCTCGACGAAAACAGCAACGAGTAACCGAAACTAAACAACAACTGAAATTTAACTTCTCTAAGCAAAACAGCGACGAGTAACTGAAACTGAACAACAACTGAAATTTAATTTCTCGAAGCAAACAGCGACGAGTAATCGAAACAACAACTGAAATTTAATTTCTCGAAGCAAACAGCGACGAGCAACCGAAACTAAACAACTGGAAAAAAAAAAAAAAAAAAAAAAAATGTAACTACTGTGGATTAAAGAACCACTTCGAGAAAACGTGCTTGAGGAAAAAGAGCGATAGAAAAAAAGAATCAAACCTATCAGGCGAAAACAAACGTGTCCAACCAGTATCAACGAAACTGGAATCAGACAACCAGACATGGGTCTTCCAAATAGATCACATTAGTGTGGCAGGAAGCGAAGTCGTCCACATTGACGACGTACCCGTCACAATATTAATAGACTCTGGAGCAGATATCAATCTCATTGACGGCAAAACTTTTTCGGGAATCCTTAATTTACGACCGAATTTGACATTAAAACAAACCAATTGTAGACCAAAAGCCTATGGGAACACACCGATACCTCTAAAAGGGGAATTTTTTGCTACGCTAACAAAGGGGCACAGGAGAATAGCCCACAAGATATTTGTTACTAAGGCATATCAAGGGGGTAACATATTGAGCAAACGGGCCAGCATTGAACTAGGGTTCATTACCACCCCACAAGTGAAATCACTCCATACAAACAGTATCCCACAATCAACAAAGGACATTCTCAAACAACATCTACCCTCATTAGAAGGGTTAGGAAGAATGAGAAATTTTCGACTCAAAATCAAAATTGACAATAACATTACGCCAGTAGCCCAACCACCACGACGAACACCATTTCACATCCAAGAAGCGGTGGAGAAAAAAATCGAGGAAATGTTAGAAAATGATATCATTGAACGACTGGAAGGACCAACTCCGTGGGTCTCACCATTAGTAGCGGTACCAAAGCCAAACGGGGAGATAAGAATATGTGCCGACCTACGCGTAGCGAATAAAGCAGTAAAACGCACTCGCTATCAAATACCAACAGTTGAACAACTATTGAGTGAAATTGGCAACGCAAACACTTTCTCGAAAATCGACCTAAACTCCTATTATCACCAAATAGAACTAGATCCAGAGTCAAGGGACATCACCACTTTCTCTTGCAAGTCTGGGATCTACAGATACAAAGTACTAGTGATGGGAATTACATCTGCAGCCGAGGAAGGGCAGCGATTACTACAACAAATCCTCCAGAAAATCCCAAACTGCTGCAACGGGGCTGATGACATTCTAATCTGGGGAAAGGACACAAAAGAACACAACAAGACCCTAGATGCGGTATTGCGGACGTTGAGAGGAAACAACCTCACAATCGCACAGAAAAAGAGCATATTCCACAGTGAAGAACTCGAGTTCTATGGGTTTATTGTGTCCAGCACAGGGATCAGACCCACCGACTCCAAAATAAAAGCAATAAAAGAATTCAAAAACCCCGAAAATATCCAGGACGTACGTAGTTTCTTGGGGTTGATAAATTACCTCGGTAAATTTATCCCTCGTCTGGCAACACTCAGTGAGCCCTTAAAAAGGTTGACTCGTGCAAACACGGAATGGCGATGGACCAAGGAAGAGGAATCTTGCTTCCTTAAACTGAAAAATATGATAATTCAAAGCAAGCCGCTTATGCACTTCGATCCAAAGCTGGAGACATCAGTCTTGGTAGACGCCAGTCCCGTGGGACTGGGAGCAATACTGTGCCAGAACAAACTAGGAGTACTTACCCCCATCAGCTATGCATCGAGAACTCTGACCGACGGTGAACGTCGCTACTGCCAACTGGAAAAAGAAGCCCTAGCTATTGTGTGGGCTTGCGAAAAATTCCATTTTTATCTGTATGGAAAAAATTTCCTGCTAATGACTGATCATCAAGCCTTGACAACTATTTTTAATCCCAAAGGCAACCCCTCCGCACGAATATTGCGCTGGATCCTACGCTTACAACAATATGACTATACTATCAAACATATCAACGGTAGGAATAATCCAGCAGACATACTCTCTCGACAACCGATGAAATATCAAAAAACAGTATCACCAGAAGAAGAGATTGCCGAAGGGTTTATCAACGCCATCGTAGCAAACAGCACGCCTAAATCAATCACGTTATCAGAGATAATGGAAGAATCTCAACGGGACTTAACTCTCAAAGCAGTGGAAAAGGCGATACAACAAGGCGACTGGAGTAAAGAGTCAACCCAACCCTACAAACATGTGAAGAATGAGCTGACAGCCAAACGGGGTATAATTACGCGAGGATTCAGAATCATTATACCAAAAAACTTGCAGAAGCGAATCCTGAAGTTGGCACATGACACACACTTGGGTATAGTGAAAAGAAAAGCGCTTCTTAGGACTAAGGTATGGTGGCCTAATATAGACAAGGACATAGAGATCACTATAAGCCGATGTATCCCGTGTACGACCCAAGACCCGAAGAGTAACCATCGTCCAGTACATATGGCCGAGATGAAAGGTCCATGGGAAGTCCTCCACGTCGACATATGTGGACCTTTCCCTAGCGGGGATTATGTTATTGGGATGGTTGATGCAGGCTCAAGATGGCCGGAAGCATTCATTACAAAAACCACGAGAGCCAGTACAGTTGTATCAACGATCCAAAACTGCTTTTATACACACGGCATCCCCACCATCATTGTTTCAGATAACGGACCCCAATTCATATCATCCGATTTTAAGCAATTCTGTGAACAATGGGGTATCCAACATCGGAAGATAACACCTTATCATCCCCAAGCTAATGGGGAAATTGAACGGTTCTTTGGAACTATGTTGAAAGCGATTAGAGCAATGAACACTGAAGGAAGGGATTGGAGGAAACATCTAGGAGAATTCCTGATGTATTATCGAAACAGCCCTCATGCCATGACGGGGGACACACCTGCCTCTCTTCTCTTGGGTCGGGAGGTGAACATCAACCTGCCAGGACTACAAAAAAGACCTGAAAGCCAGGCCTGGAGAGCAGCTCGGCAAAAAGACAAGAAAGAGAAATACAAATTAAAGGATCGCACAGATCAGAAAAATAAAGCCAAACCATCTTACATAGAAACAGGAGAAAGGGTACTCCTAAAACAAAGTAGATATAATAAGCTAACCCCAGCTTATCATCCAACACCATGGACAGTAGGAGAGCGCAAGGGGGAATCCGCGATTATAAGGCAAGGGGATAAACGGGTGCTAAGACACACGTCACAACTAAAAAGAATCCCCCAAAACACGACCCGTCAACAAGGGGAGGATGATGAGTTCCCTTTCAGTGATGAGTTAAGGAAACTGGAAGAAGAGGAACAGACCCAAAGAAGCGACGAAGAAAAGGACCTCCCGATCGCACTCAGACGAGCAAGACGACACATAAGAAAACCCCGGAGATATGCCAGCAGCAGTTCAGGGGACGAGGGAAGCGATCCGAATACAGAGGAGGAGGTAGATGTGAGGCCGGATGTGACGTCACGGGCGGGACTACAAATAGACCCGAGGAATTAGGTTCGAGAACTCATTTCGTAGACAGTAAACCTACAATACGACCGCTTATAACAAGCAGCAGTGTTCCAAAATCAATAATGACTAGTGTATAAGTGAATTATTTTTTGTTTTAGAAAAACATTTTTTCTGAAGACGTTCTTTGATCCGAACGAAACCGGTAACATCTCTCGTTTCTTGATAATTTTTTCCTCTATCCAATTTTTTTCCCGTTGTATTTTTCCCACACAGACACACACAGACAGACACGCACACACACACATATCTATCGATATATTTATATATATATATATATATATATATATATATATATAGAGAGAGAGAGAGAGAGAGAGAGAGATGGTACTGTAGCATCAGTGCAGTTCCAACGAGAGAAACATTTGTAAAAAAACTTTTTTCAACAATTGTTTATTATTTTATTTAGCATTCTATAATTGTATGATGTTATGACGCGTTTCGAGCTTTCGTGCTCGCTCTCTTCAGGTATATTTTCCATTTTGGAAATATATATATATATATATATATATATATATATATATATATATATATATATATATATACAATCAGTAAAATAAAAGTATTAAAAAAATGCAATTTATTTAAAAAATTTAAAACAACACATAATTGATTAACTTTTCACTGTTTATGTCACTGCTATTTATTTGTATAATAAGAAACAAAACGTACAAAAATAACTAAAACAAACTGAGGAATATATGTTTGATGTACGCACCTGTCACGGGCTGAATATATCCTATACAATAAAACACTAAAATTAATCAAGTAATTTTTTTTTTTCATTTCATAAATAAAAATTTAATGTTATCGATAAACGAAGGAGTGTATACGTTGTGATCATGACTTTGTTCCCACACAGCCAGAAACGATGCCTAAATCCACTCCGTGCGCAATAGTTAGGGTTATCCCATTTGAATATCTTTTGAATATTTTGTAATGGGTATCGTATTTTACCGTCATTCGTGTATTGGTAAAATTTATTTTTTATTGATTAAATAAAAACACTTGATTCATTTTCACTATTTTACCAATGTATTATTACTGGGGTGAGTATACTCATCTATCTATTTATCTCTCTCTTTCTATCTCTCTCTTTCTCTATCTATCTATCTAGCTGTCTAACTATCTATCTATCTATCTAGCTGTCTAACTATGTATCTCTCTCTCTCTATATATATATATATATGTATATATATATATATATATATATATATCCATATCTATCCATCGCACCTGCTATGTAGTAATGCTAATTAGTTTTTTGTAGTCTGCACACTTTGTTCACGAAATAAATAAAAATGTATATAATGGGGATCGAACCCGCCAACTAACTAAGCAAACAGAGCCTCTCTCAATGAGAGTATTTAGCTTTCAATGTTTATGGAGGCAAGAAAACGATTTTGCTTTCGAATGGAAGGAATTCGACCCTTGAAAAATGTTTGTGTTGCTGGTGAAAAAGATCAGCTTAATCAAACGTCGAAACAAGCTTATCACTGATTATATATATATATATATATATATACATATATATATATACATATATATATATATATACATATATATATACATACACACATATATATATATACATATATATATATATATATATATATATATATATATATATATATATGTATATATATATCATGGCAAGGGTCGCAGAGCTCTATCTAAGTAGCATGCTTTTTATAAGAGGATACGGTAATGAGAGATGTGATAGAAAGACAACAACATACATTAAAGCTCTGCGCAACTCACATTTTAAAAAAATAATGCGGCCCACTGAAGGTAAGTTGATATATATGCAGGTTTTATCTATATTAAGTTTTCTTTATTCGCTTTTTTGTCTAATTTTTACATAGTTGTGTTTGTTTTGTTCTTCATGTTTTTGTTTTAAGATGATGGTGTGTGGTGAGGATGACGAGACTTGTCAGGGCGATTACAGAAAGATAAGAAGACTCTGAAGTTGAAATAGGCATAATTCACGATGCCGGGATCTCCTTGAAGAGGTGGACAAACGAACACCATCGCGCAGGCTCGCACTTAAAGCCGGCATGTAATTATCGGTAGTGCACGGTCCGTATTACATACTAAGGTGGGAAGTGAGAAAGAGCAGGTGCTACGTTGGCTGGATAAAAACAATGAAAAAATATCTACACTGTACACTTGTATACTATGTAGTGTTTTATATATAAGGTGGAAAATCGCATGAGAAAGTAAGTTCATGCAAAGTAGATTGCAATGTAAGTGAAGATATCATATCAAACAGATTAATGGTACGCAAATAAGAAACGAAAGCAACACCGAGAGAACATCTTAAACACAGCATTATATATTTATATATATATATATATATATATATATATATATATATATATATATATATATATAGTACATGTATTGTACTAGTTCCTATAGATGTAAATCCGTTGACACTCAACTGTTTATAAAAAAGAGCTCAATAACAAGTAGAGGTGTTCTTAAGTATACATTTTTATTTATATAAACATTATTTGTTACATATGTGCATACATGTTTCAGTTGTACCCTGCACAGAAAGTCAACCTCTTCAGACCAAAAAGGACTTAGAAGTGAGATTGATTTGGAAAACTTTCCCTTTAAATAAATCTATTTGGGGGATAGGCTATGTTTTATAAATTAGTATCGGATTACATACTTTACTTGTTAACTTTTTCAATTAGTTTCTATCTTTTTTTTTTCATTTTTATTACCTGCTGTCTTATTGTTTCCTTTTTCTATTCTATATTCCTGGTTTATTTAAAGGGGCAGTTCCGTTATTAGCTGATACACAAGGACCCCACAATAGCTATTTAACGCCTACGTTGTCGTTCTCGTTGTTGGAAGTTTTCTGTTGAACGTTTGATAAACGGGATGTCGAAAAGTTAGTGTGTAACAGTCATAAACAAATACCTTTTTTCTCTCTCTGAGAAATGTACCTGTTAAGTGATCTGGTTACACGCTGACGAATCAGCTTGCAGGGCGCATACATTCTATCTGCCCCTGAAACTACTTGTGCGACTGCAACCAACAACCAAGAAAGACACCTCCTTTTTCTCTCTTTCTCTCTCTCTCTCTCTCTCTCTCTCTCTCTTTCTTGCCTGAATCGCATATATTCTCTAGCTGAGCTATCGTCACTCGAAGATAAGCTGCTCGTAGACCTTCGGCAATCAAAGCACTTTCTTTTTTACTTTCTTCACTTGGACACTATCCTATCCTTTGCGGACCGATCCCCAACGATACTATTAGATAATACTAAATGCACCCATTTGGTTGTTACTTAAAAAGCGTTTGTTTTACATCGTGTTTCGTTTACATACTACAATATTAGGAGTTGTGCTTATTGCTCACTAGTAAGAACACCTCCTATATGTGATAGCTTTGTTGACTGGAATTTGTTCATGGAAATCGCTCCAAACAAAGGATAGAGACACTAAACAATACTATTTCAGTGTCAAACACTAGCCAATTATTCCCCCTGTGTTAGAAACATAGCATATCAAACATTCCATATGTGAGTAGAGAACTAAAGGGCAAAATAAGGTTGGTGTTGCAGTGTTTTTTTTTTGTAGAATAGCAATGTTTGTTCGTTTAGACTTTGCCAATTTCTTTATGGTATGGGTGAGAGGCTTTTAGCCAATCAAATGATAAAATTCAACATTGTCTTGATTATATAACCTATTAACTTTGTTCACCTTAACAACAAAATTCGACATTTGTTTACTAAGAGCTAGTCACTAACATATTGTCTGTCTAAGCCAAAACAGCACGAACCAACAGAAGAAGAAGAAGAAGAAGAAGAAGAAGAAGAATAGCAGGAGGAAGAGGAGGAGTAGGAGGACGAAGAAGAAGAAGAAGAAGAAGAAGAAGAAGAAGAAATGATTTACAATATTGCAATTGGATTTAATATCAAGTTAAAAGTATTAAATTCCGGTTGGAAAAATTACGGAATAATATGCACAATTTTGACTATAACCTTTTCTTTATTATATAAACATTTTGTTCAAATACAGAATTGATTCTAAATAAACTTCCAGGAATTACGGGCTCAATTTGAGGAAAACGTCATTGCCAATTTATTTTAATGATATAGCAGTGTTTCTTTAAGTTGTGCAACAAGGATTTATTGATCAAACTCAAGTAGACGTATTCATCGGTATTCATTTTCAATTAAAGAAATTTACATTTTTTCAATTTTCTCCAACATATTTTAAACTTTGTTCTTCATCCGGGAAATTCGTCTTCATAAACTTAGTGAATATGTCGATTTCGATGTGGCTGCAGAAACTCCTTTTTTAAAACTCATGAAGCATTATGTACTTATTTACCTCCACTACTCCTCGGTTAAAATCATATTTTAATGTCTTTCAAATGTACATTTAATTTTTTAATGTTAAATAAAATGTTATATTACAAATAAATATCATTTATCTACATTTGTCATACCTACTTACTAAATTGATGAGAATAAGGATACAACTTATGGAATGGCGTGTTACTAACTACTTAAAGAATAGAGTATATATTAGTGATATGAGGATTTCAAATATGTTTCCCGATTCCGATACAATTACCGATTCTGTTCTAAATTCACGATTACGATACAATTACTGATTCAGATTCTGATTCTTAAATCCACTAATCGCCTAACAAAGTGAAATTGTATTATTTTCTTTTTAATTTGATACATTTCTTAATGGTTGCTCTGTATGTATTGTCGCCAACTCATTGTGAGTTGAACAATATACATGAAGATCATTAAACGAAACGCAATAGAAATAAAACTATCAACGTTGGCTGAGCAGAATAATCTAAATGAAGACAACGTAAATAAACGTTAGTTTATCATTTACTAACTCTCCCTACTCAGCGTAATTGGTATTCTTTTCTACTTTCATAAACACTTTACGTGATTGAAATACGATTTTTCGCTCGCAAAAAAAACAAGTTTTCGAGTTACGAATAAATGTAAATAGTTGTCTTCTTTAAAATGGTACAAAGTCTATCAATTATTTTTTTTATTTTTCTCACTCCATAAACGTAAAATGTCGTGCACTATTTAAAAATATAAACAAAATTAGATTTCCATATATCTCCATTTTGTCATTTGTGGTGGGAAGTAGTGGTGACCGGGGAGGAGGGTTATATATGTTTTACTCTGTCTACCATATCAGTAATAAAAACAAAAACTGTTGATCGGATTAAATATTAAAAACAATGAAAATCAATTAAACATGAATATTTGTTTTAAAAAATAATGACCAATATTTTCCTAAACTGACTAACGAAATATATTGTTATTTACAATTTGTTAAAAAAAATACTTAAGTACAGGAAAACGTGGAAATCATGTATATCTATAGTTATACCAAATTAGATATGAGTATGTATTAGTATTTACAGGATCCACTTCTACAAAAACTAAGGTATCATCATTAATTTTGGAACATGTAATTAATGGTAATGTAGATTATACTTACTTTGATTGAAGTTCATTAAAAGGGGGTTTCATGTGGGTAGAAGTTCTTCGTAAAAGTTAAGATATTTTATTTTTTGTTAAAATTTTACAATAGGTATTCGACATAAACAAATGCATTTTCTTAAAATTTAAATTTTGTTGGAGTATTTTGAAAGGAATTTTAGGGGGCATAATCTGAGCGCAACCTTCTATTTGAAAATCATAATATTTCAGATTTGCATCGAATCTTATCCGGAGTTATAAGCCACCAATTAAGAGAAATTTCCCTGAATTTAAATTTCTTGTGAAGATCCCTTACGGTAAAGTCTTAACTTTTAGACATTAAAAAAAGTCAAAGTCGTTCAGTGTATTTTGATCAAGATTAGAAAAATTAATTCTAGACATGAAGTTTAGTATCATTATATCTTAATTTTAATTTTCGTAAGGGGACATAAAAGTGGTGCAACACTGTTCCGTTCAGGGAACTAGTTTTATTTATTCTGGTATTTTTATAGTTTTTTTTTCTATATAAAAAAGATTAGATAAAAATGTTATTTAATTCATTATGAAGGACATATATTAGTAGGATTTACATTTTTGATGACAGGTATATACTTGATTTATTATTATTTTGCTGATCTCCAAGTTCGTGCTTGTGTTCCCTTTTAACAAGTGATGCCCCACGTGCGTGAAGGGCATAAAACTTACAACCGTTCTTTGATGAAACATACATGCTTACATTATAAGCACTTAGTTAGTAACTCCCGAATGTCTTAATTACAGGCCTCACAAAACGAAATGTAATTACCTCAACAAGAAAACGGTTTTGAATAAAACGTTTTGACTAAATATTACATTCTCTTTGAGTTTTATTGCACTGTTTACTAGTGCATCTGAAGCAGCATATGACCGTAAATACACTGGATTCCATTACAACGTTTTCGCTGCTGCGTTTAATGATGTTTTCCCCAGTTTCTAATTCTGCTCTTAATATATCAGTGTTACGCACGGCCGACAAAAGGGGCGGTCTGCCGAAACACAAGATGGCGGCATGCGCTACAAAGACACTTAAGCTCTCTTTAAAGTCACGGTCACCTTAATGCTCGAAACGTATCTCACTTCGTTTCTTATCAACATCATCTTCCTTTACAACTAATATTTAATTCGGTGTTCTGCTGCCCTAGAAACATTCACTCAGGTTATACATTTATCAACATGCTCCTTGCTTTTCTATTTATTTCTGTTCTTTATTTTTTATTTATTTTGTCTTGGTTAATCTCTATATAACTTATCATGTTTCATAAAATAAATGGTTTCTGTTTTTTCGCGGCATCTCAATCTTTAGCTTTTTTTGAATACTTATTGATGAATGTTATTCTATTCTCGTTCTGCATATTTTTTTTATTATTCTTCGTTTTCTTTTATATTTGTTTCTTCTTCAATATTTTCATCAATTCTTTTTTCTGATTATTTTCATCAATTATCAGTAATCATATTATTACAGTTGTTCAATTTATTTTTTCTCAGAATGTTCTACTTTTTTCCTTATTACTATTTATTTCTAATACTTTTTGCAATGTGTTTTTCTAATTCTTCTCATTATTATACGTTATCCTCTTATAATTAGTATTATCATTAGTATTAGTAGTATTTGTTTATCATTATTATTTTTATTATTAGATAGTAACGAGAAAAAGAATTGCGTATTACATGAGTAATGAGAAACAGAATGATGTATTTAAATTATGATGAGAAACATTATGATGTATTAGTATAATAATAAGGTAGAATTATCTATCAAAATATTAATGAGAACTAGCATGATGAATTACTATGGTAATGCGAAATAATGAGTGATTATAATTAGATGATATATTACTATTGTCATGAATAAAAGAATAATGTATAATTATTTAAATGAGAAAAGAGAATGATGTGTATTTTAGTAATTAGAAAAGGTGTTATTTCTTACTATAGTAATAATTCAATAATTATCCATATAATAGTAATGAAAAAAGATTGAGGTATTATTATAGTAATGAGAAGCACCATGATGTATTACTATATAAATGAGAACAATAATTATATAATACGTATACATTATTATAGTAATGAAAACACTTATATATTACTATAGTAGTGAGAAAGAAATTTGGTATAATTAGCTATTTCTCTAGTAATGAAAAAAATAATATAGTAATACAGTTTCGAGAAAAAGTGGTGTATTACTATAGTAATGTGAAAGATGATTATGTATAACTAGAGTAAAGACAAATAGAATGATGTATAATTATAGTAATGAGAAAAAGATAGATGTATTACTAATATAGTAATGATACACACAAAATATACTGTAGTAATGCGAAAAAGAATAGTGTAGTATTATATTAATTAGAAAAAAGAATTATGTTTAACTATGGTTATGAGTAAATAATGATGTATTAATATAACAATGAGAATAAGAATGATGTATTACTTTAGTAATAAGAAAGAGAATGATGTATTATTATAACAATGAGAAAAAGAATGATATATTACTATAGTAATAAGAAAGAGAATGATGTATTATTATGACAATGAGAAAAAGAATGATGTATTACTATGGTAAAAAGAAAGAGAATGATGTATCAATATAACAATGAGAAAAAGAATATATTACTAGAAAAATGAGAAAAATATGATGTATTAATATAACAATGACAAAAAATGATATATTACTATAGAAATGAGTAAGAGAATGATGTATTAATATATGAATGAGAAAAAGAATGAAATATTACTAAAGTAATGAGAAAAAGAATGATGTATTAATATAACAATGAAAAACAGAATGATATATTACTATAGTAATCAGTAAAAAGAATGGTTTATTACTATAGCAATGAGGAAATACATGGTGTATTACTATAGATATTAGAAATAGAATAATGCATTAATATAGTAATGAGTAATAACATGATGTATTAATAACGTAATGAGAAAAACTATGATGCCTTTCCATAACAATACGAAAAGTAATGATGTATTTTATTTTTAACATAGTTCACCCAAAACAAGACAGGCCGCAACTGTAGATGTGAGAGGTTACTGAGAAAAAGGGTGAAAGTTTGTGGGGGTCAACCTAAATTGGGAGCTGCGCAGCGAGATGCCTGTTTATATTAGTTTTATATTTCTGCATGTCAGTAACGTCAGGAAAACAGGGGGAAGCGAGGGAGTTCCAGTCCAGCAGCACGAGGAAAGAAGCTTTTAGCGTAGAAGCTCTTCTGCCTCTGGGGGTATCCACAGTATATGGATGGTATTTGACAGATTGTCGGGTTGGTCGAGTGAATTTACGTCGTGTTGGTACCAGAGCAGCAAGCTCATCAGAGCACAATCCATTGAAGTACTTGTAAAATAGGCACAAGGAAGCAATATTGCGGTGATGGGACATGAGATGGAGCTTGGTAAATGGGGGAGGGCATATAAAGTTGGCGACTCTTTTTTGGACCTTGTCTAAGAGGGAGAGACTAGTGGATGATGCCCTAACCTAGATGTGACAACAATACTCCATGCATGAGCGGATGGTGGCTTTGTAGAGATATAGGATAATGTCAGGTGTGAGGAATTTACTGGCACGGTAGAGGGAGCCCACCTTCTTTGCAGCAGCCCTGGCAACGTTTTCAATGTATTTATTCCAATTCATGTTATCTGTGAAAGGTAGGCCGAGGAGTTTGAATGATGAACTCTCAGGAAGGGTGCTATTTGCCATGACAATCGGTGGTTGAAGAGGTTTCTTGTAGTTTTTGAAGGAAAGTAGCTTTGTCTTTGCGGCATTAAAAGTTACCATCCATTTTTGACCCCATTCAACTACAGACTGGAGGTCATTTTCTAAGGATTCAGCCATTACCTCAGATATGTGCGCGTCGGTTTTGCCCACATGACGAGAGTTGAGCGTGGTGTCGTCAACAAATATAACTATCTCAGGCTCAATGACACCAGGGAGGTCATTTATGAAAATCAGGAACAGTAGATATCCAAGGATGGATCCCTGGGGTACACCAGCATTTATGTCATGTTACTTAGAAGAATGGTAATCGAGGACAACCTGGATCTTTCTTCTTGTTGGAATGATTTATTACGGTAGTAATGAGAAAAAGAATGAGTTATTACTAATAAGATAACAGTTTATGTAGGAGTATCCTAGCAATTTAATGAAGAACTGCTAGAAGAAACGATAAGATTAAGCATTGTATTAATACGAGTTTTGTCTACTATTGTGTGTGTGTGTGTGTATGTGTGGGTGGGTGTGTGTGGGTGTGTGCGTTTATCACGACTGCGTGGCTTGCACTGATTTTTTTTTATTTCGGATCAACTGCTCATGTATTTAAATCAAAACTGAAATAGCGTGAGGTAATAACGCGTGAGTGTCAATAATATTTATGTACTTGGTAAAACCCTAAACTGTTAAACTCATCATTATGAATTATGGTATATGTATTCTCAGCAAAAGAGTGTGTAACATGGGTACATTATTTGCTTTTTAATTATGTTATTTGCGGGGAGGGGGTGTCAACGAACCCGTACAATATCCTCCGTAAAGAATAAACACCCAATAAAATTAAGAACTAAAGCTCTATTTATTTCTTATAATTGGGTAAAAATTCGCAAAAGTGTTTATGCGATTCATAAAAAAATAAACAAAATGAAAAAAAAAAGACTTTCTGACAAAACCGGATGGATCAGACAGTAAATACTTATGGACAATGGGGGAATGATAATAAAATAATAAGGAACAGATGAAGCAAAGGTATTTAAAAGGGAAGAAATAAAGAAAAAAAGAAGAAAAATACTAAGAAACAACAGAAAAAAAAAAGTATAAATGAAATAAAATGAGAAAAAAAAATTAAAATAAAGAAATAATTAAAGGAAATAACAATATCAACAATTTAGAGATAATTCTGATAAAATTAGCTATTTATTTGTTTTTCGTTTTTTTTTTTGTTGCATAAAGGGTCGATAAGAAATAAGACAACAAGTAGGTACTTTACAAGAGTATGCACTTTTATTTACAGAAAGTACAACAGTAATGTCTTGCCAGATAATGCGTTTTGATTGGCCACATCGAATCCCTGTGTTACCACCATTATCACTATTTATAGTGCTAGGTATAATCCATTATAATGGGGTAGATCACCGTAACATTTTTCATTTAATAAATGATGAGGAAACCAATTTCAGAATGAAACAACAGAAATGAAAACAAAACGAATGATAAACTAAATATCTATCCCTATAATTATTTCCATGGAAGATTCTCGACTGAGCCCAAGTATTTTGTTGAAATATCGCAGAAATATCGTATGTCTACCACAACGTAAAAAAAATACCATCTTTTCATTTCTGTGCCTAGCGCCAGTCAACATTTTCACGAACAAAGCTTATTTCCAGGTGCTTCCCGTATGTGGGGCACATTACATTGGAACTACTTCCCTACATATTACAAGTCGTCTTCAAATGCAATGTAAGCATGCACTTGTCATTAATCGTCTCCATAAGTAATCGAAGTTAGATAATTCTATTAGTCATTTTCGCCCTCATTATCTCTTATCCTCGAGTGGACTTTGCCCATCATAAGTGGACTCGTTAGTAAGAAAAAAGACTGTCACAAAGAAGGAAAGGTTAGAAAAAAGAATGAAAAAGAAAGGAAAGATAGGAATAAATAGAGATATAAAGTAAACACGGCAATAGCATAGGTGGTTGATTTATTAAATGACGCAACAGAATAATCACGTTCGCACACATGTTCTCGTTAGATGGCCGTTAAGCTACATTGAGCCCGGTCAGTATAAAAATTAACGTCGTCAGAATCATCGCCATCGACATGGATTTGCATGGCTCAAGCATCATTCGCTAATTCGTATGCCAATATTTATATTGAATTGAATTGAAACACAATACCTATTGTAAACGTGTCATTGTACACTATAAATGTGACATTAGTTTCCATATAGCCGTAGAGAAAGGTACATGTTTATAACTTACTGAACACTACTCGTGTCTTACTGACCACTGTAGAATCGATTCCATTTTAACTTGACATATAAGAAATGCATAGTCGCTACGGCTAAAAGATAATGATAGAAAATATAAAAGAATGAGATAAAAATAATATTAAACCTTAGCTAAAAAGAACTAAAATGACGTAGATATAGAAAGATATATATATATATATATATATATATATATATATATATATATATATAGAGAGAGAGAGAGAGAGAGAGAGAGAGAGAGAGGGAGAGAGAGAGGGAGAAGGAGAAAGAGAGAGAGAGAAATAAAAGAAGCAGTTGTATCGTGTTCCAAAACTCCGTGTCGAAATGTAGTTTATCGAGCGCAGTGCACGTGTACAAATGTTGCACTTGGTTGCGCGAAATCCGTCCGGTGACTTGAAGAGGTAAAACAGCGGGATAGGAGGAAGGGCAGCGAGGACGTCTTTTGAAAATTTAACGTCTTTCTTCTGATCACACTTTGAAAACCTGGTTGGCCATCAAGGGATGAGGTGTAAATGCGAAACGAGAAAGGCAACATAAAAGTGTGTTTATAAAAACCTTCTATCACAGAAATAAACTCAGCACATTACACACATATAATTACCTCTCTCTCTCTCTCTCCCTCTCTCTTTCTCTCTGTCTGTCTGTCTGTCTCTCTCTCTCTCTCTCTCTCTCTCTCTCTATATATATATATATATATATATATATATATATATATATATATATATATATATATATATATATATGGAGTAAGGTACACGATAATTCATTAAAATGAAATGCCGTGGTGGACGAAATCTATTAAAAATGATAAACGGAAAACAGGTTAAAGTGCAGGAGAAAAACAAAAATAAGAGATTTGACCGGTTTCGTTCGTGTTGGCGAACGTCTTCAGAAAAAGTGAATATTTGTTTTTGTTTTTCTCCTGCACTTTAACCTGTTTTCCGTTTGTCATGTTTGATACACACACATATATATATATATATATATATATATATATATATATATATATATATATATATATATATATATATATATGTGTGTAAAGGAGTAAGGCTACCAACCTTTGTAAAATGTTTTTTTCAATATTTATTTATTAATTTGTTATTTTATCATTTTATCATTTTATATAAGAAGTTTCAAGCGGTGGTCCG
Source organism: Sepiola atlantica (assembly GCA_963556195.1). Lineage (NCBI taxonomy): Eukaryota > Metazoa > Mollusca > Cephalopoda > Sepiida > Sepiolidae > Sepiola > Sepiola atlantica. Next base: position 109,682,640 of record OY744526.1, on the reverse strand, counting down.
CTTTCATCAGATATGTAAATGTAAATGGATTTTACAAAGGTTGGTAGCCTTACTCCTTTACATATATACTTTTCTTTCGTTGGAACTACACTAATACTGCGTTACCCTCTTTTACATGTATATATATATATATATACATATATATATATATAATATTTTCAAAAATAAATCTTACCTACAGATATCGATGTTTCATCCTTACGCAATTATAAGTGTAGTAGATGTTAATTCTTGCCGGTCGGAGGTGTTGATCCTAATTAGAAGTCACGTTTGACTCGCAGTCTGATATTCTACCCTTAAACCAGCATCGAAATTAAGAAAAGTTAGAGTCTATAAATGTTGAATCAGCGAACACCCATAGTAAACGAGTCGAACAGTGTTCAACAACAACAGAAAGTTGGAACATCGAATTAATATAACTGTTTATTATTAAATTATCTTCGAGGCCTGGCCCGCAGAAAAACGGTTTCGTTGCATCACAGCCTTTCAGTGTGGCTAGACAAGCAAGTGGCTTAAGCTATGATCGTATATACACAAGAAGAATACCGTGCCACGACGGGTAAAATTAATTATCTGAACAAAAAAACAAAAAAACTTTTGCACAGACGTTATCTCCCCTTACGTTGGTTAGAATCTAAACACAGCTTTAGTAAACCTTATCTATAGAATCCTTATTCATTTTAGTTAAAATCTATTAAATTGATGTATAATACCTGTTCCGAAATGTCACAATCATCGAACGTATCTTAATTTTCACGAATGGCTTCCAGCCTTTCTTTCTCCTCTATGCATAAAACTGAAGCAAAGTAAATATAGCCCACGTTACCACCATATATATATATATATATATATATATATATATATATATATATATATAGGTGGGTGGGTGGGTGGGTGTACATCTTTCTCGATCTGTATATATATATATATATATATATATATATATGGGCATGCTGATGACGGCTTAAAGCCAGAAACGCGCGTGCATGTCTAACTTTTGTACATGCAAAACATTAATATGTAAATGTATTATAAACATCTGTATACAATATATTTGTTTATACATTAATTAATTAATTTTAAATAATCTATACATACAATTGATGACTCGTCCGATTTCGGGCAAATTAAAAAAGGAGAAATGCGCTCATTTGCATATTCTAAATAATAAAAACAAACCGCTCAGGGTAGCGAAAAATAGGAACACACCGTAAAGACACCGGTCGCTATCACCAAAAACAAAAACAATAACAAATAATCCACGTCACAGTATAGGCCACATGAAGTCGTGCACAAATGGCCAGGGCATTGTGGTCTAGTGGTTAGAACGCTGGTTTATGACGGTTCGATCCCTGCCCGGTGAGGCCTGCAGGTCACAGAAACGCGCGTCTATGTCTAACTTTTGTGCACGCAAAAAATTAATATGTAAATGTATTATAAAAATATGTATACAATAAATTGGTTTATACATTAATTAATTGACTAAAAAGAGTATATATATATATATATATATATATATATATATATAATATTAATTATTAAAAATAATAATAAGCAATTAGAACGTCATACAATGCATTTAAGTTTTATTAACTTTTTTTTTCAATTTAATTTTCGAAGATATACTTCATCATCAGAATTTCTGAATTTCAAAAAAAGATATATAAAATACCTTTTTTTTTTAGTCCTCATCTTGTTTTTTTGTGTTATCAGTTCGGTGTTGATGAAACGAATATATAAGTATTTAAAATAAATATGTTGAAAGGCTACATTAATGCATTTGGTTTTGATAACATATCTACGCAGTATATTTCATAATGGTAGGCGGAGACTAATGATCGGTATGCGGAGTCAGTAGTTGAGTCATTCGAAATATTCATTTGTTATTATAATGTTGTACTATATTTTAAAATATTACTTTCGATAAAATGCGAAAGCTATTTGAAACCATACGTTGATTTTACTGTAGCGGGGTTACTATTTGACTTCATCTTGTCTATATTTCAGAATTATAAATAGCAGCGTAATATACTTAGACAAGACATGACAAACATATAGTTACTATGAGCTTTTACTTTTTCTTTACTTTAATCGCACAGGACTTAACGTCCCCTCGCTGTATTGAACACACAATCTTGTCTCCGAATTGCATATTATTCAGATGTTTGAAGAGGAACGCGCGCTGTTCTCTAATGTTGTCGGACCATTTATTTTGTGGGCGTCCTCTTGGTCTTGCGTTTGAGAATTCTTTTCTGTATCTAGCATTTATCTTCCCACTACTCATAGCAACATGACCAAACCATCGAATCCTCCTAGCCGACACCACATCTTCAATGATATCCGGCATGCCCAACAAGTTGCATATGCAAGCATTCCGAAGCCTGTCATTCCTAGTAACTTGAGGATCGTCTTAAGACATTTCATGTAAATCACCAACAAGACTCTACCTTCTTGTTACCCAGTAGTCCATATCTCTGAATAGTATATGGTATTGACAGAATGAATGCCTTATAAAATCTAACCTTAAGAGTTATGGGCATGTCTATACAGATCTGTATTGCGTTTATTAAACGACCAAAACGCCTGTGACTATAAGCATAAAGGGTGAATATAACAATTTAAAAAGAGTACCCTTATTGAAATCCGCTTAATCTTTCGTTTACAAAATTCCAAAAGAGGTGTATTAAGTTGTTTTTTTTTACGGCATATCAACCCTTTTCGGGTAATACCAAATACGGCTATTTTGGCAAAGGTTTGTATTCTTCAAGTGCTTTCTATGTTCAAGTATGTATTCATGGTTTAAGGTCTGATTGGTTTGTTTTACAAGATATGAAACATTTTCGGGGTATTTAATGTCGAATCCGGTCATTTTAGTAAAAGTGTTTGTGCTTCAAGTTCTTTATATGTTCAAGTATTTATTCATGGTGTTTGGTTGAGTTGCTATGTTTTACGGCATATCAACATTCCTCGGCGTATTTAATGCCGAATACGGTCATTTTGGTGAAAGTTTGTATGCTTCAAGTTCTTTATATGTTCAAGAATAAGTTCATGGTGTTTGGTTGAATAAAAGTGTGGAAAGGAGATAGAAGGGAGAAGTAGGAGGGAGAGGGAAATTGGCAGGGGGCAGGGGTAGGGGGTAGGGGGATTGTTGTTTTTGCTTTGCATTTTGCAGAACATAGTTTAATTTTTCAATAAAATATTAAAGTTTTGTGTATTTTGGGCCAGGAAGCCGATATCTTCAGACAGCCTGATCTGATAGCACTAGTCCGAAAGAGTTAATGGCTTCAGATGGAAATTGTCACCATTATTAAAACGTAAGAGACATTCTAGACAAACTGATAGCATTAGAAAATCTGAAGGTCATCAGATAGGTAGTGGTAATATCTGGAAATGCATGTTCGATTGACACTATACACCATACTGAAATGTTGTCTACATCCAGAACAGGGTCTATGTGATGAGTTAATGTCATTTTACGCAAAAGGAAAATAAAATCGCTTAATCCGAGCCCATATACCTCTAAACAAATGTGAAAATCTAGCATCAGTTTCATGCTCCCATGACCCCTAAATATGTTGTCTCCTAGCATCTAATATCTCAATCTCTTCGACTACTATGTATGTAACGTTGTTAAGACAATGTTGATCAGCACCCGCATGACACTAATTCATCACTATAGGACTCCAAAGTTAGAGATTGCCATGTTGTAGCCCGCAGTAATCCTATGACAATGTGTTCTACATATATAAAGTTCATGATTGAAACTGTTCATAAAAATGTCGTTTTCTTTTAAGCCCGTGAAAGAAGAAAGGACATCTCTAATGAGAACTACAGGGGCTGGGGTAAGTGTTAGGGTTAGGGTTAGAGTTAGGGTTAGACGACTGGGCTAAAATTCTCTCTATTATCTACGCAAACTTTGACATTAATAAGCATTATTATAGTGAAATAAACATTTAGGGAGATACATTTTGACATTTGTAACATGCGTGCAAGCAATACGCCGATACATTAAAGAGGTTGAAGTGTTTTTTTATCCACACACGAATATGAAAGATCTCTCAAGTAAAAATCTGAGTTTAATTATGAAATCAGTACGTAGTTAATGAGATATTTTTTGAAGACTAATATCTATCGTATATTTGGAATAAATAACATAGTTCATATGATTATCACCCCGATGTAAGCATTTTAAATATAACGGTCAGATGTAGTAATACAAAAGATAGCTTTGGTAGAAAATTCCTTTGTTCATATCATTTTCTTCTATTTATCAAAAAGCAATTTCCTTAAACAAATATATATTTTCTAACGTTCATTCAAGGGTGTATTTTTTCAGGAATATGAAGTCTGTATATTTATAAAAGTGAGCCATATCTAGAAATATTATTTATTTAAAAGATATAACCGAGAAAAAAGATAATTTACATCTGTATTTAATACGAATTGATGCAGTGTTAAAGTGTCTAACACATCTAGCACACAACTCAATAAGTTCTGAGCCTTATTCATAAAATGTCTTTTAGACAAAATTCGACTTTATTCAGTAACATAGTCTAATTCTATCATGATACTCTGATTCCAACCTTTCTCTAAAAATTGGATGCCTTTTTGTAAAACAATTTCTCAAAATACGCCTCAGTTTCCGATACCACTTCTTCATTGAGGCCAAATGTCTGTTGCTGGATCATTTTATTTCAGGTCCGCAAACAGTTAGTCGTCATTGGGGATCGAACCTGGACAAATAGGACTGGTGCAGAAGCAATTCTAAATGCAATTCATGTAGATTCGCCATCGTTGCGATAGAGGTGTTACCTTGTGCATTGTGTTTGTAAAAAAACACTTGTTTCTTCATTTGTGGCCGTTTTCTGGCGATTTCCTCCTTCAAACCCACCAATAATGCTCTAAAATATTCACTATTGTTAGTTCTTCGTTTCTAAAAGTATTCAATAACAAAATGAATTGCCCATCCTGAATAAAGAGACTAAAACTTACCTGCTGATGTTTGCTTCTTTTGTCACTTTGAACGGATTTCACCTGCTGCTGACCACTCAGCTGACTGCCGATTTTATTCTGGAGTTTACTGTTGCATCCATGTTTCATCTATTATCAATTATTCAATAAAACCATTTATTGTTGCGTTAAAACAAAAGCAAACCACGATTTATATCCGCAACTCATTTTTTTGGATTGACTGTTAGTAAACGCGACACCCACTTTGAACACATTTTGTTTTCTCATTAACAGATGTTAATGCCAAATAGTGAATATACTGCCTTCTTATATTTAACTTCTCTTCTATCAGACGCAACTTCAATTTAGGATCGACCTAAAACACAGTATGGACTTGTTTTTATATTTTCCAGGACAACTACCGAATTTAAGCGATCTAAGCGTTCCACAAAATTAGTATCTGTTGAACCGCATTCAAAGCCAGGGTATTATCTTTCAACTAGCGCTTCCCGCCTAGAGGAGACCAAATATTACTTAACAAACCATTGATTTGCTTGAACTGTATTTTCCTATCAGATTGAACTCAACACACGAAATTCAGATGTTTCCAGTGTTTAAAAAATGTACAACAGTAGTTTCACTTTAATAACTATGATTTGGAAACAAATAATTTGAGCAGGATCAATTCCTGACACATACCTCTTGAAGCGTAGTACGTTATAAAACATCGCATACATGTTTTATTAGTGGCATCCTCTATCTGTCAGGCCCGGGAATTATAAATGGGCATAATACATATATATATTTTTTTTTTTTTTTGATTTTTTTAATTATAAACTAGCATTTTTTTTGTTAGTTTAAAGTGATACAGATATTTCGCCAAAAACTTGGCATCATCAGTGTGTAATATATCCTGATGTCATCGGATTTGTATTTTTTTTCCTTTACAAATCCGATGACATCAGGATATATTACACACCGATGATGCCAAGTTTTTGGCGAAATATCTGTATCACTTTAAACTAACAAAAAAAAATCCTAGTTTATAATAAAAAAAAATTTAAAAAAATCGGTTTCGATTTATTATTTTTCTTTAAAAAATAATAATTGATATCGCATCATTAATGCTTCAAAAGGTATTTATTTTACCTATTTCTTATTAAATTTAACAATAGATGCTTCATTTAAAAAAATATGAACCTTAAAACACTTATACAAATCACGTGCGCATTCACGTTCTCATATTTGAAAGTGAGGAAACAACAGCTAACCCCTTTGGCCCGGCTGGAACTACAAAAGCCGGTAGGAAAAAAATACAAATCCGATGACATCAGGATATATTACACACCGATGATGCCAAGTTTTTGGCGAAATATCTGTATCACTTTAAACTAACAAAAAAAAATCCTAGTTTATAATAAAAAAAATTTTTTTAAATCGGTTTCGATTTATTATTTTTCTTCAAAAAAAAATAATTGATATCGCATCATTAATGCTTCAAAAGGTATTTATTTTACCTATTTCTTATTAAATTTAACAATAGATGCTTCATTTAAAAAAATATGAACCTTAAAACACTTATACAAATCACGTGCGCATTCACGTTCTCATATTTGAAAGTGAGGAAACAACAGCTAACCCCTTTGGCCCGGCTGGAACAACAAAAGCCGGTAGGAAAAAAATACAAATCCGATGACATCAGGATATATTACACACCGATGATGCCAAGTTTTTTGCGAAATATCTGTATCACTTTAAACTAACAAAAAAAATGCTAGTTTATAATAAAAAAAAGAAACAAAAATCGGTTTCGATTTATTATTTTTCTTTAAAAAAAAAATGATATCGCATCTTTAATGCTTCAAAAGGTATTTATTTTACCTATATCTTATTAAATTTAACAATAGATGCTTCTTAAAAGAATATGAAACTTAAAACACTTATACATATATATATATGTATATATATATGTAAGATAATGAAGAGTGGCAAAAATGAATCGTGGACGAGTCCATGGTGGGTGGGACGTTGAGAAAGAAATAAAGGCGACTTGATTACTGTTAAAAACGGAGAAGGTTTCGCAGTGCAAGTGGGACTTGAACAACAACGGTTTCAAAAACGCGAAGAGCTGAAACGCTTGGTGATCGGAGTATCAATGTACCGAAAGAATGCGAGTTTACCGATATTTATGGCAAGGATGAAGCTTTATTGGCTATGCTACCCAAGCCCGTGTTGCTGTTAGACTTGTGTGTTTACTGACTAAAAATGCGGCTGATAAGCAAGTTATTACTATTAAGGAATCCCTGACTTGTACTTCACCAAAGTGCTTGTAGAACAATTGCTTCAGTTCACGCTCGGATAGACAATGCAGAGCAAATTGCTTTCCAATCGGATATATATACGAACGAGTTTCTAGCGGAAACCAGGTATGTGACCTCAGCAACAAAAAGACTTTCATGAGACAAAAGTATGTCAAAAGATGGTTTAATATGTGTGCGTAGCCGGCGTAAACTATCCGGTAATGGCAAATAAAGTTTATAACACAAAAATATAATAATACATTTTAGTTAACGTTTGTTTTTAATATTCTTTAATAATATAAATGCATTCCAAAATACACATTTGTTTTGCTATTTATTAATGTTTCAAAATAATTCTGTCACCTAGTTCTCTTTCGCTTATTTGCGTATTTCTCTCAGCTTTTTATACTTTATATTTGTTCAACCACTTTCTAACAGGTTTTAATGTTAATTCTTTTCGTGCACATTTAGGGAAATAATGACCCTCTTTTCAGTGTAGTAATCTTATTTACACACTGTGCATACTAACAACCCCGTGCGTAAATGAGGTTGTAAACAATATCTATCTTTACTTCTGTATAAGAAAAATAAAGAAAAATATTACTATCATATAATAACAATAATGAGAATAATAAAGATAATATTGAACTAAAATACCTATTTCTGGTTACGAAAGATAAATGTCTTAAAATATATGTCACAGTAAATTATTTTTTGTATGAAATCAGAGTAGAATAAATAGTTGTAAGGGTTGTGTGCAAACAGGGCATGGGTACGTAATATATGTACTTATATTGTGACGGAATCCCGTGACGAGCCGATAAATTATGTGACCTGCCATATCAATATCCCGCACGAGTACTCAAAATATGTGGCGCCCCGTGCGAGTCCCTTAGTTATGTGACGGATACTACTATTACTCGACGCGACACATTAACATTTATATTTTGTCGGAATTTAGCTCAGGGTGTTCTCTGAATTCTGTTATTGTGTATACCGTAAAACATACGAGATAAAACAATTGGTAAAAAAATACACACACCATTGAATAGTTTAACTGAACAATTTAATGCTAGAATGCAACAGTATAGTTGCATTACACATCTCACACCACCACACGCTCGCCTTCTGCTGTTCTTACTCCAGTTAAGCTCCGGCGAGTAATAATGAAAAAAGAAGAAAGAAAAGTAGACAATAGCCGATTAAATCAGCTGTGGAACCACATAAATGTCATCTCTCCCTTTGCCCGGTGACGTTAAGAAAGACAGAAAGAAAGAAGCAGACATCATAACACGCTGTTATCTGTCTTTTTTCCTCTTCTCTCACCACTGTGAGTTTGCTGAGACGCGACTGCGCACGTGTATGTTCATATTTTTACTGATTTATTTTACCTTGATGTTCCTTTCTTGCTCTGTGTCAAAAACCGAATATCCTTTTTTATTCAGTTTAATCACGGTATTATGAAGTCCGCTCAACACGTTACATCACCATAAGTAAAAGTAAAAACAATTTATTTGTGTCTACCCTTTTTCTTCTTTTTTTTCAAAGTACGGAACTCTATGAAATTTCTCTGAATTATTTTTGTGCACGAATCTTAAAAATTCGATATGAAAGTACTTCCCTTTTCTCAATTGTTGATGGGTGACTAAATTCTACTTTCATGCTAGTTAAAACTAGATTTACCCCTTAAGTTATGGGTTCTGTTTAGTAACCATGCTCTGTTGAGTTGGGGGCGCCTTTTTTTCGTCCTCGTTAATTCTGGTTGATCGTTTCAACATACTGATGTGACCGTTTTGCCGCTTTCTGTCGCCAATCTGACGTACTTATTATGTAATCTAAAGTACTGACTTTTTTGCATTATTTCATTAATCCTTTCTTTGGGCGAGTGGGAATTCCCATGAAATAGTGACAGGACTACGTATCCTAGCAACACATTATCTGTTTTCGATAGCCTAATAAATAATGTCTCTTCATCTCCCATTTCCCGTTCCCTACCGTGCTCTCCTTGTCCGTCTATGACTACTCTCTTGCGCCATCGTGCTTGGACGAATGTGATCGCTTATGTTGGCTTATCTTTCTGAGTCTGAACACTCCCGCAGAGGTTTATTTTTGGTGCCTGTATTTTTCCTCTCGTTATGAAAGCATCTGATACTTACGTTGCTACCGGCCATATACTTTTCCAGATGCATATAAATGTATTTCACGCGTAGTTTTCTGACTAGTCCTTTACTTACGGCACCTGAAATCATCCTTGGTTTCACTTCTATTCTGTAGATAGGGACACTCATGGATTTCCTCTCGACACCCATGATTAAGATCTGTCTGCCGGTCACTTAGTATGAACCATTCAGCCAGCTGTGCCGTAACAATAACAATTGGGGCGCCCCTGTGACTCGCAATATTCTGATGTGTGATCTATTGTTATGGTCTTTTATGCAAATGATCGGTATCCGGTCGATGTTTTATCAGTTGATACCACGCTTTGTGATTAATATTGGTTCGGGTTAATTCCCCCATTTCGTCGACTCCGACTCCGATAATGCATCGCTTTATGTCCCATTTCACCGTAATAATAGCATTTAATTCGCCGAAGCGCCTAGCGGTTCATTTGCCGGTGTGTTTTCTGTTTTACACTCGCATTTGGCTCGTTTTCGGTCTTCTCACAGTGATGCATACACTAGCATAGTTTTCGCCTGCTTTTTACTTTTTTCGGGGTTAGGGCATATTCAGCTGTCAACGTAGCCAACTCGTGGCCACTTTTAGTAATTTGTTCTTCTATGTTAAGCTTTAATTTACCACTTAAATTGTTTTTGATTTCTTCATCTAGCATTAGCTGTTTCGCCCGGCCGTATTCGTTCGCTACTTTATTAGTCGAACACTACCTATCCAAGTGTGTCTCTTTCTGTCGTAAAAAAACCTCCACGTACGATTGCGGCTCCAATTTTTTTCAACTCAGGAACTTTTGTCGGTACGCTTCCTGCACTAATTAACATGCTTCTAAAATGTCCGTCTTAACTTTGGCGTAGTCTGCGCAATCCTCGACCGATAGGGCAGCATAAGCTTTCTTAGCCTTCCCCGACAATCCTGTCTGCAACAAGTATAACTACGCATTTACTGTGCACTCACAGTTTACGGCCGTCTTTTTGAAATGCTGGAAGTACTCATCTACTTCTTCCTTCAGGATCTTTTGCACGAGCCGTACATGTGTAGTTAAGTAAAACTCTCTGTTCCTAGTTCGATTTATGGGTGCGTTCAGTTCCAGCTCTTTTTATCCAGTTTTATTATTGTATTCTTGCTTTTTTAATTTCGGCTTGGGCGACTATTTTTCCCTTTTCAAATTCTATTTTGGCGTCAGTTCTTATTTGATGTTGAGTTTTCGTGTCTGTGAACTAGTCGGAAAAAATTCTAAATATAGAAAGGTTAATGGGAGTGAAGATACAAAGGACATAAAAGTACAGACTTATAATAAATATGACCTTTGGTTATTTATATTAAGCAGGTCAGTTCATTTTTCTTCCATTGCCAAGACACAAATACACTGCTTTCAGACATTGAAAATGTGACTGCCAACATGAAAATGTAATAGCGTATATTTGAACAAAACTATTTGAAAGAAATTAAAAATCTGTTCTATAAATGAAAAATTAATTACTAACATCTTTTAATTAATTTTTGTTGATATTAAAACTTATTTTATAGTTATATTATTATAATTATTATAGTATTATTGTAGATGAAACTCCTTCGAAATAAAAATGGGATTCTACTTATTTTAGGTGAAAAAAACCCCAATTATTTTAGAATTTAGAGTGGGGACAAGTTTCAAATGTGAATTAAACATAAATTGAGCACTATTTCTCGGTCATACTAGTGTTTTAGGACAGTTTATGAAATAAATTTGCGATGAGAGATACATTCTGTGCCTTTTTTGAGAGGCTACATTTTAAGGGATTACATGTGGTATTATCAGCTTTCCAGTCAGACTTAGGGTTAGTGGAAAAAAAGATTAATGAACAGACATAAAAATGTAAAATGGTCCGGAAATAAGGATCATTTTACGTTTATTTTTATACAAAACTGATCCCGAACTCTAAATTCTAAAATTATACTTGTCTTTTTGTTTTTTCTTATTCTGCCAAGTTTTTCATACTGTTCACACGTAATCGCTGAAAAAATAGAATCTAATTTTGTAGTGGAGTGATGTAGTTAAAAGTATTATTTATTCATTCTTTAAATTACTATTTACTTGTCTACTGACAGAGGCACTGTTTGGCTTGAGGTCAGTTATTAATGCTGGAAATATAGCCCTTTCAAAAAAGCGCACTCTAGATAAAGAAAAACAATTCCTCCGTCTAGAAAGATATACCATTTACTGGTCACGACAGAAAATATAAAGTGTAGTATCCAAACAGATGCTTCGTTTTGAATATATATTTGCTAAATAAAAATATAACATGGAACAAGACCAGTAAACCTTTGGGAAAGTGGGGGTCGTTGGTCATCCTCTATCTTACACTATCTATCTTACTCGTAGCTAGAACAATTTTAATCACAACAATAACATATTTAGTGTAGTGGTCATCCTATTTAAAATATCACCAATGTGTTTAAAATGTTATATATATATATATATATATATATATATATATATATATATATATATATATATATATGTTTAATAATAAAAAAAATATGTTTAATAAGATGGACAAAAAAATTCAATAAATTGTTAGTGAATAAAAAAAATAGTTCATGGTCAGATATAAGATCAAAATATCTAGGGCCAGGTAAATCCCACAAGGTTTCGAAAAAAAAACATACTAGGTGGATCAAATTCTTTTAGGGTAGAACTATGTTGGGTCAAATTTTCCGATGTCAGATTCGTCGGAACAAACCCTTATAAGACTGTTATGAATCCATAAAGTCATTACAATTGATATATCTACAAGTTTCCGACTCTGTATTGTCTTTTGGTGAGATACAAACATAAGGAACATATCTATTTTTATTAATTTTGTTCCAGCACAATATTATATAAAAAAAAACTGACGTAAACACATCCTTAGTGGAATTTTTTAACATAACTTTGGTATATTTTTGTAAACCTCATTGGTTTTTAAAAAAATTTCGATTAGAAAAACTCCAAATATTAGAAGTGTTTTATATAAACTAATGTAAATCGAGTCACTTAATGAACTCTTTTGATAGGTGGTTTATAGTTGTTCAGGTGATTACTTTTATTATGTAGGGGTTTTCTTCTGAGACCTTTTGTTTTTGGAGTCGGAATCGGTCATTGTATTTGAATTGGAAATTAAACACAGAATCGGTAATTGTATCGGACTCGAGAAAAGTATTGATATTATTCCATAACTATATATATATATATATATATATATATATATATATATATATATATATATATAGTACACGTTTTATATTAGTTTCTGTAGATGTGAATCCGTTGAAACTCCGGTGTTTATAAAACGTGCTCAATAACCAGTACAGCTGTTCTTTGGTTTATTTTTTTTATTAATACAAACATTAATGGTTACATATGTGCATACATGTTTCGGTTGTACTCTTCACAGAGAGTCAACCTCTTCAGACCAGGTTGTAACCAATAATGTTGGTATAAATAAAACTGTATACTTTATATATATATATATATATATATATATATATATATATATATATATATATGTGTGTGTGTGTGTGTGTGTGTACGTGTGAGTGTGGGTGTGCGTGTATGTGATTGAGTGTGTTAGAAAGTCTATGTTCCTTCCGGTTTAATTTTGCTGGTATGAGATGATATAATGATGAACATCTTACATACACTGGGAGAAGGTTATGATTGTGAGGATGATATAACGAACATATACTACACTTATCCTAAAATGAGGAGGTAATGCCTAGTAGGATGTTATCATCACAACAGAGCAGGTACTACAATACTTCTTGAAAATAGAGCAGATAATATCTGGGAGAATCACTCCATAAAATACAGAATGTAATGCATGCTAGTATAGTATTATGGCAGCAGAATAAATACTATACTACTATACGCTCAAGAAAAATAGAATGTAGTCCATGGGAACAAACAATAGTTAATTCATTAAATAAGCTTTTTAAAACAAATATGCAAATTAGTTAACCTTGTAATCTAATATCGCATCTACATAAGAAGGATATAAAGTACATAAAAAGTGTTAAATTAATTGGAAATAGACTTTTCACTTTACCGTTCGTGCGAGAAATAGTCCAAACTTTCGCATTGATTCATTTATATATATATATATATATATATATATATATATATATAGATAGATAGATAGATAGATAGATAGATAGATAGATAGATAGATATAATAAGTTTTGAAAGTGTATTTATGGTAATTAAGCTACACAGAGTCTTCCGCGTTTCATCCCCATGGGAATCGTAAGTCTGATGATTCTCCACGGGGATGAAACGCAGAAGCCTCTGTGTAGATCAATTGCCATGCATATGTTTTCATGAGTAAATACTGAAGGTTGATAGATAGAAAATATATCCCCTTATAATATTTTACGTGGATACATGAAATAATAATTATAATAATTATATATATATATATATAATAAAATCTGATTAAGTTCTCATTTTATTATGCCATTCAATTCATATTATTGCTCTATACACGATATTGAGCTTTTTTTTATCCCGATAGACTACTGGTTAAATATATTATTCACATCTCTAAAGTATTATCTTACTCTCTTTCTCTCTCACTCTCTCTCTCTCTCTCTCTCTCTCTCTCTCTCTCTCTCTATATATATATATATATATATATATATATATATATATATATATATATATATATATATATATATATATGAGAAAAAAGAAACACTGTTTCAGACAATATGTAAAAATAAAAATGGAATAAAGGATAAGCAATTAAACAACTAACAAAAATAAACTCAAAAACTCATGTTGTAAAGTTCTGCCGAGATATTTCGGTCGTTAAAATACGGTCATTATCAGTCGGTTGGTAAACATTATTTCAAAACGGAAAAGTTTTCAAATTTATACAAAGAATGCGATTTGAAGAATGCAGGAAGAGCGCTTTAATTCACTTCTTAAATGTGGTAATGCTTACACAGTCTAGGGTTCGAACCGTGTGACCGTCAGAGATTATCATCCCTACACTGATGAGAGCGAAAGCTCGACACGCTAGCGTATTATTTATTTCATATATATATATATATAGTAAGCTATGAACATATATTTATGGCAGTTAAGCTACACAGAGGCTCCCGCGTTTGATCCCCGGGGGAATCTTCAGGCTAAAATGCATTTTAGCCTGAAGATGCATCCCGGGGATGAAGTGCGGGAGCCTCTGTGTACCTTAATTGCAATAAATATTTTTTCATAGCTTACTACCTAGCTCTACTTACGTATCGCGCACTGTTGAAGTAAATACTGAAAATTGATACATAAAAAAATTATATATCCTTATAAAATTGTATGTGGACACATAAAATAGTAATATATATATATATATATATATATATATATATATATATATATATATCTCACTTCCTATACGTACACGAGTAGGGTAGTGTAGCCCTTGAGTATGAAGCCATTTAGCGACATCAAGAAATATTCAATTGTTTTAAATTGTACTCCTGAATCAACTTCTTCGCCGGCTTTCCTTTATTTAAATTAGGGATAGGCTCTTCATTGACAGGCTGACAGTGACCACACCTCGACCCTATTTTTCTACTAATACTTATAGTTCAAGTGTGAAATTTTCATATGCATGGCATCTATTATATTTATTCATAACTATACTATACACGGAAGTTTCAATCTCAAAAATTTGGTTTGTTTTCTAAATAAAATCGTAAGGAAGACCCATTACTGTCGCTTATAAATGTCATTCCACTTCACTAGGTCAACTGAGGGGCACACATTAAAGGAATAATAGAGACCCACTCCAGTCCCTTTCGTTTGATTTTGACGGATTGATCGAGAAGTGTTGCTCCTCTGTATATTTATAGTAGACTAGAACAATACCCGTCACAGGACCGGTAAACTGAATACTTCGAAACATGTTCAAACTTGTACATATCTTTTTGCAGCGAGTATCGAGTATCGCAAATAGAAAACAGGAAATGCAAATAGGGAGAAAATATAGCGACGTTATATCTAAAAGAAGTTACATCTAAAACATACAAATTTTCTGAATTAAATCCAATAAAATGTTTTACACAACATTTATATTTCTTTAAATAAAATTAAAATCAGGATATAATGATATTAAACCTTACATCTATAATCCTTATTCTAAATTTGATTAAAACCCATTACATGATTTGTATTCTAGAAAAAGTCTTGCATTTAAGATTTAAGCTTTAGAGGTCTTAACGAGAAATTGAAATTCAATGAATCTTGTAAAATTAGTGTCTCTGTGGCAAATTTAATTCAAATATTTGAATTTTAAAATCCGAGGGTTCCTATATTATGTCACCTTTAACAGATTAAAATAGTCTAAATAAACTTAAATTTAAGGAATATTAATTAATTGATATCTAATATATGTTGTAATTTTTTTAAATTTTAAATAAGAAATATGTGAATTTTCACGAAGGTCTTCTCTTTTCTTTTTACTCTATATTCGCATGAAATAAATAAAACTAAATAGTGCTAACCTAACGACCCATTACGCTTGCAGCTGTGTTCAAAAATTGATAATGATCGGTTAATTAGTTCAGTAGTGAATCCTGTGCATGCAACTATATAAACATATATAAATACATTTCTTTATATATATATATATCTAGCTGAATTTACTCCAGTTAGACCAAGTGGCAACATATTGCCTGGTGGAGGACTTAGAAAAAGTAATTCAAATAGTTGCGTTTGCATTTTTCTTTTGCATATAGCATTCGTTCAAATTTGTTTAAATTGTATTTACTGTGTTATTTGATTTACATGAATATTCGCTTATTAGTAAATATAAATTATTGTGTATATATCAAAGTTAAATGTAACCGAGATAAACACGGACACACGATTTCTTTTCTGAGAGTTTCATTAATAGATAGGTACGCTAGTTTAAGTTATATATTACACATCTATTTCGCAAGTTAGCAGAGAGTGAAAATATATAGAACTTTCTTTTACTAGTGAACTAGTCTGGACATTAAATATAACTATGAACAGTAGTATGGGGGAATTCGATTGTGTTCTGTTAAATCCTACTGGATTACTTGCAGTTACTATTGTTTGTAGAATATATGTACGTTGGAATAAACAGTACTCGTTTAAGACCTTTACCCTCTGGGTTATTTTGCTATTTATAACTATTTACCAAGTTATATCAAGTAGAAATAGCTATTTTCCTACTATTGAGTAACTACATATCAAGGCCGAAAACAACTCGAGAAAGAAGGTTGAATGAGATCGATATGTTAACAGGTGAACGATGAAGCATATCATGAGAGGACTGAAAATAATGAATTTACTGTATACAGTTTGATGACTGATGAGGAAGGCTACTCACAATTACTTATTAACATAAAGTTTGACTACGTCTATATTGTAGCCCTTCGTGCCTTTAGTAAAGGTTGAACAATCGCGTTGACATAAACACGTGCTGAAACGGATGACGGTGTTAAGCACACACAGTTATCAGTGAGTCTTCCGGAAGTTGAATCTTCACTACAGTCGATGCGAAGAACGCCTAAATAAAGGTGTTATGCCTTTGTGTGATCAATTTGTTTAAACTAGAGATATCAGAAAACGGATTTCGTCTTTGAAACAACGAAGGTTAAAGTAATTTAAGTGACTTAAAGAAGCCTCTATTTGCCTCATAAAAATACTTTCTATAAACATTGATTTATTTATAATATAGAATGCTAAAAAATTCATTACGATCGAGAATTAATCTGATTTTTTTTAAATCAGTGTATTCGGTTTAAGGGGTTAAGATCACAAATATTTTCTTTTACATTCAGTGTCAGTGTCTAGCGATATCTACTAAGTAAGTATGTTCGTATGAATAATAATAAACAGTCTCTTTTCTTCTATGAGATCCTTATTGATAATATAGAACTAGAGGGTGCTTTGATTTTGCACTCCTATACGTGTTTACGGGGTGTACCAATGTAAATTAGCTGAAAAACAAAACCTTTGCTCAAACTGCTCACACCACTAAGATGGCCATTAAATAAACATATAATATATATATATATATATATATATATATATATATATATATAGTGTGTGGGTGAATATAAAATAACACGATATATCATAAAATGAAATACCGTGGATACAAGATATGTAACAAAGACAAAAAGGAACAGCAAATTAAACGCAGGAAAAAATCATCAAACACGAGAGATTTACCGGTTTCGTTCAGATCAACGTAAGTCTTCAGAAAATTATATATATAATTATCTTCCCCTCTCACTGTATAATATGTGGTTCCCGCTTTTAATTTGTGTTTCCTTTTGGGGTTTCTTCATACACACACACACACACACACACACACACACACACACATATATATATATATATATATATATATATATATATATATATATATAACATGGTATATGTATTATATGAGTTTCTGTAGATGTTAAACCGTTGAACCTCCAGTGTTTATAAAAAGTGCTCAATAACAAAAATATATGCTCTTTAGTATACTTTTTTATTGATACACACATTGTTGGTTACATATGTGTATACATGTTTAGGTTTTTTGTTCTTCATAAAGAGTCAACCTCTTCAGACTAAAACGAGCTTGCAATTCCTCGTTTCGGTCTCAAGAGCACAATCGAAACATACATACATACATACATACCCCCCACACACACACACACATATATATATATATATATATATATATATATATATATATATATATATATATATATATATATATATATATATATATAAAAATTATTACGAAACCAAAAATGATGAGTATCCTAATTAGTTTACTTTCTAAGTAACAAACCTTTCCATGGTGTGTACAAACACACTATTGAAATTACATAGAAAACAGAGAGACACACGTTCTCTAAATGCTCACATAGACAGTTAACCTTTTAGAGAGTGGTTGAACCAATAGCAAATGTGAGAGGAAATGTGTGAAAGTCATAAACCTCATAAGAGAGTGTAATACATATGACTGAATGCCATCCCCTATTGATAAGCCTCCCTAAGAGGATAGATTTAGACACACTGTCGGTAGTTATTGTGGGGAAATGCAGCTCCCCTAAAAAGGTTGCACTCTGATTTGGGTCAAAAATTAAAATTATCTCAGTATAGGAGAGTTTCTTTTCCACTGACCGAGGACAGAACAGATGAAGTGTCGTATAAGAACAGATGCTACACTTTCATTCTTGCAAAGAAGACCAAGGATTAAGAAACAATGTGTTAGTCTAGTTCGTATTTATTCAATACTTTAATTCCAATCTTTTCCGAGGGCACATTTTTTTCTGCTTTTGTTTTTCATGCATAATTTGTGTTCACTAACTCGTGAAGATGGAATATTTTTGTTACACTCTTATTACTTTTCTTACTACAATTTCTTAAATACCACAACGTGTGTCTCCCCCCCCCCGGAGACGCTTTAAGAATAGCCCGAAACATTTTTCCCATTCAGACACCAATAATGCTTTCATCGTAGACGAATCTCTCGTCTCATTTTCATAACTGCGATGTTCAGAGCAGATTTGTGTGCTATGTAGAATGAGAATATCAGAGCACATGCACTAGGCTTCCTGCGAGTGAAAAACGTTGTTTTTTGCAACAGAGATGACCAGTAAATTATATATACACACATATATATATATATATATATATATATATATATATATATATATATATATATATATATATATATATATATATATATATATATAACACGGGGTAAGCTAAAACAAAATACCTTTTAAAGCATGTTAAGATGCGATAATGTTTTATTAGAAAAGAAAAATCGAAACCGATTTTTTTTTATAAACTTTCATTTTTTATTTTTAGTTTATATTACATATATTTCGCCGAGTAAAATCGGCTTCTTCAGTGTAGTTAGTAGATCCGATGTTAATACCTTTTAAAGCATATTAGCTTTAAAAGGTATTTTGTTTTACCTTACCCCTTGTTTTTAAAAATTATTTGGATGCTTTAAAAAGGTATGAACTTCTAATATATATATATATATATATATATATATATATATGAAGCAATCCAACTAATATCTTATAATTAGTTAAAACATCCGGATAAAAACTGAAGCTCAATATACTGGATAGAGCATTAATATTATGATATGAAATGAAGTAATAAAATAAGGTGTCAATCAAATTTTATTAGAATTCAAAGTTCAAGCAAAGTATCTTAAAGTCCTTAGCTCATCTTTGAAAACTCATGAGCTAAGGACTTGAAGGCACTTTGCTTGAACTTTGAATTCTAATAAAATTTGATTGACACCTTATTTTATTAGTTCATTTCATATCATAATATATATATATATATATATATATATATATATATATATATATATATATATATATATATATATATATAGTAAGATAGAGCACTTTAAGTTAAGTGACCAACAAGCCGTCATTCTGCGTAATGCATAACTCTAGACCGGCCTCTTGAGTCCTCTCGACTGCTTGCTGTATAGCCGCCTTGTTTGCTATTTAGATGTTATTTAACTTCCCATTTCTAGACAATGCGTGGTGGAGCATTGGTGCGCGCCTCGGCTACTGACTTTTGTGTAGGTGTTCGAACCGCGTGACCGGCAGGGATTGTCTCCTCGCAGATTTTGCATGAAACACATCTGTTTGGATGCATTAAAAAAATAATATTTATCTATTCATAATTATTTATGGGTCAACGTATTTAAGTTCAGGTAAGTGCAGTAAGTTCATCGTAGGACATTCCGTGGAAGCTTTTTTTCTTACAAACTAACATTGACCAATGGTCTGAACAGTGTTTGATAACGTTTATGGCAGTAACTGACACCAATGTGTTTATATTTTATTTTAAGACGACCAATTGTAATTAGCAGGGAAGCAGTCTCACGGCAATGTGTTCCACAGGTGGAAATCACTTACAAATAAGCTCTGCATTGGTTTCGACTAATTTAACCGTAAGCATTATAATTACCTTCACAAAATAAACGAAATTAATCTATCTATATACCATTACAAAGTTATGTGTTTTTTAGTTTATTGTACGTACGCAAGTAGAAACATGTGACTGGTTGACTAAAACGGCAAAGGCTGAGTACAGATTGCTAAGACAGTAGTTCTTACGATGTGAATAGCCGAAATCCAATCTCACGTGAGCCTTAAGTCTTTTTTTTAATTGAATTCGTGTTTAATAAATGAAAACAAATTTACATGACATAATAAACTAAAAATATTACATAAAAATGTTTGAAATAATAACGACCTTTTTTTGATAATCGACAAAAACGTGTAAGAGCTGTGATTGCCGGACAGGGACCCTTCAATATCTAAGGTTTTCATCAGTACAGCAACCTTTCCCGAGCTGTACAGGTGACCGACTCAACAACGGACAAATTGGTGACGTCATCATTGTACCATGATATTCAGCCTTACTTCAAAGCGAATAATTATTGATTAATAACATAATTTCTTATGTTTTGTGACAAATAAAACAGTATGTAAATACATTCATTGTAGTTACTTACTCTCCAATGTAGGTACGATGTAACGCTATAGAAACTTGGTAAAAATGAGACTTGACCTACCGAGGTATTGAACCAACGCTGCAGAAAAAGTGTGCATGAACTAATTTTAATTTGTTTAAAGTGTCATTGTTTTCTCTTAGGTCAGTGTTTAAAAAAGATGACATACACACACTTGTAAAATAAGCATGATTACATGTTTGCATTAGAATAAAATGTAGTCCAACCCTGTACTATGGTGAGGTCACCAATTATTTCTGTCAATGGACATTCACCAACTGGACAAAGTGCCAGGTGACGAAAGATTTACAGATAGAAAAGTGAGTTCGTGGAGACTGCGTTAGAAATGTTCAAAATGTAGTAAATCCTACAGAATGATGTTCAGTTAGCTGCGGTTGAACTGAACATCATTCTACTGGATTTACTACATTTTGAACATTTCTAACGAAGTCTCCACGAAATCTCGTGTCCATCTTTTAATCTTTCGTCACCTGACAATTTGTCAACAGCCATTCACCAGCTGGGCAGCCTGTATATTTTGATAACCCTTGTTTACACATACTCTAACTTTCCATTACTTTATATTGTTTCTAACATTTTTCACATTTTGAATTTGGGCTATTTCCCTAGTCAACTTATCCATCTATGTATTTGCTCTGATGATAAGATTTATATCTTTGAATATCCTGGCTTAATGGGCAGAAAAAATGTATATTAAGCTCAAAGCATTTCACTATATGTTCAATTCTGTAATATATATATATATATATATATATATATATATATATATATATATATATATATGATATTTTACCCCAAACAAGGCATGGCGCCACTGTAGACGTAAGGGCTACTGAGAGTCAGAGGGTAGGTTAAGGGTGTCATTCTAAGTTGGGAGCTGTGCAGCGAGATGTATGTTTACATTAGTGTTAAACCTCTGCATGTCGGTGCTGCCGAGAAAACAGGGGAAAAAGAGGGAGTGTAAGAGGCCAGCAGCGCGAGAAAAAAAGCTATTGGGGTTGAAGGCTCTCTGGTATCTGGGGACCTCAACAGTGAATGGATGGGATGTGTCAAGTTGGTCTAGTGAATTTACGTCGAGGGGGCGCCAGAGTAGCCAGTTCATCAGATCATAATCCATTAAAGTATTTATAAAACAAGCACAATGATGCTACATTGCGGCGATGGGACAGGGGATGGAGCTTAGTTGGCAGTGAAGGCCCTATTAAGTTGGCGACTCTTTTTTGGACCTTGTCAAAGAGGGAGAGACTAGTAGATGATGAACCAGCCCAGATGTGGCAGCAATACTTCACGCATGGGCGGATGGTGGCTTTGTAGAGATACCGGATAATGTCAGGTGTGAGGAGTTTACTAGAACGGTAGAGGGGCCCACCTCTTTTGCTGCAGCCTTGGCAATGTCTTCAATATATAGTTTCCAATTCATGTTACCTGTGCAGGTTGGGTCGAGGAGTTTGAATGTTGAACTCTCAGGTAGGGTGTTATTTGCCATGACAATCAGTGGTTGGAGAGGTTTATGTAGTTATTGAAAGAAAAGAGCTTTATCTTTGCGGCATTAAAAGTTACCAACCATTTATGACCCCAATCCACTACATCCTGGAAGTCATTTTCTAAGGATTCGTCCATTGCCTCGGATATGATCGCGTCCGTTTTGCCAACATGACGAGATTAAAGCGTGGTGTCGTCAGCAAACAACCAAATGTCGGACTCAATGTCATCAGGGAGATAATTTATGAAGATCAGGAACATTAAAGGTCCAAGGATCGATCCCTGGGGGTACAGCAGCATTTATGTCATGTTGCTTAGATGAACGACCATCGAGGACAACCTGGATTTTTCTTTTAGTTAGGAAGGATCTAATATTAAGTAATGGCCCAGTAACATGGTATGAGCGTATTTTCAGAAGCCTTTTATGGCATACCTTGTCAAAGACCTTGGATATATAAAGTGCTACTGCCCTAGCTTCACTTGCCTTGTCGAGTGCATGATACATGCGTTCAGAGATGACCGTTAGGATGTCTGCAGTAGATTGTGCTTTTCTAAATCAATACTGGCGGTCAGAAAGAAGTTTAGCATTAACTAAGTACCGGGCTATCGCTAGATTGATTAAGGATTCAAAGTTTTTAGCAAAGATGGAGAGTAGACTGATTGGGCGATAGTTCTGAGGATCAGTGGTATTCCAAGAATTATTGTAGACTGGTACCACAAAGACAATTTTCCAGCTATCGGGGAAGTTAGATTCAGCTAGGCATGTATTGTAGAAGGTTTGAAGAGCACAGAGGCCAGTTCAGCAGATCATTTCTTTATTACAATTACAGGTATCAGATCAGGCCCACAAGCTTTGGAGCTGTCAAGGTTTTACATGATGTCTCTGACCTGGGATGAGGTGATGACCAGGTTATCAAGTGTGGCTTCGGTCCGCAATGGGAATTTAGGGAGTTAGAGGTGAAACGCTGGGCAAGTAGTTCAGGCTTATCAGTGGCCGTGCAAACGACATCATTGTGGTTTGATAGTGGGGGAATCATTTATTGACCATGGTAACCACACTATTGTAGATTTTCCTAAAATCGCGAGTACCTAGTTTCTGTGACTGAATGCATGTTTTTGTTAACTCAGTATACCTTCTCTTTGCTTTACCTATCACGGCCTTGCAATTATTTGTTTACTCTATAAATTCATGTCTATTAGTAGCTGGCTTATTGCGGCCAAATTTACGGAATGAATGTTGCCTCTAAGCAATGGAAGCTGCACATTCTGAGGTGAACACTATATATATATATATATATATATATATATATATATATATATATATAGTGTTAGAGTGAAATAAATTCCAGAAGGAAATCTGAGTATTAGAGCTCAATGTAATAAACAAAGCAAGAATAAAATAAAGTAACACGAAATTACATTTCGACCGTTGAATAAGGATTGAGGGTCGAAATAAATTATCGCACTGGTGATTATGCGATTCTGTGTTACTTTATATATATATATATATATATATATGTTCCATGAAAAAATGCCAGTATACTGAAATCATATGCACTTAATAGGGTTAAGATGAACATTCATATACACTAAATGTACAAAAGCAAGGAAATTCCCAAATGTTTACACTGTTATTGTCATTAAGGGTATGCGAGCACAACAAGGCTATGTATTTTACTGGTAGGAATTTTTCTTCAGCCAACCTCACACACTTGATCCATAGAGAGTTATACTGTAGTGATGTGATAATGAAATGGTTTGATTGATATGTAGTCATACCCTTAATGACAATAAAAGTGTAAAACATTGGAAATTTCCTTGCTTTTGTACATTTAGCGTTTAGTGTATATGAATTTTCATCTTAACCCTATTAGGGCATATAATTTCAGTATACTGGCATTTTTCATGGAATGTCACTACTTTTGTAAAGGCTATGCCTTACTACAATGCCTTCTCATAAGGTGTTTTGGAATTTTCTGGATAACTAAGGTATATGGTAAACTGAAATTAGAATGCCATCAACTAGACCCTAGAACCTCTATCTCTGCCAAAAATCAGCTTAATCCATCAAATAGTTGATGAGATACAGGGTGGCACATACTTACGTACGCACGTACGTACGTACACACTTTCTGGATCTCTGGGTTGCTTTGACTAATGATGCTGAAATTCTACACACTTATAGAACCTATCAAATAAACATTTTGTGCAAAGTTTTAACTAATTTGGTTTATTGGTTTTTGAGTTATGATTGATCAAATAAATGAAATTTCCAGCATAGACAATTCGTGAGGTATATTAATGGATAGAGCGCTTTCGCGCCTCCCTTCATTTATATATATATATATATATATATATATATATATATATATATATATATATATATATATATATATATATATATATAGGGTATTTATGCTTTTATTAATGCAACTGTTATTCCTATATAATTTTATTGCTAGCTACCATATCGCAGGAGTGTTCTTGGATGTAGTGTTTGAATAGTATTATTATTATTGTTATAATTAATGTTATTTGATATGCAAAATACCATATCACACGGTAGTCTATAGGATAATATATCATTATTATTATTATTATTATTATTATTATTATTATTATTATTATTACTATTATTATTATTATTGATATTATTATTATTATATGATTATTTATTTATGTATATATGTATATATTAGTGAAATATAAGCTGAATGATTTCTACACTTGATTATTGGGGAAATGGTCGTTTGATTAGTACCATTGGAGAGTCATGATTATCATAACTGTCCTGTTTTTAAATCTCCGAAACAGTTACATGGTAAAAAGCTGATGATCCCCGTTTTAATAGTTCAAGCTTAAGTTAAGGTCCCCTGTTTTTTGTTTTACTGTTAGATAGTTGATTCTTCCTTTTTTTTTGTTTTTGAATTTTCCAACGAATGCTAAGTCTGCGATATCTTGGATTTAGTTAGTTTCTCTGGCACTTTAAAATGCATTTTCTTTTTTTTTTCTTTTGTTTAAAATGGCTCAATGCTTCTTTTGACTATGAATATATACATATATATATATATATAAATATATATATATATATATATATATATATATATATATATATATATATATATATATATATATATATATATATATGCCAGTGTGAGAAACGTATACTATATACATGTAGGTAATAATTGAATATTTATTATTCAATACTCAATTGTAGCCCCCGTTTGGCTGGACCCTTTAACGCTCGACAGAAATCAAGTATGTTTGTAAGTTGTTTTGACTCACTGCATATCAACCATCATTTATTGCCGAACTCAGTTATTTTGCTAAACGATTTTATGTTCCACTTTCTTGTATTATCAAAACCAAAACTGGTAGTGAATCCAGACAAGTCATGGGAGGTGTAACATCGATTGGTGACTCTAAACTCATTAAAAGCCCCCAAATCGGTGCCTCAACACAGAATTAAGTTTTCGGTCATGCCCAAAACACAGAAATAAAGAAGGATATATAAAAATATTACTATAAATAATTTATGAAATAATGAACATCATTTCCGTTATAAAAGTCGACATATTATAAAGATACTGTCTGCCAAACCGGCGGTTCTAATTTAGCGGATGGTTCAGCTTCAGTGATGGTCAATGCAGAAAACGATTGGCCAATTCAAAACTACTGATGGTTTACGAGACTTAGTTTCAGTCGCTTAATTCAAAGTCTGTCGCTTCGTTTCTCATTTGCTTTGATCATGACCCTAGGGGGCTTGCCGGCTGGCACACCTATCACTCATGACTGCCTACCTCGATCAGTGACCTGCAGCCTTCCAATAATAATCAACATGAATTTGCGTGATATTCGATAAAGACGCCCACACAAAAAATAATGAATAATGGGTTCCAACATATGTAGAGAGTATGTGTATATATAGGACTAGAAGTAAACACACTTATAATTATATATATATATGTATATATATATATATATATATATATATGGAGCTAATCTAGCAACACTGAAGTGCTGTGATACAGCGAAACAGTATGTATATGGATGACTATATATATATATATATATATATATATATATATATATATATATATATATATATATATATAGTATGCATCACAAGTTAATTGTTTCTTTTAAGTGCTCGAACAAGGGTTCTACAAATGTGTATATGAATTAGTTTATGTATCACAGTGTCTATTATGGGTACCCGAATTGAATCAATCTGGCTATCCTATATTTAGGATAAATTCCGGCTATTATCGTTATAAAAAGCTGATGACGAATCTGCCTGTGTAAATCAATAAGCCGGATCTTATACTAAATTCAGGCTGACACTATAATGTATATGTTTTTAATAACATAATTTATAAACCCCTCTCTATAATAAAAGGGCATTGTGTATTTATTTGTATGTTTGTATGTATAAATATATGTACTCCCATTCCGTCGAGCAAAAAGTAGTGAAAATATACCTTTTTGGTAGCCTCCTAGTAAAAATATTTCACATGTGATTAGGTGAAAGGAAAACATATAGCCAGTAAATAACCGCCTCGGACTTACCTGGCTGTCTGAAATAAATCCGGAAATAATTCCTTCACTCTTTTATAAAATGTTAAGATGTGTAATTTCTGATAATAATATTTTACATCTGAAGAATTAAGTTACTAACGTAATTAAATGATTTTACATGAATATTTTACTGATATATCAAAATAAATAGCTAGTACAAACACTGCCGAAGCATAAGTGATTTTGTCATTTTTGACGGAAACAGTAATTAATATATATTTATATATATATATATATATATATATATATAAATATAATTCTAGTCTGAATCTACGAACTGGGGTCGACCCCATTCGACTGTATGCAACCACCACTCCTGCACTAATGTAAAAAGCCCGCAACGATATCGTCTGTAGGTGTGTGTGTGTGTTATTTTTTTTTATTATAAAGCAAAAAAGACCATCAGAACAATTGAAATATATATATATATATATACACATCTGTTTTGACGCTATCACCGGTACGGATTACTAACATGCGCTTAATTATATGATGGTAAGTGAAATTACCAATTGTCACATGCATTGCTCTTTTTTGTAAACAAATGCAGCGCTTAAGCAATTCTACTTCCCCGCATATATAGAATGATACCTAAGTGGGTACAAGCGCTGACTCTGGTATATATTACTGAGTTTCTATCCCGGCTTGAGGCACACGTGTGTCTAACAACACTGAAGAGCTGTGATACAGCGTACAAGTCTGTATGTGGCTCAGCAAAATATACTCCCCCTCTTGGGTGGAGTTCCGTACGGAATGATAATGGCTGTGTATATATATATATATATATATATATATATATATATCGTGAAGGTGAAGTAAGTGAAACAATCAATTATATGATTTTTAAACACTCATATAGTACTTACTAATTTATGAATTGTTATTTTCTTTTTAAATTCGAAAATATTTAGGGGTCACATTACCTGAATATAATATGTTTGACGATATAATAAATAAATATTTAGGCTGGGACTAAAATGTTCTATAAAAATTAAATTTTCGATAAGTATACCAAAATGGAACAAAAATTAGACAAAGAAAGTAAACATATCGAAAAGATTTCATAGAATGTACAAATATTTATCACAAAAAAATCAAAAACATATTTGTGCATGCAGAGTTGTATTATTTTTATATTTCAGACTACTGTTCCCATGTTCGATTTTATTCTCACAAAGTCTCGATATATATATATATATATATATATATATATATATATATATATATATATAGTCTCGGAAGTTTCTCAACCATTAAAACTATATTAAAAAAAACAAAAAAACCTTAAGTCCCAAGTCGTTCAGTGGAAAATCACTCATGTAAGTTAATTTAATTGTTACAGTTATTATATTAGTTTGCTTCTAACATTATTTAAGGAATCATCAGTTGTTTTCCATGAAAAACTGTTCCGGGAATTTAAAAACAAGACAGTATTTAATTTCATAGCTTCCCAGCAGAGTTTATCAGACCCCACTTCTCTTAAAAGAAAAAAACATAAACGTTCCGTATACTAAATTTAAGTTTTGTTCCGTATAAATGTTTTGCTAACTTATATTAGTTATAAAAAAAGGGCCTCCTTACCAGTGTTGTTCGTCTGTCTAATAAAATGTATCCGTTACTTACAACTGTTTAGACGAATCCATTACACTACTTTTTAGGTTATTAATGTGTTTTTAGTTTTAGTTTTATATTAGATATATAAAACATATCAACATATCCAAATATAGAAAAAAAAGTGTAATTATATATATATATATACATATATATACTGTTATTCTTTTTTTCTCCCCCTCCTCTTTCTCCGCCTCCGCCTCCTTTGTTGTTTAATTCCTTGTCATCAATTTTAAATAAATACTAATCTTCCTTGCCAACTCACAGCGTTCATAAGCTTAACTGCCGATTATATATATATATATATATATATATATATATATATATATATATATATATATATATTAATTCGACACAACATGTATGCAGAGTTGTATTATTTTGATATTTCAGACTACTGCTCCCATGTTTGATTTTATTCTCAGAAAATCTCGATATATATATATATATATATATATATATATATTAATATATATATATATATATATATATACATATATAATATATATATATATATATAATATATATATATATATACATTTATCAATTCGACACAACAAAAAAACAAGGAGTAGTCACCCCTATACAAAACAGAACAAAACAATAGGAAGTAAAATCAGCCGAACGTTTGTTTGTGAGGACCACTACCATTAGCTAATGGAAACTTGAACCTATAGAAGGGAATACCACATAAGCTGATTGGTTAGCTAGCTAAACTAAACATTACATGCATATATAAAAACGGCTCGTAACACAACTTTAATGCATTTAAGCCTGGCGATTCCTTACGGGGATACAAGCCTCTGTGTACATAAATTGCTATAAATATATTTTTATAACTTGCTACTTAGGTGTACTCACTTATTGAACACTGTTGTAGTAAATACTGAAAATCGATATTTTAGATATTATATCTCATTATATGATTTTATGTGGATACATGAAATAAGAAAATTTATGAAACTATCTAATTTTAAAACAAAGAAAATAATAAGTTTACCTTTAATCCATGGATTTTAAAAGAATTACTCTTCTTCCATTTTAGAAAATTTTACTTGAAATATTTCTGCTTTAAGCATATCCTAATTTTTTTTCTTTCAAATTTTCAATTTAACGCTTACCAACTAATTTGTAATACTATTAGTGTTTTACTTCTGAACAGAAGAGAAATTCTCTCAAAATTAATAGATTTAAATTCAGTTCATTATATTCCTTGTTTAAATACTTAATGATTTAATAAATTTTTAAAGTCTCCTGTTGTATTTTATCATTTAAATATTCAATATATATATATATATATATATATATATATATATATATATATATATATATATATATACATGTGTGTGTATGTATATATATATATATATGTATTTATATATATATGTATATATATATATGTATTATATATATATATATATATATATATATATATATATATATATATATATATATATATACTACTAAAACTCTATTGGTCTTGTATGTTTGCAATCAGCTTTCAGCTTTCCGGTTTTCAACATCCGGTTGCGCATGCGTAAATAGCATCGTCTAAAATCTGTTATTCCAATTCCGTTAATCTCTTATGATTAACGAACGCATGAAATTTTTCATTCTGGAAATTTTTATATCGCTTTTAATATAAACAATTTCATTTAATTTCATCAAATAGTTTTTTTTTTTCTTGACGACTAAAAACATTCAACGGGAGCACTTCGTAAAGTCTGTCGCAGTTTCAAAAAACCTCCTCCCTTTTAAAAAACAAAAACAAACAAACAAAACAACAACAATCATTATTAATATCAGCGATCGGTGAACGAAATCACCTCCTACTTTGCCTCTCATAGATTTCACCACTCCTACTCCCTCTGTTTTCGTTACGTGCGCGAGATAGCTGAATCGGTAAATGCACACATTTCTATTACATTAAATAGTGTTTCCTTTTGTTGTTTTTTAAACAGCAAATATTTGAATCATATGTTTTACACATATTACATAAAAAAAAACAACAATTATAATAAACAGAACGACTCATAGAAATCTATCTATATTCTTTTTTCATTTTAATATACTTACATAGAAATGCTTCTGTTATGTAAAAAAGAACACCTCCCACTTTGCCTCTCATAGATTTCACCACTCCTACTCCCTCTGTTTTCGTTACGTGCGCGAGAAAGCTGAATCGGTAAATGCACACATTTCTATTACATTAAATAGTGTTTCCTTTTGTTGTTTTTTAAACAGCAAATATTTGAATCATATGTTTTACACATATTACATCCAAAAAAAAAACAATTATAATAAACAGAACGACTCATAGAAATCTATCTATATTCTTTTTTCATTTTAATATACTTACATAGAAATGCTTCTGTTATGAAAAAAAAACCTATTTTCTATATACCACAAGTGTCACGCTCATACATGAATTCCATAGCTAATATAACAAACTGACCCAACGGGTCACGGGTGGTCTAGTATATATATATAAATTAAACTTTCTCTGAAATATACTAGGTTTAGCATCAAGCAAAATTGGGGTATTTTTTTAATACAGCTGTTTCTGACTAGACGATACAACTGAAACATTAATAATAATAATATAGTCCGAATATTATAGACAAATTAATCCTCAGATTTTCATGAAAAACACCAACTTTCTTCGGATATATTTCCGTAAAAACGTTAATATATTCTTTAAAAAATGCTGACATTTTTCACTCTTACAGAATTCGTATTTATATATTTCCAACAAAGCTATCTTTTTTTTACAGGAAAATAAATTTTAGAAAACATTTTGTTTCTTCTGACATTGCAACTTAAAAAAAGAGCTGATGGTTGTAAGTGGTTAAAGACAGAGGCTGACAAACCTGGATGTACCAAGTTCGAACACAGTTCGTTTAACGGAAACACTTTTACTTAGCATGATAGCAACTTTCACGTTGTCCTTCCTGTAAACACTTGATGTATCTATAGAGAACATTCTAACTAGAAAGATATTTGTAAAACCAATGCCAACAATAGAATCGTCTGATACACACGAAATGGTATGAAATGACAGAAGATTGTAGAGAATACAATCTGGTCAGAACTTATGGGTCGTTTTTATTAATAATCCCAATTCATCTTGTTCGGATGTGTAGTTGTTTTTATGTTTGACTTAACCTGAAGAAATATGTACTCAGGTGACTTTGTTTTCACGGTTTGATTAGCTATTTTTACATTTATCGATGCAAGAATCAAGATTTAAGAAATATTACGTTTTACTCCTATTTACTGTGAACTTATTCTTTTCGATATTAAAAAAGCGCCGTATTTTATCTTACAACGCCATGGGTGGCCATAATCAGCTTACAACAAATTCTAACAATTTTATAATATTTTTTTATCTTGATTAAAAAAAAATGGTGAGGTCTCCTTTACGCATGACTTGCCAGAGAAACGAACCAATAGCAGAAGGACTAAGACGACTCCATGCTGATAATTCCAATGTCTTATCGCCATTTTCTTTTTCTCTTATTTTATGACGTATACTTAGTAAGTCTGGCCATTTCTTCTGTCAATCTTTCATTACTATTATCCTCTCTCGTTTACACTTGGATAAATACTAAGGCTGTCGCTTATAAGGATAGTACTTACCTCCTAACGCTAATCAGCATTCAGATGGATAGCTATATCTAGTCACATCTCTAGAATATGTATTTCAATTTTATAACCATTTCATGTTAAACATAAAAAATAGAATTATCTTTGGACGTTGAAAAGTATGTTTCAAAAGTACAAGCGATTTTCTTTTTTAAGTCTGTTCACTGATACTGCCTCATTTGCCATAATTGTTGGTGTACGCTTATTGGTCGGGATACCGGGGTTTTATCCTTGGTCAAGTGATAAAATAGCTTAAAAAATGGTACTTGATAGCTCCTTGCTACACACTCACCATTACCATGTTTGGATCACGTGTAAGTGGAGTAATTCTGCGCATAGAGTGGCGTCATCATCTACATCTCGATGAAAAAAAAAGCAAGTCGCTTCCGACTATGGTCAAGCACGTTCATACACTTATTATGTTATAACTACATGCGTCACGCATTAAAATAAAGTGTTAGACAGAAAGGTTGGCTCTGTTTCAAAGGTAAATAAAGAAACCACAACATATGCAGATAAAAATCGTCTTATCTCTATGAAAAAAATGAAATTACTTCTCATATATTTTCTATTCTAGATAATATCACACAATGCCCTGGTGCAGAAAGCAGCGTACTCATTTTTAAAGAGTTGCTTAAGAATGGCGAGTCCGTACCGACGTAGCTTTCCGTTCATAAGACACTTTGCTATACGTCGGTATGATCTCGTACCTGAGAAGAAAAACACTCCTTCTTTGTTTTTTTACGTTAGACAAACCGCATCTGTTAAAAAACACACTTATATCTACCCTAAAACAAACTTATTTTAACTGAGACGGAAATGGTTACTGTGATAGGGGCCAGATTTATAGATCCAACCTAAGAATGGGAATTAAGCAGCAAGATGTTTTTTTCGCATTACATTTCAATTTATGTATGTTTTTACGGTCGCGGAAACATAGAACAGAGAAAGAATTACAACGGTAAGCTTCCCCAGGAAATAGGCGATTAAACAAGACATATGTTTTTTTTTAACTAAAGAGGTGGGAACTTGTCAATTGTCAGGTGGGTCGGAGATATTTTTCCAAGAGCATTCTTTCTGTGGAACAAAACACCACGAGGCTGCTTCCTAACCGACGACAACACAGTCGTCTTTAAGTTTTATTTTTAATACTTGTTGAGCCGTCCTCTTGGAGTAAAATCACCCCTAAGAAATATTCGGCCCATTCCACCAATTGTGTCTGATCCTCTCGCGGTGACGTTCATGGTCAAATCAACAATCACTTTTACCTTTATCCTTGAGTGGCCCCAGGGCCTTGATAAATGGTCAACAATTAATATTATAATTCCTCTCAACGGCTTCTCTTATATGACGAGATGAAGCCCATTACCATTGTTAGTGAGTTGTTTATAAATAGACCTTTCAGTACTGCTCAATCAATAACTCTTGTGAATCTCAGGAAGGACAATTTTATGGTTCAAATGTTATTGCCCTATGTTCAATTAGTGAGTTTCAGCGGATGGTGTTCTTATTTTAACTTTGTTACACTGTCTATTACATCGGATCGTTATTAAGAACTCATCAACAGATGTATGTATCGTTTAGTACTCCAGTTACTCGCCGCTCATAATGCGGATGATGTAGGTCTCTATAAACTTGCATTCGTCTCTCTATTCACCCAGAATTGACCGTAACATATTTACGCGTAATATTGTGTCTCTTTGAGGAGATTTATTTTGCCCGCACGCCCACCCTGCCAACCGGATTAAGCCACTTGTGTGATTCTTATAACGGCACATAAAATACAATTAAATTTCCTCATGAAAAACTTACATACAATATTGATCCTATCCTGTCTTTTCCGCAGTAAATGTGCGAGTTTTCAGTTAACATAATCGGTAAACAATTCTCATGAAAACTATGTCATGCAATATAGAACCTCAAATATGCGTATTATCTAAATGGCACTCTTATTATTCATGCACTACTCAAACTTCAGCGTAATGCTTATTTATTTGATGCCGGTAAATAATTGCAAACTTGTAAGAATACTCATTTCTTAATTCTAAATTTAACTGAAGTTAAGGCTGATTGTTGGAAGGCAAGGTACCATAATTGTTCCGGGCTTCCGAACTTTGTAAATCAGAAGCTGATTCGAGTTCCGAGGATAGTTTATTTTTTGGGATGATTCCGTTTTGCATTTTTCAGCATCCCTGAGTTGAGTATTTTTTAATACTTTACTTCAATTTACATAAATGGTATCAAGACTCAGTCTGTAATTTCACCGCATGTTTTTATTGCATTTTTGATGTAATATCTTTTTCACATATTTACAATATACACTACTACTCTTTGATGATTGACAAGATTAGACAAAAGATGCATTTGCCCAGATTTGTTATGAAACACGTGTACGAAACAGAAATATTAAGTTTTAAAAATATTTTTTTTAGTGTAAAATGAAAGAAGAGAAATAAACTGTCATCGAAATACGGTAATAAAGTGATTGTAAGAACTAAGGACAATTATGACTTCGGATTCCCAATGAGAATTGAAATGCAAAAATAATATATATATATATATATATATATATATATATAATATTTATATATATAATATATAATATATATACTATATATATATATATATATATATATATATATATATAGTGTGTAGATTTCAATTTTGTGTAGAGAATCTGAATAACAGAGCTCAATGTAATTTAAACAGAGCAAAATAGAATTATAAAAAGAAAAACTATACACACATTAAGGTTGTACACATAATAACTTATTTCGACCCCTTTAATTAGGTCTCCTCAGATGTATAGACAACCACGTCAAAAAAAGGTTTTTTTTGACGTGGTTGTCTATACATCTGAGGAGACCTAATTAAAGGGGTCGAAATAAGTTATTATGTGTACAACCTTAATGTGTGTATAGTTTTTCTTTTTATAATTATATATATATATATATATATATATATATATATATATCAGTATAAGAATATGTCTGTGTGAAGTTAGTTCTACAGCGGGGTACATATTTGATTATAACATGGATATCATGAGGCTAGCTGACAGGATTAAATGCTCGCGATCCTGTTCTATCTGGGTAGTGTTTACTAACTGACCAATCAGAGTCGTTGTTATTACTTTATCATAGGTTTATGTTTTCATTGACAAATGGTTGAACTTCTCTAAGAAAAGGCCCGGTTGACCTTAATTTGACACCTTTTTATTTTGTTCGGGCACACCTTGTTTTAAGGTGTGTCAAATAAAGAGGTGATCATATTTAGCGCGTGCAGGACTTACAAAAATGTAGCTTTTCTATTTATTTTGTATTTCTTTTTATGTCAAATATTTTTTAGTTAAGTTTTTATTTATTCATAGCTTACACTAATTTTTATTCTAAATAGCTAATATTAAGATATTCTCCTGTACTAAAACTATATACCCACTATATTATATCACCTGAAAATAGTATATGTGTAAATGAAATAATAATAATAATATATATATATATATATATATATATATATATATATAATGGTTCTAGCCTCCGCTAGTGACATTTTCAATGAGTGTTTTTCACTATTAACTTTTTATTCATATTTCGTTTCTAAGGCAATGTGGTAGCATCGAAACTTTGGTTGATTGACCTCAGAATGTAATATTGTTTATGTAACATTCTATATAATATAATCCTGCGACTAACTTGAATAATTATTTTTATCCTGACAATTACGTAATGATGAGACAAATACGTATGTAGATAAAACAAATGTGTATACTAATATTATATAATATAATTATATATATATATATATATATATATATATATATATATATATATATATATAATTATAAATATTTGGTGGGTCTACATACGTATACGATTTATCCTTAAGAATCGTCAGTACAGAGATAATTATTGAAGCCAGTCGCAGGATCTGATGCCTCCTTACAGGTCATGTTAATAACTCGAATTCCGATAGTTTAACCCTCACAGCCATCATGAACAACTACCTAAACGGTGAGAGTTTAAAACCTATTGTACTCATCCGACGTAAATAGTATCAAACTTATGGTGTAATTGTTTCGGAGATTTAAAAACAGAACAGTTAAAAAATGCATGGCTATCCAGTTGTAATGATTAACTAACTAAATGTCGAAACAATTCTGTTTTTATTTCACTAATATATATATATATATATATATATATATATATATATATATATATATATATATATATATATATATGTATATATATATATATCAATAAAATAATAATGATAATAATGATAATAATAATACTACTACTAATACTACTACTACTACTACTAATAATAATAATAATGAAACACGAACACTAACACTACAAAGAGAGATGGAATTTGCATATCAAATAATGATAACAATTATTACGATGAACATAATAACAATACTGATACATTCTGCAGTATAGAAGTAAGACTTTAAAATTATATAGGAATAAAAAGTTCATGAAATAAAAGCTTAATATATTTGGTAGCAGATAGATAAATACATAAGAAAAAGGAGACCTAGCTAACTATATAGTCTAAAGAATATTTGAGTCATTTTAATCAAAGAAAGACAATATTGTTTAAATTGTGTGTGTGTGTGTTTGTGTAATTCTGATGAGATATTTTGCATAGAACTTAGTCCAGTGAATATTTTTTTGTTTTTGTGTTTTTTTTTTATATGAAGACGCTCAATAACAAGTACTGCTGTTTATTTTTTTAGCACGAATTTTTATTTATACAAATATTGAAGCTATAGATTTGCAGACGTGTTTCGGCTCTACCTTGAATAAATATGAATTTCCTTCCTGACAAGTATTTAGTACAAAAAACAATTTACCCTTAGGAAGTACAGCTGATTATCACCTTGAGCATAAACGTGTTATACAATATATGTACTTCATGTATCCACATAAAATTTTATAAGGAGATATAATTTTTTATGTGTCAGTTTTCAGTATTTACTTCAACAGTGCTCGATACGTAAGTAGAGCTAAGTAGAAAGCAATGAAAATATATATGGCAATCAAGCTACACACAGGCTCCCGTGTTTCATCCCCGGGGGAAATCGTCAGGCTAAATGCATGGAGTTATTTTTATCAGGTGTTTTTATATACATGGCTTGCTGGTTTCTTGTATTTCTATTTTAGGGGTTACATTTTAACTTGTTCAGTTTATTATTATTTTTTTATTTATTTATTATATATCATCCTAAGGTAAAGTTATTTCTGTGTAAACAGCTGTTTGCTATTTCACTTCTAGAGTTTAATAGGTTTCGGGGATCTTTAAAATTTAGGATTTCATATTTTTCATTCAGGCATAATCTACACGGGTCGTCTAAGTTTCTACATGTACTGGCCTGTCTTACTATTTTCCATTATATTATTGGTGAGTGCCCATTTTCTTTGAGCTCCCAATAATGGTAAGCTAGTGCTGTTTTAGTTCGACGTTCTTTGTTTTATATGTGCTTTTGTGGTCATAGTATCTGGTCTTCAAGTCTAGGGGTGTCATACCCACGTAGTATTTCTTGTTATTTGGTCTTTCGTTGGCAACTATCGTTTCTTGGTATACAACACTTTTAGATAGGCATTTATTTTCTAGTGGACAAAGTTTACGATTAATGCAGTTACATCGTTTCTCTTCATTGCTAACTTTTTCGTTTCTATTCGGGTGGTTATTATTAGTGTTTTGTTTATTTCTATTAGTATTGTTTATATGTTTGTTCTTCGTAGTGTTATTTTTGTTATATTTTCCACTTTTTTTTTCTTCTCTGTTATTGTCTTTTAGTATTTCGTTGTTGTGTGCCTTAATGATCATTTCTAAGTTTTCACAGCAGCTGTGGGATAGTTTTAGATTATTTTTATTGAATATTTTATGTAGAGGGTTGGTTACGGGGAAGTGTTTTTCAATCAGATTTAGGAATGTTTTGCCTAGTTTAGTTTTTAGCATCTGGTTATAGGGAGGGGTATAGTAGATTATATTTCTTTTTCTTTTGTTTTTATTTTTAATTTTGTTGTAATTATTGGTGTCCTGTTTTTTATATTTAATTTAGGTATTATGGTAACCACTATTTTTTAGAGCTGTATTGTAAATGGTGATTGATTTTTTAAAAACGCTTTCGTTGCCAGAATTGTTGATAAGCCTACTTTCGATCGAATTCGGGATATGTTTTATGATTGATGGGGGTGATTATACTTTGGGTGTACGTATATTGTGTTGGCGTTATCTTTTAGATATGGTTCGTAGGTGGTTTTACAACGAACTTTCTAGACGTAACATTAAACTAAAGTAAACATATAAACAATACTAATAGAAATAAACAAAACACTAATAATAACCACCCGAATAGAAACGAAAAAGTTAGCAATGAACAGAAAAGATGTAACTGCATGAATCATAAACTTTGTCCACTACAAAATAAATTCCTACCTAAAAGTGTTGTATACCAAGCACCGATAGTTGCCAACGAAAGACCAAATAACAAGAAATACTACGTGGGTATGACATCCCTAGACTTGAAGACCAGATACTGTGACCACAAAAGCACATTTAAAAACAAAGAACGTCGAACTAAAACAGCACTAGCTAACCATTATTGGAAGCTCAAAGAAAATGAACACTCACCAATAATTGAATGGAAAATAGTAAGACAGGCCAGTACATGTAGAAACTTAGACGACCCGTGTAGATTATGCCTGAATGAAAAATATGAAACCCTAAATTTTAAAGATCCCCGAAACCTATTAAACTCTAGAAGTGAAATAGCAAACAGATGTTTACACATAAATATTTTTCTCTTAGGATTATAAATAATTTTAAAAAATTTAATAAATAAATAAAAAACTAAACAAGTTAAAATGTAAAACCTAAAATAGAAATACAAGAAACGACGTGTTAAAATAAATTCGCCCACTTGACAAAACAATGGAAACAGGATATAGGAAAATCCATTATTAACAAAAAATAGGATAAGCATGGAGCGTCACCAACAAAGCCTTTGTTCGCAGGAAGATCAACGATTGGCTGAGGGAACAACAACGAATCTGATTAGTTAACTAGCAAGCCATGTATATAAAAACACCTGACAAAAATAACTCCATGCATTTAGCCTGACGATTTCTCCCGGGAATAAAACACTGGAGCCTCTGTGTAGCTTGATTGCCATATATATTTTCATTGCTTACTATATATATATATATATGTATATATATATATATATATATATATACATATATATGTATATATATATATATATGCCTACAATTCGAAACTAAAACTGTTTTACTTGCCAAATACATCTAGTACTCCCTTTACTCCCATGAAAGTTATGGAAATAATGAAGTGTTTACATGTTTGCGAGAAACTCAATTCATTTTACTGGAATTAATGCTTTGCGCAAAGTGGAAACTGTTACTGCCCTTACTAGATGGTTTAACACGACGAAATTTATAGTAGTAAACACATGTAGCTATCGCGCCTAATTACTGCTCCGCTGTGGTCCTAGACATTGAGAGTATTTCCCGCTGAGATTTGAAACCTGACTGTTTAGACAGCAGTAATACCTTCGTATGAAGAAAGTGTGAATTAAACATTCTCATCAAAAGAACTGAGTATTTTGTTAAGAAGATAACTGATTATATATGCATATATATACATATATATATATATATATATATATATATATATATATATGCATATATATACATATATATATATATACTTATATATATATATATATATATACATATATACATATATATGCATATATATCTATACATATACACATACATATACATATATACATATATACATATATATATATATACATATATGCATATATATATACATATATATACATATATATATACATATATATATATATATAAATGTATATACATATATAGATACATATATATATATATATATCAAACCGTAGAAATAACTGTTAAAATTATCACTGTTTATTTAGCTATCCATTAGCAGCCAAGTGGTTCTGGGTGTCGGTATTTGAGTTGAAAAATACTCGTAGCCCGGGGTGTCGAATCACGCGGTTGCGAGTAGTTATATCTTTATTAAAAAAGGTCGAAACGTATACCTACATAGATAATAAACAACACACAAAACTCAGTAATATTTAACATATATAAATATATATATAAAATATACACACACATATATATATGTATATAAATCACTATATAATTATTTATATATATACATGTATATATAAATAATATATAATTATATATAATATACATATATTTATATAAGTGTATATATATACATATATAAATATATACACATATATATAAATCACTATATAATTATTTATATATATACATATACATATATATATAAATATATGCATGTAAATAATATATAATTATATATAAATCTATTAATAATGGAGTTTATGTATCTGTCTGAAGCCGAAACTCCATCAGAGTACCATGACCATTTATTAAGTCCGGCAGCTTCATTATATACTATTAAAAAAATCCGACACAAACACTATGCACATTTCCCAATTTACATTATCAATTGCTTTTGAACTTCTAATGAATTAGTATGAGAAAATATACACTCATGATTGTTCCCTTCCGATTTCCACATGTATTTACGCTATTTTACTCGCTAATAATCTTACTTAAAAA
Source organism: Sepiola atlantica (assembly GCA_963556195.1). Lineage (NCBI taxonomy): Eukaryota > Metazoa > Mollusca > Cephalopoda > Sepiida > Sepiolidae > Sepiola > Sepiola atlantica. The sequence goes on along the minus strand of OY744526.1, from coordinate 109,641,654 downwards.
TTATAATTATTTCTATTATTATTTATTTATAAAATGAGTTACGTATTTATTTCCTCTACGTCAAACTTATTGAACAGCGTACCTTCCTCGTAACAGGCGCGTTCCTCTACGTCCAACTGATTAAACAGCGTACCTCCCTCTGGACGAGCGCGTTAATACTTTACTGATTTATTTTATTAAAACGTTCTGAGTTTGTTTATTTTCTTAATCTCATTAGCCATTATGTTGTTTAATTAAAATAATAATTCATTTAAAAATTACTTTTTAAAAAACACACACACATTACAATGAATCAGTTACGTAGTTACGTCAAATTTATTGAACAGCGTTCGTGAATCCATTGAAACGATTACCCCCCTCTGGCGCGGGCGCGTTCTTTCAAATGTAAATAAACTGCTGGCCTTTAACTGCGTTACTTTTTTTATTAAAACGTTCATCTTATTAGCCATTATGTTTTAAAACACACATTTATTGAATCAAATTATTTAATTAAAATAATAATTGATAAACACACACACATTATTAAGAATTTAGTTTAGCTAAACTTTTTTTTTGCGAAACTTACCGCGGGTCCTGCATTAAAAGAGTACCGATTTTTTTAATTTATGATTTTCAGATACACCTTTTTTCCGATTTGTAAATTAGTGTTCGCTGTATTTAGTTTTTTTAAACTGTTGATTTTAACAAATGTATTGTTTAATTAAAATGATAATTGATTTTAAAATTACTATTTAACAAAACACACACACATTATAATGAATTTAGTTGTGTTTGTCAACAAAAAAACAACACATTGTACTGGGAAACTACATAACTGATTTTAAAATAGTGTTCGCTGTATTTTGTTTTACTTAATTGTTGATTTTAATTCACGTACACTTAGATTCCGCTTTGAAATACATAAAATATTACTTATTATATTCTGACGTGAATTTGGCGCAAAACGATTGAGTGTAAAGAAAAGCGAGCATACGACACCTTGGGGGTACACCTTTTACTGGGCAAGTAAATAACTGTTTTTAGAATCGTATTCGCTGTATTTTTTATGGTTAATTTTATTTTAGGTACACTTATCTTTTTTCTCTTTGAAAAATTAAACTATTATTATTTATTATTGTGTAAATTCTTACGTGGATTTGGCGCAAAACGATTGGGTAGAAAGGAAAGCGAGCAGACGATAACAATGCAAACTTAATTTTTCTCATTATTAATGTTGTTATTTATTATGTGCAATATATTATTTAAATTAATTGTAGTGATAAAAAGCTCTATCCAAATTACATACTAGCGTCATTTATGACGCGGCAGCCTAGCAAAAATATGCGACCAGAGGGAGCATATATTTGCTAGTAGATATAATATACACATATATATATATATATATATATATATATATATATATATATATATATAAATAAATGTATATTTATATATAAGTATATATATATACATATATAAATGTATATACTATATATCGATATATATAAATATACAGATATATAAATATATAGATATAAATATATCTATATAAATATATTAATTCATATGAATAAATATATATATAGAGAGAGAAGGAGAGATTATTTAAATATATATATATACATATATATATATATATATGTGTGTATGTGTGTATATGTGTATATGAATAAATATATATGTATGTATATACATTATATACATATATAAATGTTATATATCTGTATATATATTATATATATGTAAATATATATTATATATATGTATATATATTATACATATAATATATATTATATATATATGTATATATATTATATATATATATATATGTATATATATTATATATATATGTATATATATAGTATATATATATATATGTATATATAGTATATATACAATATATATATATTATATATACATATGTATCATATATATATATATATATATATATATATATATATATATATATATATAGGGTCCGCCATAGATAAGTGTATCATTCTATTTTAGCTTATTATACATTGAAGAAATATGCAACTGAAATATAGAGACTAAGAGTTGATATAAGTTTTTTGCAACTTAAAACATGATGTGTATTAATGCTCCGTGTGGCCTTCATAGAGCTCAATTCACAATGCTACTACGTCAGGAACTGAAGGTCCTAACTTGGCGACAACTTCTACGGCTTTAGGTTTTATCATACTACGGGTATTTTTACGAGTAGATTTCTTTTTTTTTTAAGTATGTTTGCCCTTTTGTAAGTCGTGTGTCTATCTTAATTAAAAATGAAAATAAAATAAAATTAATATCAAAATGTTTATCAGATAAACATATATTATTTCCACCTTCCAATGTCACATTGAATGGAAGAAATACTTACGTATCAGCAAAGTTACAAGACACCATAAAAAGTGTTAACTATATATATACATATATATATACATGTGTGTGTGGGGGGGTGTGAGTAGATTTCGCGTACAAAAAAATCGTAGGATAAATTTCAAAGGGAACATTAGTTTAATCAATGAAACGGGCGGGTGGAAAAAGGAAAATTGCTCATATTTTCTGTAAGGCCTTATTGTCTTACACCTAACGAGAAATGTCAAAATGATAAACTAAAAACAAAGAAAATCGGATGAAATATGAGGGATAAAAATTATTTTAGTTAAAGAAAACGATTAAGAAAAAAAACAGGAAAAAAATGTAAATGGCTCAACGTTATGGTGTATTTGACCCATGAAAGATCTCCAACTGCTGTTTCGAAATCTTTTTTCTACACAGGCTAGTTCGGGAATTGTTAATAAATTACGCCTCAATAATATTGAGATTGTAGTTCAATCTAGCACTGTGTAAAGCAGAAAACAATCGATCGGAACCCTTGTCAGAACAAATATTTGTACCGATGGAAGATTCATGTGCTTGAAAGTTTCCGGATGATCTCGAAACCTTGTGTAAACAAATATCACGTGGTATGTGTTGGGATATTCTCATTTCTAATATTTAAGTGTTGGGATATGCTCATTTAATATATATATATATATATATATATATATATATATATGTGTGTGTGTGTGTGTGTGTGTGTAATACGAATTACTGTACTTATTATTGGATTATTATTATTATTATTATCATTATTATTTAAAATAAGTGAATTCAATAACTTTCAAATGAAATCTAATAAAATAACTATAACATATGTCTACTTCGAACAACTTAGACTCGTTTAAATCGACTAATTCTATTACAAAACATTCTATGTTATGATATTGATTCATAATTAAGGGAGTATTAGAAAATGTTATTCATTGTAATTCTATTTCTGTTGTGTTTTGTTCGTAAGAAATCGTTGTAAAAATTGTATTTTTCATAACAGCAACCTTATATACGACTATAATTTCTCCCAGAATAACTGTTATATATGTAAACGTTCAGAGAGCGTATACGTTTACTAGTTGTCAAAATGCCCATGATGTGTTATAAGAGAAATAATGGGTTATGGAAGCAAGGATTAGGACAGTGCACAACACGAATTCATATTATATTTTTTACAGCTTTGTATTGTCATAAATTCTGTAATAAAGCGAATCATTGTTTATTACCCTCTTAATGTGGTGGCGCTCAATATGACGGCGCCGGCAGTGAAGTCTCACACAGGAAAAAGATATAAACATATTTTATTAAAATATGTTCGCAGTGTACTAGCTAACACTAATACGGGACACTAAAACTCGTTCAAGAAAGAACTCATGACAAACAGAATATATATATATATATATATATATATATATATATATATATATATATATATATATATATATATATATATATATATATATATATATATATATATATATTAATTCATAATTTTCATATACTGTCGTTGAATCTGTATTGGCCACAAAAAAACAATTTAACAGAAAATAAATTGATGTATTGAAAAAAGGCTAGTCATGTGTCTGAACATTATTTATAAATTAACGCACGGAGATCTGGGTTGTTATATAGCCACACCGATAAGCCGTGAAACCGCGTAGCAGCTGTCTGCGGAGGACTAATATATATATATATATATATATATATATATATATATATATATATATATATATATATAAATGACAGAAGAGGGATAAACATGTACGAATGACAAATTTATTAAAACTTCGATTGTTCAATGCAAGGTGTACTCGGTAAAAACATGTTTACTTTTATTTCCTTAAGTCAAGGCTTTTCAAAGATTGAAATCTTATTATCAGAGGAATTACATAGATTGATAAGTTGCCAGTGGAAAAGCCACAATTCACAATTTGAAAAAATATTACGTAATGGAGAGTGAGAGTGTATGTGTAAAAAATATCGGGTTTGTCCAGTTGGTGAATGTCCGTTTATAAGGAGTCTTATATATATATATATATATATTATGTCTGTGTATTTAAGCAGCATTTTCTCATTCATGCAAACATTTTTAATGACAATGCTCCCAATAATTATATAACGATAATATTGTTTACGAAAAGTAAATTCCTGATCACATATATAGCAAGACAGAAGGCTTAAAGTTATATGGATCTCTTAATCCACACAATAATTCTTAGTCAATACGCAATCGAATTGTTACATACCTATAAACACAAAACAAAACAAAGTCCAGACAACTTTTATTTCACTATAACAAGCTATTTCTTATGGAGATCGCTCTAGACAAGGCATATCACCACTTGATTTAAGGAACTAAAGGACAATACTACGTAATGGTTGAACACTAGCTAACGATATGGGTTAGATGGATAGCTTCCGACCCAGAAAACAGCAAGTATTTCCCCTTTGTCAGAAACATCGTATAATGGAATGTGATGCAGACAAAAACACAAAATAAGTGAGGCGAGAGTAAACCGGAAGTTAATTTCTACTTTCTTTACCTAATTAATGGATATAAGAACATTTCTAAAGTATATATAATTATAGATGGATACATTTTTGTAATAAGTTCAAGGTAAGCTTCAACTTGGTGTATATTAGATGTTACTGAAATAAAATGAAGCTTTAATTCTTCAGAAAAATGAGAAAACCTGAATAGGAAATTTTTTTTTTACAATCAAAATGTGTATTAATAAAGAAAGAACATATTGTATCATCCATTTACTATTTAGTTGTCAAGATAAATGAAACAAGAGGGATAAACATTTACGAATGAAAAATCTATTTAAACTTCTATTGTTCAATGCAGGGTGTACTCGGTACTTTCATTTATCTTCATAATTGCTCTGTCTCGTATATTGAGCTTAAACCATTTAACTATAGGTTCTGTATACTAAAAATATACTTTAAGTTTCATATTTTATATATATATATATATATATATATATATATATATATATATATATATATATATATATATATATATATCAGTATAATATTTTATAGAGAGATATAATTTGTTATGTATCAATTTTCAGTATTTACTTCAACAGTGGTCGATACGTAATTAGAGCTAGGTAGTAAGCTATGAAAATATATTTATGGCAATTAAGTTACACAGAGACTCCCACGTTTCATCCCCGGGGGAAATCTTCAGGCTAAAATGCATAGAGTAATTTTTGCCAGCTAGTTAACCAATCAGATTCTTTGTTGTTCTCTCAGCCAATCGTTGGGCTTCCCGCGAACAAAGGTATTGTTGGTGTTACATCCTATATCCTTTTCTATTGTTCTGTTTTCTATAGGTTGGCCTATATCCTGTTTCCTTTGTTGTGTCAATATAATGGGTGAATTTATTTTAACACGTGGTTCCTTGTATTTCTATTTTAGGTTTTAATTTTTAAATTAAGTTCTTTGTTTAGTTTTTTTTTACTTATTTGTTTATTTATTTATGTATATATTGTTAGTATATATATATATACACATATATATACATATATATATATACATATATATATATACATATATATATATATACATATATATATACATATATATATACATATATATATATACATATATATATACGTATATATATATACATATATATATATATACATATACATATATATATACATATATATATATATATACATATATATATATATACATATATATATATATATATACATATATGTATATATACACATATATATATATATGCATATATATATACATATATATATATATATATGTATATACATATATATATATATATATATATATATATATATATATATATATATATATATATAGCACAGTGTTCGTGCGAGAAATCATCTCAAGATTATCGAAGTGGTTGTAATTTATTTGCGACAACCGTCTTTGTGCAAGCCAATTTTCTGTTATAATTCTTTTTGACCACGGTCTCATTCGTATGTTCACCCCAACCATTTAGTCAACGATTACCTTGAAGAAGAGTCGACCGAAATACGTATCGGTAGAAATAACACATTGGTCTACTCCATTCATTAATTTATTTTCTATTAACCATGTTGCTAAAGTAAATAGAGGAAACACATTTTGTTTTTAAATCTGAAGATACAGATTCCTGATCCCCATTTCCCGTGATTTTTCTGGTTTGTTTTGGCAAATATGGCTGCTTCGCCAATATGATTAAAGCTTTCTTTGAAATTCTGTACCTACAAAAATATGTATAAATATTTGAGGACAAGGTACAACCCAACTGTTATAAAAAAGTTAAATGGGGTTATTGGTTTTAGGGTCAAATGGGTGTTCTTTCAATCTAAATGCCGTTTATGCGGGGATATTTGGCGAACTACGTCCTACCAAGATATATTTGCAGACGTGTTTCGAAAGTTCAAGTAATTAATGCATTACATGTAAAACGATACTTTCGAAGGGACGAAAACGTTATCTCTCTGCAATAATGGTTTCAATCAAATGCAAATATCGCCAGCTGTTGCGCCTTGTCTTGTCGGTCTTGTCTTGCTTTGACATACTACGATTTCTCAGATACATCTTGGCTGGTTATTTTTTTAATAAAGTCAAACTTACCTCAAAGTCTCAAATTCGTTTGAACTTTCTGATCAATACGAAGTTTGGCTCAGGTAAAAAAAGTTAAAGAAATGTATTCAATCTTTCTTAATATTCCTTATCTGATACCGAAATAATTGTCCTTTCCGCTACCCTGTACTTTGGTATTCCTCCTTCACGTATTAACAAGGTAGAAGTTTTTGCTGAATCTGAGTTGCTGTCTTTGCAGCTTAAGAGAAATTTACCATATTTATCAGACGATGAAGCATGGCCTAAGGCACGTCTAGTCGACCTGGCACAGTTTCGTCATGCAAATATACGTTTTAAAAAAGACAATGCGCCAATGTGACTCACCGTTTGGCGTAAAATATATATATATATATATATATATATATATATATATTCAAAATTTATAATTATCCTTTCCTTAGCTTAGGAGATTACCATGTAAATCTATATCTCTCTATATAAATATAGACACTTAATGTTTTAAAACGAAAGTTAACTTTTCCATCCAAAATAAGATTAATAATTCATTAAATATCCTGAAATAATAGTTTATTACCAGTATTGAACGAAATCCTTCGTGTGACGAGATAACCACCGTAAGACTATCAAATAATTTAAGTTCAATAAGGACATTTCAATTACTTAACTTGACACGAAGAGTAGTTATTATCGACCACACTGACTATATCGATAACATGAATAACATACTTGGCGATGTTACTGAATTTGAATATTTAGGTAATTCAGTACGAATAGCAAGACACTTAAGACTGAAACCAACTTGAAATGCTGTTTAGTATAGCTACGTAAAAGGGGATTGCTTACTAAGAAGATTTATGACAGAATACATCCTGTCGGGTCCAAACGTCTCATGATGTATGGGTTATCACCAGTCCCTAAGGACAATGTCTCTATGATATCTATGTCATCTATGGTGGGTTCATCTTATCATTAATTGGCCAAATGGTAAGCTGAGATCCTCGTACCTGCTTGAAGGCTTTTTCCGAACACTGCATTTCCGACTTTTTTATGTTTACAGGAGTTATTCGTGAGCTCAGGCATTCTTCGGACACTGAACACATTTGTTCTCTCGACGTGTATTCAATCTATTTACTAATGTGCTTCTCAATGAAACTATCGGCATTTGTGTGATAGTCGTTATCGTAGTTCCCTATCGAAACTGCTATTGAATATATTTGTTAAACTTATGGATTTAGCTACTGAGTCGGTGTAGTTTAGTTTCAACGGAAACATGTATCGGCAAATTGATAGGGTAGCAATGGGCAGTTCTTTTGCATCCAGTATTGGCTAATATGTTTGTCGAATTTCAGGAACGGCTCTTGTTCCAGCAGTTGCCAAAGCCGTTGTGTTATTTCCGCTATGTAGTCAATACCTCTGCAACATTTAAATCCCGCATATAAGGTAATGATTTTCTTCGGAACCCTGCACTGAAGTTTACAATGGATGGGGGCGGGGAGTAATAACTCGTTAACATTCTTAGACGTGTTGGTCAAAAGGACCGATGAATGTGTTTTAACAAGCTTATACAAGAATCCCACATTTATAGGCCAGTATATAAGCTGGGATTAATTCTCCCCGAAAATAAGAAAAATCAAAAGTGAGAATGTTCAATCTTTTTAATGGTTTGCTTTGTATTTTTGGGGTTGCTTTTCGACACGATGACTTTGAGATTTTCAAATTATCTGCGTCTTATTTACTTGCGTTTGTAATGATTGTTACCATGGATAATAAAAGACCTCTCTTATCACCCAGTAAATGTTATAAAATATTATCCTTTTTCATTTAATGTAAAAACAAAGTTATTAGTCTCAATTCGTACCAGGGTTTACTCGTATGAGTCCATGTTTTTTTCTATTTTACTGTGTAATTAAAAAAAAATATTTCTGCGTCGGACGGTTGGCTGAATAAGTTTTAAAATAATTCAATTACTGTTAAACTGAATAATTGATTTGTTCGACAACATAAGATATATCATGTTATAGTGAAGTCTCACAATATTTACAGGAGGGGAAGTTATCTTCAAATGTAATGATAATCAACTTGAGGTAGACACGTAAGGTTATGGGAGTATGCGCCTGTGATACCGTACCGTTATGTGTCACGTATGAGAGTTAAACATCATGAATAGAGGAGAAGTAAGCCTGGGTCTGGTGTTGCAACACACACTAACCAATGAAATATGATAGGAAACAAAAATAATAGCAATGTGCACCAGTAAAAAGATTGGCAGAGGTTCTTCTTTTATGGCCAATATTGAGGGCCAGCCGGTATCTTGCGATTGTTTATCTTTCTCATTTAATGTATAAGAATATCTCAGGCCAAATAAAGAAAAAGTAAGTAGAAATGAGCAATACAGAAAACAGAGGCGAAATGGATTATAAAATACAGACTAACTAATATAATCCGCAGAAATAGGATACTTGAACCACGGGATGAACTCATGGAACATACTTGCGAACTTTCACACTGAGAAACACGATGTCAGACTAGACGGAATTTACCCTTTAGCGAAAATACTTCTTGGAGCAAGAGCGTGTTTTTTATTGTTCAATTCACCCCAAACAAGACACATTGCCACTAAGACGCAAGCAGCTACTGTGAATTAGGAGTAAGATTTATAGGGTCATCGTAAATGTAGAGTTGAGCCACGAGATGCCTGTTCACGTTCCATTTAAATTTCTGTATATTAGTACAGTCGAGAAACAGTAAACCGGGGTAGAATTCGAAATGCAAGCGTTTCCAGGAAATAAGTTATATTAAAGTAACAAGTTTTCCAGTATCTGCGGGCCTCTACAGTGAGGGTGTGGTTTTACTGCTTCTCGGGTTTACGCTGAGATGAGACACCTGCAGCAAGTTCGTCGGAGCACCTTCCGCGGAAGTACTTGTAAAATAAACACATAGATGCAACATTGCAGTAATAGGAGTGGGGCCGGAGCTTGTTCGAGCTAATGAGAATCAACAAAAAGCTAAGTTAATTAACCAAATTCAAGGAAATGCCTCGCAGAGAAAAGTCACAAAATCACAATATGAAGAATTTAAATGTGAATAACATCGATTAGAAAAGACGCTTGTCGTGTTTTTCACGTTGGACTCGACTTAAAACACTTATTTGTTTTACTAATGAGTAACAACTTACAATGGCAAACGCCACTCAATGATAAGTGTTAATGAGATTTTCAGTTAGATTATGAGTAATACTATGAAAGGATTGGAAAATACGAGCGAGATGGGAAGAGATAGATTAATTATGAAGACGGCTCAGCACGTATTTGTTCACATTGGACTCGAAGAGGAACATAGTATAATCAACAGAGGAGTCGTCCCGTCGTAAAGGTGTTCACAGATTGGAAGATTTTTCAAAGAAACTGTGTATGGAAGTTCTGTTTTGTTTTCGGTACATAGACGAAATTAATAAAATGTGTTTGCAGTGGTAGTAGAGACAAGTATTTGTTGTGAATGCTGTAATAAACATGGTTTCATTTTTAACACACTTTTCATGAAAGTACATATTTTCTTTGCATTCTTAAGATTCAGAATAAAGCTTCAAAAGTCATCATGTATTTAATAATTTGTGTCTAAGTAGTTGTTAAGCACTAGTTTGCACATAGATTTCACCATTGCAGTATGTGTTACCTTACCAACCACCGATTTGCACGACTAATAGCACCAATCTAAAGAGTGCAATACCCGAACATATCAACTTAATATCCACATGAAACATTAATGGCAATAAATACATCGAAGGTACGACCACCCTACTGCAAAGAAAGTAGGTTGACTCTACCAGGCTAGAAAACTGCTCACACCTACCAGTATCCTATGTAATGTTCACAAGCATATTTCTGCACAACTATCCACTTAACATATCTATTATATAAATCTCATCTGTCTTTATGTATGTATGTATGTATGTATGTATGTATGTATGTATGTATGTATGTATGTATGTATGTATGTATGTATGTAAAGCTTCTTCTCCGAGGGTACCCAACAAACGGTCACACTGGTGACACCATTCCCACCGGCCAGCCCAGGGATGTGTAATATCTCAGAATAGGAAAAAAATGAGACTCTTTGGGGGTCGACTGAGCATTTTTCTCCAATGGGGGCGGGGGTCTTTTTCCTCGATTT
>OY744526.1:109595542-109628042 GCA_963556195.1 Sepiola atlantica | reverse complement strand
GTACAATATGCGTGTGACAGCATTTCAGAGCATCTGCATAAGTTTGTTAATTTTTTTCTGTTTGTCTTCTACCATGCAAGTTATTCTTGAGGAAGCTTTAGTAGAGTAATGAGGCGAAATATCGATGGTTTTATTTTAATATATGTCATTGATTATTCTTCTTTGCCAGTGTTAATTTGCTCATACATTCTGTCGGAGTGTCACCCTTACATTCTACTTCACAATGTACATATCTATATATATAGAATGCAAAAGGTGTCTGCCTGTCTGTCAATTAGGGAATCAATTTACCATAACAATTATTTATTACTGCTCATTGACATAGTTTATAGGATAAACACCAAATCGAGGTCAACGTGCATGTATTCATGGATTTGATCAATTTTCAATTTACACACAAGCTTCTTACTTAAGTGGAGGATATAATTATTCTACACGAGAAAAGTTCATTGTTTAATTATTTTATTTAGTAAAATACATATTTTTTTATATTGAAAAGTTAAAGCATACTTTAGAGCTCAATCTGATAGAAAACATGTTATGCAATAAAAAAGAAAACCTAACCAAATATCTGACGCACTTATGCTCTGAATCGCATTTTAGTCCCTAAACGCGCAGATTAAATTAATGACAAATCGAGATGTTGTTTCTCTTTCTCTGGAGCCGAAAATATACGATTACTTCTATAAATATACTATTGTGGTATCTTACAATGTTCAATCCATGAAGAGTATGCAGTATTTGAGACAATCATCCCAGACATTACCTCCTACTTGGGGGTAGTAAGTGGGCTGTTATCATTAGATCGCGCTCACATGCATTACATTATGCTTGTTTCGGAGCAGGGGGTCGTCGAATATCTGCTTGGTGATCAGAGTAACATCCTTACAGATATTACACCGTCCTTATTTAGGGAGTGGTGTGTAGTATCTTTTTTGTTGTCATGAGAGCATCCTCATACGCATTATCTCCTCCGTTGAAAGGGTAGTGTACGTCAACAAGAAATTGTCACAGTCGACTGTTCAGTAGCAAATTTAGCACTTATATTACATATATACTAGCAGAAATCTGCGACTGGAGAATATGTTTGGCTAGTCTTATTAACATACTTTCTTGTTTCGGTCTTTCTTTTCTTCTTATTTTTTTTTAATATAGGATCGTTTCTAAGTATCATGTTAAAAAGAAAATGGAATAATTTTAAGATTTCGACGTGTTTTGATTTTGTGTTTCGACTGTCGTTATTTTTTGTTAATTTTCATAAGAACATTCTTACAAACATAAAATATTCTAATTTTGTATGCAAAAAGAGGATGGGAAGAAAAAGAAAAAATCATTCATTTATGCATTCCCTTGGTATGCGTGCGTTGTAGGTATGTTGTCAAATTGGCAACTCCCCGCTGACTAGACCACACACAGAGCCATGTTGAAAAAAGACATTGTCGAAGACTTATCTACTTTCATTAAGATATACAAAAAGTATATAGGTGTGAGCTGAGGATGTTGAGATGTGTGTGTATGTACATACTTAAAACTACACACACCCATACAATAATAGAGACTTCCTATTATAATTGCAAAGACCAGAGAAGCGTTAGACATAACGTTGTTTTATAATGTGTGGAAAATCCAGCTCTCCCTCAAAGGTGCAATTTGAATTGGGACAATAATAACAGTTGTATGAGTCTAGTAGGATGCCTACTTCATAAACCTAATACAGATGAATTGTAGTATGAGATACGCCACCAAATTATGCTCCTACCTAAAATGCCAAAGAGTTACTGTGTCTATATTCGTCACCAAAATATCAAGATATCATTTAAAATTAGCATGACATTCTATCATTATCTCTATATTAATATCATTTTGTGACCACTTCTTGGATCATTGTGTTTACGTTTTTAACGCCTATACGTTACTTACGCGTAATACTAATAATAAAAACAATAATAATAATGATAATAATAATAATTATTAGTAGTAGTATTATTGATATTTTTAAAAACATTGTTAACCCCAAATAAGACAGGCCGCCACTGTAGACGTAAGGGGCTACTGTGAAAAAAGGGGAACGGTTGAGGAGGGGGGCAACCTAAATTTATAGCAGCGAGATGTCTGTTTACATTAGTTTTAAATTTCTGCATGTCAGTACCGTCGGGGAAACAGGGGGCATAGAGGGAGTTCCAGAGGCAAGCAGCATGTGGAAAGAAGCTATTGGAGTAGAAAGATCTCCGGCATCTAGGGACCTCCACAGTGAATAGATATGATTCAATTGATTGTCGAGTTTGTCTAGTGAATTTACGTCGAGGGGGCACCAGGGTAGCCAATTCATCGGAGCATAATCAATTGAAGTATTTGTAAAACAAACATAAGGATGCTACATTGCGGCGATGAGACAGGGGCTGGATCTTGATTAACAGTGAGGGACCTATTAGGTTGGCGACTCATTTTTGTACCTTGTCAAGAAGGGAGAGACTATTATTATTATTATTATTATTATTATTATTATTATTATTATTATTATTATTATTATTATTATTATTATTATTTAGTTATTGGAATCAAAAAGGCAATACTATAAAGTACAACAACGAACATTTGAAAAATCGTACTTAAAGACTATTGAACTGTAAAATTAAATAAACCAAAATGCGTTTCGATTTCATCGTAAACATGTAAACGATTTTAATCGATTGTTAAAAAATAATACATTACTGTGTGACCCATAAAAATTTGACCAAAAATTTAGAATCATTTAAACAGTCTAATAGGAATTAATTTTTTTTGTTTTTAAATTCTTATTGGATCATCATGAATAAAATTATATCGATTATCTTAAGGTAATGTTAATTAATCTGATTATTATAGGGTTACAAAACATTCCATCTTAAAAGATGGAATGTTTTGTAACTCTATTTATAGGCAGTTTAACCAACATTACATTAAGATAATCGATATAATTTTTAACAATTCGGTTTAATTAATAATTTAATAACAACACGATAACGCGATGAATACATTTAATATTCAATATCCTATTTAAACATAAAATGAAATAAAAGAAGTACTGTTAAAAAGAAAGTGGAATAAAATGCTCTAGGGACAACGCAGAAGCCTTAAAGCTAATTTAGATAATAAGACAATTTTTATGGGTTCATTGTAATTTACATTAAACACAACATTTTAAACTAAATTTTAAAGACTAATTTTATTTAATTAATGTAATGACCAAACGATTGCGTAAGTAAATAAATAAAATGCTTAAAAAATCAAATTTTAAAAGGGGAACTCACTCGCATGCGACTACTGTTATAATACACACACACACGCAGACATATATATATATATATATATATATATATATATACACATATATATATATATATATATGTCTGTGTGTGTATGTGTGTGTGTGTATAGTTAATCAGAACGAATATAAGAAAATATATTGTTTGATATTAAACAGATATATTCTACTATGTTTCTAAAAAAAGTAAAAAAGTCAAGGATGAATTCGTAAATATCCTTGAAATCTAGATTTTTCAAAGAAAACATATTTTTCTCATCAGAGGGTGAACCCAGTTTTGTTAACAGAAAAATAAAGTTTATGTTTACAAAACCCAATGCTTAAGGTTGGATTGAATGACTTGTCCGCAGTTGGACTTAGGTCAGCTGCATAAGCGACGATAATGAGTGATTTAAGTGGATATTTGATGGTAAGGGGGTGCCAGAGAGCCGATAGAAAAACAACTGCATTTTTCAGAGTTCAAGGATCAATCACAGCTTGAAGAGCAATACCAGATTCTGTTGAAGAATATATTTCAGTTGATCATAGTTGCTTTTACCGGAATTATAAAAGACATATACAACATACGCTTAAAATAAGACTAACTACATCTATACCAAACCTTCTCTCAAATCGTATTTTCAGAGTTAGAAATGGATTAACGATGTCTAAACTTCACAAACTAGATATATGAGTACCCCAGGGTAGCATTTGATCAGTAACACTTTTTATCGGAAAAATAAATAGTGTTATCCAGGTGGTTAATCCTGAATTTGAGAAATCACTTTTTTTTAGATAACTTTGTATTGCTTGATGATTTTTACACATGTCAAATTCAGAAAGACGCAAAACTGCATTAATAAAATGGAAAAATGGGCATATGTAAATCGATACAGAATGGAATAGTTTTTGTTTAGATAGATTAGCGTTGCACGGTTTAATAGAGTTTAATCATTGTGATTTTATATCGATATGGCGATTCGCTTCTATAACTTGAAATGCATGTATTAATAGAAGTAGGTTTTTGTAGAAAGAGGTGATGAATGCGTCATTGTTGGAGTCGATGCGAACATGTAAATACAGAATTGTTTTATTAACGCTTAAGCCTATAAGTGAATGTAAGTACGGAGTTATTTCGAAAAATGTATTGTAGTTTTTTTTTTACTCATCATTACTATCTGATAAAATAAGGATATACTCAACAGCGCGGGCATACATTGGGGGTGTAATAATTCTATTAAATATTTTATTTTCGAGGTCAGCCATGTAAACATTACTGAGGGTCAGTGCAAGGAACGATCCCATAGAAACACAATCAATTTGGGTATAGATTGTTTTCGTATGGTCGTAAAAAGGGGGTTCGTTTGTGCAAATTAATAATAACTCCTTTATTATGTTAGTGAGGGGAAGATTGATTACTGTATATATTATCAATCCTTATTTTTTTTTAAGTATAAATTTCAATCTTCGAAAGCTTAGATTAAAATAAATGTTATTAAAAAAAAACACATTGTTATGGTTTTCTAAACAAATACTTTTACGAAACAATGTTTAAAAACATGCCTACACCTCTACTGATTCAAACGAGCGTAACCCCGCTAACAGACATACCGGATTGTTCTTTCTGACACCAAGGAGTACACGTAAAATCTGACAATATCAGAGAAAAAGAAGAAAAAAAACAATTTGCTTTGAAAAGGAAAATCTTTATTTTCAAAATTAGATTAAAATAAATTGTATTTATTAAAAAAAAACACACGAGAATTGTTTGAATCAGTAAAGGTGTAGAAATATTTTTTTAAACATTGTTTCGTAAAAGTATTATTTTTTGAAAAAACCCTTCTGCACCTTTACTGATTCAAACAATTCTCGTAAGGCTAACAGACATACTGGACTATTCTTTTCTGACACTAAGAAGCGCACGTAACATCGGACGATGAAAAAGAAAAAAAGAAGAAACAATTATCTTTGACAAGGAAAAGTGTTATTTTCTAAAGCTTAAAAAACCTATTGTTATTGGTTTCTCAAAAAGAAATAGTTATATATACATATATATATATATATATATATATATATATATATATATGTCAGTTCATATTATATTCCAATAACCATGGTGTTATTTTATTATTTATAAGATATAACTTTAGTAAGTAAAAAATTACCCTCAAGTGAATTAGAATTCTTATAAATAAATTATAGAAATTATTAACTATTTTAATAAATATTACTGAATTAAAAATGTATAAATGTCCGAACAATTTTTAGGATGTACTAGCTTTGAACGAAAAAATTTCAAAATGGCGTTTTAGTGGGTTCCTCCACGTGTGAGTTGGCTCTTTTTCTTTGTTTTTTGGTTGGTTTCACACAAAAATGAACCACTGTATAGTGTAGGTTTTTTTCAAGTCACTTTAATCCAATAACTTTTTACTCTTTGTGAATTGTTTCTGATGATTGTGTAATGTCGCAGAGACGATATTGACATAAAAAAGTTGTTTGGCACAAGACAAATGAAACGGACCGTAAAAATATATATCTTACAGAAATGTTATGTTTTTTGGAAATGTGAAAAAAATAAAATAATAAATAAAACCATGGTTATTGGAATATAATATGAACCTGACTTATATTTGCTCTGATATCACTAATTGACAATCATCGAGCTGAATCTTTTAAGGAGACTGCAAAGTAAAAGCGCACTGATAGTATATGCTAATACATATATTGTCATTAATAATTTTATATATATATATATATATATATATATATATTTATATATATATATCCTTTTTGTTTCATTTTACTTCAATCGAAGTTCTCAGAAATCAAAGGGGTCCTACCTGGGGCTAACACCTGATCTCTATATAAGATACATAGATATTTGAATATTCTATTAAAGTTAATTGATCAGAAAACTTTGTTGTAGTATATCTTATTCATTATGTTTACCGTATTATTTTATTATTTTTTATTATCGCTTATGTTTGAATTCATGTTTGAAACATGACGTAAATCATAAATCTATGACGTTACGTACAAGCTATAATTATTTTGGTAAGATAATGTTTTAAGCTTTATTTATAAAAAGTCCAAATAGCTAACGTGGTATAACATCAGCCTAGAGATGCCTCGGTTTTTGTTTCGATTTTTGGTCATGGCATCTGTCTTATTTATTTGCAATGTATTATTAAATGCAATATTTTCTATTTCTAAAATTAGTGGAGATACTTGATATTTTAAATGAGACAAATATTGTCATGTATTTATTACGTTTAAAATATGGTGACTTACGTACGGACAAAATCTCTATTTATAGAAGATCGCATTTTTTCCCCTTATTTAGGACTGGGACATTTTTTTGATAATCTTTTACTTTAATCAATAAGTCACTGTATACACATATATCTTTATTTGATTATGTGTATATGTTTATATATTTCTATGAAAGGATTTACTCCTAAAATAAACTAAAGTATTATTATGAATTGTGTATGAAAGCTGCTAGACGGAAACGTGATGTATTGGAGCAATACAATGTTTAATTTGTGAAAATAAAGATATCTCCGATTTTTCTGAAATTTAAACTGTAAGTATTAGAAATTAATTGGTATATACTCCCCGAGTCTCAGTTTCTTTAGATCAGTTTAAAGGGTGTTTAGGTGGAATAACTTGAGTACAACAATCCAATTAAAAATTCAAATAATTCAGATTTGCATTAAATTTTATCTATTATACACAAATTAAGCACGATTATCTGATATGTAATTCCTTTCTAAAGCTTAAGCCTTAATTTTTAGAGATGTATGAAATGAAAATCATATAATAGATTTGAATAAATATTGAAACAAGTATTCTAGACATACGGTTTAAGAGCATTTTATTTTGCTTATACTCTTGGTAAAGGGATATGAAAGAGGTGCACAACTGTTCTGCTCAGGGAATTAATTTTACAGGATCTGGGGCAGGTATTTATAATACAGGTATATGTTTAAATACAAAATAAGTATAATGTTGCAAAGTAAGTGTATTCCTTTTAAAGACACAAACCTAAGAGTTTATCAAATAAGTTACACCCTTCAAAAATATTTATTTTTAAATTAGTTTAAAAACATATTATAGTTATAAAACTCAATTTCGCAACTTTATTCGGCATTAAATAACCCATAGCTGGTTGATATGCTGTAAAATAAACTAAACCAAATCAAACAATATAAGTAACTGTAAAAACATAAGAGTTTCTAAATACATGTGTATATATGTATTTTTTTTCAACTATATCGTGGATGTCTGAAAAACATATATTACTTTCGTTTTTATAACGAGTGAAAATACATTTAATATGCATTCGCGGAGAGGAAGACAGAAAAAAGCGACTTAAATAACAGCTCGCCCAGAACGTCAAATTTATTACCATTTAAGATATTCAAAAAAAAAAAAAATAGAACAAAGAAAGGGAGATAATCAGCGGGGTATTTCCGAGGTTTTGTTAGAGAAGCATTACGTATTTTTTATGTCTCAATTTTCATTTACTTTTATTAAACTATAAACGCGTTCCTCCACCCAAAAAACTGTTGCGTGGCTGGGAATAGAGACACAATCTGTTTACCGTTTTATATTAGCGTTATCTAGTTTTATTGTATTCGTGTATTAATTTACTGTTATGTTTTGTTTGTTATTTTTTAAGGGTTAAAAAATACAGAATTAAAACTCGGTCTTGCCATGAGTTTCTATTCCGATAAATGCGTGTTTTTTACACAATGTTTAAATGGTATTAGCGAATTGCAACACAAAGTAAACGTTTAATGCATGCATATGTATATTACATTAACGCTTGTGCATTTTTGGTTAGGAAGCCTGTATCTTTTTAAAAACCTGGCCGTGGTAGCACCGTTCACCTTATATTTCATCACTAGTGTATTAAACTACAACTTATAGTTAACTATAAACATTCCCATGTCACATGATTTTACCTGTCAGTACTCTTATAGCTGACGCATCATGTTTCCGTGACTTCGCGTCGTCACCGTTCGGGCACATCTCAGAATCGCCCGAGAGTCGACGAAACAATTAATCAAGTAACCGATACCTTTTGAAAAAAAATAATTGCGTTCAATAAAAAAAATGAATTTCTATGATCTATGTCAGCTCATTGACTCTCCCGAAATACTGATTAAGTTTTTAAAAAAAAACGTTAAATTGAAAAAAAAGTAAAACACAAACAAACATTTGCTTAACAAATCAAGTAAAATCATATTTTGAAACTTTCCGGTGTACAAACAAAAACATTTTATTTAAAAAAACATTTGATTAACAATGATTCCTGTGACAAAAAAATGTTAATCTAATTAATAACAGTTGATTAGCTATGGTTTGTTGGTTCTTTATATTTATATATGTATTTTAGTTTGATTCTTCGCCGTAATTTATCGGCTGCCAGTCTTCAATTTAACGTTTGGCAGTTTTCACCTCGTCAACTCTCGGGCGCTTCCGCAACCTGCTCGAACGTTGACTACGCGAAGTCACGGAAACAGGGTGCGTCATCAATAAGAGTACCCCCTAATCAATCAGATATCCTTCCTTATATCGGGTAACTACTTAATATGGGTTTAACCTCAACAATCATGCATATGTAACGGTATATATTTGTGATAAAGTAGTTACATAAAATTTTGAAAGGCTTATTTAATATTCTTAGATTCAACATAAAATTTTCATCAAATTCAATTAAACAAACAATTTTTTTTCATTAAGACAAAACGAAGGTTTGTGCTATTTCGGTGCTTCTCATCAGAAGAACAAAGTGAAGACATTCACTTTGCTCTTTTAATTAACAATTAAATGATTTAAAATTAACGCGGATAATTACCGACACAATCGGATACGTGATATTTGTCACTTATTCCTTTGTTTTCAGCAATAGACAGACGAGAAATGGTTTCTATTTGTGATATAGTAAGAATTTGCTTTTATTTTCTTTATTTTCCAAAAATGAGACATAAATACATACATTGGACAATAACCGTGTATTTTGTCACGGTACGTTTACTCACGAATTCTATAAACAATTTACAAAGAATAATTTTGATTCGACTTTTTCTATTATAAAAAAAGTGTATTTAGTAACTTTCGTATAGCTCTTCTGTTTAACAGCGTAATAAAAAGGAGTATATATATATATATATATATATATATATATACTTCTTTGTAGAATGGTAGGAAAAATCCCAGCAGAGTGCTCGATTAATTAAGAATTAAAGTTAAAAATTAAGAGCATAATATTTATTTATTCTGGTACAGAAAAATTAGTACAACATTCGTACCGTCGGTTTCAAGCACGGAAGGTCTTACCCATCCGGCTCTCTTCAGCTTCTGTTGTCATCTGTTTTGGAAATATTATTTTTTAATCTTTAAATTTATTTTTAATTTATTTTTATTTATTATATTTTTATTCTTTCTATTTTTATTCTTTCTTTCTCTCTCACTCTTTTTTATTCTCTACATTTTTATTCTCTATATTTTTTTATTATTTTTTTAATTCCTTTTTTTAATTCCCTTTTTTATCCTTTTTATACCTTTTTATACTCTTTCTCTTTTTTTATTCTTTTATTCTTAGTATTGAAATGTTTTTATATATATATGTTTTTTTATATTTATTTATATATATATATTTTTTCATATATATTTTTTTATTTTTTACCCCCCCCCCTTTTTATTCCCTTTAATCTTGAATTCCCTCGTGTTTTAAATCTCAACGGTCTTATTACACTAAATTCAAATTTAAACAAACACACACAACACACTGAGCCAATAACGCGTCCTAACAAGAGTGTCATGTGACCTCACATTTCCAAAACAGATGACAACAGAAGCTGAAGAGAGCCGGATGGGTAAGACCTTCCGTGCTTGAAACCGACGGTACGAATGTTGTACTAATTTTTCTGTACCAGAATAAATAAATATATATATATATATATATATATATATATATTCAATATATTGAAACTTAAACTTCTGTGTGTATGTATGTGCTCATGTGTGTGATCTTTGTGTGTTCCCTATAGAAATAAATTTTAGAGAATCTACATAATATGCGAAAATATTATGATGCAAAATTTATCTAGAAAGACAATGGAAGTGTTAGTAAATCACTAAGTGCATCCCTAATAGGAAAATATGAGGGCATAACCTAAGTTTAACTTCTAATACAGCCTCTTATATGAACTATAAATCATATGTATACACTTTTCTGAGAAGACAATCGAAGTGGCCCCATGTCTCTAAATAACCCTCCATGTGTCGAATATCTAGCATCACCACCTTTAAGTGTCCTATGAAGACAGGACTCTTTTAATACTTCAAATAAGTATATATGATTTTAATGAAAGTTAAACCAGATGTCTAAGATCTTCATTCAGAGAGTTATCAACATTTCAGTTTCTTTCGACTATATCAGGGAGTGAAACGGAGGTGAGGAGATAGTAAAGAAAAATAAAGTAATATAGTGTAATAAGCATAGTTAAAATGTACATAGAAGGGATCCTCGTTCAATCCCGTGCAACGTCGTGTCTTTCTGCTAATATATATATATACATATATATATATATATATATATATATATATATATATATATATATATATATATATATATATATATAGTAAGTTATGAAAAATGCATTTTAGCCTGACGATTCTCTCCGGAAATGAAACGCGGTAGACTCTTTGTAGCTTTATTGCGATAAATATATTTTCATAACTTACTACATAGTTCTACTAATGCATCGAACACTGTTGAAGTAAATGCTAAAGATTGATACATAAAAATTATATATCCTTATAACACATTATATTTATAAATGAAATAATATATATATATATATATACATATATATACATATATATATTTATCTATCTTTCTCTCTCTATCTCTGTATATATATATACATATATATATTTCTATATATGTAAGTATGTGCATATATACATATATATATATGTATATATATATATTTCTCTCTATACATGTGTGTGCATATATACATATGTATATATGTATATATATATGTATATATATGTATGTATATGTATATATATACAAACATATATATATAATTTTAGAGATAAAAGATGAGAAAAACAAAATTGTAAAGATACATTATTTATTAGAACATCATTTTCACCATCACCTACAAGCAATACTTTCAATCCAAATCGGCTGGAAAAATATCGGCTGTAAATCGATTTTAGTAACCTATCAAAACACTGATCAACTAGAGAGCTAGAGGTTTTCGTAATGCACACTTTGATATACATCGAACTCTGACTGACAAACTTCATTCTGAACCCTGTGAAACGGATAATTTTACTATCGGACTACTGAACAGACAGGATGAATTGGGCTTTACCAACAACCTTCTTAGTATCAGCTTCTATACAACAACATTCGGACTCCTAAATAATTTGAGTATTCTTTTTCGAACATCAATT
This sequence comes from Sepiola atlantica, assembly GCA_963556195.1. Taxonomy (NCBI): domain Eukaryota; kingdom Metazoa; phylum Mollusca; class Cephalopoda; order Sepiida; family Sepiolidae; genus Sepiola; species Sepiola atlantica. The sequence continues at coordinate 109,616,275 of OY744526.1, read as the reverse complement.
TCCAATATAACAGCTGTTTTATTTTTGACGTGTTCTTTACGGCGTCTACCCTAACTCTACGTTCTCATCTCACCAAAAAACTCTTTATCTTTTGGGTTTTATTTTGTGTATAATTGTTTTCAATGTTTAATATTGCGATGACATTTACAATGACATCGTCGTTTTTTTCTATCCTCTGATGAAAAAGGTTTATCTTTGAAAACCATGGATTAAGGATATGAAGCTTTTTGCTTTAAACGTCTGACGTTCTAATAAATATTGTATATTTACAATCTTTAGAATTGATTGATCTATTCTATATATTGAGCTGTATATTATCACGGTAGCTTATTATTAAACGATAATTCAATTATCTTTAATTTAATATTTAAATATTATATATATATATAATATTCATTTTAAATAAATAACATTAAATTATTTTTGCATATATATATATATATATATATATATATATATATATATATATATATATATATATATATAACTCAATGAATCCCAACAAATGCTATATTCAAAATGCACTGTTTTTTAACGATGAACCCAAACGCCATTTCCTCTTGTTTGTGATCTCATTTGAGTACGCTGACGTTTGCCTTCCGGTGTATATATATATATATATATATATATATATATATATATATATATATATATATATATATATATATATATATATATATCTTGGGATGAATTGTTCCTCCATCTCAAGAAATGTTCTGTATGTGGATGCAGTGTCGCTACTCTTGATTGCGTGGTAAAAAGCAATGTTCCTTTGTTTTAAGAGCGTATCCCATGTCTGGAGGTTTTGTTTTTTTCGTTTTTAGTGCTGCATCCTGTGTATATGAGTTCCTCATTTTTCTATGAATTCCTGTTGAGGTTTGAACAATTCTATAAGTGTCTCTCTGATGTTGTTACGTTCTTTGTTCTGTTGGTCGGATATAATATGGAGTAATGTATCTACCTTTCCATTAACTTTCCGTAATTCTTCCTCGAGAAGTTATCGTTTGTTGAGTAGATCTTCCATAGCTTTTTTTACTGGTTGGTGGCATTCTCTCGTTGTCGATATATATAGAGAAGGGGGATGTGTAGCATCAGTGCAGTTCCAACGAGAGAAAAAAGTATATTTCAAGAATTGTGGTTACCAACGCTAGTAAAAACACTTTTTCAATAATTATTTATTATCTTATCATAAGATAATAAATAATTATTGAAAAAGTTTTTTTTTACTAGCGTTGGTAACCACAATTCTTTAAATATACTTTTTTTCTCTCGTTGGAACTGCACTGATGCTACATAACACCCTTCTATATATATATATATATATATATATATATATATATATATATATATATATATATATATGATAGGAGAGATCTGTATCCTAGTCTACTACTCATTGGTGTGGATGGATTTCGCATGTTTATCCGCGCTAAGATTCGAAATTCGAACGGACAGTCACGTCAAATTCTATGAACAGTTGAACATTTTCAATCATTGCGCCACAAACTCGCAACCATAGTTTGAATACATCATGGCACTATATATATGTTATTTCTTTGTTCACATATATTTTACTACGCCTACCAGTAACCAAAAAACAGATATTCTTTAGAGAAGATTAATGCTTTAAACTAAGTGGAAACGATTTTTTTTTATTACCAGTACGCTTCACCTATGTATAAGGGGTATATGTTGTTTGGATCCGTGGGAGTGTATGTGTAATCTCAACTATGAGCGTTTCCTGTTCACATTTCCTCTTCAGTCGGTGATTATCTTAGAGTGTCCCAATTCAAATATGTCACACCCACGACAGATAACACAGAAATTCCTTATGTCCGTGCGACAAAAAATTTCACATAGGCAAAAAGGAATCATGTTACTACTGATATCTTACAATTTTAACGTATTTTAACAATAAAGTATCCTTTTAAACGTTCTTAAACGTATTTCTTCATAAACTTGAATTAAATCCCAGTGTACATCCATATAATTAATTTCTTTGAACACTGGTAAGTTTTCATTTCATTTTTGTATCTATCATTTACCAAAATATTTTGTTCATCTCTATACAATCTATGTTTGTACGTCATTAATTTTATCTACTTATCTTTCTATCTTATATATATATATATATATATATATATATTATGGAATTTTTTAGATGTGGATTGATGATTTGCATAATTTTGGTTATTCGGACTGCATTTCCCATCTTGAGTGTTATCATCACAACGTTTCGGCCGCTGTACCCCCAGCCTGGTTCAGGGGTATCTCTTCGACCTCGGGAATAGTTCTGTCGAACACAAGGACCCGTGGCGCAGGAGATATAGTACTAAGTAAAATTCAGTTCCAAGTAATAGTACTCTGAATGTTGAAGGTTCAATCCTCGATACGAAGAATTGCGATTACTGAAGACTTCTCACAGTCATGGATGACGGAACAAGAGCATGCTACACCCGTGAATTAAATAAAGGGTTTCGTCCGAAATTCCGTCCAGATTCCTGAGTTTGACAGAAATATTCCCGAGTTCGAAGAGATACACCTGAAGTAGGCCGGAGGTTATCGCGGCCGAAACGTTATGATGATGACACTCAAGACGAAAAATGTAGTCCAAGTAATCAGAATTATGTATATATATATATATATATATATATATATATATATATATATATATATATAATAAGTGATTAAAATATATGTATGGCAATTAAGTTATACAGAGACTTCCACATGTTATCCCCGTAGAGAATCGTCAAGCTAAAATGCATGGAATTCGTGTTATCGGGTGTTTGTTTGTACGCACATGTTGGTTAGTTTAGCTTGCTAACTAATCAGATTCTTCGTGTATTCCCTTTCACGGGTTAATGTGTTTAGTAGCCAATGATAGTGCTATTAATAAACAAAGGTTTGGCTGACTTTTACTTCCTATTTTTGCTTTCTTTTCTATAGAAGTGACTCACACTTTATGCAAGTATGACATATGTATATGCATATATAGAAATATAAATTATGTTTATTACAAGGAAGCTACTCTGTAACGATTGTGGTTCACTCTAATAATGTGGTCGTCAGGCTAACTGCGACAATGGACACTCTACATTCCGTTATAAGTAAATAATTATCTAGATTAAGCTCCTATTTATTTATAACATAAGCATATAATATAAATCATACTTGTGTATATATATATACATATATATATATATATATATATATATATATATATATATATATATATATATATATATATATCAACTTCTATGCACATTTTTCGTATTGGATGTTTAAATGTTATATTTGAATGCTTCGGTCGTTTGACCGTCGCTCGTCGTCTTCAGGCATGATGCAGTCTGTAGAAAGACGTGTAAAACAAGCATAGGGATGCAACACCACGGCGATGCGACATGGGCAGTAACATTGCAGACAGTGTGAGACAGTTGTCAATTTATGGTCAAATCGCCAACTAGCAGAAGAGATGACCATGTGCCTTACTAAGCATAACCTTACGCGATAAAAGTGCATGAAAATGATAATTTAAATATAACAATAAACATTATGATAAATGATCTAGGGCGAGGCGCAGGCAGTCAGTATATCAAAAGTAAATACAAAGATCGACGGCGACCCCACACGACGACTCTAATTTATTTCCTCTTTATAACATACGACATTAACAGATCTGTCCATGCGTGACAAATGTTTTTTTTTTTTATATTTCCAATATCGATGATGACCAATATTTCATTTTTTCCTTCCACAGTAAACAGAAATACGCGAATAATTCATTCATTACTGTGTTTTTCCCATCCAGCAAATACTTGTTCCCTTAAACCAATCATTACGTAAGAGGTGTACCAATACCGCTGATAAGCGTTGTTCGCTTGTGTCAATTCTATTACTGAAAGGCTTTCCACTTTCAACGTCCTCAGCAAATACATGAACGCTGGTCTCAGGTTTCGAGTTTCAATCGGTAACCCGTGGCATCGTTGATAACTTGACAACAACGTTCACTGTTAATCCGGAGATACGGTTACGCATTAAAAGACAAATAATAAGAACTAAACACAGTTTTATTGATGTAGTTTACCCCAAACAAGTCTTATTGCCGCTGAAGAGTAAGAGTGCTACCTAGGTACGGAACTGGACTGTCATATGTTTGCTTACATTACATGTAAATTAATGATTGTTTGTACACGAGTTAGGGTTATGGTTAGGGTTAGGTAATCGGTCCGAGGAATGAAGCTATCATGGTAAAACATATTCCGCCATCTAAGAACCTTTGAAGTGAAAGGGTTGGATTTTACCTCTAGTCGAGTGGGTCGGAAGAATTTACGTTGTACAAGTGCTTGAAGTAGAAATGATGTTTAGTCGGCAACCTATTTAGTAAATCGGCTCTAAGAGATGACACTTGAAGTCCAGTATGTTATATCTCTGATGCCACCATTCGCCCTTGCCTCGAGTATTGTTTCCACATCGAATCTGGTGCCCGAACGACCAGATTCTCCCTCTTAGGCAGGGGGCAAAATACAAGTTCTTACCTAATAGCATCAGCACGTTCTGCTCCGCTCCAACCCCTGTCGCATCGCTGGAGCGTTCCATTCATGTGCTTGTTTTACAAGTACTTCGATGGAATGTGCTCCGATGAACAAACTGAATTTGTACTTTTTCAACGGGCATGCCCCGAGCAACCCGAGCCACCCGACTAGCAGCAAAATCATGTCCCTTCCTGTAGACGTACTAAGATGCTGGAAAATTTTCTACATGGATAGCTTATTTGCTCGGACCACTAGCTTTAAAATTCCTTACCTATTCCCTGTTTTCCTGACAGTACAAACATGCAGAAAACTGAATGTAATGTGAACAAACATCTTCCTATTTAACTCCCCACTCACATTTCTCCTATAAATCTGACCCTCATCATTGTGGATCCTTACGTTTCACTGACAATTTTCCTTGGCTTTGGAAAAACGAAAATAATTTAAAAGGTTACGCAGAAAGTGATTATCGAAAAGGCAAATATCATACAACTCTGCGTAGGAAGATAGGCAAAAGAATTAAGAACGGATTTGATAGAGAATCATATGACGGATCGAAATACTCAGTCGACAGCTAGACGACAGCTTCGCGCAGAAGCATACCAATCAGCGATATATAATAAACAATCAGCCCGACAGTTAGCTGAGACATAATTCAGCCCTTTTCTGTCGGGGTAAGTATCTATTCTGTTGTCATCAGTCGATGCATTATCTCCTCTCTTTTTAGAGAGCGGGTATAGTATAGTAGCTCTTCTGTTTTTATGAGATCAATCATCCCAGTGATTTTATCTTTTTTTTGGGGGGGGGGGAGGGTAATTTAATATCTGTCTATTTTCCATGATACTATGCTCCCCGGCATTACCTTTATCATTGTGTGTAGAGTAGCATCTGTTCTGTTGGCATGCACAATCCTGCAAGGCCTTCACTATGCTGGAATTGTAATATACGTTCGTTGGTTCTATTTACTAGCAATAAAGAACCATATTTTTGCCAGTATTTATTAATAAGTATCCATGTCTACTCAATAAAAAAATATTGGATTTAATAATTAATTTACAGGAAATATTTCAGGTGGGCACTTGCAGTCTGAACTACGTGAATAATATGTTCACAATTAATACGTAAAAAAAGACCGTACAACAAAAGTAAAAGGTGTTATTATTATAAAACGTTAAAAGGATAGGAGAGGATTTCGTTTGAAAATTTCTGAAAGGAAAGAGAATAGTTTCTGTATTTATATAAATCGCTACAAACGATGCATGAACCGACTTGATGTGCGGAGATAAACATCAAAGTTAAAAACTAGCCAACGATAAGTGCTCATCAAAGTTAAAAACTAGCCAACGATAAGTGTTCATCAAAGTTAAAAAATATCCAACGATAAGTGTTATATGGATAGATTCCGACCCAGAAAACAACAATGGAATGTGATGACTAAAGGACAAAATAAGGGAAGCGAGAGTTACGAGGTAACTGCCGAAAGTAAACCGAAAGCTACCTTTCTACTCTCATAAAACTTAAACTTAAAACTTTTACTCAAACAATTAAGAAGAAATGTATATATTAAAAAAAATATTGTTGTATAGTTTGTGTCAAAGTTTGTGGTAGTAGCGCTTGTGGGTGCTAGAGGCGTGCGTTGTTTTTTGTCAAGCGAGTTCTTGTAGATCAGTATGCGAGTGCCGGTAGATCGCAACTAATGCATGAAGTTGGTATGCTACAATTTACTCGGGGGCTGGGAACAGCTACCTACAAACTACGCAGGTGTCTTTTCTTGGTCGCAATAGTGGTAATAACGAGGCTTGAGAGCAATTTCCGTTTATTTTGTTAAACGTGTTTCCTCTGTTCCTTTTTTGTTGTAGGACACGTTTTCTCATTGGTAAAAATGTAATTAATTAAATATTTGAAATTGGAAGCTGATTTACATAAAGAAGAAACTGAGTTTGTTTCGTATATATAAATATATATATATATATATATATATATATATTAATATATTACTAATATATTATACATGTTAATATATTAATATATGACATATAGTTATATATTAATAATATAGTATATACATATATAAATATAGTAATAATAAATTATATATATTAATATATTATATATATTTATATATATATTAATATTTTAATAATCATTATCTACATATATGGATATATTAATAATAAATTATATGTATAACTATTTTATATATATATATTAGTATATTAAAAATATATCATATATATATATATATACTATATATATATATATATATATTAATATATATATATATATATTAATACTATATTATATATATATATATATATATATATATGTCTATGTATGAAGTCGATGTTTCTGTAAACTTCGAATGCTTATTTGTATATAAGATGCGAACTGTTTGTATTACTAATGTTCCGTTTGTATTGGCTCTGCAAAAGTAATAGTATTTAAGAAAAACAATTTTGCTGCATACGACACCTTGTCTTTGTCGGAAAATAACTCAATCTATATAATATGCATATATATATATATATATATATATATATATATATATATATATATATATATATATGTATATAGTTCGCTGGGGTATGTTTAAAAGAAATTAGTAAAGTGCTCGATCGCAAGTATGTGAGAGCTAAAATACAAATTATTTATTTAAAAACTATACTTCCATATTCTAGAAACGCACCATACTTTCATTTACATGCATATACCTTTACGGTTTAGAGTAAGTCGTTACACTCCATCTCAAATCCTCAGCGACTTACGAAATTAAGACAGTTCAAGATAGAATTCAACGAGTTCATCGACCGCGGAATCTACACTGTTTCAATGGCGTATTAATATTTAAGGGTGATGGTTTTTAGTATAATTTATTAATAGGCGAGTGGGTTCAATTCTGGTGTGGCCGACTATTATTTATGTTCAGAATCGATCTATTACTCTTATTAAATGGTTTATCTGTTGTAATTATGTTAATTTGGGGGGGGGGGGTTTATATTTGAGTGTATAGCTGTTGTTATAATTCATTTTTTAGCTAACGGAGGTAGGTGTTTAATGTAGAAGGGTGATCTTCATCAGTAAAAGTATGCTGTTCTAAGGGGAACAAATCAAGCATATGGACCATTACAAACTTGTTATCACTGTAATATATGTTGTGTTTCCTGTATGGGGCAACGTGGGGTCCAGGCGATTATTGTTCCACGTAAGTACATATGACGGTTTCCTAAACAGCATATCCAATCATTTTTTAGAGGTTATGATTCTGTAGCTGTATGCACTATTACATGAAACTCTCATTTACAATGTTATGGAGAATTCGAATAAAAGCAGTTAAAGAAGTAGTCACAACGCCATAAGACCTTTCCGATTAACGTCGGGAACAAAACATAAATGAAAGCGTCTCATTTTTATTTCTTTTCGGAAACTCGGAGTTTCCGTCTTTTTTTTAAAAACGTTCTCTACTTTGCAGGACGACTACGAAAAGCAATTTTATTATCTCCCGTTATTCTCAATGAGAGAATAACGCACGCAATGAAAAAGCACAGCGGGAGGGCCTACTCAAACACCTGGGTCTCTTAACGATACTCGATGCTTTCCATTGAAACTCACAGTAAGCCAAGAAAGACATGAGTTAATAAGAATATATTAACTGAGGTAAGAGAATAATCCGGCTTATTAAAGAGTCGAGCATGGAAGTTATTGGATCGGATACTATGGCTCAAATAATGACACGCAACGAGTTTGTATTATAATTCAGCTTTGAATAAAATAAATGACCAATCTGAACTGCACATTTGTAACCTAAATAAAATTGGCCAATCTGTGTTTAAGTGGGTTTTCTTTCGAATGTGTGAATCTAATTCTGTTCTCTTGATATCTATCTATCTATCTATCTATCTATCTATCTATCTATCTATCTATCTATCTATCTATGTCTCTCTGTCTCTCTGTCTCTCACTATCTCTCCATCTATCTCTATATGTCTATTTCTCTCTTTCTGTCTGTGTGTTTCTCTTTTTATATGTCTCTATCTCCCTCTTTTATATATGAATCATAATAAATGTACTTATATCAACAATTAAATGCATATCTTCAGAAATGTACCAAACTTGTATCTAACGTTTGACAGTAATGAAAATGTTATGTAGAGTCAACCATCCTTTAATATCTCGTAATGTCTACGTGAACATTTATTCAAAAAGGGACTCTCTTTATTTAGCGAAGCCATTTAATGAACCACAAAAACGTATGCAAATTCGATAGAATAAATTATATCTATATAATAAAAAATTATTATTATTATACAAATACAAGTACTACTGCTACTACTGCTGATGCTACTACTACTACTAATAATGATGATGATGATGATGATGATGATGATGATGATGATGATGATGATGATGATGATGATGATAATAATAATAATAATAATAAACTCATGGAAGCACAAGACAACAGAACCGGGGAAAATACAACCGCACGAGAGAGGCGCAAGCATAGGCTTACGCCACGAAAATTATGAACAGAGGGTCGAGGAGGGAAAGCGCAAACCAGACCTCCACTGGAAGAGCGCGGACAGCTCTGGGACCTTGGGGAGGCTTGTTGCCACTCGGGCCCCAGAGGAAACCAATGGCCCTTATCAGCGGGAAATCGTTGGTAGGTGGTTGTTGCGATTACCGCAAGGTCATCAGCGGTGATGAACGAAAAAGTCTGAGGAGACTTGTTGTCACTCAGACTCCAGGGAATACCACAGGTTGTCGGCAGTGGGCGATCACTGACGATGACCAGTTTGATAACTCCTAGTGAGTAAATAATAATAATAATAATAATAATAATAATAATAATAATAATAATAATTATTATTATTATTATTATTATTATTATAATAGAGAAATAAATAGACTGTCTATTTATATAAAGTGTGTTATGTGTATACATTTATATATTTGTGTGTAGAGGATTCACTCCTAAACATATAACTCGTTAATTATAGTATTATGGTACACAGATTCTATGTGTAAAGGGGTCGTAATATCGGTTATATTTAGTTTTAATCTTTCAAATACCGCTTATTTCTGTGAAATTTTTACAATATATATTTGACATCAATTAATAAATATTCCACATATTTAAATTTCTTCATAATATTTGAAAAGGTTGTAGGGCTCATGATATGGGCACACCAACATATTTGAAAGTTTAGATATTTTAGACTTCCATTTAATTTATTCTATAGTCATTAGACACCAATTAAGCAAGATTTCTTTAATATTAATTTTTTGGGAAGTCACTTTAATCTTAAACCTTTAATTTAAGACATTTTCGAAAAACGTTTGTCAGCATTATATCGTTATTTCTATATTCGTAAGGATACATAAAACTGATGTTAAACTGTTGTGTTCGGGAACTAATTTTACCCGGTCTAAGAGCTGCATTTTTTAATATATATATAATTATATATATATATATATATATATATATATATATATATATATATATATATATATATATATATATATATATATATATATATATGTATACACAACATTTTCCTACGTTCCAAATACCAATATTGTATTCATCTTCTGATGTAATTAATCCAATAAACGTTTAATGGCAGCTTCCACACGTCTATGTGTATTAACCCTAGATTGTTACTATTGCTATTTAACCCTTAACTTTGTTACTTTGCAATAGGCAATAATTAGTCTAAAATTGTTAGCACAGATCCAGATATGTACATTCTCATCTCAGTGAAAATGAGATATTTTAAAGTATACTAGGATCGGAGATTTCAATGTTATTGCCACAATTTATGAGCAGAAATTGGCACATTCGGGGTGAGATGAGAATAATACATACCTGAGGGTTAATACACTTTGAATGTTACTTAGTTTAGTCATTTGGATACTTTTCCTTTAATTTGTTCATGCATATGCGCCAATTCGCTGTAATGTAGTCCCCTTAAAACTCATGATAATTAGTTCATGTAATTTTATACATCTATACGTTGAATTGACTCTCTTCAATTAATCTCTATATTACGTATCTTATATAATGAGTATTATTAATAAGTTGGTAAAGGTATTTTTATTTCAAAATGCTATCAACCTTAAACCAAGTTAACTATTAACTCTTATAGTATTTTATATTGAGCAATATAGTGCGTATTTTACATGGCTCTTCTTCATAATACAAGATACCTGCCCTTTTCAGATAGCGATTTCTGAACCATTATCTCAACGGAGATGAATTCAATGTTAGTTTCTTTTTTAATGTAAGAGTTGTGCTTGTTACATCGCTATGTACTTTTTTCTGATTGAGAAAGTTTGCTTCAGGAGTGGACCTAAATGGCCGCTTATACAAAAATAAATTACGAGATACAAATTGATGGTGGCAGTGGTAAATTGAGTAAACAGTAGATAGTGTGGGGAAAAAGTTGCGGTTGGAGTTATAAGATCATTAGGAAGGGGGAGTGAGCCAGTGTTATGTAAGCCAATAGATGTCGCTTATGATAAGATCAGTTATGGGGTCATCAAGATAATGGGATACATTACAATAACTGTGGAAGGTGCGGGGACAAACATTGTTAGCTATCTGAGTTAATTTTAACGATGAAAGAGGAGGAAGGGGCATGAGACATGCTTATGGAACCTTTTTAAAGATAACTTTGAGGCAAGATGGGACTCGTTAAACTCAGGGTCGTATAACAAGACTGTGTAGGAGGTTGGTGGCGAAGGAGGGGCGAGCACAAGATGCAGCGTAGAGAAGGTGTTGTATCCGCATGTAATACCTACATATGTATATAAGCATAAATACATGTACACAATTAAACATATACATATATGTGCATGCATACATGCACAACACGCCAATAAAATCACTTCTTATGTATCGAAAATAAAAATAAACAGGAAATAACATTATTTATCTCATGTACTCGGGTGATTAACTTGAAGCAAATAGTTTTTAAAATATCAAAAAGTGATGTGTTGTCCGTTATTTAAAAATGAATCGTAGCTGTTGGTTGATAAAATGAGTAAAATGTTTAAGAATAGAAACGGATATATTTATGTATTTATTCATGTGTTAATGTATTTATTTATTCATTAATTTATTTAATCATTTATAAGTATATATATACACATATGTACATATGAAAATATATGTATACATATATATATATATATATATATATATATATACACATATTATAATTTTATTCCGATTACGTCGGAACACTATTTCCATTCTTGTATCATATATATATATATATATATATATATATATATATATATATATATATAGGAAAAACGCTATAAAACATATGAGTAGTCTGTTCAGAATGAATGTTCACAAGCGGATAAAGAGATTTCAACTTGCAAGCTAGATAGATATAGAACAAACAAAGGAGATATGAAAGCATTTTACATATTGATATGAGATGATCGCGATAGGTGGATAATCGCCTAGACAAACTATTCACTTTTTGTTTACTCAGAAATTAAAGTTATTGTATCAAATCCGTTATGAAGCGAGGTGATAATTCTGACACTTGAGAGGCGCCTTGTTAGTGTTTTTTGTCGATAACATCTTTTTGGGTATACGAGCGAAACTGGATCGGTTATATCAGATCAGATCTGACTAGGACATTAATGCGGGTAAATATTCATTTTTTATGGTCTTGCAGATCGGTCATTTTTATTCTAAGTAAATATATAACGATGGTATTACTTTGTGACGTAGATAGATTGCTGAATATGTTTTATGACGACCCAAGTATGTAATAAGATATACTACTTGATTAATGACTCTCAGAGCGCATATATCCACCAAGTAAAAAGTATACCTCACGTGACCACCATTAGTCGATTATAAAATCTTTTTACCGTTTTTGACTCAAGTGTTCAAGTATTAGAGATAAGATTGCTGACCCGCTCTCTCTCTCTCTCTCTCTCGCGCTCGCTCTCTCTCTCTCTCTCTCTCTCTCTCTCTCTCTCTCTCTCTCTCTCTCTCTCTCTCTCTCTCTCTCTCTCTATGAAAAAGGAAGGATGAGAGTAATCTGACGCAATGGGGAATGACTTCTCTCAACCCGGACCCTTGTCCAGCGCTCTCAGCAACCACGGCTACTAGTTTTTCTCATCAACGCATCATGTCAACCAAATATTTCGATGTACTTGCATGACATCTTTATAAAATTATCATCCCGAGGAAGTCTTTTAAATAAACACGAAACGTTCATGAGTATATACAAATAAATATTCTTTGGTTTTTCCTCTTTGATTTCCCATATATATATATATATATATATATATATATATATATATATATATATATATATATATATGATTATTATTAATGGATCTTTAAGAAAATTAAAGTGCGTACTGTCAGGTGATATTTAAAACAGAGATTCCTAAAGCAAGACCCCAACAAAGTTGGTTGACTTCTCTAGTTAGTCTTTATGTTTACGTTGTAACCGGCATAAATATAACTTAAATTATAGGTGTAACGTGATATTTAACTATGACCGCGAGGATAGAGTTAAAGTCGCAGAGTTAAAAGTATGTCCGTGAACCGTGTTCGTGCCTCACAACCGTCTGGATTTATCGCTTCCCCACACTGATGAGACTAATAAGCTCGAAACGACGTCGTCTGTAGGCAAATATAATTCAATATGTATTCATAAATCTTATTATTAATGCCCTTTAAGAAAATGTGAGCACTGTTAGGATATATTTAAAATAGATATTCACTTAGCTACAAAGCAAGACTCCGAGTAAGTTCGTTGAGTTCTCTAGTCTGACTTTATGCGTATTCTGTAATCGGTTTGAATATAACTTAAATTGTCCGTATCACGTAATAATTTCCTTTGTCCGCGAGGATAAAGTGAAAACATGCGGCGACAAAGGTGTATCTGTGAAATGGGGTCATGCCTCACGACAGTTAGAAATGATCAGTTCCCTACACGTATGCGAGTAAAAAGCTCAAAACGACCTCGTCTGTAGGCAAATATATTTTAATATTTATTTATAAATATATATGGAATTTATAAATGTTGACACTTATTAAAACACATTTTTAAACTCAAGTGCCTTACAAAACAAACACATCATATATGGATGCGCAAATTCCACCAAATACAAAATTCATCTCAACAAATACTGCGGTAAAAATGATAAATTATTAAATTCAATTCCACATTAGATTGCATATTAAATCCAAGAACAAAGATAAATAACACGTACATCCGACACATGCGCAGATAAGACGGGCGAACATTGTATGATTATGAAATTATATATATATATATATATGTGTGTGTGTGTGTGGGTGTGTGCGTGTGTGTGTGGAGGTTATGTGTTTGTGTGTGTATGCATAATAATACGCTTGTACGTTCGTGTTAATGTATGCTATTACATTCCACGCCCGTTTTCAAAACTACAATCGTTCAATTGCCAAAGTTGAAATGCAATTATTGATTAATGATTATTTGATGTCACTGCTTACAAAAATTAACACCTTACAAATATCAAAATAGATTGTTTAAATTTAAATCACAAATCGTATATAGAAAACACTTAAAGGTGGTATTCGTTTTATTTGTTAAATATTCTTTGTGTAAAACAAAGAATACCTTGACATCCAATACACATATAGGAGAAGCTTATATCAATTCAAATAAATGATGATGCTAAAATCCCAATTTTTGTGCGCAATATTCAGTAGTAAGGGCTTATAATTTATTTTATGATCCTTTTGTTTATACATTTGAATTTGTATTAGCGAACTTTTCTGATAGTTATTAATGTTATAGTGTCTAATAGTTTACACACTCTTACACACATTGTCCTTAATGATGCTGGCTTAAACAGAGCTGAAAGTGAGAAGATAAGTTAATATCAAGGTCTTATGTACGACATAACAAATAGAATCTTAGGAAAATGTCCATAATTCCAGTAATAATAGGAGCAACCGGGTTGATGAAAAATAATTTCAAAGACTAACTGGCGAATATACCCGGTGAACCAAGTGCAAGATATATCCACACAATTGCGCTTAAAAGAAAGGTTTGAATCCCCACAATGTATATCAAGTGGAGCTTCTGAGATAGCAGGTGAATATCTGACATCCGGTTGGATGCCCCACCCCCAGCAAAAACAAAAAGATAAGAAAATTATTCATTTCTTTTTTTCTAATGTTCCTCTTAACATCATCATAATTATCATGATCTTTTTCATTCTTCTACAATCTAATACTAAACTCCTAAAGTTGAAATCATACTCTATTTGTATTTGAAAACTTGCATATGTTTTAATATATTCCCAATTTACAATTTGAATAGTCATATTTCTTTTTCTTTTGCTATTTTTACAACGATAGAGTTACGCCCTTTCCCTCGGTCCCTGCGTGTTTTTAAAATATTAATTGTTAACATTTAAGGTTCCCTATCCATACTACTCTAGGTATTATTATTGGTATGATTGTTTGATGTTGGTATTGTTGGCGGTGGTAATAATATCAGTTTAAACTGTCTTCAAATATGTAATTATTATTATAATTATGTTAAGCGTCCCTATTTTTGTTATTATAACGGATACTTTTTCCAAAATGCCTATGTGTAATATTCAGTATGTAATGCTTATATTTTACTTACTGATACCGGCGGTATAACCAGTTGTTTTGAGTAGGTTGAGCTCGGCAGCCTTGTTAAGACAGTCCAGCTAGAGATAGATAAAATCATGATTAAAAACATCTGTTGCCTTGTGGAATGCATACACATAGGGAAAGGCTTAGAAAAAAAAAACGTCGACGAAAATTCGAGGTATGACCCTTAAGGCATTATGGCGTTGCATACAACTTCGTTCTACAAGCTTCTGCGACGGCGTTAGTACCGAACAGTAAAAGCCTCGATGCCCCGTTGGATCAATCAATCAACCAAGTTGCGAGAGGGACGTGCTACGTGCGAAACAATGTGTCCTCCATATCACAACGTCCAGGCTTGCATCAAACAACACTCAACCAACAAACCCACAAACCTTCAACCTACAGCCTGGAGAGAACACTTCAGTTTCGTCAGTGGCACGGATACAACACGGGGAACAGAAGTTACCGGTTATAAGCGATCGTTAGATTGGAATAGAGCGCGGCGTCAGGAAGTGTTCCCGACGGTGGGAGGGATTCTCAGATCTCAACGGATAGCTACCGCTCACATTAAGCATGTCAGCCAACAGACAGTTAGGTACTCGCCCGCCACAGCCTGCTTTCTGCATTGGCTGCATGGAGATTTGGAGATATCCGACATGCAGATTGTAAACGTATCACCAGGCAACAACAAAGAACAGTTTTAAACTGAGGTTGGAACGTCTGAACAATGATGACCGGTTTTCTGGAAACCTTAATACGACAAAAGGCTCAGTCACCTTTGTCAGAGTGTATGCCCCAATACTATCATCCACAACAGATTCGAGAACAATTATACGAGAATCTCACAACAACTGTCAGCAGCATCCGCAGCAAGAAACAACTTGTTATCCTGGGTGACTTCAATGCCAGAGTGGGCGCAAATCATGACTTGTGACCCGCCTGTATATCGCAAACTCCTACTTCAAGACTAATCCTCACATAAGGCCCCTTGCCGACATCCCACGCTTAAAGCACTGATATCAGCTGAGACCCATATTTGGCAGACACGCTGCTAAAAAGAACACGCTCTTACGACAGCGAAGACTGTGACACAAAAAACTATTAGGTTTTCTGCAAGATCAGGCTACAACCGAAGAGATTCATTCGCTCCGAAAAACAGGGAAATCCCAGCATAGATTTCAGGAAAATGTCGCAACAAGACCTTGTAGAACAATTTGTAGACACCTTTGAGAGTGAGCTGCGTTTTTGAAGCCTTAATATTCTGCCAGAGAGAAAAAGGAAACGTTTCGAAACATCATGTACCATACTGCACTTGCTATATTTTGAAAGAAGACCTTCAAGTCGCACGACTGATTTGAGGCCAATTCCACCGAGATTACCCGTAATAAAAGCTAAGCACGCCTCCCTAGTTAAATAAAAGTGGTTACTCAGCGAGAGAAACTTACAGATTCTCAGGACTGTCAGGAAATAAACTCAGCAGACTACAACAACGAGTACTCGAAAGAGCTCAGCGAGGAAATCCAGACAGCGGCCGTCAGACAAGACACAGAGGTACCACATGTCGTCACTAACGATGGCAATGAACTCTATGTCGTTCATCGGTTGCCGTACCTTGACTCCACCATAACCGATAACTACTCCACTGACACTGAAATTGACAAGAGGATCGAGGATGGAGCTACAACACCTTACATCCAGAGTGTGAAAGAACTTTAAGCTTACAGTGAAAACTAAGTTGACAGTGTACAACGCCTGCGTAATCAGCACACTGTTGTACTGCAGCGAATCATGGACTATCTACGCCAGACAGGAGCGGCAACTCAACCCCTTCCACTTGCGAATCCTCCGCCGCAGCCTTGGCATATCTTGGCAGGGTAAGGTGTTCAACACAGAGGTCTTATCCTGTGCGAGCCTTACAAGCATGTTCAATTCACCGTCCTCAAGCAACACAGACTACGCCAGTCTGGTCATGTCCACTGCATAGAGGATGGGTGCATTTAAAAGGACATCATGTATGGAAAGTTTGCGTCTGGGGAGACGTCAACTGGCCGCCCTTAACTCCGATACAAAGATGTTGTACCCCACGACGTAAAGGCGATATACATCCACATTGGGTCTTGACTGATCAAGATGGAAAAGAACCATGAATAAACATCTGAAAGCAAGGGAGGATTAACTAATGAACGTTACTGAAAAAAGTGTACATGCAAAAAAAAAGAGAGCAGCAATGCCAACCCTCTAGAGACCGCACATGTTTGTGAGCTTTGGGGTGGAGAGACTGCCACTCTTACATTTGTCGCTTCAGCTACAAACGGTGCTGCTACAACCAACTAGAAAGACAGTTCAACTGGTCTAAAACCTCGGTCACACGAGGTGACTTCGCTCGCCGCTGCTTCAGTAGCGGCGAGTAATAGCAGCCAAGTCGCATCGTGTGACCGGTTAGTCGCAAGTAGCACATCAAACTTGCGAGTAATTTACTCGCCCCTAAAGTTGAACATGTTCCAACCCCAATACAAAAGTGATGTAAAGAGGAGTAAACCGGTGACTTACTGACTGCTTGCTTGCTTACTTTCTCTCTCTCTCTCTCTCTCTCTCTCTCTCTCTCTCTCTCTCTCTCTCTCTCTCTCTCTTTCTTCGCTTTTTAACCTCCTTCATTTTGTTTCAACCTTTTGATGGTTTTTCAACTTAATGATTGTTTTTATCCTGTAGACAAAACGTTTCGCAATACTATAGAAATGAAGCTTTGCGACTTTAAGCGGGACCGACTTGATTTTCAACAAATTTCAAAATTCGTACAAAAGTGTAAGTTTAAAAGATCCTCCAAACACACCCACACATACGCACACACACACACACATGCACACACACACACAATCACTCAGGGGAACTGATTTCTTCTTTATTTTTATTTAATAACCGCCTTTTCAAGATAAAAACATTCGTATATAATCACCAAAATATTTTGGAAGCTGACCTTTCCCCTATATTACAAACCCACATTGTGTCTAACCCTGCCCTCGTGGGAAGGCAAGAAAATAGTGACAATTTTTATTCTTGGTCGTTTTTATTTATTGACTGAATAGATCGGTTTTTATGTTTTCATGTGATTGCAGAAATGAAATAGCCAAGGAACAGAGCGTATTCCAAAACTGTATTGATATACTTTAAGCCATTGTATATGCTCGTTATCAAAGTGCATGCTGTGTTTACCTTCCTAATATTATCAATACACAATGTGCGCTACCAACTGATTATATATATATATATATATATATATATATACATACATACATATATATATATATATATATATATATATATATATATATATATATATATGCGGAAGTGTGTAATATATATGTACATGCTAGTGTAACTTCCGTGTTAATTAGATTCTTTATTTCATTTATTATTAACAATAATCCGATTTTAATACGCCTACTTATCTGACTAATGAGGGTCTAATTTGTTCGGATATCCACGGGTGTCATATCTGTTATCATTCCCCGCGCATTAATGTCGCGTAATTAAATTGTAATGTCGAATATTATTAAATTCTGTCATTCGTTTCAACAGCGCTTTATATTACAACATGATGCTAATCAAAAATACGTAATATTGGTACAAATTAGATTTTATTAAATAGAAGTAATTCTACGATTTACAAGTGCATGTTTCAAAATCGAATAAAACGACACAAATATAATTATGTCGTCAGTGTTGAATCACACATTAAGTTCGTTTTATTTATTCCGGATGATAAAGACAATTTAGACAAAATCATTTATCAATATAGTATTTAAATTTTTCAGCAAAATTCTTGACAAACATCATTCACTATTAAAATATGTTAACACAATTGTAAACAAATGGTTGATATATTTCATTAATGTTTTGAACACAATCATTACAATAGCATAGTAAAAGGTTAGTGCAACACTTCAGGCAAAATATTTCAATGTACTTTTCCAAAGTTCTAGAAAGTTTAGACAAAACTACTTTATTAAAATGTTCAAAGGATTCAGCGAAAATTCAGGCAAAAATATTTCAACATATTATTATAATTCTTCAGCAATATTCAAGACAATTTTATTTCAGTATAATAATCAAACGCTATAGAATAAAAAATATGCATTTTCATAAAATATTCATAATATTTCGCAAAGTATTTTGATATTATAATAAAATATTCTAAAAACATTTTTAAATGGCGGTTGTCTCTTCTGATGTTCGTACACCAGTTGTTTTTCATCTGTTCGTATTTATAAAAATTCTTTATCAATTATTTAAGATATAATACAGAGTGTTTTCATACATTTGATAAGTATTTCATATTTTTTAATGTCAGAACTATTCGAAGTATTTAATATCGATAAAGTGAAATTACTATTTGTTCGCGTTTAGGGGGTGTGGGCGACTGAATAGAAGAATAATCCATTCATTGTTTTAGTATAAATCAGATGATAATTTTTTTGCATTCATTCTACCGATATCTTTCTAGTAAGAATTATTTCTAGAAATACATATTTCTAGTTTGAATTATGTCAAGAAAGTCATCGGATACTTACAAGAGGAACCACATAAAGGTTGCTTAAATTCTAAGTGAAAGTGTTTATGTGGAACGAACTGGAGTCGAACTGTTTCGTTAACCAATTAACATATTTTACGTTCCAAAATAAGAGTAACACCGAATTACAACAATCACTTTTAAATAGAGGTTGGTTATATCTCAAATACTTATTTAGAGTAAAAATTTAATTGAGTTTGCAACACATAGAGACTGGATTTAAACAAAAATAAATCATACTAAATTATCAAAGAGTTATTACAGTTAATAAAGATGCTATTACAGTCTAAGTACCGTATATGGTTAGATTATATTGCAAATGTTGACTTATAATGGAATGTCTCAACTTATAAATAAGACTACATAACTAGTACCAAGAATTTGATTACGTTTTAAAAAAAATATATGAGTAATGTGTATTTCACCGATTATGAGAAATATAGTGTTTGTATTGATTAATATTTTTAAAGCAGCTCATTAGAAGCCAATTTAAAGTGACAAATATAGAGGAATTTGAAAGCGCTATTTGAATGTTTTTAGGCATCAGCCCGACCAAAAACTTTGATCAGATTAACAATTCCACCAAATGTAACTACAACAAATGAATGGAGTATATGAAGTGTTGCTTCGTAACATTAAAGAACAGAAATATTAGATCAAATTATCGAATAGGAGTAAAAAAACAGATGAAAATTCTCCTTTGGCACATATTACAGTGAGGATAAGTATTTACCCCCTTGTATTTAAAATTCAAAGTATAAGTTATGACCCATGTATTAGCTTAATTAGAAAGATATCAAAGATAAGTAATTAAGTGTAGCTTTACGATGGAACTATTTTAAATAGGTATTTAACATATGATCATCGTATTTTTTTAAAATTAGCTGTGTATTAAAAGTAAGTTCTGTTTATGATAAACACTCGATTCGAAACTGTTTATTCTTCGATATTCGTCTATACTTGATCCCACAATGAAATGTG
>OY744526.1:109573042-109593042 GCA_963556195.1 Sepiola atlantica | reverse complement strand
GAAAGTATTTAGAGCGATGGCTAGAACCGACTTCACGAGAAGCAGAGAAATTGATCTAATCTATGAACTCCAGGAAAAATGTCATGTGAGTTAAAGTCCAAGAAGTTTCAGAGTCGATTTCTTTTCAAGAGTAGCATCATGTATGAGAATATCAAAAAGTAAAGAGGCACGCCTACAATTAAAAGATACAAGTTTTTTCTTAACAGGGACTAACAAAACAAGCCATTTCTGAACCAAGGTAAACTTATAGATCAGCTGCATATTTCGACTGATCCGTGGGGGACGGGCGAGATGCAACACAATGATAGAGAATGTTATAATCAGCATATATGCTAATCTTCTGAACAATATTCTTTAGAGGTTTATTTATATATAGAAGTAACATTTTTTAGCCTAGAATAGAGTTATGAGAAGCACCAGTATTAATAGGAAAAAATTATAAAGATACACTGGCCAAAGTTACTCGCAAGCTTCGATCAAAAATAAAAAACCTAATAATGTCAAGATCCTCACCACCAATACCATACGCCTGAATTGTGTGTAAAGGACCAGAATACAACACTCCGTCAAACATCGCTGAAATAGCATGTAGAATTGATCTACCCTCTCTAGACAGATCCGCTTAGTTACAAGAATTAAAAGATCAGCAGTTGTACGAAAATAACAAAAGTCATACTGAACATCACAAAAGCGGTTCAGGTATTCCAGAAAATTAACAAACTTGCCATTGAGAAATCTTCTAGAAAAGTATAATGACAAAAAAGAGACGAACAGGATGATACTAAGTTGAGTCAGAAATATCACCAGCATTTTTAAAGATAAGGGCAACAGAGGACTCGATCCAACAATAAGGAAAACAGGACTGAGACAAACAGAGATTTAATAATTTAGAGAATATAGAAGAAAGTTCAGAAGAACAACGCTTGAGAACGATAACAGGAATTGTATCAGAAGCGGAAGCATTAGACTGGTCAAGATCAGAAAGAACCCTAGCAACCATCTTTGGAGGTGCAATGCCAGAATCAAGAAGCTGGTAAGTTTTCAAAGGAAAATCTGGAAGAACATTACCCGAATAAACAAGAGAGGAACTGTCAGCAAAAACACAAGCAAATAGAACAGCCTTATCATGCTGATTAAAGTAATTGTAATGGTGGACGATGGCAGAAGCACACACAGATGAACATCAGTGAGAAAATATAGGTTTCATGAAGAACTTACGATGAGGAATAAAGGTATCAATTCCAAGAACAATCCAGTCAGAAATCTCCTTAGCAGCAGCATTCGGAGACATACCAAAGATAGGACCTCATGCAACATCACATATGAAGCTGTGAAGCTCATCTCAATCAGCTTTCGCGTTGTTGAACGCCTTCCCATGGAATAGACGATCAATAGAAGACTTCACCGAAAAATCAATCTCAACAGAAGAGGAAATAGAAAATGAGTTAGGAACAGAAGTGAGAAAAGATCAAGTAAGGATGGTTAATGAATATGTTTATCATGGAAAGGGGTGGGGGAAAGTAACAATTTGGGACAAGTCATGAGACAGAGTAAAATTAAAACATATTTCACCAGCTAGATATGTGCAGTTAGAGGGAGGGAGACAGTCAGAATGATGAGAATTGAAGTCATCAAAAACAAAGATGGTAATGGACTGATGAATTTTCAACGCATCATCAATATTGCTAAATATAGCATCAACAACAGAGCAGTGATTGTTAGAAGAGGAACAGTACAAAAAGACCAAATAAGAAGTAGAGTGCAGCAAAGACAGATAAAAGGAAATCCATGAGATTCAAGGCTGGGGACACGTAAATGGGATGATCCGTGCGAAGAGAAAACTCAAGACCACAAAATTCGCGAAGGAGTCAAAGAGGACAAGAGGCAAATAACCAATCATATGTAGATCGTTGCTATCAATAGAAGCACCAGGATTAGTTTACCAAACAGCTAGAATGTGACGAGGTTTGTCCAAGATAAAGGACTGAACATCGTTGTTTTAAACTGTAGAAGTGGAATAGCAAACCATTGCTTACACAGAAATAACTTATTTTCAGGTTAACAATACATAATAAATAAATGAGCAAATAAATAAATAAAAAAAGTAAACTAAACTAAATTAAAACCTAAACTAGAAATACAAACAAACACGTATTAAAATGTGCTCACCCTAATGGGTGAGCTTATTTTAACACGACTTCCGACACACAAAATGAACAAGGATGGGCCAGAACGCAACAATAAAACAGGAAATAGGAAGTAAAATCGACAAATACTTTTTTGTGAGAAGCCTAACAATTGGCTATAAGAATAACAAAGAATCTGATCGGTAAACTATCTATCACCACGTGTATATATATAAACTCCCGGCAACATAAACTCCAGCATTTAAGCCTGACAATTTCCTACGGGGATGAAACACGAAGCCTCTGTGTAGATCAATTGCCATAAACATATTTTCCTAGCTTACTACCTACCTCTACTCAGCTATTCAGCACTCTTGAAGTAAATACTGAAAAATTATACATAAAATATTATATTTCTTTATAACATGTTATGTGGATACATGAAATAATATATATATATAACTTCTTTTATAATATAGTAGGAAAAATCCCAGCAGAGTGCTCGATTAATTGAGAATTAAAATTAAGAGCGTAATATTTATTTATTTTGGTACAGAAAAATGAATACAACATTAGTACCGTCAGTTTCAAGCTCAGAAGGACTTACCCATACTGCTTTATTTAGCTTATGCTGTCACCTGTTTCAGAAATGTAAAGTCACGTGTAACTCTCGTTTGGATGCGTTATTTGCTTAGAGTGTTATGTATATTTTTTATAATTAGTGTTAGTAAGGTGTAATAAGATTTGAAAAGGGGGGGGGGGAAATGTAATTTAAAAGTAGAAAAGATTTTAAATTATAAAAAAATAAATACTATATCTATACAAATCCCGTAAGTCAATGTTTATAAGGAGCGTATATTTGACCATTACTGTTTTTAGGATTAATTATGTGTCTTCTAGACAATGATAAGGAGGGAAAATAGGTTTAAGGATTATACTTATGAAAAAATAAAAGGTTAAACACACATTAAATTCAAATTCAAGAGCTGGATTAAAAGACTTTAAATCAATCCAAAAGAAATGTAAATAAAGATGTAACCCGGGTCCTGTTCTGGCAGCTTGTCAATCGGTCTAAAACCAGTAACTCTGCAAGGTTGTTGAATGATTCTCTATTCGGGATTTAACATTATTAACTAAAGTATAGTGAAGGCTTATGGAGGTAATAATATTGGTATACTGATTAAGTCTGGTTTAGAGATAAGAGAAAGGCTTAGGTCGGCAAGATTGAATCTGTTTAGGAGATATAGGAGGTTTACATTTTAACTAAGATATAGTGGATACTTATGGGAGTAATAATAATGTGAAATAGGGGTGTTACCCTCTTAATAACTAGGACAAATTATTATTTGAAAAGTTATTATTTCATATTTACGTGGTGTAAATTATTAGTCTTTAGTAGTGGTGTGGATATGCGCCGATTAATATATTTATTCCTATGTTTTCATTTTTTAATATTTATAAGGGGTGATAGTTGGTATTTAGTTGAGCAATTATAAGGTTATGTATTGGGGAAAAGTGCGTTGTTGCTAAGCCTTTATGTGTATCGGAAAGTTCCATTCATGAGTAGTGCTAGTCTCCTGTGGATGCATGCTTTAAATATTTCATCTCTAATATACACACATATGGTCTTCTCTCTATTACTTTGCATTCGATGGTAAAGTGTGTCTTGTCATCTTTTAGTTGTCATATCCGGGTTGCAGGTGCTGTATTTACCTTGTTTTGCATCGGAAGGTGTTTATATGTGCGTACAATCTTTGATTGAAGCTTCCCTGTTTCATGCCAATATATTTTTCTGCTCTGCCGCTAGTCTGGTTTGTGACGGTGGCTTCATATACGATGGAATCGATTTTGCAATTCCCGTACTAGGGGGAAATTGATTTTGTCTATGCATGAGCAACATGTGTGTATTGCTTTGGGCCCTGCAGAGATATTTTTCTTATGGATGGGGTAGTAGAATAGCTAACCTCAATAGAATTTATGTTATAAAGTTTGTGCAGGTTCCGTTGATCCCATTCTCTTAAATATGTGAGTTTAGTAAAGAAAGCATGACGTACCATTGTTTCAGTCTTTGGACGGCTTGACTGAGTATTGACCCCAGGTGTTACGGCTCATCGGGGAACACTTTAACTATTATGCGATATAAGCCATTTACTTCATATGTTCTTTTATTTTCAGTGTTTGTTTCTTTTATTTTCAGTTCATTTTGTTTCACGATTTGGAAGTTAATTCCAAGTTCATCAATATTCTATTATGAGAATGTGCATCATGAATTTAATAGTTCATCGCTGGTCAGTGAGATGCTGCATATCACAATTAACCGACCAGGAATATTAGTATGGTTCGTTGGATTTGCAGGTATCTATGCATAATCTGCTTGCATGGCTACTAGGACAGCATTTTACTAGACTGTTTGTATATAGATACGATGCCTACAATAAACCCACAAAACTAAGAAACAAAGGTCAACGTCAAGTTTAGGCTGATCTGCTTTCGACTGATATATATAAAGAAAATATACAGCCACATGTGTGTCCGACTTCTCCCGGACTGCTTCTCTGCTATTACCATCTACTCAGATGGGTGACCGTTTTGAAATGTTAGGTACTGTACGTAAAAAAAACTAATTTTAGAAAAACAGAAAGGTTACTTAAAAAAGGCCAAATATCGTTTTTACCATGGAAACCGTAAGAATAAGATATATAATAAAAATATCAGCTGGTTATTTTGGTGCGTACGTTACTAAAATAGACAACTCACGTTTTTATTACCTAACGTAGGTAACACACTTTTTAATATTTAATTTACTAAAGGAAAAAAGCCACTCGAGGATAAGGGCTAATGAATGTGTTAGGTTGGCAGTTAGATAGCACCGTGATGATTAGTAACTATGCGGAGGAATTAATTATTTTAGACGATGGCTCAACAGTATTTTTTACACTGGACTTGAAAACGACTGAATTGTAGTCAGCTGGAAAGTATCCCCAAGGTTTGTGTAAAATAAAAAGGTATTCTAGGAGATAAACTCTGTTCATGGAAGTTCCGTTGAGTTTTAGATACACAGAGTTAAAGTTCTTAATAATCTATACTTGTCAGATAAAAATAGTAATTTGTTAAACTAGATTTATTTATTATTTAATATATTAAATATTAGTGTATCTTTGTATAATATGGTAACGAACTTTTTCGGGAAAATAAAAAACTGTGCGCAAAATAAGGCGAAATAAACTACGTAGATATTGATTTACTCCTCTTCAGGAGTTAGGCACAAGGCCAGTTTTTATCTTAGTCCCACAAGTAAGATATGACCCAAGGTCGGGTCGGGAAAGTGGGGTTTAAAAATTGCCTGGGCAGCCCCGTCGGCATTCCCCGGTAGGGGCGCCTCAGGCAGTTAGCAATAAACTTACTCCTCCTTAAAGAGTGGAGACGAAGCCTGGGAGGGTGGACCTCCTAGAACTGCACAGGACAGACCCATAGACCGGCGTAAAACAAGCCCCGAAGGCCAAGACAATACCAGTATATGGAGTGCAGTATACATCGGAACAGATACTACGTGGATAGCTAGGGGTGATTTTGGCCTCGTTCTTCTATCAAACTGAGGCTCATGTTACCCTATGATTTAAAATAGAACTGGTTCGAATATGCACTGACATGTTTGATATTATTTACCAACTGCCATCCTCATCATTAGCCACATGTCCATAGTTAAGAGCTGGCTTAATGTGTTTCATGTATTATTTTTTATGCCGGAATGTTTTATGGGCATTAGACTTACTGTCCCCATGCCGTATTGCTATTTAAGTGATTTCGTTAATGTTCTAAAGTTGTAGTTTCTTATAAAAGTGGCGCAACTCGCTTAGTGTGTGTAATTATTACTGACCCATCATTTTAATTATTAAATTAACCATAACAGATGTATCTAATCTTCAGCTTTTATAACTATCATTACTATTTATTATTATTATTTATAACTATTATTAATTATCATTATTATTTATAACTATTATTATTCTAATTATTAAATTAACTATGACAGCTTTATCTTCCGCTTCAACTTTTATAACTATTATTATTATTTATAATTATTACTTATAACTATTATTATTCTAATTATTACATTAACCATAACAGCTTAATCTTTAGCTTCAGCTATTACAACTGGACTACATTTATAGTTCATGAAGTAATCGGTGTACGCTTGTTACTTACCTTATTTAGTGAACAAAATTATAACGAATTTATGGTAATCTGCTACCTATCGTCATAGTGTCATCACACCTCGGATGAAGTTGGGATCGCGAAAACAGTCAGTGTTGTCACAAGACACGACACCGTCGAAGCAACTCATGTTCCGCGTCTCCTATAGTAAAGGAACGACCGATATTTGCGACAATACAATCCCTTAATAGATAGAATAATATCATGTAATTATATAGTTCTATATTTTATTTCTAAAAAACGTATATATACTACATTTTCTCATACATCCATGTCGGATATCTCTATAAATTGTTTTCAATACATGATGCAGATAATACAGTGGATACCAAGGCGAGAAACAGTCCGTATATGCCGGGGGGACAATGCAAGCATTACAATAGCAAACCAAAACTTTGGTATTTTTGTATTTTCATTCATCAACAAAATATGCAAAGATTTCCTCTGTAGTACCTTCATAGCGTCACTGTTGTCAGCAAATGACGGACTTGGTGGCGTTTGTCAATTATCAGATTGTTTTAGATGTCGGGGAAATAGTCACTGAATACAATGTAAGTATCTGAGGCAAGCCTGAAGCTTGGTGGCTTAAGAATGGCAAAGGAAACCGTTCATAAGAGTCACAATAGCACACATGTATACACTTATATATCTACACATATTATGTGTCTATGTGTGATTTGTATATATATATATATATATATATACGTATATATACATATATATGTATACACAACTATATATATATGTATATATAAGAGTCACAATAGCACACATATACACTTATATATCTACACATATTATGTTTTTATTTGTGATTGATATATATATATACACGTATATATACATATATATAAATATGTATATATATGTATATAAATATATATATATATGTGTATCTAAATATATATACATATATATATACACATATATGTATATATATATATATATATATATATATATATATATATACATATACACATATATATATATATTCAAATATACATATAAACATGTATATATATATATAAATATACACATATATATATATGCATATATGCATATCCACACACACACATATATATATATATATATATATATATATATATATATATATATATATATATATATATATATATATAACGGCAAACTAGAAGGCAATACAATGCAGACGTGCAACGGATAGACACAAACTGAAGCAAATTTAGGCATATAATGGTGAAATGTACTAAGCAGTTCCTACATTTAATTAATACAGTATATATATATATATATATATATATATATATATATATATATATACATATATATCACTCTTTTTTCTTCTATCTCTACATATATATACATATATATATATATATATATATATGTGCGTGTGAGGGGTGTGTGTGTGTGTGTGTGTGTGTGTGTGTGTGTGTGTGTGTGTGTGTGTGTGTGTGTGTGAAAAGATATTATGTGTGCCACACCGTGATATGAATAATAGATTGTAGGGGAACATATTTAAAGAAAGCAAGAGTTATGTATGATCTATCATATTATCTTTTTCTTCCTCCATTGTGAATTGTAATGGAGGGTTGTGAGCTTTTAAGTATTGAAATTTTAAGTCTTGGAATTTTATTCAATTTATTTTACTCTTGACTCCTTCCAGTTTGCGTCTTTTATACGCAATCTCTGTCCGTTTATTGATACTCAGTTTTTCGTTTCCTTTGATGTTTCTAATTTGTATACAAACGTTCTCCTAGACGAAACTATCGGCATTTGTGCTGACCTTTTGTATCGTTGCCCTATAAAGATCCCTACAGTTCCTGATAATGTTCTTATTGAACTGATGGAGATGGCCACTAAGTATGCCACCTTCAGCTTTGATATTAATATGTATCAACAGATTGATGGAGTTTCGATGGGTAGTCCTCTTGGTCTGACGATCGCTAGCATTTCGTTGTGTTTAATGAACGACTATTATTTGATGAGGTGTCTAAGCTGTTACGTACGGTACGTTGGCGATACATTTGCTTCTTATCAGTCACGTTATGCTGCCTGTTCTTTGTTTTTCAACACTTACATGCTCTCCACATTTCGTTACAATTTACAATGGAGGAAGAAAAAGATAATAAGTTGTCATTCCTTGACGTGCTTGTTGAGCGCACTCCTTCTTTCCTTACTGGTGTATATAAGAAACGGACGTTCACAGGACATTACCTTAGTTGGGATTCTTTTGCCCCTGCGCGTAGAAAGACATACCTTATGAAACATCGATCATGGATGATTTGTTCTAGCTGTAAATTGACGTCAGAACTAAAGAAAATCAATGAAATATTTATCTCCAATGGATATCCTAAACAGGTCGTCTCGCATATTATCCGACGTAAAGTCGAGAACTTTACTAAAACAAAGTTATTTGGTCCTTCTAGGTGTCCTATTTATCTGAAGCTTCTGTGGTTGGGCTCCTGCATTCAACCATTGGCCGATAAGATATCTTCCTCCGTGACACATTGTTTTAATGCTGTTTATGTGCGCATTATTGTTTCGTCTCGGTCTGCCTTTCCTTCCTTTCGCAATGATGTCTTGCTCAACACTGAAAAAGTTGTCTTATTTATCGTATCCAATGTCAGTGTAATGCTGACTATGTGGGCAAGACTATTCAGCGATTGTCTGTCAAAGTCGCACAGCAATCTGTTCGTCGATATGAACCGGTTCCGTCATCCGGGTGTTTGCAGGCACAGGAGTCTGCCATAGGGGACCATTTGCTTGATAAAAGAAGCTGTCGTGCACAAAGCGGGACATTGTTTTCACCTGGATATTCTCGAAACTATTATTATTAATTTTCTACGTTCTCCCCTTTGTAGGCAAAGAGAATTAAACTACTCATATACAGATATTCAGTGATTCGTGGGCTTCTGTGGGGTGATCTGCAATTGTGTTTGTTCAATTTTATATGTACATATTATATATATATAGATAGATAGATAGATAGATAGATAGATAGATAGATAGATAGATAGATAGATAGATAGATATATGTGTGTGTGTGCGTATACACTTACTGCCACTTGTTTGAAACGACTTCATACCAATGTATGGTTTAGTGAACTATATATTTGTACAGACGAGGGCCTGTTGAAAGGCGCCTTTGGTACTATAGTTTGTAATCGTGTGTTTGATAGATGATTTGGGGGTGTATGAGTGCCAAAGGAGTTGGACGACTTGCTTTCATCGAAGGAACAATGGGTGCGAAACTCTATTGGCAGATATTGGAGGAGCAAATGCTACCAAGTCTAACAAGTATTGGCAGACGTGGAGGTTTCCAGCAAGATAACGACCCTAAGCACACATCTCGGGCTACGAAGGCGTTCTTAGACAGTAAACGAGTGAATACCTTACCATGGCCGAGTATGTCACCTGCTTTGAACCCAATAGAGCATTTGTGGGAGAATCTGAAACGGAAAATTGAAGGAGAAAATCCGAGTAATAATAACGAACTGATGGAGGTCATCAAGTGTGAATGGAACGCTATTCCGGCGGACACATGTCATAAACTAGTCGAATCAATGTCTAGGGGGTTGTCTGCTGTTATTGATAACAATGGAGGCCATGCAAAGTATTACAAATAAGATTATTTGTTTAAAATGCTCATGTGTACTCACTTTTTGTTACTTGTTACAAATGTTTTTGTTCAAGTTTTTTTTGCATTCAAAAGATATTTGTTCCTTCATAGTTTATGAAGCTATTAAACCACTGCATGCCTATGTTCACATCGGGTTTCATTTTAATCCTACGAAAACATTAAATTCTATGAAGTAAAAAGTAAAAAATTCGTTGGGTGTACTCACTTATTGTAGATACTGTATATATATATATATATATATATATATATATATATATATATATATATATATATTTCTACTATGATCTAATAATACTACTTGCGTCAGGGTAGTCTGATGGAAGTTCGGTATGATGATATTCAGGGAAAATATTCCTTCGTAAAGTGTGTGTTCAACGTTAATTCAAAAGTTAAATTAGGTCGCTGCCAATAAGAGTTATTCAGAAAATTGAAATGAATCTGAAATTAAATTAAAAAGTGTGTGTTTTAATTATTATTAAATGTTGCTTCAAATCCATTGTTCATCTTTAAATCGATGTGCCAGTCTAAGTATTAATATTTTAAAGTGTTATTATGTATATTTAGAAAGTGTGTTTGATTTATTTTAAAGTTTTATTTTTTATATTTAATGATTTTCTCCCGTGACGCGGTCAATTTTGTTAATTACATTTTTATCTCCTAGAAATGGAGACAACTTTTGCTAACTAAGATATGTTTTTTTGTTAGGTTGTTTCGTTTTACAGCATATCAACCCGTCTGTGGTTATTTAATGCCGAATCAGGTAATTTTGGTGACATTTGGTTGTTTTGTTTTACAGCATATTAACCTGTTTTTCTTATTTAATGCCGAATCAGAGTTCTTTTAAGGTCATATCCAGGACCTTTTCTTTTTCATTTTAATGTGAACCTAGGCGAAAGCATTTGTTAATTAGTTATAATTTTTATTTTATTTTTTAATCTTAATTATTCATTTGACTGTAAAATGATGTTCTGTTTTTAAAGTATTTCAATAATTACTCAATTCTTAATTATTTATTTATTTATTTATTTATTGAGAAGATTCCTAAATTGTCTTAGTGTTCGGCAGAAAATTTAAATGGATTTGAATCAAATAAAAATAAAAATGTTACGTGTTCTTTTCATTGTCGCCAGATCCATTGTTCGTCATTTAATCTACGTGTCGCTGTTAATATTTATATTGATTTCGCTTTTGAAATATGTATATTTATAAGATATTTAAAAATGTATTACTTAAGATAACAACTTTAATTTATTATCATCGCTCACGCGTTCGATCACTATCATTACATTTTTTCTATATAGTAGAGGCAATTAGCTAAGATATGTTTAATTTTAATTATCATGAAGGCGAAAGGCTTCTACTCTTTTATTAATTAGATTTATTTTGAGTGTTTTAATTTATCTTAATTATTTCTTGGACGATTCACATTATGTTCTGTTTTATAAGTATTCTATTTAATTCTTCAATTATTTTTCTATTTATATAATAGATGAGGATTATATAGATGTAAATTATTTTTAGTTGTAGCTGTTTTATTTTTCTGTTTTTCTGAAATTTTTTCTTTGACGGTATAAATGATGTGTTGTTTGTAAAGTATTCTAGTTAATTATTATTAACTAATTTATCTATTCATATTGAGTAGGGTAAGGTTCCTAAAATGTGTTACTGATTGTGGTTCATCACCCGTCGTGTATTAACTGGATATAGAGATTCTCTTTACGTATATCCTTGCAGATAGCCGTGATAATTCTATCGGTTACGTGCATCAACACTAGGAAGCAGGTATCGAAAATACTGGGTCGTGTTCGTCTTCGGGGTTCCCCGATGTGTTCAAGTGTAGATGTGGGGTATCCATTGGTCTCCATTTCTTGCTGAAAATACTTGCTTCAGGTTGTTTTGTCCGCCTCTTAGCTGTATTTATTACGGATGCGGATTAACTCGTTCCCAGCAAAGCCTATCTTAGCCTGACGGTCTATAATGTATGAATATGTCTCTACAGAATTTTGGAGTTATTTTCCTTTCTTCGGAGATGTTTAAGCTGACACCCAGAAGTGCTAAGGATTCTAGGTGTGCGTCAGTGTTGTTGAATATGGTAATGGGTGCATTGACCTCTTGGTAGGGTGATAAAATGAGAATGTCGTCCACATATCGTGTGAAGAACATGGATGGGTGACAGGAGTTAGTGGCGTGGCGTTCTAAGTTATCCATGAATGCGATGGCAGTCCAGAGAGGCTGGATCCCATAATGTATTTATTAAGTTATTTGTTTGTATATGTATTGTTTGTATGTAAAATATGTGTTGTCTCTTATTATGTGTAGTAGTTCGTGTATGACAATAGTAATGGGGCCGAGGTAATATAAGTCGCTGAAGGGGATACAGTCAGTAATCATGCAGGCACGCAGGTGTAGAGGGGGACGACATTAAATCTGGAGGCATATTGGTTGTGCTTCATTTGTTCTGATTGTAGTAGATGTAACGTGCGGATGACTTCATCCGAGCTGCTGACGTGTCCGGTGAAAATTGAAAGTAGATGTTTAAGATAATGCGAGAGGATGCAGGAGAGTGTGTACAGTTGTACCTTTGTGCAAGATACTATGGATCAGAGTGTTGTGGTGGTGCCACAGGTTAAGTATCTCTTGATGAGGTGATAGGAATTAGGAAGCTCACTGTTTCTTGTAGTGATGTTGTGTCTTATGTTATTAATTATGTTTCTCTTTTCGCAAAGTTGTATTAATCTGGCCCTCAAACTGTTCCGAAAAGATGTTGGAAAAGGAAGTGTAGAGCGTGTCATCGCTAAGGTGTATATAAATGCAAGTGTGTCGTATGTGACACGTGATATAACACAGAATTATTTCCCGTTATCATAGGGTAGGTAGATGAGGTCTTAATTTCTTAGGTTTTCAAGTGTGGTCGTTGTGATCTTGTCAAATTGGGTATAATGTGTGTCTCTTCACGCTGTATGATTAAGAATATATTATATTTTAGGCGTGTGTGTTTAGGGTCTAAGTCGCGGTTGTTCGGTGGCTGATGTTGTGGGTCGTTACGTTGGTATATGAGGGGCTTGTTGGTGGTCATGCCATGCGTGGTGCGATTTATGGAAGCCAGCCACTTGAGGTAGAAGGCTGTCCTGCATGTCAAGCTAGTTAGTGCTATTAATTTTTGGGGTGGTGACAAATCTGGGTGCAAGGCTGAGAAGTTCCTTTTCATTTTGTTAGAGTGAATCCGTCAAATCTGTGACGACGCGGGGTATTGTGTGCTGTTTTTGTAACTATGTGGCGGGTTATCCTTATTGAGTAATGGAGTGGGTAGATGAGTAGATGAGCCATTTAGATTTGTGTGTAAGTCTTACCTTTTCATTGTGAACAGTGTGGTGAATACACTGGTCTATTGTCATGGTTGTCTCTAGGTGTGTGGATTCATCTGGTATGCATAGCTCAGCCTTAGTAGTGGCGACGTTGCCGACATGCTGATGTAAAAGGTGGTGTAAAATCTGGAGGAGTTTCTTATGCAGAACCTATGTTAGAAGTAACATTAAGTGTTTAGTTTAGATCAGGGGCGGTCAACCTTCGGCCCGCGGGCCACATCCGACCCATGAAGGCTTATCGTCCGGCCCGCCACCCTGCTATGCTTTATTATTGCAATCCGGCCCGCGAACCTCCCAGTAAAACTCATATCATTTTGTGACATAGACCTAAAAGTAGGTTTCAATTAAGATTTACAGTGGCATTAAAATGTATGAATATCAGCGAAAAATGATGCATGTATATTTTTTTTTTTTTTTAACTATTAAGACATAAAAAGAGAAAAAGAAAGAGAGAGGCAAATAGGAAACGTGAGACGAGGAAAGGGCATGAAATATAGAACCTATGTGAGGTGTGTCAAAACGAATGCTGGATCAACTTGCTACTTCCCGCGTCATTATTTTTTTATGATTCCAAAATGGCTATTCGTCGGCGCCTTTTATAACATCACATACAGCAGTCTATTGAGAAAAATATAAGATTTGTAGAGTGGTCAATGGAATTTTTGTACAATTTATTCATGTAAACAAAATATAGTAATTCTGAGATTTCGTTTTTCACTCCGGCCCGCGATCTCCTTCCAAAAGTCTAATCTGGCCCTCACTCTGAAAAGGGTGCTCGCCCCTGGTTTAGATAGTCAGAAACATGTGGGCAGATGTGTGTTTCTGCTAGTGTTGGGTATGATGTTGTGTTTAAGGTAGGGTTTGAGGAAGTTAATGTGGCAGCCGAACTCTACGCGTTTTTTGGAAGTTGACCCCATTTGTTGTGGTTGTGGTAAACTCTGTTTGACTCAGACTAAGTGAAAAGAGATTAATGAAATTTGCTTAATGCATTGTTCGATGTATATGTAAAGATCAAGTAGCAGAGATGTAACAGATAGATACAAACTGAAGAAAATTAACACGTATAATGGTGTAATGAGTAACGGTCAGCAACATTAGAGAGTTCACCCATCTCGTTAACTGTTTTTGTAAAATGTCTAACTTGAACGAGCGATGGTGACTGGTGTTTTACAGCGATATCTTCAACAGGTCATCTATTTTTTCGCGTAAGAAATGTCTGATTAAACAAAGAAGGAATGTAGTTATATGTTCTCTCAATTTTCTAGTATGTAAAACCGCCCACTTTATTGCGGTTGTATTTAACTTTATTATATATACAGTATTAATTACTTTTAAGTAAGACGTCATGATGTTGATTACGGTATGTTATGAAGAATTTCTGCGAAATGTGATTTATTCCGTATCATTTTATAAACGAAAGGAACCATTATTAATTTAACTGGTTTTATTGCTCATGTTGTATTGTTATTGATTGAGATTGTTGACCACATGGGGTCTTAGACGAAAATACTTATTGTCAGCTAACATCTCAAATGAGTTAATATAGAGTATAGTTGAAATACTATTTATTAGGCTTGATATTTCAAATTAGTTAAGTTAGTAAAATAGTTACCTCTATTGTTACCGTTATTTCTGTTATTGCTGTGAAATTGTTGATTCTATTCATTTGGAAGTGTTGTTGAATGTGCAGATTGTCTAAGTTGATCTACCAGCTTCGTATACAAGTATACAACAGCTCCAGCCTCTGATTCCAACATAAACTCGTCTCGCTAAAAGCACTGTATATGATACTTATTCCCATGTGAACTTAAACCTAAACGGAAATTCCATGAACAAAGTATCTTTCAAAAAAACGTCCCATCTGTGGAACACAATACGATGGGGTCGCTTCAGAGTTGACTATTACATTGTTGTTTAAAAGCTCAATGTTAACTAATTCTTCTCAAACCGTTCCCGAAATAGTCAATTTCAACCATCGTTTCCAATCCTATCAAGGTGTTGTTCATCGCTAACTGATTAACAGTTATGCTCGAGTGGCATGTGGGTTTTATAAATCGTGGCTCACAATTTAAAAAATCAAAAATACTCTAGCTGCTAATTTTCGCTCGTGACGTCAGAGGTCCACGATGTTTACTCTTTCCTTCTGTTTTCTTCTTTTACCTTAGGGTTGCTTCATATTTTATTGTAGGTCATCTAAAAAGGAAATGCACTATGCGATGACATAGCAGGGACGTAGACCATACTTTACAAAAATATCTTCTTGTGTCATTGTACGTATAACGTGGCGTATTAACATTTGTCACATTTGTGACAATGGCGACGCTTGTATAATTCCCAAGCGATAACAGCCACTAATAGCAAGCCACTTTACTCAAACTGGCTGTTGTAGTTTAATATGACGAACATATTTTGGTGGACCAGTTTCTTAAATTGTACGATAAATCCAGAATTGCTTTTCCTGGATTCATAAATATGTGATTTCTCGCTTTGAAAATGTCAATTGTCGAGCAGCGGAAAAAAGTCAGAGGTCAAAGATTGTTTGAATAGATAAAAAGAAATGCTCGTCTATATCCGATTTAAAATCAGTGACAGGTTATAATCGTGATGCACTTTACTTTGTTTAATTAATTTTTAGACATGCTTGCAGATAAGTGTCACAAAAAATGAATATATCTATTTATATAAAGTTAGGTATATATATATATATATATATATATATATACATGAATATATGTATGCATATATATATGCATATATATTAATATATATGTATATATATATGGATATATGTGTGCATATATATATTCATATATATTAATATATATGCATATATATATATGCATATATATATATATATATGCATATATATATATGCATATATATATATGCATATATATATATATATATATATATATGCATATGTATATATGCATATATATATATATATATATATATATGCATATATATATATGCATATATATATATATATATGTATATATGCATATATATATATGCATATATATATATGTATATATATATATGCATATATATATATATATGCATATATATATGAATATATATATATATGCATATATATATGAATATATATATATGCATATATATATATATGCATATATATATATGCATATATATATATGCATATATATGCATATATATATATGCATATATATATGCATATATATATATATATATGCATATATATATATATATGCATATATATATATATATATGCATATATATATATATATATATGCATATATATATATATATATATATATGCATATATATATATATATATGCATATATATATATATATGCATATATATATATATATGCATATATATATATATATATATATATATATATGCATATATATATATATATGCATATATATATATATATATATATATATATATATATATATATATATGCATATATATATATATGCATATATATATATACATATATATATGCATATATATATATATATGCATATATATATATATATATATATATATATTGAATAATATGGGGAAAACTTTATATAAGATGAAATAGAAAAAAAAAGAGAAAATAATTTTATATAAAACAATTTTTTTTAAAAAAACCGTTTTGTATGGTTTCGGAATTTATGAATAAAAAAATTCACGAATAAAAACAAAGTTCTCACATTAGCATAAAAAAAAAAGCTTGAAGTTCCCAAGGCAGCCTTTCGTCCGACTCTCGTCAGGGGAATCGTCGGTAGAGTGATTAAAATACACGAACAACCATAAACTGGTGTAAAATAAGGTTGCAAGCAGGTGGCATAAGGTTGTATACATGCGAAATAATATACATAAATAAACGCAAGTAAAGAATATATATATATATATATATATATATATATGTATATATATATATATATATATATTATTCTTTTTTCCCAAATCACCTTGCGGATGACCACGAATCGCCAAATAACTGTAGGGAATATTTCAATTGCCTTTGTCTACAGAGAGTAGGACGTCTTGAATTAATAATGACGAGAGTCCCTTGACGAGAGTCGGACGAAAGGCTGCCTTGGGAACTTCAAGCTTTTTTTTTTTTTTTTTTTGTTATGCTAATGTGAGAACTTTGTTTTTATTCGTGAATTTTTTTATTCGTAAATTCCGAAACCATACAAAACGTTCGTTTTTTTTAAATTTGTTTTATATAAAATTATTTTCTCTTTTTTTTTTTTTCTATTTCATCTTATATAAAGTTTTCTCCATATTATTCATTATTCATTTTGTAGTGTGGCACCATTTTGTCTCTTCATATATATATATATATATATATGCATATATATATATATATATATATATATATGCAAACATTGTAAAAATAAACGAAATTCGTTTGCTAAATTATACATATTTTATTTTTTTCAATTTTTCTGTATTTTTTTGTAAAAAAACTCAAACAAAAATTAATAAATCTCCCTTGGGTTCACGAACGTTTCCGATTGTTCGTCGAATCATTCTCATGTGTCAAATACAAATGAACAAAAAAGCTAGCGAAAGAAGACAATGAAAAATAAAACAGGAGAGAAACACACAAAGAACGTGTTACGGATTGTTCCAGGAAAGTCGTTGACGCTGTAGTGACATTCACAAAATAAAATCGCACTACGTTAAGCATTTAAAAAGGTCTTCATACGTAATGTTATTAATTGTAGGTTGTGTTGTGTTTATGTAGATAGTTTTCAGCATTTTTTATTTTTTTAAATATATTTTTTTCATCTACAATGTTTGCATGAATGAGAAAATGCTGCCTAAATACACACAAGGATATATATATATATATATATATATATATATATATATATATATATATATATATATATATATATATATTATTTACTGTATCCACATAAAATATTATAGGGAGATGTACTTTTTTATGTATAGATTTTGAGTATTTACTTCAACAGTGCTCGATACGTGAGTAGAGATAGGTAGTAAGTTATGAAAATGTATTCATGACAATTAAGCTACACATAGGCTTCCGCGTTTCATTCCCGGAGGGAATCGTCAGGCTATATAATAATATATATATATATATATATATATATATATATATATATATATATATATATATATATATATATATATATATATTAGTGTGTACATTATTCACTCCGATCATTATTAATTTTGGAACACATATGCTAGGCGTAAGGGGTCTTCATGTGGGATATATTTATTTTAATTTAGTTATAAGCAAAAGGAGGTAGAAACTTTTCGTGACAATTTAGATACCTAAGTATTTTGTTAACCTGTAACACTAGTTATTTGACGTCAATAAATAAATATTCTCAAAATGTCAGTTTCTTTGTAGTATTTTTTAAGTTTTAGGAGCATAATATAAGCACAACCCTCCATTTTCAAATAAAAATACTTAATTTCGTTGCATTTTATTCACAGTCATTTGACAACAATTAAGCAAGATTCTCTAGATTCCCATTTTTCTTAAGACCCAATATGCTCCGACTTTGCATTTTAGACATTTTCTAGAATCTCAATTTTTAATTTATTCAATTTGAGTTAGTGACGGTACCATTTCAATTTTCTTCTCGATTCCGATACAATGTCCGATTCTTTTCGAAGTTCTAGATTTCAATAATATTACCGATTCCGACTATTAACAATTTTTTAAATATTTATTTATAGAGTTGTTTTTTTTTATTTTCTGATTACCGTAAAAACACGGGAAATGTTGGCATATAGTTTCGCAAAAAAGACTTGAAAATAAGGAATTCTTCTAGAAAATCATGTACACAGTTTAATTACTTATCAATCTAAAAATAGAAAACCGTTTATGGGATAACGTAGCACAGGATCATTGTTGATGGAGTGCTATGAGGATGAACACGCGTGTACAACACTACCAGCCGAACCCTTAAAAGTGGAGGTAGTGCCTGCGAGGAGAATCTAATGACAACAGAACCTTCTTCTTTCGTGTGAATCAGATAACTCTGATGTTGGCATTAGTTTCCTTGATGTGTTTCTAATTAGAAATCTTTCTGGAAAGACATCGGGTACTTACGGGAAGGACCACGAAAAGGTTGCCAACATCCCTAAGTGTAAGTAATGCCGTGGAACCGACTGGATTCGAACTTGGAACACCCAGGTCTTCAGTCCGTGTCGTTATCCACTTAACCACCGTCCTACAACAGAACCAATATAACACTACAGTAAAAAATGGCAATACTACAAACCACCTCTAAAAAAGAGGAGGTAATTCCTGGGAGGAGAGTATCATACCAACAGAGCATATACCCCACTATTTGCCAACAGATGAGTGTATCATTATGAAGGAACAGTTATTACACGACCCTCTCTGTATTGAGTAGTGAACGATAGTACTTAATGTGAAATATGGTAAACTTAATTGAGCATTAAAGTATAGCAAAATAATACAATTAATGGAAGTGATAGTAAAGAGTTAAGTTTCAGACATAGAGCCACCAAATCTTTAGTAGTAAAAGAAGTACAATAACCCAATGAATAGAACTATTAGTAAAGTTTCGGTTCCAGATAGAACTACAAAATCTCATTGAGTAATAAAACTACAACAGTACAATTAATAGAAATGATAGTATAGTTTCGACTTCAGATAGACAGATACTAA
>OY744526.1:109565542-109570542 GCA_963556195.1 Sepiola atlantica | reverse complement strand
TTAGTTTTGTCCGAATTCCCGATGTTTATATATTATCCGGTTAGCAGCTTTCTCTTTACTATAGGAGGTTGGCACTATTAAACACACAGTAATGGTAGGATATAAATAGTTTACTTGGCACTGGCTTCCGGTTTTAAAATCGGCAATTGAAAACTGGTGTTTAGCAAAAACCAGTTTCCCATTATATTTTAGGCCGAATGTTTTGTATGTTGCTATTAATAATTTGTTTTCTACAATTCTTTTTTAAAATTATTAACACATAAGAAAATCAAACTGTTTTTTAACATGGAAATTTGAATTTTCATAACAAATATTCAAATTATTTTTTACATAATTGTAATTGTCTATTTTAGTTTTAAAATATTTAACGTACTTCTAAAGAATTTGAACCGAACGGTTATGTTTTAACTAGCCCTAATCTAACCATTAACTAACACTAACCAACATGTAACCTAACTATCACATAACCCTTACTAACTCTGACTTAAGTTTTTAGGTGTAGTTCGGAAAAAGTCCGTTTGATTCGGTTCAAATTGTTTAGAAGCACCATATATTTTAAATAGTTAATTTTGAAAATATTTTTAAACAGTTTTAAAAAATAAATTTTTTAAATAGTTTATGTACTATACTTGTTAAGGCTAACTCTTCTAATGGAATTATCTGCAAATTTTCTGCATGACAAATTCCCACGTGTGCAAACTAGTTAAATTAAAATTACCGCCAAAATGTAAGTGGTCTAAAAAACCACTTGTCAGTTTCCGATTTCAAAAACGGAAGTCGCACCAAGTAGACTATTATTATTTTACCACAGTAATAAGTCGTCAGATTATAATCGATATTAACGTAAGACAATGCAGTAGTAATCTAATTACATTCACTTTCTGTGTTAGCTCGTGTGTTAGATAACTCAGTCTAAAGTACTACTTGATAAGCTGTAAGAAAACAATTACCAAACGTTTGCTCATGTATTAAAAGTCACAATTTGCGTTCAACTCTCTACACGACCCATTTTTATAAAGTTTCTAACACTCTCACCCTCGCACCCACACTTTCTGAAGAAGAAATATATTACAGAATATCAGAACAACATCGGTACCGTCAGTTTCAAATCAAAACAAACGGTACATATAACGCCTTCCATGCCGTATTCTAAGCAACTTCTGTTGATGCATGTCTCCCCGGAAAATAGTGGCTTGCGCGTTGTGTGACTTTTTTACGACATTTCAATACTGCTCTATTTTAAATTTTGTTATTTTTTACTAATTCGCCATTTCAACCCTATATATATATATATATTATATGTATATATATATATATATATATATATATATATATATATAATGAAAGCATCATATTATATAAACATTAGAAAGTCTACGCAGATCAACGTTTCGATGTCAGCACATATGTTTGTATAATTACTTTTATAAAAGCTCTTCATTGTATTAAGCACCAACAATCGAAATGACATCGATCTTGGGATAGATAGACGTGCGTCGATTTAAAAGAATGTTTTCTACATTCTTTTAAATCGACGCACGTCTATCTATCCCAAGATCGACGTCATATATATATATCTATCCCAAGATCGACGTCATATATATATATATATATATATATATATATATATATATATATATATATATATATATATATATAGTAAGCAATGAAAATATATATGGCAATCAAGCTACACAGAGGCTCCCGTGTTTCATCTCCGGGGGGAATCGTCAGGCTGACGATTCCCCCCCCGGGGATGAAACACGGGAGCCTCTGTGTAGCTTGATTGCCATATATATTTTCATTGCTTACTACCTAGCTCTAAAAAAAAAAATCTAAACAAACGATAAGTTAGTTTTAAAGTTTATACTAAAGCGGTCAGATCCCAAAATGGCTGCCAAGTTTTATCGACAGGATTTTTCTGATGTATTAAGCGGTGACAGGGTAAATTAATCAACTGTCTTAATTTGTGTCTGATTACATTTGTATTTTAAATAATATATTATTTTTTGTCTGTTTTTTTTTTAGTAAATTGTATTTTAAAGACAATCTATGCGGCAATATTTTATATTAGATGCGTCTTAATTATAAGGTTTAATTTGAAATATATTTCAATTTCATTTTTAATAAACGTTGTTTAATTTAATTACGTATAAAAGACATACGCTTCAAATAATCGAGTGGCAACATTTTTAATAAAGAGTTTTATTATTTGTTAATTAATATTTGTTGAATAAAAATAAGAAATCCGCAAAAGCAAAATAAATTAAAATGGTTTATTTATTTGCTGTGTCACCGCTTGGCAAATCAGACAAAACTAGTCGATACAAGTTGGCAGCTATTTGGAGAGCAAGCCTTTTTCAATATAACTACTAAAAATGAAAATAAATGAGCTGTATGTTAGTTTAAAATTTAAAACAAAACGATAAATAAGTTACTTTAAAATGAAAACAGACGAACAATTAAATAGAACAAATGAAATTCAAACAAATAATTTCAATACAAACAAACAACAAAGTTACTAGTAAAGAAATAAATTAACAAAAATAAACTTATTAAAAAAATTTGTTGGATAATTTGGTTCAATGTTTGAATTTTGTTACTGCTTAATTTGTACTTAGTAATATTGTCATTTTTTTACCAGAAAATTATTTAACAGAGAAGGTTAAGTTCTCCAGAAAAGCATTCTTTCTATTTATTTTGCAATGTGTGATCCTAATCACGAGAGTCAACGTGAAAACACATTAGTGAACCTCATTCATCCGCTGAAAATAACAATTCATTTCAAGTATTTTGATGTCTCGTTAGGCGACAATTTGCACCAACAACTTTGACATCAGCAGAAAAAGGCCACGGTTTGATTAGGTAAATGAGATTTTTTTTACTACCGCTATTTTGTAATTGTGAGAACATTCACTTTTAAAGTAAAGTAAACATTCATTTTGCATGTGGATTTTTTTTAACGGTAGGTAATAGACGTATCTTACTCAGTGTCTTTTTTATGTCAGGGAAAAGGATTTTGTTATTTATATTTA
This sequence comes from Sepiola atlantica, assembly GCA_963556195.1. NCBI lineage: Eukaryota > Metazoa > Mollusca > Cephalopoda > Sepiida > Sepiolidae > Sepiola > Sepiola atlantica. The sequence continues at coordinate 109,567,507 of OY744526.1, read as the reverse complement.
TTTCGTCTATTTGGGTGCATAAGGCTCTATTAGAGTCGCAGAATATGATCTTAGAGATGCAGGAAATTCGTCATATACGTAAGACAGGAGGGTTTATTTCGAGTGCGGGAGGGTTGGATTATTGTGTATATTTATTATAATTATGTTTATAGCTTTCTGTACTGGGATATTTGTGAAAACATTCTCACCGTATAGTAAAGCTAATAATTCGTTATTATGTGGTACGTAATGGAGGATACAAAGCAATTGCTCTGAGGATGTTACTCTCCAGCTTTGGTGAATAATGATGTGATTAAATTGTTAAGGGTTTCCCAGTGTGTGTATTAGTGTAGGAACTTGAGATATAATGGGCCGGAGGTGTTGTTAGGTGTATGTGTTTTGACATTTCCACATATATATATATATATATATATATATATATATATATATATATATATATATATTTAAATGTTGAGTTAAATTAACGATGATGGATTTATCGTTTAATAATAATCTATCGTGATAATATAAAGCTCAATATATTGAATAGAACAATGAATTCCAGAGATAAAAGATGAGAATAAAAAATTGTAAAGACACAATATTTATTAGAACATCAGAAGTTCAGAGCAAGGAGCTTCACATCCTTAATCCATGGATTAAGGATTTGAAGCTCCTTGCTCTGAACTTTTGATGTTCTCATAAATATTCTATCTTAACAATTTTTTATTCTCATCTTTTATCTCTGGTATATATATATATATATATATATATATATATATATATATATATATATATATATATATATATATATATATATATATATATATAAGCGTGTTTATATTAGTCGATTTGTTGAGTTTAAAGAATAGATATGTGCGTTATTTGTTGTGATTAATTCATTAATTGCGTTGTAAATGTCTTTGTATGTTTGTATTAAATAACATTTAAATGACTTTTAAGTGATATTGTTCTTTCGGGATGATAAGGAAAGTATTTTATATGTTGGCGCGTTTAATAAGGATTTCGGAGGGATTTTAATTCGGTATCGGAAGTGTTTAGGTTAGTAGTAAGTAAGTGTGTTTGTTTTGCAGATTCTCTATTCTTAATAGATTCAGCTTTAAGGATATCGCAGATATATAGATGGGCTTTGATTTTCTTTTCGTCCGCTAGTTTAGTAATGTTTTGGTATAAGAGTCCGATTTGAACTTTTTTGTGGGGAATGGTATTTAATATTTGTTGGAGGTGACAGTTTTGACCAATATGTCGTCATTCTTTTTGGCGTTGGCTTGATTGGATTTCTGATAGATTAACCTTATCTTCTCTAAGATAAATATTTCCTTTGTATAATATATTTAGTTTTGCAAAAAATATTTTGTTTATTTTAGAGGTGGTGTTGTATGCTGAGGTGCGAGAGACATTCCTGAATTTAGTCGTACTAATGTTATGAATACATTTCGTGAATTTTCAAATATTTAATTTGCTAGATTCTATGTCACGTTCGACAAGGTTGCATTTCTAGTTAATGGAATTTCGTTCATTTTAGCTGTACGATCGTATAGCTTAAAATATGTATATTTATTCGGATGTTTTTCATTGATACAAGTTTGATTAGATAAAAGTGAAAGCTTATGTTTATTCGTTTTTTATCTATGAAATATATAAATATAAACGAAAAAGAGAGATAAAATATCGGGGATAGATGAAAATGGATGATGAATATAAAATAATATTTAAATAATAGTAAAAGAAATTCTATAATGAGGGACTGTGATGAAGCAAGAGTTGCGCAATCCGTAACTAAATCGGTTGTGTGTACGGTGGCAAGTAGAAAACAAAGACGACTGGAAACGATTCTGTAAAAAGCAGAGAATGACTTCGGTTCTCTTTGAATATTCCTACTTGTAGACTAGTTGTACGACAAAAGTCTGAGAGTCTACATTATTATTAAATCTATAGCTGTGGTTGTTTATAAGCAATCGATGG
>OY744526.1:109550542-109560542 GCA_963556195.1 Sepiola atlantica | reverse complement strand
TTTTAAATTTTTTGTAAGAAATTTGAAAGCATCAAATGTGTCGGATGGAATGTCTTTCAAGCGGGTTTAGAATTAGTTACAAACGTGCCTGTATTAAATTTTTGATAGTTTTATAAAGCTATTTAAGTGTTCGTCCACACTCCAACTGATTTAAATATTTACAGGGATGTTTGATGCCCCAGAGATTCGTGAGGTCTCGAAACACATGAGTCTCATGAAACGCTAGGCTAAAATGAAACACCAGCTGGTCTACTCCTTACAGAAATGATGCTTATTTTCTTTCGGAAGCGAAATAGTGAAAACTTGATATTAACGGTTCGACATATTGACGGGAATATGACCTTCAATAAAACATTTTTTCTTTCAGTATTCTTGATAATTTTCCTGGGAATCAAGAATATTTTAGCGATGAAGAGGACGAACGATTCCATCATAGAAACTTTATACAGTCGGACTCATAGATGATGGCACACTAAGATAAAATAACATATTTGTTCAACATTCAAGGTACACAGAGAAGTGTAAATAATTCTACTGTGCTAGAAATATTCTCTCCTATCTCTCTAAAAGCCTACTATTCGCCAATGCATAGAGTATTGTAACATCTGAGCTGATGCATCGACCCCTAGTCTCCCTCTCTCTCTTAGACAAAGATCAGAAATGGTTTCTAATCTAAACGGTACTACACTGCCTACCAAGCTTCAGACTATGCCCTATTGCTGCAGTATTGCATCTCTGTGCTTGTTTTTTCACAAATAATATAAACATGTTATATATGAATGTATATGAATACATTAATTTATGATATATAAATATATATATATATGATATATATATAAATATATATTAATGTATGGTATATATATAAATATATAATGTATATATATATATATATATATTAATGTATGGTATATATATAAATATATAATGTATATATATATATATATATATTAATGTATGGTATATATATAAATATATAATGTATATATATATATATAATGTATATATATATATATATATAATGTATATATATATATATGACTATATGGCATATATATAACTATGTGATATATATATATAATTATATAATATATATAACTATATGATATATATAAATATCTGTAATATATATATATACATATATATAAATATATGATATATATATAAATGTATGATATATATATAAATATATGATGCATATAATATATATATATACATATTTATATATATATGATTTATATGTATGATATATATATGATATATATATGATATATATGAATATATATATATGCTATATATATATTCATATATATATATATATGTATATATATATATATTCATATATATATATATATTCATATATACATATATATATCTATATGGAGTAAGTGTTATAAAGATATATGAAGCTAAACTTAGGCCTCTGCATTTTATCCCGAAGGAAAACGTCAGGTTAAAACATATATATATATATATATATATATATATATATATATATATATATATATATATATATATATATATATATATAACTTGTTTTTCATCTGGCAGCTAACTCGGAAGTCGGGACATTTAATATAACTGTGATTGTGTCTATGTATGCTCTAAATGTTCTACAGTAACATGTGTAAGATGAGTTTCTCTAAAGTTGACATTAAATTATATCATGTTTGATGTGTCATTTTTAGACGGAGAAAGAGAGTAAGAAAAAGAGAGAGAAATCGAGGTATTAACCATGTCTTTAAGGAGGGTGTGTATGCATACCTTTAATTGTAGGTGAATATGTATTTGTCTGCGCATGTGCGTGTATGTACCTAGCGCAGGCGAAACATGTAGTAAAAGAACGTAAGAACAAAGACGATTCTTTTCACCAGTTTTACTTCATGATGCGAACACACGTGCACACGGCTCGGCCATTGCGTACAGCGCAAGCCGTTTTTGATCATTGAATCCCAGCACCTATGGAATGGACGGGCGTATTCATATGTACGTATAACTTACAAAATGCGTTACATCTCATGTTCTGTTCCCTCAGTTGGGAGGAACCAGAAGGGACGAGATCAATATCTCACGGTTATCACGATGTTTGTGTGTTTATGTATGATGTCAAATTTAAGCCACTCTGTCCGTTTATCTTAATCTCTATGTTAATTGATAACCTCACACAAATGACGTCATCTAATATGCACGGAGACAAGCAATGTAACAAACAAGATCGACAGAGCTTGAGTGTTATATTAATAAATTAGGCACTGTAAATGTTGTAATTAATCTGGAAATAATATGTGTAAGCTGAATGTTTCAATTAGTTCTTATTATTCTCTTTAACATAACGTTCGACAGTATCATTATGAGATGCATGGTCATTATTTTCTTGGTTCATTTATCCAGGTAATCGAGCAGTTTTGGTTATATTATTATTTACTTACTAAGACTTTTCAGACAAGTCATTATCAGTGATTCCTTACGGAAAATAACAAGTCGTGTTCGTTGGAGTCTCTCGAACTGTTTTCGATGAACATTGAAAATAGTTTTGTTTTATCGCACCGGTCGTTTACCCTTGATGTTTCGCAAGTAACGGCCATTGGTCTTCTCTGCAACTTAAATGTAAATAAGTCCCCCAAAGATCCAAGTAATTTCCGTATCCTTTCAGTCGTGATCTTTTGGTGCACTACCCCCTTGATTTCAATCCCCTCAACTCCCCTTTCTCCTCCTCGCCTCTTTCGAATCATATTATTCTTGTTATTTCTTCTTCTTCTTTTTATTATTATCATGATGATTATTCTTATTTTATATCACGTCAATTCATTAATTTCTCATGGCTCAGACGAGTCTATTGTTGGCATTAGTTTTCTCGATATATGGTACTTACAGGAGAGACAACTAAAAGGTTGGCAATATCCTGAGTGAAAGGTATTTCTGTGGGACTAACTGGATTTGAACTTGACACACTCAAGTTGTCAGTCCGTGTCGTTAACTATTTAACTATTTAGATACCGCCACCTTCCTATAAAAAGGGTAAACACCGGATCTCGTCGTATTAACAAAGTTTAGAAACGTGTACTTTGGTCAGTACTTAGATAAGTGAGATTTTAGGGTTAGCAGTTTCCGTATGTTTGTAATGGAATTGTCTGTAAATCACTTATACTACGACTATAACCAAAGGATTACTCCATATTCCTCTTTAGCTATATGTGAAATAGTGGAATAAAGTAGATTTTTAAGACTTGGTAGACCAACTCGTCTAGAATAACGACAACTATCAAATAACGTTAGTCTTCCACCAGCATCGCTTATGGCTGTCATGGATGTCATCCTGTCACTGGACTCAATCAATTCCGAATTGAGTTTACTGAGGTTATAGTCTGCATTAAAGCTACGTTGGCCTTTAGGTTAGGATCAGAGTGTAGTATATGTTATAATACTACACTTAATCATTTATGTGCTCGGTCAGTTGCGCAAAAATCATTCTAGACTGAGACATTTTTTAAAATGTGTATCCTAATCTAGAGTACACGTTTTTGGGTGAGCTGGTTTTCCTCAAATAAAAGATCCACCTCGTGTGTAACTAAACCCTCCTGGGAAGTAAGTACATCGGGATTGCATAGTGCATGCTTTTCCTTCAGAATATACTTCTCATAGAGCAGACAACTGTTCAGAGAGTTGTAATTTCCTCTTAAGTGGAAAGGATACATGAAACATGCGTGGTAAGTTTGCCATCTCTGTTGATAGTTTTCTCGTTTAATTCGTATGGTTCTAATCCGATCGCCATCAAGATTTTGTGTGAGTGGGTAGGGTGCTGCTTTTCCTTTATTTTTCGCCTCTCGTCTGTTGTTTCGGTTTCCCTTGCTTCAATAATTCGTCGTCAATTGTCAGAGCAGAAAGCGGCAGGTCCCTCGACTGTGTCTTAAACGCCCGCTGCCGTCGCAAGTCAACACTCATTACAACACTTGCTTGACTGGTCACTATTTTATTTGATATAAAACACCATCTAAGCTCATTCCGTCTTCTCTCATGAGGTTGGCCAACATATGTGTTTCTTTATTCCATCTCAGCTTACTCTGGGGGTTTTCTTCTTCTCTTTTACTTTTAAAAATATTATTTTTAACATTAAAAGAAATGCTAAGGTATGTTATAATACTTACTATGACGTTAATCATGTATTTGTAAGTTTAGAAGGTAAAATTGAAAAAAAGAACACACTGTTGAATAAACACAGTCACCATTTTTTTTTTAATTAACGTAAAAGATTGTTATTCAATACAAACGGGTACATATATTTCTTTAAATATACAGGGTGTCCATGAACTCTGTGTACATAGAGAGTTTTACTAATTCATTTATTTATTTTTCAAATTGAATCAAGGCTCTATCTCCAGAAGAACGATGTTAATTGTGTTAGGTGGATGAGAAGGATAGTTTTATCGCGAAATTGCGGAACGATTAAAGCGTAGACATCCTTATCGTCAATCTATTTGTGTTTATGTCGTCGGGAAATTGGTCTCGAAGTTTAAAAGAAAAAAAGTGGTATCTGGAATGAGTGTCCTCCAGACGACCAAATCCTTCAGATGAAACGAAAGAGTCTGCTTTGGTCAAGGTTTATGCTAGCCTAAACTAACCATTTCGTCAGAAATCCAGAGTTTGATGTTACAAGGTCAACCAACTAAAAAATCCTGTCAGGAGAACATTTTCATTCGTACAAATTATAGGCATTACATCGATTAACTAAAGATTACCCCTATAGATGAATGCACATGTGCGAATGCTTTTCAGAAAAATTGGATGAAAATATTAATTTTATTTAAGAATTTGTCTTGTTCACTGATGACGCAATGTTTTATGTAAATGAAGTTAACAGACAACATCTTCTATACTGGTTACAAGTAAGTGTACATTATATTGATCAATCTAAACGGTGTAGCAGCAATAAGCTTATGGTGTGGGGTGCTTTGTGAAAAGTTAATGTGCAAGCCTTTTCTTCTTTGTTCTTTGATGGCCGTGAAACGGCTGAGATATATCTGAACATGTTGAGAGATACATTAATGCCTCAAATCTAACGACGGGGCGACGGACTTCCGCACTAGTTTAAGCCAGATGGGGTTCCTGCCTGTCATATGAAGTTATCATCTCGTTGCTCGGTCCCCTGATCCCTGCATGTTCTTAAATTAGATATGATGAAAGACAAGTTTACTCTATGAAAATTACAGATTTAAAATAAAACATGAGAGAACGAATTACTAGTCAGTGTACTGGAATTGGCGGTAATAAGGACCTATTTCAACAAGTTCACCTGCATTTTACAAAGTGTATCGGATGAGATTTTTACGCACATAACGTTAAAATAACGTTAAATAAAATTGTTTTCCTGTAAAAAGTATGTTTTAACCATGTATCCTAAATGTGTGTGTATATATATACATGTATATACATATACATGTATATATATATATATACATATATATACATGTGTATAAATACATGTATATATATACATATATATATATACATGTATATATATACATGTATATATATACATGTATATATATACATGTATATATATATACATATATATATATACATGTATATATATACATGTATATATATACATGTATATGTATATATACATGTATATATATACATGTATATATATATACATGTATATATATACATTTATATATATACATGTATATATATATACATGTATATATATACATGTATATATATATATGTATATATATACATGTATATATATATACATGTATATATATACATGTATATATATATATACATGTATATATATATACATGTATATATATACATGTATATATATATACATGTATATATATATACATGTATATATATATATACATGTATATATATATACATGTATATATATATACATGTATATATATATATATATACATGTATATATATACACATGTATATATATATATAGATATAGAGAGAGAGGGATAGAGAGATACACATATATAGACATATATATATAACCATACATATATATATAGAGAGAGACATATATATATATGAACATATATATATAAACATATATATACATATATAAATATATATAGACATAGATATATAGACATATATATACACACATATTCATAGATATATATAAGTATATATATAAATATATATATAGAGAGAGACATATATATACACACACATATATATATATATAGAGAGAGACATATATATATATATATAAAACATATATATATATATATATATATATATATGTATACATATATATATATACATATATACATACATGTATATATATACAGATATATATATATATATATATATACATATACATACATGTATATATATACAGATATATATATATATATATATATATATATATATATACATATATATATATACATATATATATATATATATATATACATATATATATATATATATATATATATATATATAAATGTTTTGAGGTACAAAACTTATAAATACATTTTAAAAGGATATGCGGAAATCTCTCAAAGGCCCTTTCGACTATCATCTCGTCAGGAGAAAATCGATAGATTTTATTAATAACATGGTCGAAAGAAAGAGTAAACAGGGAATTGAATGTGCTAAAATTAACGATAGAGCGATTAAAAGTCAATTTAATGATTTCGTTAAAAACCGATTAAAAGGCACTACGTTAAGGGGGGAGGGATTTCAAAGTTCCCAAAGGAGATTCAACGATCTAACAAATTCCTTCTGCCGGCACAAGGAAGGTGTTCGAATGGCGATTGAGCCGCATTCCAATATTTTCAAATGGTTCTTAGAATCTGCGTATTGCAAGACCTCAAAACGGTCTATTTATGACTACTTGCACAGCTTGGGTTTTCAACCAAATGCTGGCCAATAGCAGAGTCCAAAGAATCATAGGAGGGGAAACACAAGGATCCTACCCTCCCCTGACATATTTTTTATCGAATTTGCTGATTTATGCGGGTCTGTAAATACAAAGAAGTGCGCCCTATATAGCCAGCATCACAGTGGCATTTAAATTGGTATACACTATTACTATAATTTTTATAGGGCACGCTATCCTTGCGAAAGGAAGGAAAAGCAGGTCTAGTAGCAATATGCATATATATATATATATATATATATATATATATATATATATATATATATATATATATATATATCTACATATATACACATATATATACATACACATATATATATATACATATATAAATATATATATACATATATATACTTATACATATATATACATGTATATACATATATAAGTATATATACATATATATACATATATACTTATATATACATATATACATATATAAATATATATATATACATATATATATAAATATATATATATATATATACATATATAAATATATATATATACCTATATAAATATATATATACATATATTAAAATATATACATATATATATATATATATACATATAAATATATATAAATATATATATATACATATATAAATATATATACATATATATACATATATAAATATATATACATATATAAATATATATACATATATATGTACATATATAAATATATATGCATATATACATATATATATACACACACATAAATATATATACATATATAAATATATATATATGCATATATATACATATATAAATATATATACATATATAAGTATATATGCATATATATATACATATCTATACATACATATATATATATATACATATATAAATATATATACATATATAAATATATATACATATATAAATATATGTATACATATATAAATGTATGTATACATATATATACATATATACATATGTATATATACATATATACATATGTATATATACATATATACATATATATCTATATATACATATATACATATACACATATATACAAGTATATACATATATATATATATATATATATATGTAAATTATAACTAAAAGGTAAACTTTTAGAGAGTTGGACCTATTGTGAAATAAGGAAAGCTGAATATACTGGATAGAGCAAAAATATAGTACGTCAATGAAAATTTATAAGACCTGCAAATGGAAGCAAATCGATATTTTCAGTTGTTCAAAACAAGGAGCAGTTTGGTTAATAAAAACATTTATTTTTCATCTCTTTCTTTCCTTAAACCAGGAATTTCAAAGATTAAAATCTTATCATCAGTTGACAGTCATATCCTGTCAACTTATCAATCATAATTTTTCTTCTGATGATAAGATTTTAATCTTTGAAAAGCCTGGTTTAAGGAAAGAAAGAGATGAAAAATAAATGTTTTTATTAACCAAACTACTCCTTGTTTTGAACAACTGAAAATATCGAGTTGCTTCCATTTGCAGGTCTTATTAATTTTCATTGATGTACTATATATATATATATATATATATATATATATATATATATATATATACATATACACATATATACAAGTATATACATATATATATGTGTGTGTGTGTATAGTGTACATTACTCTTATGAGAGAAATCACCTGAGTTCTCAAGAGCATATCTTTTTTGTGTCACTTGAAAGTCTACCTTAGTTTGATCTCTCATCGATATATTTGGTTTCACGGAAACACTTGAAACGTACACTCCGGGACGACATGTTCTGAAAGGTACCGAAACTCTAGTCGATGTCTTTCATAGTCTGTCAGGTGAGTGTTACGTTTTTACTTACAACTAAAACTTACTTTTACTTCCTACAGATGCAGTAATAAACTATCATGCCTCAGTCGTCGTCGAGGACCTAGATTACTTCTTGTCTGTGGATACAATAACTCGGACGCCGATGTTTAGTTTAAAAAAAAAGTAATTAAAAAAGGAAAAACAGTCGCAGAAAAAAATCAGAGAGACAGGTTACTTTCGTAAGAGAGAGAAAGGGAGAAAGAAAGAGAAAGAGAGAAAGAGAGAAAGAAAGAGAAAGAAAGAGAAAGGGAGACAGAGAGAGAAAGAGAGAAAGAGAGAAAGAGAGAGAAAGGGAGGATGAGAGAGAAAGAGAGAAAGAGAGAGAAAGGGAGAAAGAGAGAGAAAGAGAGAAAGAGAGAAAGAGAGAGAAAGGGAGAAAGAGAGAGAACGGGAGAAAGAGAAAAGAGAGAAAGAGAGAGAAAGGGAGAAAGAGAGAGAAAGAGAGAAAGAGAAAAAGAGAGAGAAAGGGAGAAATAGAGAGAAAGAGAGAGAAATAAATATATAGCTCGTTTAGCTACACCTTGTTACCCGCTCGCTTTGGGAACATCCCACGGGATACGTTTTCTCTCTTTGAAGTATCGCCAGAGAAGAGACAGAATATCTCCGTCTGGAAGTTACGTTGTCTCAGTGACTTCCCGTGCTGGGGTCTCATCTCACCATTGAAGTGTCACTTAAACTTGTCATTAAAACAAAGCTCTCGTTATGTAACAATAAGTATACACACCGTCTACGGATAGGCACAAATTAGGAATCCGTATAATACATTTACATCTAAATAACATATGGTGCCTAATCCTTAAACGTTAAAGGAGTATATATAAATATAGGCTATTAATGAAGACTATCATACAATAAAACACTTATTAAAACTCTTAATAAAACATATGAATAAAAGGTAAAAGTCAACTACAACGTTAAATCCTGGTAGCCAGAATCACGTGGACACGGATTACTTTAATGTACGTAAAATTAATTAATAAATATATATATATAATAAACGTAATGGCATGTCCAGCTAAACGCGACTTAATGCAATATTCTGCATATTCTTAACCGCTTATGAAGTGGAAAGACACTAAACAAATAACAACGCTGTTCTATCGCTAATAAGACAATAACAAAAAACTAGGTAACTTAATAAGCGGTAAAAAATGTATATATTGTGTGCAAAGCGTCATGACCTGATAGTAAAACTTCAGACTATAAGAATAAACATCTACGGTTCGACCATTGTCCAGGTTAGCATTGCTGACGACGGCTGATAGCCAGAAA
>OY744526.1:109518042-109548042 GCA_963556195.1 Sepiola atlantica | reverse complement strand
ATATAAATATATATATATATATATATGTATATATATAAATATTTATATATATATATAAATATTTATATATATATACATATATATATAAATATATATATATATGTATATATATAAATATTTATATATATATATATACATCTATATAAATATATATATGAATATATATAAATATTTATATATATATAAATATATATATATAAATATATATATATATGTATATATATAAATATTTATATGTATATAAATATGTATATATATATGTATATATATAAATATTTCTATATGTATATATATATATATATAAATATATATATATATGTATATATATAAATATTTATATATATATAAATATATATATATATATATATGTATATATATATAAATACTTATATATATATATATAAATATATATATATATGTATATATATAAATATTTATATATATATATAAATATGTATATATATATAAATATATATATATATATATATGTATATATATAAATATATAAATATATATATATATAAATATTTATATATATATATATATATATAAATATATATATATATAAATATTTATATATAAATATATATATATATATATATAAATATATATATATATATATATTTATATATATATATATATATATATATATATATATATACGTGTTGTAAGAATGAGTGAAGCACAACCAAATGGCCGTGATATAAAAATATATTCAATAAATCTCATGTGTGGAGCTAATATTTCATCAGTATTTATCGTATTCCCAAATAGTTTAATATTTGAACCAGACAGTCCATATACACTACATCCAATGTATTTTAAGAGCAAATTCACGTCAACATATTCAAGCAAAGAAACAAATTGTCTTAAATAAACTGTTGCATTAGTGGTTAAAACATATTCCCGAACAAAACAGTTTAGCACCAGTTGTCTGTCCAGTGATTAAGTTTAGGTTAAAGATATATATATATATATATATATATATATATATATATATATATATATATATATAACATTGAAAATAAACCAAAAATTGACAAATTTGAGACCCAGGAACTCAATGAAAAAAAGAATTTAAAAATTGGATAATTTCCACTAACGATTAACTTTGATTGTTATAGTAGCCCCGTTATGTAATAACCAGATGGGATTAGCCTTCCAACAACCACTCACTTTTAGACCGCCCTCAAAATTTTATTTTCATAATTTCAACAATTCATCGTCAATTATTTGGAAAGATTTGTATTTGTTTTGTCTTTTTTTCATTAATAAATATTAAAACAATTAAAAAAATTATTTATTGATAAATAAAGAGTATTCAAATGTGACATTTTCTTTCAAACTTGAATTCTGTTTATCAATAAATAACTGTTTTAACTTTGTTTTTCAATGAATATATTATCAGTGTAGTCATTGACTTTAATTTACTTTTTCACACTTAAAAGAAAAAACACTTTATTTTAAAAAGAATCAATGTAATTTATCGTTACGACACGTTAAGAATAAATCGATAACTAAAGTTTTAAATCATGTAAAAAAATTTATAAAATGACGCAGTTCGTAACGTAAAAATAATTTTTAACATTTAAAAAAGTTTTATTTCAAATTCAAAGGCAAAACATTGGTAAACAGACGTCATCAATAATTTCAGAGTATTACTAAATTAAAAACTAATACCAAGTAAAATATGAATCTTTTTAGTTAAAAATGAAATAAGATCTTAATTGCGTACATTCACAAATATCTTAATTAAATAAGCATTTCATTTCTTATTATAACAAAATAAGGGTACTTAAATGTGTTTATAACCTTAAAAAGAATAAAGAAATTAATGGATAATAATTTTTCAACTACTATAAACTATTACAAAAGCATTTTTAATTATTAAGTTAAAAATGACAAATTATGACATTTTTTGTCTTCCATATATTTTGCATAGCGATAGTAAATTTGTAAACAAAATCATTTTCCGATTAACTGATGACGGATTTTACTAATTTATGACTTTTGGGGGGATAATTTTGCTCATTTTTAGTGGATATTTTACAAATTTTAATTCAGTGTCTTATGACTTTAATTTAATAATTATCTTTGAAATAGTTCCTCAAAACTTATATTTATCTCACAAGGGATTTTTACAAGTAATTTTTTCAAAGTGCAAAATTCACTGAATTTTTGTTTTTTTAGCCGCCATGATTACATATTTCATTATAATTTATTTTTCACACATAAATATGCAGTTTTTCTTTTGTAGAGACTAACTTTATGCTGTTATCTTTCAAACACAATCAAAGTTTACACGGAAACTAATTAAATAATTAATTATAAGAGCTTTTAAATAAGCATAGTCCGTACAAGAGACGCCCATTTTTGCACGTACCTAGTATATATACATATATATATACGTATATTTATATATATATATATATATATATATATATATATATATATATATATATATATATATATATATATATATATATATACATAAAGATGAATTAAGCCATAGAGATAAAGATGTAGGGTTGACACATCTATTTCAGTTTCGATTGTTCCATAGACGGTGTACTCGATAATTTTAATTTGCTTTTCTTAAGCCAGGCTTTTCAAAGATTAAAACTTGATCATAAGAGGAATACATAGAGGGATAAATTGGCAGAGGAATAGCCAAAGTAATTGAAAGTAAGAGTGGGTGTAAAAAGGTTATAAAAATATAGAGTTGGTGAATGTTCGTTGATAAAGTGTCCGATGACGAAAGCTTAAAAAATGGAAAAGAGGTTGTAGTCTAGACTGCGTTAAAAATGTACAAAATGTAGTAAATCTAATAGAATTCAACCGTAGTTTAATTCTACCGTAGATAAAAAGTACTTATTATCATGTAATTTTGAGAGTTAGGGCCATTTTGAAAATACTTCCGTGGACCGCGTATGAAAATTGTTTTAAGGAGTTGATTTTAAAATGTTGTATATATTTAAAGCAGACCGAAGTGTTCGTAGATACTTCGATCGAATGTAAGAAATGAGAAAGAATTTTGTGGTCAAAGACGAAGCCATTAAGAAGTGGGGAAAGAGTGTGAAAATTAGGGAAGTGGGAGGAGAAGGTTTAGTGAATGGAACTATGGCTGATGCTAGGAGTAGTGTAGGGGGAGGTCTTGTTTAGTTACATCTAAGCGCTAGTAAGCAACAATAAAATTAAATAAATGCAAGTTTGGTTGTTATACTGGCTTCAGTTAGGAGTAGGTGGAGTTTACATAAGCGTTCTGGTCAGTAAGTAAACAATTCAGTGGGGGTATCCCCGTATTTTAACGGACATTTTTAGACACTATTATCAATAATTAAAAAGGTTTAAAAGGGTTCAAATTGGGAATTAGGGATCAGACGATTGGAAATCTTAAATTTACGTATTTAAAATGTAATTATCCCGATACTTATAGTATTTCAGAGGTTAATGTGAAAACCCTGTAGAGTTCCCAGTTAGTTAAATATTAGATACGTGACTAAATAAGATACTTTAATATATTACTGAAGTAAGGATTGGGAACAGCGTCATTATGTTTTCCACAAGTTAGTGTTAGTATAAGGATTATGGGGTGGGATAGGCTTGATTATGTAATCGAAGTGACGACATAAAATATTGAAATTACAGATACATTTAAGGGGAAAATGGGCCATTATAGAGTAACCGGTGAGTGCAGTTTGAATGTGAGAGTTATGGAATCTATGAGAAAAGGATTGTCAATAGAGCGCAGCGTCCGCAAAGTCGATAGATTGTATGCAAAAGGGAGATAAGAGAGGCAATGAATAACAATGTAAGAGGGGGTTAGCTAGTAATTGAAAAGGACTATAGGAATTAGAGTGTTGTAGAAGAGGAGATTAGGGATTAGTGGAGTGCAGAAGAAGAATGTTAGTTCTCAATATATATGAAGTATTATGGGTGTATGAAGTTATTAAGTGCACAGGGGATGATACGTTACGTTATTGGGATGATTATTGGTAAGGTTGGAAAGGTGAAGAGTAAAAATGTTAACAAATTATGAAATTTATGAAAAAGTCTAATGTTAGAAGAGGTTGTTGGCTGGGAGACAGGTATCAGAGGGAGTAATGAAATTGATGTATTTGAATTTTCGCATGTACCTGCAATTTGAGATAAGTTCGTTTTTTGGAGTTAATTATATTCTTCATTTTAGCTGCTGTAGCTATCATAAATGTTTCTAATCTAAAAAGTTTGCAGAAAGCGGATCCGGGAGTGTAGGATTTAGACCTTTTTAATATTGACTAATGTTGAGAGTAAAGAGTGATTTATGGTGAAAGTTTTTTTATTAAATTGCATGGAGAGGTGAAAGTGGCATGGTTGTCATTGTGTTTGAAAGAGTAGATATGGTTTGAGATTCGGGTCTTGATGGGGAAGGTACTTGCCCCAATGTATGTTAATATATATATATATGTATATATATATATATATATATATATATATATATATATATATATATATATGTATATATATATATATGTATATATATATATATATATATGGGTGTGTGTGTGTGTGTTCTAATTAAACATTCAAAGTTCTTCAACCATAGGATTATTTCATACAATAAAGTCAGCTATAGCTAGATAGTGCGTGACTAGAGCAATTTTACAAAATTTTAATTATTTAACCCTGAAAAAAAATACGAAGGATAGATGTTCACAGGCAAAAATGTGTTTTATCAAAGCCAATAATTGTTTCAGCTAAAACACTGAATTTTCAAGAACTTTAAAGTACTATTAAATACATTTAATATGTACGATTTAAACTAATATACGTATCGAAAATAAATTTAAAAGTTTGGCAGTCGTCAGTGCTAAGTGCAAAAAGTACCAGACCTAAAAACATATATATATATATATATATATATATATATATATATATATATATATATATATATATATATATATGATAAATATTTTTAATTGGTATCCACATACACACATATGTTTATTTTTTCCGAGGTTACATGCGTGTGAAGGATGACTGTTTTGCAGGTGACACGATACGACCTTCAGATTAAAGTCATTATTTGACTTTTTATTTTCATACTAATGCGGGTAAGCCAATTGCAACACGAGAAAAGAGAATTAAAGTATATGTATCGATTTACAAGCTGACATATCTCGCAGGCTGTCAAAAGAGTGTTCAACAATCAAACTATATACATATAGACTATATACATATATATACTGTATATTATATATATATACATATATATACATATATATATACACATGTATATATATGTATACTATATATATATATGCATATATGTACATGTATATATACATATACTATATATATATATATATATACATATATATATATATGCATGTATATATATACATATTCTATTTATATATATATACATGTATATATACATATACTACATATGTATATGTATATATATACATATACTATATATATATATATTTATATATATACATATACTACATATGTATATGTATATATATACATATACTATATATATATATATTTATATATATATACATATACTATATATATGTATATATATTCAAATACTATATATATATATGTATATATATATACATATACTATACATACATGTGTATATATATGCATATACTATATATATATATATATATGTATATATATATATGTATATATATATACATATCCTATACATATATATGTATATATATGCATATGTATATATATACATATACTAAATATATATATATATGTATATATATGCCTATGTATATATATATATATATACATATACTAAATATATATATATGTATATATGCATATACTATATATATGTATATATATGCATATACTATATATATGTATATATATGCATATACTATATATATATATGTATATACATATACTATATATATATATGTATATACCTATACTATATATCTATATATGTATATATACATATACTATATATCTATATATGTATATATACATATACTATATATATATATATATATATATATATATGTACATATACTATATATATATGTACATACATATACTATATATATATTTATATATACATATACTATATATATGTATATATATATACTATATATATACGTATACTATATATATACTATATATATATGTATACATACATACACTATATATATACATATACTATATATATATATATACATACATATACTATATATATACATATACTATATATATATATATACATATACTATATATATACATATACTATACATATACATATACTATATATATACATATTCTATATATATGTATATATACATATACTACATATATATATATACCTATACTACATATATATATATACATATACTATATATACATATGTATATATACATATACTACCGATATATATATATATATATATATATATATATATATATATATATATAAATTTAATGATTCTTATTAATTGGTGGATGATGATTATCAATTCAATTAATTACTAATCTGAAATAATGTCCAAGTTATGCCCCTAAAAATCCTTTTAAAATACTCTAAATCAACTCAAATTTGAGGAATATCGTAAACATTTCACAAACATCGACCGTAACGGAATATACACGAAGAGCTTAAACGTCTTTCTTTTTACTTTGAATAACCCAAACCCTAACCGTAACCCTAACCCACGCTTAAACCGAGCAGTATGTTGATTTATTACATAGACAGTTCGAGAGTAGGTAGAAAAACAGAACTCTAATTAGACATGTGTGCGTATGTGTAGGATCATTATCATATAACAAGATATAAATATACAGTTATTTATGTTTTGTTATTTTTTTGCAAATAGAGACTATGTTCCACTTATCTATGGAGAACATTCACCTGAATGTTATGAAGCACATAAATGTTCTCCTTTACACTAACTATAGAAAAGTGTAAATATGTTTTGTTATTTTGTTTATAATTTTATTTTATTAGTTTTTTAAGTTGTTTTATTTAATATATATATATATATATATATATATATATATATATATATATATATATATTTAATTGTTAAAAATAAATATATGTGTAAGTGGGGTGTGTATGTGTGTGTGGCTGTGAACAAGACGACGAGAGATTTTATCAGTTTCGTTCTAATCGATGAACGTCTTCAAAAAAATGCATATCTTGTTTTTCGCGGTATTTCATCTTTTGATATATCGTGCATGTTTACCCAATATATACATACACACACATATATATATATATATATATATATATATATACATATATATATATATGTACGTATATATATACATATATACATATATATATACATATATATATAATATATATACATATATACATATATATATAATATATATACATATATACATATATATATACATGCATGTGTGTCTGCGTATGTATACATATATATACATATATGCATATGTATACATACGTTAACACATATATACATATATACATACATACGTTAACACATATATACACATATATACATATATATACACATACACATATACACGTGTATATGCAGATATTTATATAAACATATATATTATATATACATACATGTATACATATATATACATATATATATTATATATGCATATATATCTACATATATATGTATATTATATATACATATATATACACATATATATATTATATATAGTACATATATCATATGCATATATATATATATATATATATATATATATATATATATTATATGTGTGAAAAATGGCAAACGGAGAACCGTGGATATATTATATTACATATATTATATACATATATATATATATATATATATACATATATATATATGTACGTATACATTATATATAAGAGATATATTCTTTATCTATTCAGATGTATATATATATATATATATACATTATATATATATGTATATATACATACTATATATATATATTAACTATATATATCATATATATTGTATATATACATATATATATACATATATATATATTATATATATATATATCATATATATATATTAGATATATATAATATATATTATATGTATACATATATATTATATATATACATATATATATACATATATATTATATATATCATATATATATATTATATATATACATACATATATATATACATATTATATATATATCATATATATATCATATATATTATATATATACATATATATATATACATATATATATATATCATATATATATAATATATATATATATCATATATATTATATATACATATATATATACATATTGTATATATACATATATATATATTATATGTATATATACATATATATATCATATACACATATATACTTACACATACATATATACATTATATATATATACACACACACATATATATATCATATAAATATATATACACACACATATATATATTATATATTTATACATATACATAGATATAGTGTATATATATATATAAATATATATTAATGTATATATACATATATATATATATTATATATATATACATATATATATATATAATATTTATATCTATATATACAAACATACATATAACTATATATACTATGTATATATATATCTATATATATATTTATATGTAATATATATACACATATATATAGTATATATATATATATTTTATATATATCTTTTAATATATATATATATATATATATATATATATATATATATATATACTATGAATATATATATATAATTTATAGAGAATCAGAGAGAGATAGAAAGAGAGACAGGGGGAGACATAACGTGTAATATACGTATATAAATTAGTTATTTTAACAATAGTTGTGGTTATTTACCAACATAGGTAGTCAAGTAAAATATTTATTAATTTGTCTTCGTTTGGGAAAATAAGTAAAATAAATAGAACATTATTGATTTGAACGGTTCTGTTTTAAGGCGGATAATATATCAATATATCTTTTGAAAGCATCTTGAATTAATTATTAAGAAAATAATGTGTTCTTTTGAATTGGCAGAAACAATTGTATGAATAACGCTGCTTTTCTCTAACTACTACGGAAAAAGAACAATTAATTATAAGTATATAAATTTATAAATGCGAGTCTTGAATTATATTTCCCGTAAAATCAACACACATTATTTCCAGTTAATTCAGCATTACAAAATGAGCACACCATCTTTTTTTATATACCGTTTAATAGAATATTATTTTTTAATAGCTGTTTAATTAAATAATTATTTTTAATTTAATATAGGAAATAATTCCTCTTTCGTAATATTGCTTTATTTCGTAGACAAATATGTAATATTTGTCTACATAAGTTTATTTATTTAGAAGGACCGACTTGATTTTCAACACGTTACTATCTATTTATAAATTGCAAGGGGAAAGGCAAATAAATATATTCTGCCCCTTTCTTTCTTTATTGTAGCATTTAAAAGATAAATAAATTCGTATCCAAAAAACTAAATAGTTATGTTAACTATCTGTCTCAATAAATAGGAAAGGTTTGGCTTCGTGTTTACAGGAATGCTATGAATAAAATATGTATTACTTTAAATTAATGCTTTACGTATTTGATGTAGCAAACTGAGCGACGCGACAGCGAGCCGGCAACTCCAGCAATATATATATATATATATATATATATATACATTATCATTATTATTATTATTATTATTATTTCATTTATCAACATAAAATGTTATAAATGATATAACCTTTTATGTATCAATTTCCAGTAGTTACTTCAACAGTGCTTAATACGTGAGTAGAGCTAAGTAGTACGTTATACAAATATATGTATAGCAATTACGCTACACAGAGGCTTCCGCGTTTCTTCCCCGTAAAAAATTGTCATGTTAAATGTTCACATTTTAGCCTGGCGATTTCCTACGGGGATGAAACGCGGAAGCCTGTGTGTAGCGTAATTGCCGTGTATATATTTTCATAACTTACTATATATTGATATGAATATATATATATATATATATATATATATATATATATATATATATATATATATATATATATTTATATATATATATTCATATATATATATATATATTTATATATATATATATATTTATATATATATATATATATATATATTTATATATATATATATATGTATATATATATATATATATATATATGTAGTGTGTGTGTGCGTGCTTGATATACAATAATAACGCATGAACACATTCATAAATACGTATACATAATGATAGAATGATACGCGAGCATAATCGGTGGGTATATATATATATATATATATATATATAGAGAGAGAGAGAGAGAGAGAGAGAAAGAGAGAGAGAGAGAGAGAGACAGACAGAGAGAGAAAGAGAAGAGAGAGAGAAACGGAGACAGAGACAGCGTAAAATAGAGATGGGTGGCGAATACAAAGAAAGGAAATATTGAATTATATATATATTGATCAAATTCTTATGTGTAGTTTTGTCCAAAGAGATTCAATAAACTATGTCATGAATCTCACTGTGTTTATATAGTAATGTGCATTAATAGGTAGAACGGTACATTTAGTTAACATAAATGTTTATTTATACAAAAGTTTCTATAAGATATGTCTCAACTAAAGTCGAGAACATCTGATGCCTCATCAGGCCAAATATTTAATCTAAAATGGGTACTAATTCAAACACACACAGATATATGCATATGTATAGTAACCCATAGAGATACTGTTTTGCTGTATCACAGCTTTTCAGTGCGGCTAGACGTGCACATCTCGCTAGCCAGGAATCGACCCTTCGACTAGTTGACAGTTTGGCCAATGTATATATATATATATATATATATATATATATATATATATATATATATATATATATATATATATATATAAATATATATATATAAATATATATATATACATATATATATATATACATATATGTATATATATATATATAACACTTGTCGCTCTAACATTACATCATTACACATATATATATATATATATATATATATATATATATATATATATATATATATATATATATATTTATATATGTATATATAGTTATAAACAGACATATGATAAGCCGTCCCTACTACTCATCAGTGTATCTAGACTCTGCAAATTTCGAAACCAGGGTCCTGGTTGATGACGTACTGTGCCCTACTGACTACGCAAGTAAAACTGGTAGTGGAAATGAAAGAAATTATATTGTATTTAAATTAAGTTATTCATTTTTTAATGTTTTTGACGGTACTTACAGGCGAATTACTGAATGTTTTTCACTCAAAATTATTGATTTTATGCTAATGCGAAACCAATGATTGTTTCAAATATTTTGTACTTTGTGTGTTATTTTCTTCAGGCCAACCATTCTGAAGAAGTCTTGAAATAAGGACAACACGTTGATAAATACATAAATAATATTTGTGGTTTTTCTTTTTTCATTTTCCATTACGTTGAAATATTAGTTCCATTTTTTACCATATATATATATATATATATATATATATATATATATATATATATATATATATATATATATATATATACTGAAACCTTATATAAAATGAATGAAGGTTTTCTCAGAAAAAAAGTATTTTAGTGAGTTTGTATCATCGTATTATATCTAAAT
Source organism: Sepiola atlantica (assembly GCA_963556195.1). Classification (NCBI taxonomy): domain Eukaryota; kingdom Metazoa; phylum Mollusca; class Cephalopoda; order Sepiida; family Sepiolidae; genus Sepiola; species Sepiola atlantica. The sequence continues at coordinate 109,536,409 of OY744526.1, read as the reverse complement.
AAAAGTAGACGTTTGCTAGTTTCGCTGTTATAGAAATCGGTGATTAAACACAGAATTTCACGAGGAATCGAATGGTGGCCTTTATTTTGTATTGGGATATTTTATGATATATAGTTCGTGCCAGACATCCATAAATACAGAGAACAAGTTTACTTTATTTTACAGATATTAAAATTCTATGAACAATCAAGATATTGTTTATAAACACATGCAATGCTAGAGAGTAGAGACCAGTCAGGTACATTTCTGTGATCGGTAATATCGTGAAACTGTAATACAGTATAGAGCTAAGTGCATTTTACTATGATTTATAATTGACATCAGATATATATATATATATATATATATATATATATATATATATATATATATATATATATATATATATATCGTTTATGTGTCCTAAGAGTTAATCCAATGGCACTCCAGTGTTTACAAAATAGTACTGAATAACAGGTAGATATGTCTTAGAGTATACATTCCTTTATTTATAGAAACAATATTGGCTACATATGTTAATTCATGTTTCAGCTGCGATCTCGTTTGCAATCCATTTTAGTCAGGCCATCGCACCAACTTAACTTGGTTACCCGAGGAAGCTGGATATCAAACGAGATCGCAGCTTAAACATGCATGCATATATGTAGCTAATTACGTTTTTATAAATAAAAGAATATATATTTATATCTATATTGAAAGACCGTTTGTGCGTGTGTGCCATAATTGCGTTGATGTCTGTGTGTGCGAGCAATTCCAGGTCATAGCAGTAGAAACTCGACATGAGAAACGCACAACTCACAAATGAACCCGCAATAAGAAAAAAAGCTTCTTTTTTTCACCCTTTCTTTCATCTATGTTTATCCTCTCTCTCCCTCTCTCTCTCTGTCACATCTTTCGCGTCATTTAGTCTCTATTACGCTCCTTCAGTTTATTTTTTGTATTATTTCTCTTCTTTTAAATCCATTTTCAAAACAATTTATTTATTTTGTGTCCGTTAGTTTTCTCTTTCTTAATGTATCCACGCATTTCTTCGATCCTAATATTATCGCAAAATTTTGAACGATTGCTTTCGGCGTTCAACGTCATATCAACCATTTTGCTCATCAAATAACGTAACACGATGTATGTTATGAACTGTTTTTCTTCTCTGCCTTTTTGGCTGAGATCAAAGTGTAGTATCTGTTCATATGGATGCTACACACCGTAGACCGGTATCGTCTTGGTCTTCGGGCCTTGCTTCCGCCAGTCTTAGGAATTGTCCTGTGCAGTTCTAAGAGATCCACCCTCCAAAGTTTTTCCTTCTCACCCTTTGAGAAGGGGTTAGTTTATTGCTAATCGCCTGAGGCACTCCTACCCAGGATGCTGACGGGGCTGCGCATGCATGTTTTTAGGCCAGAGTACTCTTCTTCTAAGACGCTGGCTTTTTAATCTCACTTTCCGACCTTGTGTTACATCTTTATGATGTGGGAGGAAGATAAATACAAAAAAAATTGAACTATTCATTCAATGCCATTAATTTACCGTTGAGAGATAGCAGGTTTATACTTTTCACAAGTGGTTCAATGGATTCAGTTGATTTGAACTTAGTATATACAATTACAACGTCTGTGGATATATACTTTAGACAAATAACACACACCCCTGTTTTATCGAGATAATTCTTTAAATCTTATATATAAAGTTCAGTGAGATTTACCCCAGATCTGGCCAAAAGTTTTATATAAATAACTTAACCAGTGAGTAAGATACATATTCTCAGTATATAACATTGTCTAACTTCCAATTTCTTCTACCTGCAGCCCGAATAACCGCCTATTAATGTTATGCTAGATATTTCGTTCTATATGCACCTGTTGAAATGATAAACGTTCTCGTTTTCGTACTAAGATTTCACAGTTGTTTTTATAATTATAGTATGATTTACAAATGTTTCTTTCAATTATTACTTAAAGCAAATACCGATTAGTTGATTGGCTTCATTCTTACATTAATATTTCTACGTGCATCCCTATATTTTACAGCGTTCACGCTGCTGGAAAAATATTCGACGGATTTGCAATCATCAATTGAACATACTCTACGGATTTTATTATTTATAAACTTACTTCTATTTGAAAATCACTGATCTATTAACATTTAAGCGCTATATTTAATCACCTATTTATAATAATGACATTTTCTTCACAATTCCTGATATCGAAAATACTCACACATTCTCCATTAATAGATTAGAAGATTAACAGAATAATAAAGGTGCAAATATACGTAATAATCTTTCACCCAATTAAAAGAACATTACTACTATTCTTACACCTGCGTGCATCCTTACATTTTTCAACATTTACCCTACTTAAAAACATACTCAACCACTTCGCGATTACACATTGAAGAAAATATATGTGTCCTATTGCTTTACAACTATTTTTTAAATCCCTAGAAAAAATATATTTTACAGTATAATATATATATACACGGTCCAAAATTCTAGTATATATTATATATTAAATAGGTTTTTTACGCCAGTACGTAGTTACAGAAAAGTAAATTGTTTTGGATTATTAAAATAATTTATAACGCCATTGATAATGTTTAACCATTAATTTATTTATTTTCATGATCTCTTCTGTTTGAATTAATTTTTTAAAACATGACGTCAATCATAAATCTATGACGTCACGTCAAACCTATAATTATGTTTTTACGGTAATGCTTTAAGATCTGTTTATGAGAAAATCTAAATAGCTCAGATCGTAGAACAACTAACTGAAGATCTCAAGTTTTCGGTTTTGATTTCTGGTCATGCCATTCGCTTCATCGATTGTAATATATTTTAATTGATTAAAAGAAGTTAAGATATTTCTTTAAAAATCTGTGACTGGCAGACAGACAGGCACACACACATACACATACACACAGAAAGGGTCCCTTTTAATTCGTAATTGTATTCTTAGTATCGCCCGCACTCAGTATTCAATCTCTAAACCTCCAGAAGACTGTCACTTAGAACTGAATTTTATTTTACACTCATATCTGTAGCGTAAGATGAGAACAGTAGTCCGAATAATCAAAATAATATAACTTATCAATCCTTATCTCAAAATATTTTGAAACATAATCTTTTCTTCTTCTTCAATAATATGACAGTTTATCGAAAGGCGCGAAGACAATATTTTCACCTCGAAGCGAACAATGTTACATATGGTAATTCCTAATGATATAGCACCAAATTGCATCCAGTAGTGAGGACCAAATTTGAGGACTTTAAGGAGTGTGGGTTAACTCATCAGTTGCCTTTTTCCCAAGACTAGTCTAGCCCCAAATAATAGTACATATGGTAACAGCCATTTAGAGATTATTAATAAACAAATAAACATAATCTACAAACTAGTCTTATACAAAATCGACGGTGAATCTCCGTAAAATCCAACTAGCAACTATAATAAGAAATAGCCAAAGACACCAATCATTGTTCGTATGGTTTCATTGATGCAATAGACGTAATAGAAACATTCCATGGCGGTCTGATTGGTATGTATGACTTTTTGATGGGATGGTTGAAGGTAGAGATGGGCTTGTTAGTTGTTATTTCTAATCGATATTCAAATCTTGACACATGGAGCCGTAGGAAGGAAGAAACGAATAATTAGGTAGCATCCTGTGGGAGGTAGTGTTCGGTGATCTTCTGAGAGGAAGCTGACACATCTCTTTCTCAAATACGGAAATATTTCCTGTTCGTGCGTTTCTTTCGTACGCACACGTCGCAGTAAGCTGAATCCCTATTGCGTGCGTCTGTCTATATTTTGACACGTGTGTATGAATATGTTTTTTGGAGGTTATTATTTATATGTAATATTAGTGTATATTTTGTGTTTACAGGTGTGAGAATACGTTGCGGTGAATTTAGATGTTATTTTTGCCCGAACTTTGCGTTGGTTCTTCTCGTATATACAGTAATGCATGAGTGTACGTAAATGTTGTATATACGATTATGAATTCGAATATCGATTAGTATTCTCGTTTTAATTTGAGCTGGCGTATGTACGAATACTTATTTTGTGAATGCATCTATGTAAATGCTCACCTGTAAAGGTTAAATAATTATGTGTTTATGGAATCTAAATGATAGCCCTTATAGACATCATTGCGTGTGTGAGAGATAAAGAGAGAAAAAGAGATCATTTGTTGTGTGAGAGGGAAAAAGAAAGGTAAATATGATCTTCGAGCTTCTCTGATAATGAGAGCCTTTTTTTCAGAGTGACATGTGTCTCCCACAAAATGACGTATTTACAAAGATATGATTTGTGATTTAAAAATATTAAAACTGAAAACATTTCAACCAAAAGAAAAAAAGGACATTGGCATCCTTCGTGATGCAAGATATTATTAAAAACTGTTATTCACCCCAAATAAGACATGCTGCCCTCGAAGCGTAAGAGGTCACTGTAATAGAGCGAAATTTATAGGGGGCAACTTGGGTTGAGATTTGGGCAACAAGATGTCTGTTCACATTACATTAAAGGTTATGTATGTTAGTACTGTTGGGAAAACGGAGCTAACACTTTCCTTTGCTCATTCAGGGTCATTATTCCCGGTCGTGTAAATCCGTTCATTAACATTATAGAATCGTTAAATAAGACATACTATCCAATTTTCGTTTAATGTAAACCAACATTACTTAACATTAGGGGCAAGATAAAAACATCTGTATTTGTTCTGGTCGGTCCCAGGAGGTCATCATTCTATATATTAGCACACCCTATTCAGAGAAAGGGTGGTTTATGGACGATAACCTGTGGCTCCCTCAAAGAGGAATGCCGACGTCCCGATCAGAACTAATTTTGCACCTATCCGATTACCCCTATTTAGAAGGGCCCTATTTCCACTACAAACTGATATTGTTACTTACATCATCGCTGTGGGAAAATGTCAACTAATTAAGATATTTTAGCAACATATTACTTGAATTGTATTGTTGTGTTGATGACGAGCGAAGGGTTACTTAAACTCATTAAATTTGTAGTTTAAAATACGAGGTAGCTTGGCGTAGAGTGTGAGGTAGAGACAAAGAGTGATATCTTGGAAGTATCGAACTGTAATATTCACTTTCTGCAACCATTGCCTTTTCATTCATATGATTTTACTTGCAATGTTGTTTCAAGTCCTTCAACCATGAGCACTGAGGAGCGAATGATGAATACAGAGAAATAATATTTTTAAAGTGTCACATTGCTGGATCAAAATGACCTGTATCAAATGACCTGAGATCTCATCAGGCAGAGTAAGAATCCGATCTTAACCTTAGATCATATTTGGAAAGCACAAATATGATCTAAGGTTACGATCGGATTCTAACTCTGCCATATTTGATCTTAGTTTATAATAGCTGTTGATCGATAACATCGACATGCTAGTGTCGCAGATTTTGTACATGTCTGTGTAAATAAAAAATAATCATAATTGAACCCGACTTCAAAAATAAGAATAATATTCTCCTCTGACACCAAGAAGTCAAACATGTTCAACTTAAACTCTTCAGAGTGAAAAAAATCTTACCCCTTCAATTAAAAGAAATTCGACACTGACTCAAATAATTCAAAATTATCCGACTCCTACTTCTAGAATACCAAAATATCTGACTCCGATGTCTAAAATTGCAACAAATCTGACTGACTCCTAGAATACCAAAATATACGACTCCGAGAATTACAAAATATAGGACCATTATGCCAAATTCAATGTGCTGACTTGCTAAACAGGTTATTGAAGGTATTGATTAAAAAGGAGTAGTTCTGATGTTTATAGAACTAGTACTGGAGTTGCTACTTTAGCTAGCTCCAGGTTAGTGAGTGATGGATGGAATAAGCTCTACAATTTAGTGCATCAGTTAAGACCATGATCAAATACGTGACGTAATAAATGCTTTTTACAACATGTAAATAGTCGGAATAGAATTCGTTCTTTCATTTAATGGATAATTACTTTAACACAATACGGATTGTTAGAGAATGTTGTTTGATATAGATTTAAAGCAGTGCACTCAAAATGAGTCGATATGATCCCCTGGGTATTGACGTGTCTATACTTGAGTTCAATAAATGCGTAGAGAGTAAGGAAAAGGGGTCGATAAACGTTGCACAATCGATCAAACTTTCGCGGACAAAAACTGACATTCAGATGTGCCCTACATATTGCTGATACGTGTTATCAATCTCTCCCTCTCTCTCTCTCTCTCTCTCTCTCTCTATATATATATATATATATATATATATATATATATATATATATATATATATATATATATATATATATATATATATATATATACATATATAAGTGGGTGTATCTATCTATCTATCTATATATATATATGTATATATATATAAGTGGGTGTATCTATCTATCTATATATATATATATATATATATACACACATATCTATATATTTATAAGTATGTGTATCTATATATACATATATACATATATATATATGTGTATCTAACTATCTCTATATATACATATATATATACATATATATAAGTGTGCATATATATCTATCGATATATGTATATATATATATATATATATATATATACATATACATATATATATATATATATGTATATAAGTGTGTATATCTATCTATATTAATATATATATATATATTTATATACATATAGATAGATAGATATACACACTTATATACATATATATGTATATATATTTATATATATCGATAGATAGATATGCACACTTATATATATATGTATATATATATATGTATATATAGAGATAGATAGATACACACACATATATACATATATATATATATATATATATATATATATATATATATATATATATATATATATATATATATATATATATGTATCTGGGTTATCCATAGATCATCTTTATAACTGATTCACAAACGGTACTTAATCATTTCAAATTTTACCACGTGACCGTACAGTTTTGAATTTTGATTATTCTTGTTCTTCGTTTTTTTTTTTCTTTGTCTTTCTTCTGCCTTCATTCTTACTATGAACACGTAAGTGAAAAATCCTATTTTTCCTCCTGAAGACATTTTAGTGTCTAATAACCAAAACTTATAGCATCGACATATCAGTGTATCAGCTTTCATACATATCTTTATAAATAAGAATATATATATATATATATATATATAAACGTGAAAAATATATGATGATGAATATAAACAAATATTAATAATGAGCACCTCTAAAGTTGAGCCCTTTCGAGAGATAATAAATTAGTGATCCATACATTAGCCACATTACAAGGTGCTCTCCATTTGGAGATTGGAACTCTCTTTAGAATCAAAGTACTTGAAAGGATACATGGCGTATTTTTCAAAATAGTTGTCAAACCGTGATCATCACGCTGGACAAAGTGCATGATACTTGATCCGGATTTCTAATTGTCTGACCAGCGATACGGTTACATAATTTAATACTATCGGGCCTTAAATAAATACATAAAACATATATATATATATATATATATATATATATATATATATATATATATATATATATATATATATATATATATATATATATATATATATAAATATATATATATATATATATCATGGACGGCGGCACCGGGTGGGAGGCTCAAGCCCCCAACTTTTTGACTTGCCCCCCACTTTACGGTCATCAATAATGAAGTTATATATGCATGTGTTTAACCGCCCCCCCTATGTTTTAGGAGAGGCCCCACCACTTTTATAACTGTCCCGCCGGTCCTATATATATATATATATATATATATATATATATATATATATATATATATATATATTCCGTTTTCAATATTTATTGGATTTCTGTTTCCTTCTTCTATACTCTTGCCCACCTTTCCCTATTGAGGTTCTGGTATAACGTTCTAGTAAACTTAGGTGTCCACTTTTTTAACCCAGAGTCATACGTTGATAGATTCAAAGTAACCAATAGAGATTTGGTCCGTTGTCACAATTTTTAAACTTAATAAATACATTGAAAAATGTGTATCATTTCGAAACATCAGACATATTAACTACTTTTAAGAAATAGAAAATATTGTATTAATAGCAAAACAAAAATGTCAAACAAAAAAACCGGATGCCACGACCGGAAATCGAAAACGAAACATTAAGATCATTAGTCTGACGTTCTACTAAATAAGTTGTTTGGACTTCCGTATGAATAGAACTTAAAACATTACCTACACAAAATAATTATTGCGTTAACGTGATGTCATAGATTCATGATTCATGGCATGTTTGAAGGCATGAATTCAAACATAAGCTATGATAAAATAAGATAAATTATTAAGTAAACATGATCAAAAGCGTTGGGACTTATTTCAATATTCCAAAATAATTTATTTTGCTTTAAATATCACTTTCATATATACTAGAATCTGGGGTCGTATGGCACAGGAGGCTAGAGTAATAAAAATGTACTTATATAACCGGCTAAACGGTCAAATGTAATTATATAACCGGCTAAACGGTTACCAGAAATCAACTTCGTTTTCTTTCCTATTCTTTGTTCTCTTCGACAACTCTCATATTGATTATGTTATGCTATCTCCGATGTAGAAGCATTTCCATTCATATTTTTTAATCTGAAACAGGTATATCGAAACGTCATATAAAGAAAATGAATGATTTTTTCACATAAAAACATTTTCTAGTCATTGACACGTTAAGATATTTCTATTTAAATCCGACGGATTTAGAAGAATTGTATAATACTTAAAATAAAACAACAACGCTCCAATTATCATCTTCGCAAAATTGTGGCTTGTATTTTTGGTCTTAGTCTTGGGAAAGACGTCGACATGTTTATTTATTTATGTACTTTAGCCGCTTCGGGCAGCTCTATCTTAAATCAATCATCTAATAGCGGTTTTCAAAAATCACAGTACTTATAATCGAAATATACACATCAAGTTCTTCTAAACCGACGCCCAAAAATGAAAAAAGGATATATACGAAACTTAATACTAGCTTCTTTTTTGATGTTCAATTGTAATTATTGTGCTTATTTTTTTGTTTTTATCCACATAATCATAATCGAAAGAAATAACAGGTGTTACAGAAACATATATATATATATATATATATATATATATATATATATATATATATATATATATATATATAAGCTGTGCAGATTAATTGTCATGTATATATTTTAATAACTTATTATGGTATATATATATATATATATATATATATATATATATATATATATATATATATATATGTATATTATATATATACATATATGTGAAACTTTCTTCATTTTTCAATCCTATATACTCAGCAAAACGTGTTACTGTTGTCTTCATCAATAATACAACATAGCATTTTGAATTACTTTATATATAGTACAGATGATGGGACAAAGTACACTTATTAGAATGCTCCATTTGCATAGTTTTATAGGCCCCTATTTTGTCTATATATATGCAATGAGTTCGTCGTCGATATTAACAGTAATTGATTAAACTGATTTTTTTGTAAAATGAGTAACTTACTAAAACATGTCTTTAACGAACACCGCTGTGTAGAATTCTTTGCGACGGACATGAGCGAGAAGAGAAAATTGAATGACTGGGTGACTACCTGGCAAGATAGTTGGCTTTCTTTCTCTCTGTTTCCCTCTCCCCCTCTCTTTTTCTCTCGTCCTGCATCTCTCCTCACTTCCCCTCTTTCAATGATTGTGTTCATCTCGTAGGCAAAACTTTTTGCATTTGTGGTCAAATATTCCTCTTTGGCGTTTTGAGCGACTGACTTGATTTTCAACAACTAAATTTTAAGTTTAAAAAGACCGCCTTACACACACCATCGCTCAGGCAAATTGATTTCTTCTTTGTTAGTATTCAATCATGGTTTTATTAAAAAAGATAAATGCATTGTTATCAACATTACCAACATAATCTATTCATATGAATGAATGCGAAAGTTTAAGTTTTGTATTTGTAAGAAACTTGCGAAAGGTTTATTGTTTGAAATGTTGGTTTCAATTATTTTAAGTCACCTTGCGAACGCGAGCTGGCATAATATATTGTATAATATATATTATGCTTCATGAAGACCATTTGAACTACTCCAAAGAAACTTAAATTTCGGGAATATTTATTCATTGATGTCTCATATATATTAATAATATCTCATAAACATGAGAATTTTCATGAAACGCTTAAACCCCCTTTTACCCTCTTTTTGCATGCAACTAAATTAAAGTAAATATATCCAACATTTGAACCCCTTGCGCCTAAAAGCTATGCGTCTAAATTGATAATAATGGGTCTAATCAATGTCATACGCATATATAAAGATATATACATACCTAACTTGATAGAGATCACTATATGTATGTTGTGATTTTTAGCTTTTTATTAATAACAATCATAAAACAACTTCACGTGTAAAAGTGTCTATCTCTCTTGTTAATATTACTTTCATAATTAAACATGTTTTATTATTTTATAATTATCTCATATCAATTGACGTTTAAATGCAATAGCGTAAAAATAACAAAATTCAAAATATATTGTTCAAAGGATAATTATTTTTTTATTCCCCCAGAATGCATTTTGTGTCTTCGTAAACTATAAGCATTTTTAATGTTTTACTAATAGTTTAAAAATAGAAGTTATTACTTTGTGAGCCTTCTAAATTTGAAAGATTTTTACTAGCAATTAAATCGTTGATTAAAAATTCTTATCAAATCCTTATGCATTACACGATTGAAAGTTGTGAAAGCTTTTTACATCAGATAATGTTTAGATAGAGAGTACAACTTTACCATATCAGAGTTAGTTTCTGTGTTGTACTAATTGTGTTCAATCAATAATAAGCTGACTAAACCATATCATAATAATAACATTCGACTCTCAGAATAACTTGTAAAAGAAAAAACGGCATAGTTTCATAATAAAAACAAGCAGACCAAAAATATTCCCGGACAACATCCTATAAGTAGGAGTCATATCGAATAAAATCTACATAGATGTAAAGGTATCTATTAAAACCGACCTTGATTTAACATGACGAAATAAAAATATCTCGAGCTACAACGAGTTGATACAGTAATCGTCCACTCTATAATAAAGACCAATGTGTATTTATTTGTATATATATATATATATATATATATATATATATATATATATAAAGGAGATGGACCACTGCTGATAACACTATAACCAAAATCATGAATGTCATCCTTGCTTGTTCGCGTCAACAGCCATGCCGAAGTCTGCACACTTTCTGATAAATCTAAATAAATATTCTATATGCTTTTCTTACATTGTGTTCTCCATCCTGAGGAAGTCTTTCAATATAGACTAAAAGTTGATGATACATAAATAACATAGTTTGTGGCTGTCCTTTTTTATCTTACATATATAAATATATATTCGTCTCGATTCAAAAACTGCCGACCGAAACCATTTCAGCTATTTAGAGGAAGAGAGAAAGCAAATAATATGTTCGACAACCCTGGAAAAAAATTAATTCCGAAAGAAATTCTATAACTCTATCTAGAAGTAAAACAGAAAGAACACGTATCCTTATTTAATAAGGATACGTTTTCTTTCTGTTTTACTTCTTTGTATATCGATTGATCAGGTTTTTTGTTTGTTTTTCTTTTTTATAAGCCTGAGTAGTTTTCTTTATTTATTATTATTGTTCATGCTAACTTCACTTATTCAAACGTTATTCTATATAAATATGGCTATTAGTGTGAACGCTAGCGAAGCATAATTGTTTTACGTAATTTTGTTCGCAGGGTGTACAGTCATATCTAATAAACTCTTCTTAAAAACAAATGTAACTAAAGTTTTTTAATTATTACTCTCTTTATAAATGTCTCGTTTTTATTCGCACAATAGGTGTGTGTGTGTGGTTGTGTTTGTATGTCTGTTTGAGTTTGTGTGTGTGTGCGCCTAATGTACACAGTCGTCATATATCAGGCAGTCTAGTCCCTATCCTGAATATTTTTTTTAATTCGGCAGCAAATGCCTTGGACGTGTTCGTCTTTTTTCTCCGCATTCTACGCTATCCCCTGTTGTTTGAAATATAATTTCATCTGTCACAGCTTATAAAGAAATAATTTCCATGATTGTGATTTTACTTAATTTCCGAAAGACATCATTTAAAGAGAAAGGAGAAAGTAAAGAGAAACGGAACTATTTTCGAAATTATCGCTAAGTATTTTTGCAAAATGTACGAGACTTACACACGAACACAATCGCAGAAACGGACTGAGCGTATTTCGTTAAGTCGGAGACGTAAAGATATTTAAGAGTTGTAAAAGAAGATTTATTTTTCAAGTTAATTATTCCCTCCTGGCGAAGTTATAATTGCAAGAAGGTCAGCTCCCCAAAACTGGAACAGAACCGAATTAAGATAGCAGACGTTCAACAAAGGGCTCAGTATCATGTCAGATAAAGTTATATCAACTATACATCATAAATAACAATAAATTGTACGTAACTCAACACTTTACTGCCGTTTCACGGTATTACTCATTATTAGAAGGTTACAAACCGATTTCCAAGGAGTTCCACTCATCTAAGAATAGGTAATGCTCTAAAACTGCAGCAAAGTGAATAGGTAAGTAAAAACTTCTTTTTACTTTTCATTCGTCTTCTTCTTTTTAATTTTTTTATTTTTATTATTATTATAAAGTATTATCATTATCATTATTATTATTATTATTATTATTATTATTATTATTATTATTATTATTATTATTATTATTATCATGTATTCACTAAGAGTTCTCACACAGGGCTTCATTAGTGATTACTGACTGATAATGACCAGTGGTATACCCAGAAGTATAAGTTACAACAAGTCTTCACATATTTGTAGTACTTTCCACCTCTTTCAGTAACCATTGCAATTGACTTTGCGCTTACCATTGAATTCTCGTTGGAAACAACCATTGGTCTTCCGTAGAATTTGGATGGCAATAATTCTTCCCAAGTTCCTTGTACTCTCCGCAGTTTTCCAGTTGAAATCTGTTTAGTGCTCACCTCCTAAGTTTTTCCATCATCCTTGACCATTGGGATTATCATTATCATTATCATTATCATTATCATTATCATTATCATTATCATTATCCTTATCCTTCTTCTTCTTCTTCTTCTTCCAAATAAAACAATACATTAATTCGAATGTAAAACTAATACATTAATTCCAATTTGTCCAGAACACCCTGTATTTGTGAGCTCGACTGTATTCTTTACCTTGTTAAAGAGTTTCGTGGCTTTCGTGAAATAGTACTCTTGTGTCTTTGTGGTAAGTAATTGGCATGTGCGACTTTTGTATCCTTTAGCGCGCTATTACTAGTCGTTACCACAACGCCCATCTCGCTCCCCAAGTTTAGTATTGTCTTACCTAAATATTGCTGCATTGTTTTTGCAGCTTTCCAATGTATTTCATTGTGTGGATAGTCAGAACGACTGTTAATATAATTCCTGCTAGCCACTGCTTCAAGATATCCGTCCAAACACTTCAGCTCACATCTCTCGGCTTTAAGAATATTCAATTAAGATTGACCTGCGGCAAAGATTTCTGAATGTTTTAATCGGTGGCACCGCTTCATGTATTACGGTGTGTTCATACCATCAGTCGTCTCCAGCTCTCAAAATCAAGAATAATACACATAAACACCTATTCGTTGCGTTTTACTGCGAACCACTTCAAATGATTCTGAAAAGAAAACAATATAAAAATATGTCACATATATACACACATATATACATACACACATGTATATATACACGCACGCATGTATTAATATATATATATACGCATATATACACACAGATAAATACACACGCATATATATATATATATATATATATATATATATATATATATATATATATATATATATATATATATGTATACATAGACACGTACATATACATACACGGACGTGTATATATATATATATATATATATATATATATATATATATATATATATATACATTGCGTGCCATAATTATATGCAAAGCGATATTTTTAATAAGAATTAGTGAAACTTGGCACGTTACATGGCAACACTAACATATGTGCAGATCTAAAGTTCTATGCTAATCTGAGCAATAGTAAACAAACGGCAGCCGTTTTGGTTACTTGCAGCTTGTTTCAGCCTGCCAACTTTATATGCAAGATGAGACGTAAAGGTGCTTTCAATCAAGCTGAGAAGTCGAAAATTGTCCAAAGGATTCAGAATAAGATACCTACCTTAGAAATAGCTAAAGAATTGCACCGTGATCATCGTACAATAACAAAATTTGTTACTAACTCTGAACTTTGCAACGGACGTTCAGGCAAAGGGAGCATTCGTTAGAAAGCACGTGTGTCGTATAGAACCATGAATAGCATAAATATAGAAGTCCGCCGTACCCCTCTTGAAACTAGCAAAAAAGGTTTTGAAAACACGGGACTCCTGATGTGCCCAAATCAACTCGATGCCGTACCCTGCGGACGGTTGCAAAATGTGGAAAGCCAGAGGTGTGCCCTCCATTAAAGGATATCCACAATGGAAAATAGGATGGAGTGAGCAATAAATAAAATGAAGGGTAATTTTCAAACTTTTTTGTTCACCGATGAGTGTCGAGCGACCCTTGATGGCTCTTATGGGTGGAGGAGAGGGCGGTAGCGCAATGAGGGCCCACGTCCCCACCGGATCAGGCGTCAACTAGAAGGTGGTGGTGTGTTGTGTTGGGCTGCACTCATTGGGAATGAGCTGTGAGAACCATTCAGAGTAGCGGATGGAGTGAAAATGACCGGCAAACTATACATTGACTTCATTAAGAAACACCCTGTACCCTGGCAGAAGAAGAATTTGCCATTTCGGAACAACGTAGTATGCATGCATGTTAATGCACCGTCTCATGCTGCAAGGATAACTACTGACTATTTTGATAGTGTTCTTGCCAGACATTGGAAAATAATGAAATGGCCAGCCTTTTCTTCAGATTTAAATCGCATCGAAAATCTGTGGAGCATCTTGAAAAGGAAGATATAGTCCAGAGAAAGGCTGTACTCTTCTAAGGATTACCTTTGGAATGCTGTTCTGACTGCTGCTAAAGAAATGTCATCTTCAATGGACCAATAGCTTTTTTCTCTTGTTAATTAAAATGGCAATTATATACAATATTGATTGTAGTATGAAACCATAGTAAAGATGTTTGCTCTGTATGTTTGTTGTTATCAAATTACATATTCCTAAAATAATCAACGTTTTAATTTTCCGTCACCACTTCGCCATATTTGACACTTTAGCAATGATTTGCATATAACGTTGGCACGTTGAAACAGAATGCAAGTCACCAAAATGACTGCCATTTGTTTACTATTGTGCATATTAGCTTAGAATTTTAGATATGCGCATGTGTTAGTGTTGCCATATAACGTGTCAAGTTTCACTCATTTTTATTAAAACAAAAAAAAATAGATGTGCATATAATTCTGGCACGCAGGGTATATACATGGGGTTGCAGCAAAATCTGACACTAGACAAAAAGTAAACGAAATACCAGGAGTTTCTGAGGAGCCCTGGATAAACGAAGTCGCCGCCGGGCGCACCTAACTCTTCAACCAGGAATCCGCCCTTGCACACAAACTGCTCAACAATGTTCCTCATCACTGGTCACCAACATATGGCTGCCCTACTCAGCCGTATGCAACCTCCTTGACCATTTCTTCTCGAGCGTGATCGATGCCAAGATACACAAGCGCGCCCACAAGACAGTCGACTTTCTTAAGCCTGTCATCGTTGAGGCGTTCTCCGCAACAGACAATGGCATGGTCACTAAGGTGTGTGAGTTATTTCGAGCCCGCCTGTAGATGGTCGTCTCCGCCGGCAATACTTACATTAAATAATAATGTACCATGTAACTCTAAGTGTTGCTACATTAACCGTCGGGTCTCTGTATGTATATATTTTTTTGTTTTTATTGACTATTTCGGTTTCTTTTTGTCAAATGTCAGATATTGCTGCAATACCATATATATATATATATATATATATATATATATATATATATATATACAACGTCATTGAGCTTGTAATTTTTTATATTTTCGGATATTATAAAAATGTATATTTTTTGTAAGAACCCATATATATATATATATATATATATATATATATATATATATATATATATATATATATGGGTTCTTACAAAAAATATACATTTTTATAATATCCGAAAATATAAAAAATTACAAGCTCAATGACGTTGTATATATATATGACCATTTACGGCCAATTGTTTCGAGCTATTATGGGTATTCATTGTAGCTCAAGGAGAGAGTAATTCACGCTGAGATTCACTACCCAATCGCTTTGCCAGCACCCGAGACAAATTACCCCTTCGCTACCATATTTAGTTTTCTATTTACATTATTGATTAATTGATTAGCGATAGAGCTCGATTTTATACCAGTTGTTATATCCTACTCTAAGTGCAACCGTGTATTCATTTACTAGAGCACTCAGCCAATGTGTAGAGCATATATATACATATATATATATATATATATATATATATATATATATATATATATATATATATATATTGTGTGTATTTAGTTCGCATATTTTCATTTAGGCAAACATTATTAAATAACACGGAGTGGTTTTGTTTGATGCGACTTTTTTTTATTTTTTCAATTTTCCGAATTGTCCATTTAATGTTTCGATCAAATTGATATAAATATGATCCATGGCTTTCTTGTTCCATTCCATGTTTGCCTAAATGAATATATATATATATATATATATATATATATATATATATATATATATATATATATATATATATATATATATAAATATATATATATATATATATATGTATCTTTATCAAGTAAGGTATGTGTATGCGTTTATATAATTTTAAGTTCAGGATAAACTCCAAAACCAATGACCCTATCTTCATGACTCATTATATACAACTGTAACGCTTAGGGGGTCAAAATCTGTGCTAATTTTTTTATTTATTTAGTTTTAGGTAAGACAATTAAGTTGAAAGCCCTTTATGAAAATCCGGATACTTCTGATTGTAATGAACTTTTAACAATAGGTATAAGACATCAAGTAATAAATAGTAATAAATATTCCCCATAACATCAGTTTCTTTGGAGTATTCTAATGGTTTTTTAGGTCGCCTAATATGGCACAATTTAGCCGTTAGAAATTCAAATATACCAGGTTTGCATCAAATTAGATCGATCATAATTTATTGTTTATGTGCTGATATGTTCATAGAACACGGGTTCGATTAATTTCCCGAACAGAACTGTTTTGCACCACTTTTGTGTTATATTAGTAACGTTAAAATCAAGATATAATGTTACTAAATCTATTTACTTGAATGAGTATTCCAATTTTGATGAAAAGTTATTAAATTATTTTGATTTTAAAAAATCGATAAAATCTAAGGCTTAAGATTATGGTGACTTGAGGAGTAATGGAAATTCAAAGAATCTTGTTTAATGGGTTTGTAATTACTATTGATTAAATTTAATGCAAATTTGAAATATTTCATTTTTTTAATTGGTATTTGCGCCTATAGTATGTTTTCTAAAATAGTTTTTAATGCTAAATTAAGTAAGTTTTAATACCAATTGTTAAGATTTCACAAAGATCGGAGGTATCTGAATTTTTTTTATCTCTTTGCCTCATTTGCATTCAACTACATATAGCTCACATTACCCAACTATTCAGCTGAGATAAATAAGTTTAGTAGTGACTCCTAGAGATATACATCTATTAACGTATATACATCTTGATTATACATTATTTGGAAGAATAAACATTTATTGGCTTCTTAGCACTACGACTGATCCTGACTCGAATCTGAACAAAGATAACAGGCGCGAATATGAAATATTCTAAATACATGTCATATATATATATATATATATATATATATATATATATATATATATATATATATATATATATAAATGATCAATGCTAGTGTTATTTTCATTTATCACTTCTATATTACAATCAAAACGTGTTACTGTTATTTAAATCAATAATATAAACAAGTCTTGATATTTTGTATATATAGCGCAGATAAACGATCAAGAGCTACATTTTTGACTGCCTAATTAGCATCACTGTTTTTAAACCGTTCATAGTTAATTAATGATTGGGATTGTTAATCTGGAATTGAATTTGATTATGTTTGCTATCTTTATACAATTATTTCGTCTATATTAACAGTAATTAAAGTTATTGAATAACTAAATCGTACAAATAACTACAACACATTAATTTTACCTCACCAAAAGTTGTGGATCGCGGAGA
>OY744526.1:109503042-109513042 GCA_963556195.1 Sepiola atlantica | reverse complement strand
TCGAGAAAAGTTGTATCTATATATATATATAGATCTATTTAGATTGGGACTAAAAAAATTCTAATTAAGTTTTACAGTAACACTTTAAAAGAACTATTGGCATTTAAACCTTAGATATATAGACATATATTTGATTTGTGCGCGTTTTTTCATGGAACCGTAAAATAGTATGTGTGTATTCTCGTGTGAAGATATATATATATATGAAATAAGTATAGTCAACATACCGGAATTTACACTTACACATGATATATGCAGTCGCCTTTGAAGAACGTCTGCATACTTATCATGCTTGTACCAGCCAGTTTATAAGTTATTGGCAGCACTCGAAAGGCATTCACTTTTCTCACATTTGATAACAATATGTAACGATGGCAAAAAACTGTTGTTGTTATCATGTTTACACGCACTCAACCACCAAAGCGATTCGAACAATTCGTAAGAGATTTGGAAGAGGGATTAGCCACATCAGAGAAAGCACGCTAGAGCTGTGATATTCACTAGAACGCAAGTGTCTACAAGTTTTACCATGGGCAAGTAGAATTGAATTCGAATACATATGTGTTGCTGTTTGAGCAATTATATACGTCTGATCACACATATATAACAGCATGCAATACTTCACACGTACAAAAAAGTATGTGCATGCTAGAAGAATACTCGTCACAGGTCGGGTAAAATAATTTCCCCGAACGGAACACTTTTGTCATGTTACGAAGATTAAATTCAAGATATAATAATAGTAATTCTGATTTCTAGCATCGTTTTTCAATTTTGATTAGAATTTTGGACATGATTTTGATTTTATTAAATGTTTAAAATGTACGGCTTAAGTTTGAGGGGTCCTAAAAATAAAATAGAATTGAGGAAAATTTGATTAATTAGTGTCTGATGACTATGGATAACATTTAATGCAGATGTGAACTATTCGAACTATGTGCCTATATTATGTCCCCCGAAAGCCTTTTTTAAATACTCAAAAAAGATTTTTAATTTGGGGTTATTTGTATATTGATGTCTAACGCCTATTATTAACATTTCAAAAAAATCAGAGGTATCTGAAGATTCACGAATGGCTTTAACACACTCTTTGCTCGTTTGCACTAAACAAAATCAAACTAAATATAGCCAACATTACCCAACCTTACAGCTAGCAGAAGTTTTCTCTAATTTACAATGAAAGGTAAATGTGTTTCAGAGTGACTCATTTACCTACAAATGCATAAACATATACACATACGTAACTTTATATACATAGCATTGTATACATATGCATAAAATAGAGTGATGTTAGTAAATATGAATTTTAAAAAACACGAACATTTAAACTGACAGAATATCGAACGGTTACATACGCGACGTATTAATGGAATTAAACTTCGTGGTGGAAGCAGATTGCACGCAACATTCCTATGGATTGAAATACATAGGAAAGTATTTTGACATCTACACATATACACAGATACATACACGCACACACATATACATATATGTATATATCTTTATCTATATAATGTTAGGCATGTGTAAATGTTTATTTATTTGTATGCATAGAATCAACTATACCAATAATCAGCAGACCCTTATTGATGTCGGAACACTTGTGCTAAGCGTAAAGGGTGTTAATGTGTACTATATTTAAATTGATTTAGTTCTATGCAAAAGGGGGAAGATAAGGAGTGGAAGCATTTCATTCAAATTCCGATTTTTGTGAAATGTTAAAAATAGATGTTAAAAATTAATTAATACACATTTCGTAAAATTTAACTTTCTTAAGTATATTTTAAAGAACTTTTAGGGGGCATAATATGGACACAAATACTTAATTTTCAAAATCTAATGCATCAAAGTTGCATTGGAGTTGATCCATAGTCATTAGACACCAACAAAGTAAGATTCCCCGAATTTAAGTTTCTTCTTAAGACCTCTCAATCTTAAGCCTTAAATTTGAGACATGTACTAGAATCAAAATCATGTAATGGATTTTGATTAACATTAAAATAAGGATGGATTCTAGACATAAGGCTTTATCTTCGGAAGAGTCATATAATTGGTGCAAAACGTTTCTACTAATTTTACCTGTTCAGTGATAGGTATTTTTATAGTTAAATAATAAAAAATAATTTTGTGATAATAATTAAAGATAAAAAGTATTTTTGAAGGCTAAAATCGAACCCACAATCGTTGCCTTAAATGTTGCCTTGTTGTCCACTGTTCAACCGCGACAGTTTATTGATAAGAAAGTTCCGAGTAAATTTCAAATTTTGTCTGTAAAAAAGTTATTCTTCGGAAAACAACACCTTTTATTTATGTAGATAGACATTAGTAGCTAATTGAATATTTGTAAGCGTCGAAAACACTGATTGCTTCAAATCATCAGTTTAATTGAATCGGTTTGTTTTACGGGATTAAAAATAATGAAAAGTCAGTGTGTAATTTTGTCAAATAACCTTAAAATCATGTGATTTTAAAAAAAAACGCAGGGATTGGTCACATCTGTCTCTATTAGCCAATAACAATGTTTGAATAAAATGTAAACCGGTGCATAACACAAAAATATTGTCTTATTAAATTATATCCGATTTTAATATTGCTCTAAGAGTAGATCCCACTCTGAGTGAGGTTTCTCTCCTCCACTATAAATATACGAATCCAAAATAAAATATTCATATGAGTAAATATAAAAATCGATAAAATCAATTAAAATAAATGAAAAATTAGAACATACATGGATGAACACTATATGTATATCTCTAAACTGATTAAACAATCGACTTTCAATGGCTTTACTTTATATATATATGAGTATCGCAATAATCTATATGTAAAGCAAAGTTATATGTATGTGTGTATGTGTGGCATTGCATCTCCGTTGTATAGTTGGTCTCAGGTGCAGCCGAACCAAATATTTCGTATCAGCACTTTCGATCCTAATGATTATCGATGTCAGTAATTCTTAATTTTTAAAACTCATTATTCAAGTTTAAAAGTATGTAACATTAACATCAGACATACAGGTCCCGACATGTTTTGTCTAGTTAAATATTTTCTATTTTTATCCGGCAGAAGAATAACATCAATAAACATATAAAAATAAATGAAGCAATATTGTTTTTTTAGTCAAATCATCATATGTATTTGACATCTTTTTCATTTTTTTAATTTAACTTTTTAAAATACTTCTTTATTTAGTTTTGACACTGGAACTATTTCACATCTATGTTGAGAGGTAAAACAGACGCGGATCTCACGAACTTTTCTAAGTAGGTTAAAAAGACAACATATTTTCGTTTGATCGGGTGTCGTGTGGAAAAAGCGTTGTTCGCCGTCTGTTCCAACCGTTCGAATCTCTCACTAGACAATTATCGTTTGCTAGTTATTTCCTAACTACTATCCATCATCATCATGAACCTGAATAATGTATTAAAAAAAATTATATTGATTTAAAGTGAAAAGAAAAAAGAGTTCATTTGAACTGACGAGCAAAATAGAAATGTGTGTAGAAACTCGGCGACGATGAATACTTATCTGAGATAATTAAGGAAGGCGAACACTGGTAATCGAAACAAAAAACAAAACAAAACGACAGTGAAAACGAAAAGATTCAGGAATTTTTAAATTAATGGCAAGCGAGAAGAGTACCCTACTCAAAGTTGGCTAAGATCAAAGTGTAATATCTGTTCCGATGGATACTGCACCCCATAGACTGGTATTGTCTTGCCCTTCGCGGCTTGATTTACGCCGGTCTATGGGTCTGCCCTGTGCAGTTCTAGGAGGTCCACCCTTCCACGCTTCGCCCCCCCCCCTCTTTGGGGACGAGTAAGTTTATTACTTACTGCCTGAGGCGCCCCTACCGGGGAATGCCGACGACGCTGCCCAGGCAATTTTTAAACCCCATTTTCCCGACCCGACCTTGGGTCACATCTTACTTGTGGGAGAAAGATAAAAACTGGCCTTGTGCCTAACTCCTGGAGAGGAGAAAATCAATACTCAAAGTTAGCAGCAAACTGTATTGGGTCAGATTTAGTTCCTGATATTAAACTTTATCCGTAATATAAATTCCGGCGAAAATTTCACTTTCGAAAATTTATTAATTTATTTATCAAATTATTAGATGAAAGTACAGAGTAGTTAAGAAAGCTCCCTCCCTATGTTTAAAATTACTTTCTAAAGAATAACGTTATTATTTGAGCACCGTCCGTAAACTGCAGGAGACTACTTAGAGTATTTAGAACATAGGGAGAGGGCTCTGTTAACTATTTTGTACTTTCACCTGATAATTAAATAAATAAATAAAAATGAGTACAAAACTTGACAAACAAGAAGAGTAAGCCACCAAAAACAGGAAGCCTTTAATATCAGGAACTATATATGATCGAACACCGTTTACTTCTCCTTTTTTTTCACATTTTTCTGGTTTGTCAAATGAATAACTGTTTTCTCCGACTTTTACTGGGAAAATCTCAGCAAAAAATACGAGAAATAGCCCGAAAGTTATTTTGTTTCTTTTCACCTTTATCTCCGAAAAAATAATAAATGAATAAGTCAATAAATCTCCGAAGGAAAATGAATATAAGTAAACCAGATTAAACCACGGCTTTCACAATCGTAAGCAAAAATAAAACAACATAAGTTTACATAAAATAAATACATTTGTAAAAAATCTTTAAGCCCAGGTTTCTGAATGTTTCTCAAAATTCTCAATTCGTGTTAAAATCAATCATCTAAAATCGGTCCAGAGCAGTAAATGCAATAAATAATCAACCAACGTTGACGGTGATACGCCCCGAGATAAAATACTGATGCCACATCTAAAGAGTCGCCATTTAGAGACCCATGTGGCCTTGACAAGGTTGCCAAATCAAATGCGATATCTAGTGGGGAATGACTTCTTCTATTTCTTAAAGCCATTTCCTAAAATGCTCGTCTCTCTCCACTCAATCTCCGGTCCCTCTTTGTAAGCCATTCACAGCAAGAACACGTTTTCTACCACAACTAAACACTTTTCGTTATTCCTATGTGTGCTTATCGTTTGTTTGAATTTCACGTACACACCTTCATCGCAAGTGATTTCCGTCCGTAGAACACGTTACCACGAAATTGCTTCACTGCCAATTACAACATAATCCCCTTCAGGTCCAATGTCAACAGATTCCTGTCATGAACCGTCACAAGGAGTCGTACTTGCTCCTGACAATCATTTCATCTCATTAACCCTTATACATGAGTGGTTTCTGCATTAATAAAAGGTGACCCATTTAATAAGAAAATAAATAAAAATAAATGAATTAATAAACGGCCACGGACCGTCTATTATTTGATGTGTAAAGTAACTAGAAAATATTTTCCGTTTTCGTTACAAAAAATGTGAATGCTTCAGTCAGTTTGTGTTGATTGCTGCAAGTGGTGTCTGGAATATATACTGAATTATTTCCCACATTATCATGGGCAAAATAATGGCTATTTATATATACAGATATTTAAACGGATAGAACAAGGTTTAATATTTATATTAGAGATTATAATTTATTTATTTATTTGTATTCGCTTGAATCGGCGAATGAGAGCCTTTGTAAATGGCCTGTACATTCGCCCAGCGATCTATGACTGTGTTTTGTGCGGGTGTGTCTTTTGCGTGTGTGTTGTGTGCGTGTGTGTGAGAAGAAGAAATGCTATCGTAGAAAAAAAAGACGACGTACGTAAACTGCAAACCTGGTTTAAGTAAGCACGCAGGTTAAACATACAACCCGTCTATTTAAAGTAAATAGTTAATCATATTATTCAGCTGACTACATATACATAAACAAAAATAATCGTATATAAACACACTCTTACACCACTAACCCACGCATACATATAACACTACGCAATCATATATATATATATATATATATATATATATATATATATATATATATATATATATATATATATATATATATATACGAATTGTTTCTTACTTTTTTTCTATCTTACTTATCTTTCCGTTTTTGCTGGAGATGGGGCATCCTACCGGCTGCCAGACATTCACCGGCTATTTCAGACACTCCAGCTTAGAGAACTTTTTCAGATTCTAACCGTCTCATGAAGTGCAATTGTTTGTATTTCTCTTGCACTTGGTTCACCGGGTATACTCGCCAGATAGCTTTGGAAATTCTTTTCCATTAGTCCTGTTGCTTCTATAATTACTGGAATGATGGAGATTTTCCTAAGATTCCAGTTTCTTTTCATGTCGTACATAAGACCTTGGTATTTCGTAATCTGTTCCCTTTCAGCTCTGTGTAATCCTGCATCATTAGGGACACTGACTTCAACTAGGGTTGCTACTTTCTCCCTTTTGTCCCTTATTACAATGTCAGGTTTAACAGTTCTGTTGTCTAGATATGTAGCTGTAGGGATTACATAGTCAGAGTGGATGGTGTATAAATTATTTCCAAGGATATTTAAATGTGTTCTATGATAGAGATAGATTGATATAAGCTGATGAGAATAGGAAATGGGTTACGATGAAACACTTATGTCTACGGTAAAAGCTAACTACTGATATACGTCTATTCATATCAAGTTAGCGATGTGTATATGTTTATATATTCCTAGGATATACATAGTACATAGGATAACCCCAAAACTAATTAGTTAATGTACTAACGAGTGCCGCTTATAAAGGCCCATATGCCACTCGAGGATAAGGGTGAATAGGTTTTTCAGGAGGACCGTAAAAGAACAACGTGAGTATTGCTAACAATGGTTGAGACTGGTCAGAATTATATATTTAAGACGACGGCTCAAACATAACCTGTTAAAATTGGACTTGAAAACAACCATGCTATAGTCAGCTGAGGAGAAGCCCCGTGGTATTGTGTTCCATATACGGATAGTTCTTGGAAAGATGTTTTGCTCATGGAAGTTAAGTTTCGTTTTAGATACAGAGAAAGAGAAAGGAAAATGATTTATCGTAGTTGAAACTAGACGAGTTTTGTCGTAAATATTTACATAGGCGAAGCATAGATTGGAACACAGTCGAGCGCCTATCATAAAAATAACGATAAAGTAAAGACATGTTTCGGATTTCTTTTAGATGAGTGTTGATAATTTGTAGAATTTGGTATATTCGGACTACTGTGGCACAGTGGATATACTACTAAATAAAAGTTCAGTTCTAAGTGACAATCATCTGAAGGCTGAAGGTTCAATCCTCAGTGCGGGCGATACGAAGAATTGCGAATTACTGAAGACTTCTGGGCAGTCATAGTAGATGGAACGAGGATTTAATAAAGAGTTCCGTTCGAAATTCCATCCAGATTCTTGAGTTCAACAAGGTACACCTGAAGAAGGTCGGAGGTTACATCGACCGAAGCGTTGCGATAAAAACATCCAAGATGCGAACAGTAGTCCGAATATACCAAATTCTACACAGTAAAGAAGGACTAGATATCTCTCTTCTGTAAGAAAGATGCTGTACTAATTAACCGATAATTACAGATGTTAAACCTAAGTGTGGGTAATGTGGCTTATAATTGGTTTGATTTACTTTTATGTAAAGCGAGTAAAAAGGGAGTGAACTCGCTTTATGAAAATTCAGATACCTCCGATTTCTGTAAACTTTTAAGAAATAGGTATATACAACAATTAATAAATATTCCCCAAATTTCAGTTTATTAGAATGTGTTTAAGAGGTTTAAGTGGCATCATGTGGGCACTACTCAGATTTTTAAATTAAAATTTGGACCATAGTCCTTAGATACCAAGTAAGCAATATCCTCTGATTTCAGTTTCTGCTTAAGACCCGTTAAACTTAAGCCTTACATTTCAGACATTTTCTACAATCAAAAGCATGTGCCCTTTTTGTCCCATTGACATCGAGTTAAATTAAACTAAATATATTCCACATTTTAACCTCTTACGCCTATAAGCTGTGTTCCAAAATGCATAATCATGTATTAATTAGTTTAGGGGGGAATCATGTACATACAAATATATATAGACATAAAACATACTTAATTTATATATATATATATCATGGACGGCGGCACCAGGGGCAGGGGTGGGGTTTCCAGCCCCCCTCACTTTTTTACTTGCCCCCCCCCCACACTTTACGGTCATCAATAATTAAGTTGATATGCATGTGTTTAACCGGCCCCCTACTTTTTAGGAGAAGCCCCCCCACACACACTTTTATAACTGTCCCACCGGCCCATATATATATATATATATATATATATATATATATATATATATATATATATACACACAATTATTATTAATAAAAAATACTTTTATATGCATACACATATATATGTTTTGCGTTTTTTATTTTACGCTCGTCAGTGTGGAATTACGTAATTGTATTACCGATCGATAATGCGAAGCCAGGGTCAACGTATTTAAAATCCTGGTCTAGTAACTATTCGGTCACCGTTACGGTCAAGTTTTAATGCGGGAAAAATTTCCCTTGTATTCTTTCAATGTAAACACATGCACTGTGATCCTAAAGTAAGTTATGTCTCCCAAGTGGGAGTCCCATGCAGCGTAGCTAATTTATGAATCATCAATTTATCATCTCCTGAAAGGACTCAACTTTATACGTGGTTAATAATTAATATATATATATATATATATATATATATATATATATATATATATATATATATATATATATATACATATATTATATATATATATGTACATATATATATATATATATATATATATATATATATATATATATATATATATATATATAACTTCTTTGTAATATATCAGGAAAACTCCAAGCAGAGTGCTCGATTAATTGAAAATGAAAAAATTAAGAGCGTAATATTTATTTATTTTTGTACAGAAAAATTAGTACAACATTCGTACCGTCGGTTTCAAGCACAGAAGGACTTAGCCATCCGGCTCTCTTTAGCTTCTGTTGTCATCTGTTTCGGAAATGTGTAGTCACGTTTCACTCTTGTTTGGACGCGTTATTTGCTTAGAGTGTTATGTATGTTTATTTAAATTTAGTCTAAGGAAGGTTTAATAAGGTTTTTAAAAAAAGGAGAGGGGTGAAAAGTGACAGTTGAGATTTAAACCGGAGAATATTTAAAGAGATATAAAACATATTTAAGAAAAAAATATATATATATAAAGAGAGAGAGAGAGAGAGAGAGAGAGAAGGAGAGAGAGATAGATAGATAGATAGATAGATAGATAGATAGATAGATAGATAGATAGATAGATATGTTCATATACGACCGCAGAAAACGATTTCGCTAACGTTTATGAAATTGAAATATATTGTTGAAATATGAATGGATTTAGTAGCATAAATGAGTAATACAGATAAAAACATTTTCATAAAATAGGGTTAGGGTTAGGGTTAGGGTTAGGGTTAGGAGTATTATGTACTCTCCGAGCAGACGAGTGTTATGCATATCAGTTAAGTAAATTGTGCGTGCTTTCAGCCGTTTCAGAGTTGAATCTAACAACAATGCTCTTTTCAAAGTTATTCAATTGAATGATGCAATACCAGAGAAACGGTTAGATACATCCTAGTTGAACTAGAATAGTATGAAGACCACTAGTAATGGCAATTTATCGCTGACTATCCAGTGGTCGATGCAACAATCTGGTTCCCCGGAAACAACGGTCCCATCAGGAGACCACAGATACACCGACATCGAAAATATAACACAACGAATATTTAGCGTACAATCGTTTCTATGACGATTTGGAAAATTCAAGATATGTTTTTATACCTTGTTTGTCTGGATGGATTATCAATGGATTATAAAGAATGAACCTCTTCACTGATAAACAAAGATACAGTCGCTAAACTCTGCATCATCTTGTTTATAATGTATCTGTTTCTCTGTCTGTCTGTCTGTCTGTCTGTCTGTCTGTTTGTTTCTCTCTCTCTCTTACTCTCTCACTATATATAGTTATATATTTAATGACGAATGGATGGTGATTAAAGCATAAATATAATATATTAGTTGATCTTTTTTGTGTTTATTCA
>OY744526.1:109485542-109490542 GCA_963556195.1 Sepiola atlantica | reverse complement strand
AAACAGTGTAAAAAACAATACTTTAGTTTTTGTAAGTTTTAAGAAGTGTTTTTCGGCTAAAATTTGTTTTGTTTATTTCAAAAAATCTCGGAAGGGTCAGTCTACACACACATAAAGTTTGGTGAGTTTAACTTTTATTTTGTGGAAGTTATTCAAATTCAAGTTATTCAAATTTAAAGATAGGACCCTTATTTTGGCCCACCCTATATTTCTATATTCATATATATATATATATATATATTCATATATATTTCTATATTCATATATATATATATATATTCATATATTTCTATATTCATATATATATATATATATATATATATTCATATATATTTCTATGTTCATATATATATATTCATATATATTTCTATATTGATATATATATATATATATTCATATATATTTCTATATTCATATATATATATATATATTTCTATATTCATATATATATCTATATCCATATATATTTCTATATTCATATATATATATATATATATATATATATTTCTATATTCATATATATTTCTATATTAATATATATATATATTTCTATATTCATATATATTTCTATATTCATATATATATATATATATTTCTATATTCATATATATATATATATATATATATATTTCTATATTCATATATATATTTCTATATATATATATATATATATTTCTATATTCATATATATATTTCTATATTCATGTATATATGTAGTAAGCTATGAAAATATATTTATGGCAATAAAGCTACACAGAGGCTGCCGCGTTTAATCCCCGGGGGAATCTTCAGGCTAAAATGGGATGAAACGTGGGAACCTCTGTATAGCTCAATTGCCATAAATATATGTTCATAGCTTACTACCTAGCTCTACTTACGTATCAAGCACTGTTGAAGTAAATTCTGAAAATTGACACATAAAAAATGATATCTTCTTATAAAATTTCATGTGAATACATGAAATACTAGTATATATATATATATATATATATATATATATATATATATATATATATATATGTATAATATTTTAGAAACAGTTAACTTGTATCTTTAAACATTTATTTTATCGTCCTGAAATGGCCATATAGACATAAGAATATATTTTCAGCTCATAACGACCTCACTTACATTTTAACGTCGTATCACAGGTGTATCTAGCTGCAGATGATTCAAATAAAGAATTAGTATATATAATGTAGAAGTATTAAATGAACTTCTCCCAAGCCTTAATGGGTTGTAATATGCTTAATTGCAAAACAATCTTTAAAAAAACGTTTTATTTACATGGAGACGTCTGTTATTGTCTCTATGTGAATATGCGAGATTGTTATTTTGCCTATTTCATATTGCAAATGTATATGCTTACATAATGCAAGCTTCGATATAATCGAACATTCATTTCTTTATTAAACCTATACACACACACGCGCGCAACCTCCCCATATGGCGTATGTAGGAAAAATAATTTAATATTAATTATTTAAAAGTAATATTGTTATAAGCCTCTTTAATAAGATTAAAGTTGAGCACTGTTCGGGGAAGTTAAAAATAGACTGACACGTAGCTATAAGGCATATTCCAACAACGTTCGTAAAATCTAAAGTCAGCCTTTCTAGATATGCCGCCCTTCGCATAAATAGAACTTAAAATCCGTTCTTGAATGTGGGAATGCCTCGTGGCCTAATGCTTACAGCGCTTACGTCTGAGATTACACTGATGAGAGCGAAAGCTTGAAACACTGGCAGGTAAAAAAAAAATAATATTATTTATTTAAAATGTATATACATACAAGACGTCCTCGTGACTCTTCGTGGCGCAAGAAAGACTACCACTATATATTCTACTTTGATTTCATTCGAAAATTCATAAACTATGATATATCTTACATGAATAAAAATAATAAGTCTCGTTACTTCTATAGTATCCTATTGTTTATTATAATTAACTTACAAGGAGTTTTCACACAAGTTATTATCAGTGATTGCTCACTGACAATAACAAGTGATTCTCCGTGGGTCTGAGTTACAACACTCTCCGCATATTATTATTATTATTATTATTTTTTTACTCATTAGGAGTTCTTACACAGGTCATCAGTGATTGCTCACCGAGTCTGAGTGACAACAAGTCTCCCCAGATTTCCAGTATTCTCCACCTCTTTTCGATAGCCACCGCAAATAACCTTGCAGTATCGTAACAGTCGGTTATCATTGATTTCTCGCTGGTAAGGACCATTGGTCTTCTCTGGGATTTGGGTGTCAATAAGCCTCCCCAAGGTCACAGCACTTTCTGCACTTCTAGTGGAGGTCTGGTTTGTGCTGCCCCTCCTCGGTCTTCTCATCTGCCTTGACCCTACGCAAATATTTTGTGTGGTGTCAGCTTAGGCTTGTAACATTTTTATTATTACTATTATCATTATCATTATTATTATTTGTATTATTTGTATTATTATTATTATTATATAAAAATATCATTATTCCTTATTATGTTTATATAGAAGTAAAGAGACGTATTATTTTGTCATCTAATTGACATACGTGTTTCTGGTGCGTACTGATACATGTATGCAAATTAGTTTCCACTAAATATACATATGTAGTTAACAGCAAACAGGCTGTTTCAAAGTAGTTTCGTTCTTCAGTGTGGCTGGGCAAACACATAGTTCAATCACACATGGAAACTCGACTGTTTTGACAACAGATGAGCTTCTTACCCATTAAGCTTTAACAACAAATTACGATTGAGGTAAAACTTAAATGCTTATATTGATTGTTTCAGCAGTCGGGAGTGCTCTATTATTTTAGGGAGTGTATTGAAACATGAAATTTTAGAAACATATGTTATTCATTTAATTTTAATGTTTTAAGTATATATTTTTTATTATTTTCCTATTGTAGCCCTTACACTAGATGTATATATATATATATATATATATATATATATATATATATATATATATATGTAAAGGAGTAAGGCTACCAACATTTGTAGAATGTTTTTTTCAACATTTATTTATTATTTTGTTGTTTTTTTCAACATTTATTTATTATTTTGTTATTTTATAATTTTATATAACGCGTTTCAAGCGGTGGTCCGCTTTCATCAGATATGAAAATCCATTTGAAGAAATGTCTTTCGATTTGAGCAAATGTTGTTTATATATATATATATATATATATATATATATATATATATATATATATATATATATATATATATACAGGGTAGGCAAAAATAAGGGACCTATTTTTAAAAATTCATAACTTTTTTATTTATTGATTTTATTTATTTATTTTTTTTAGAATAAGTAAAGGACCCCTTCCGAAGCAAGCATGAGCCGTATTAGCCCTAAGGAACGTACCCTCATTTAGAAAACATTATTTTTGCTTAAAAAACTCAAAACAGTGTAAAAAACAATACTTTAGTTTTTGTAAGTTTTAAGAAGTGTTTTTCGGCTAAAATTTGTTTTGTTTATTTCAAAAAATCTCGGAAGGGTCAGTCTACACACACATAAAGTTTGCTGAGTTTAACTTTTATTTTGTGGAAGTTATTCAAATTCAAGTTATTCAAATTTAAAGATAGGACCCTTATTTTGGGCCACCCTGTATATATATATGTACAAAGTGTCTGTTAATCAAGTTTATTAAATATTTACTTAATGAATATTGTTATAAGCCCCTTTAAGAAATAAAAGTTGAGCCCTTTTCGGGGAGGTAACAATAGACTTACACTTAGTATTACGCAAGGTTGCAACATCGTTTGTTGAACCCTCTCGAGTATCTACTGTCTCTTGCCCGCTTTCTTAAACACAAATAGAACTAAATGTTCCTTCTTTACGTGGTAATCCTCCGTGGCCGTGGTTGAAGAGCGCTTACTTGCGGAATCTAAACTGTTCTGTAATTGGGTCTGAATCGTCCGACCGTCTTAAATTATCACTTCCTACACTGATGATAGTAAAAAGCTTTAAACGCCGGCGTCTGTATATCAAAATAAATAACTATTTACTCAATATATACATAGGCATATATATATATATATATATATATATATATATATATATGTATATATATATATGTATATACATATATGTGTGTGTGTGTGTGTGTGTGTGTGTGTGTGGGTGTGTGTGTTTGTGTGTGTGCGTGTGCGTGTGTGTGTGTGTGTGAATGAAAACCAGGGAGGGGTCCCTCTTCCAGGAGTTATAAAAAATCCTGATGGTGATGGTGATAATATATCTAAATATATGTATCATACGTCGTTGAAAGTATAAACAAATTGCGTTTTTTTTAATTTATTCATATATATATATATATATATATATATATATATATATATAAGTAGCCGTTTATTATTCATGCTCATGCACTTAACATTTTATCGGATGTGCGGACAGACTGTTTCATTGTATCACAGCTTTCTAGTGCGGCTAAACACGCACCCTCTCCAAACAGGAATTAAACCTGCGACCATCTATTTTATAATTGGCGACACTATCTAGTATATTACGCGACCGACGCTGTTAGCAAGTAACATTTAAAGGTTTTATATAATAACTGACAATTACTAGAAAGTGTGCATTTGAAAATAAAGAGCTTTGCATTGCCGTTAGTAGTAGTTGGCGATATCACTTCACAGTGCTCAAACCGTGAACGGATTGAGAAAAAAAACGAAATAATAAATAACCCTCTTCCTTATTCTGTGCATTACGTCAGTATGGAGGGGATGGGTGCATAATTAAACGGGCAAGATTCATATGCAATTACACATTCGCGCTTCTTATTTTCTTTTAGTTTCATCAATTAGTTTATTGACTACGTTTGGCTTTTACTGCTTGCAAAACATCTGAGGAAGTTAGCTCTCTCTTGAGAGTGCAGTTTTACTATGTGTGCACATGTGTAACCAATAATTTGTGTATAACTACAAATGCATACTAAAAACAGCTCTACTTGTTATAAGCACTTTTCATAAACACTGGAGTTTCATTGGATTAACATCTA
>OY744526.1:109475542-109478042 GCA_963556195.1 Sepiola atlantica | reverse complement strand
CATTCCCCGGTAGGGGCGCCTCAGGCAGTAAGCAATAAACTTACTCCTCCCCAAAGAGGGGAGGCAGAGCCTGGGAGGGTGGACCTCCTAGAACTGCACAGGACAGACCCATAGACTGGCGTAAATCAAGCCCCGAAGGCCAAGACGATACCAGTTTATGGCGTGTATCACTCGATGATACAATACTTTATTTACCTCCCCAGGAGGTTAGGCACAAGGCCAGTTTTATCTTACTCCCACAAGTAAGATGTGACCCAAGCTCGGGTCGGGAAAGTGGGGTTTGAAAAGCCAGCGCCCGCGAAGGTGAGCACTCTGACAATTAAAAATTGCCTGGGCAGCCCCGTCGGCATTCCCCGGTAGGCAGTAAGCAATAAACTTACTCCTCCCCAAAGAGGGGAGGCAAAGCCTGGGAGGGCGGACCTCCTTGTACTGCACAGTACAGACCCATAGACCGGCGTAAATCAAGCCCCGAAGGCCAAGACGATACCAGTTTATGGCGTGTATCAATCGATGATACAATACTTTATTTACCTCCCCAGGAGGTTAGGCACAAGGCCAGTTTTATCTTACTCCCACAAGTAAGATGTGACCCAAGCTCGGGTCGGAAAAGTGGGGTTTGAAATGCCAGCGCCCGAGAAGGTGAGCACTCTGGCCATTAAAAATTGCCTGAGCAGCCCCGTCGGCATTCCCCGGTAGGGGCGCCTCAGGCAGTAAGCCACAAACTTACTCCTCACCAAAGAGGGGAGGCAAAGCCTGGGAGGGTGGACTTCCTAGAACTGCACAGGACAGACCCATAGACCGGCGTAAATCAAGCTCCGAAGGCCAAGACTTTAAAATACTGTACATATAATAGAGAGAAAACATCCAAACAGTTATTTGTATACCTCATTTGCATAACTATTGTTAAACGTTTTATAATAAATTAATGTTTGCTGTTAATCTTTTATAATTGTATTGCCCTATTTTCTATATATAGGACATGCTTTTGTCGATATTAACATTAATAAATTGAAGTGATTTCATTTATTCCTAAAATATTATGTTTCGCATTTTTCAAAGCGGTTTATTAAAATGAAAAACATTTGTTTTATGATGAGAATTAAATATATTAAACATATTCAATGTAAGCTATACATTATAAAATTATTTTTAGAGCTAGATAAATAGCTGCCGGTTCGAGGATAGTTTTGAGTTTGTCTAATAAAAAAAATATGCCGGTTAGGGTAAAGGTTAGAGGCTCTATAAATTTGTAATACTATAATCACAAAATCGTTCAATACAATATTGAAGACTATTAGATTAGATCAGCGCCTTGAAAGGAGATTAATAGCCGTCTGGGGCGGGTAAATGCTTTCTGGCAGTTGGTTTAATTTATAATTAAATATTAAGTATAAAATATAGATAACATAACATATATAGTATGATATCTATATATATATATACATATATATATATATATATATATATATATATATATATATATATATATATATATATATATATATATATAATAAAATACAGAGTACAATATACATATATACTATAATTTATATAGCATAATATACATATATACATTAATATATATAGCATAATATACATATACACTATAATATATATATGGCATAATATACATATACACTATCATATATATAACATTATATACACATATACTATGATATATATATAGCATAATATATATGCTATACTATATATCACATAGTATACATATATACTTATATATATAGCATAATATATATGCTATACTATACATAACATAAAATACATATATACTAATATATATATCATAATATATATATACTATATATAGCATAATATATATAAATATATATATATATATATACTATTATATATATATAATATAATATATAAATAGTATGTATATATACTATAATTTATATAGTATGTATATATATATAATATACCAATAGTATGGTATAATATATATAGTGTATATATATATATAATATATATAGTGTATATATATATGTGTGTGGATACTATATATATATATATATATATATATATATAGTATACATATATATAATATAGCATAATACATACAGTATAATATGTATATACAGCATAATATATCTACAGCATAATATATATCATAATATATATATATATATATATATACAGTATGATATATAGATATATATTATAATATATATATATATATATATATATATATATATATATATACAGTATGATATATATATACATCATAATATATATATACATATATATATATATATATATATATATATATACAGCATGATATATATATGTATATATATACAGCATAAAATGTGTACTATATTTACATAGAATAATTTTTATAGTATAATACACATATATATATATATATATATATATATATATATATATATATATATATATATATATATATACGCTTGACTATAGACATCAATATCAATGATTCGATCCTTGCCTATGCGGATGACGGATGTGAGCCAGA
>OY744526.1:109460542-109470542 GCA_963556195.1 Sepiola atlantica | reverse complement strand
AAAAAACGTTGCTTTGATTTTAATCGGATACAACAAATATGTTACAGTAGGTAGTTTTATCATTACGTGAACCTAAAAAAGCAGACTATGCTTCGACATGAAATAACGCAGAAAAGGTTGATATGTCGTATAACCAACAGACGAACACAACCAATGAATAGCTGACAATTGCTATTGTATTTGTCGACATGAAATAATCCGAATTGCATACTCGAATACCGCATTCAAAGGTAAGCTACGAAAAACAAATAATGTAACGCGTATCCTCTCGCTACGACTTGACAGGTGACTCGGTAGTAATAATCGTAATATGCACAAGGTAAGACATTTCCAACGTTCGTTCCTGGTCGGTGAGGCTCGTTAAGAATTATATAAAAAAAAAACATATACATGATGAAAAATAATTAGTCCCAGTTTGATGAAACAAAATTCGCTGTAAAATCCGTAAACCTCGCGCCATTTAAAGTAGACAATAAGGAAATAAACAAAACGTTCATGGCGGCTTTATATTGTTCTTATTAACTTGTCTCCCCACGAGGGCAGAGTTAGACACAGGGTCGGTTTTTAATGAGGAGGCAATTAAGCTCCCCATAAAACGGGTACTCTGGATTGGCATACAAATATTAAAGAATGCCTCAGTCTAGAAGGACTTCTCCTTCACTGACCTAGGGCAGCTTTATATTGTTGTCAATTTCTGTTGGAAATTACTTTTTAGGTTGGTCAATATTTTGGGGGTCCGTAAGGTAAACTCTAACGATTTATTTCTCACCTCTTTGATATATCCGCGTACATATCCGTGTCTATTATTCTTTTTTTCTTTTTTGTTGTAGTTTGTTGTTGTTGTTGTTATTATTATTATTATTATTATGATGATGATTAGTGTTGTTATTACCTACCGACTTGTCTTCAACCGAATGCTTTCCTCACTCACGATGCGTGTAAAATGAAAGTGTTATGCTTACTTAGAAAGCCGTCCATTAACTCCCCCTCTCCCCATCGCTCTCTCAGAATATTTATTTTTCATGTATGAAGAATTTTTTTTCATCACTTCTTAAATATGTTCAACGTCAACATTATATATATATATATATATATATATATATATATATATTAAAAATAAATTAAGATATTTTCAAATGTTTTAAATTTTCTCAATTAAGATATATATATATATATATATATATATATATATATATATATTATAAATATGTATATATTATAAATATATATATATATATATATAGTTTATTATAAATATATATATATATATTATATGTATATATATATATTATTATAAATATATATATATATATATATTATAAATATATACATATATATATATATATTATTATAAATATATATATATATATTATTATAAATATATATATATATATATAATATGTATATATATATTATTATAAATATATATATATATATATATATATATTATTATAAACATATATATATATCATTATAAATATATATATATATATCACATGTATATATATATGTATATATATATATATCATATATGTATATATATATGTATATATATGTGCATATATATATAACTATATATATATATCATATCATATGTATATATATGCATATATGTGCATATATATATCATATGTATATATATATATCATATGTATATATATGTATATATATATCATATGTATATATATGTATATATATGTATAAATATATTACATATATATATATATCATATGTAGATATATGTATATATATTATATATATAGCATATGCATATATATGTATAAATATACTATATATATATATCATATGCATCTATATGTATAAATATATTATATATATATATATATATATATATATATATATATATATATTACCATCTTTATCTTTCTATCTCTTTGTATTAGTTATTTTATTTATAATTTCGAATATTTCCCTCTCTATTATTAAGAACATTTTTTTCTCTCTATCTTTCCCCCTCCTATTTCTCTCTCTGTTTGTCTCTGTCTCTTTCTCTCTCTCTCTCTCTCTCTCTCTCTCTCTCTCTCTCTTTTCTTGACGGGAGGGCGGATATACGCAAACAACAAGAGGGTGTTGCGAGAAAAGTAAGAAAGACACTAAGCAAGCACGGAGGAGGTCACCATTTCTCTCTCTAATGAGTCGGGAGGGGGCGCCCTCTGACGGGAAGAGTGACGTCTCTTCCAGCGACATGGACCGCCCCCCGACGCATGCGCGCTGCACGCCGGCTGTCAGTAAGGCGGCGGTCGAAGGGGCACTAGCTGCCGTGTCAGACGGTTTCAGCCAATGAGCAGGCTCGTTAAGCCCCGCCTCTTGGCAGCACCGCCTGCTGTTCCTCTAACAAGCGCAGTGTTTGGACGCTGTGATCGAATACTCTCGCTCCCTCTAGCTGCCTCCAACTTTTTTTGTTTGAGATCTAGACCAACTGGTGCGCCCATGACAGAGACTTCATCAGTTAATATTATGGACCACTCTTTAACCAAAGGCAGTTCGGCGCTCAGGTTAGTCGACGTTACATCCGCCCATGTGCCTCAACACCTAAACGGTGTCCATGGCTTAGCACTACCACCTACAACACACAAGCACTACGCAAGCGGCCAAAGAAAAATGTTGAATCCATTCATGGATACCTCTCATGGGCCCCACATCCCGCCGGGCGCCCTAAAACTAAGTCCACCACACCCTATGAGCGACACGGCAAACTCTGTGCACGGCCAACCAAACCACCAATTCGCTGCACAAACAAATGGATATGGAGTTCCACATTCGCATTCTCACCACGTTGGATCATACGCAGCCAGGGACTTTCTCCTACGACGCGACCACATGGGGCTGCCTACCCATGATACGAACGCCGCATCTCACCATGGGATGTTTGTACCATCGTCGGGGGGCCTTCACGGGTCTCACCACCACCCGGACACTTCCTCTAGTCATGTGCTGTTCCCAGGTTTGCACGAACCGGCGCATCACCACCCGGGTGCCGGACACCACGTAAACAGTCAAATGCGACTTAGCATCACAGGACCAGATATGTACTCGCGGGCTGACCAATTTAACCAGATGACCAGTCCGCGGAATGATCATTTCGCCGCGTCGCAACACCTCAACATGGGACCGATGAACGCAATGAACCACATGAACATGGGACCTCACGCGCCGGGTGCATTTTTTCGGTATATGCGTCACCCGATTAAACAGGAACACACTTGTCTGTGGGTCGATACCGACCAGCCGGAGCCGAAAAAATCGTGCAACAAAACCTTTCCCTCGATGCACGAAATTGTGGCACACATCACCGTAGAGCATGTGGGGGGACCCGAACAGACAAACCATTCGTGTTACTGGCAGAATTGTACCCGGGATGGAAGACCGTTCAAGGCTAAATACAAGTTAGTTAACCACATACGAGTACATACTGGAGAGAAACCTTTTCCGTGCCCCTTTCCAGGCTGTGGGAAGGTATTTGCACGCAGTGAGAACTTAAAGATACATAAAAGGACCCATACAGGTTTGTACTGGATTCTGTCATTGTATAATACGCATCAATGTTTACTATTTTTTTTTAATATTATTCTTCTTCTTTTTTTATTATTCATTCATTCATTTCTTTAAAAAAAACTATATGATAAATATCACTTCTCCGGTTACACAATTCTTAAATAAAACCCACATTACATTCACATATATTATATTATTATTATAGCATACATATGTATATACATTGAACATGCTTGTATATATATATATAATTAAATATTTTGCATACAATTTCTAAACATTTTTGTGCCCACATGGAGTGTGTGATTTGACTATGTTTATATTCACCAACTTTCACATTTACTTCAAATAGTGTTTGTTTTATTAACTTCACGATTTACTGAGTTATCTTTTTCAATGTTTCATTATTCATTGGATTATAAGCATTTTATTCTATAAAAAAAGTCTCCAATTGTTATATCTATAACGACATATTGTCGTTACTCGTGTATATTTTCAAATTCTGTTTACAAATGTAATACACCGCGTTTTTATTTGTTATTGTTTCAACATCTACTTATGAAGTGCCCATATGTCCACATCGTAAGAATCAAATTTAACGGTATTTATACCAAAACGTGTACGTTTTGTTTACGTTTTATTTTTCTTGTTTCTTTGGTCTTCTGAATTTAAATTAAAAAGTAAATATGAACATAATTTAAATAAAACATAGTTTTGCTATGGTTTAACATTTCTTTTTTTTTTTTTTGGCGTTTATCCCTTACAAAGACCCCCACCCCCACCCTCTAAAAAACTAGTGTCCCCTAGTGTAAATTGTGTGTACACATTAAGATAAATAAAAATTAAAATAAGTGATCCCAACGCTAGCAGGGTATATTAGAAACATTGATAGTGGTGTAGTTACTTTATACTGTCTTACCAAACAAATAAAAATCAGAAACCATAATTGATTTTCTATAAATATACATCAGAATATTTTTTTTAAAATGTTAATATATATAAATAAGTATATAAAAAATATCAACGTTTTTGTTTTTCATCTTTCTTAACTGACCAGCTGTTTATTTTATT
This sequence comes from Sepiola atlantica, assembly GCA_963556195.1. NCBI lineage: Eukaryota > Metazoa > Mollusca > Cephalopoda > Sepiida > Sepiolidae > Sepiola > Sepiola atlantica. Next base: position 109,465,955 of record OY744526.1, on the reverse strand, counting down.
CGTTTTAAAAATAATAGGATGCATATTTTATGTTTCGGAATCTTTCAGATAAGGATTGATAATTTGCAGCATCAAAATCATTCGAGTTATATTCACAACGTTTCGACAGATGTATACTCCGATCTTATTCAGGTAGATCATTTCGACATAAAGATTCCCAATTTCACTAATTAGTTGCTTAAGTTCGAAACGATGCGACTGAAGGTCGGAGGTTGCATCGGTCGATATGTTGTGAATCTAACAACCAACGTTAGAAAAGTAGTCAGAATAATGCAAATAAACAATTTAAAATTAAGAGCAATACATAGTTTTCATTAAAAAAAACATATTTAGATGTATGTATTATATATTACAATTTCTAAAATATGAGGCCACTAGTACGTGAAAATGTACTAAAAAACGATATCTTAATATTGTTAGCGGTTAATGATCATGTTCGTACGTACGTTATCACCTTTCACTCTCATTAAATAACATTCTATTTCACAAAGATGTTGATGTTCTTGGTGATTAATCTGATATCGGTAACATAAAAATCCGACTTTACAATTTAAAAATAAATTGCAACAAAATCAAATAATTTGGTACCGTCGAATAAACCGGTACAATTTTAAATAAATTGCCGTAAATGAAATTAGTTGTATGTATTTAGCTTCCATTTTGTGCTACGGTAATAAGACAAAGAATATTTATTGTTTTAAAAAGAATAACACAACATATTATAAAAGAATAAAACTATAAAAACTTTAAAATCTATCAAAAATATAATATAAACTATACAAAATATTTTTAAATTATTAAAAAGAATAAAACATATTATAAAAGAATAAAATTACGTAAAACTACATTTTTAAATGATTAAATTATGAAATAAAGAAAACATTTACATATTTTATTTACTTAATGAACATTTGGTTAACAGTAACAATTATTTCAAAATGGATATTATTATTAATAGTAAAGTATACAGATTGCTATAGAAAGCACCATGGAATTTCCACGGAGTCCGCTAATAATAGTATAATAAATTCATTTAGCAGTTTATTAATAAAAATATTCAATTCTTCCTAAATGATGAAGTAAGTAAAACAGTTATGTTCAAGATTTGGTTCCGGTTTCAGCTTCGCAGACGGGAAGACGGTGATAATGAAGAAAATGTCCCTCCTGATTATCTTCGTCTCAGATAACGTGAAATCATACTAAAATTATTTTTTAACATAATTCATTATAAAGTGTTTTCGTAAAAAAAAAAGACATTTCCGATTCATTTGCGTATTTGTTAAAAAGAACAGGTACTTCTGCAGTTTACGGACTGTGCTAAAACAACGTTATTATTAAGGAAACCATTGTTAACTATTCTGTACTTTCACCTAACAATTTAATAAACAAAAGATACCGTAAAAATTCAATTAAAAACGCTTTATTTTCTTAGTTGAATTATAATGGGCAACACTTTCTGCATTGTCATCGTCTTCCAGTCTGCGAAGCAGAAACCGGAACTAAATTTTAGCAACTAATCTTGAACATAACCAGTAAAAATCACCTATGAAAACAAACTGACCTTTTTTTCGATAATGTTTTAACACTCTCGAATTTTCAAATTATTTATGTGTCCATATAAAGAGTTTATAGATTTAGACCTGATGTATGGCTTATGTAAGGTAATTTTATAGAATAACTCCCGTCTCACATTGGCGGGGGGTACCTTATTTTTCGTCCTAGAAATTCACTTAACCTTAATCCTAAATAAGTAGAAAAAAAATACACAGTTTAAAAACGGGGGTGATTCTATAAGAATACCTGATTTAATATTACCAAACAGGAGTTAGCTATCAAAATTGAAAATGGATGCCGAAATGATAAACAAAAATTAAAATAATTAGAGTATGTTTTAATTTTAGAATTCACGAATAATTTCATGGGTGATATCGTTTTAAATCTGACGTTTATTTTGATCTGAAAATTAATTAATCCATAACAAAATATCTATCATCGATAGAACGTAGACGCCATGTGATATTTCAAAATGTCTGCAATGAACTATTAAACATCACTCTTCTTGTACGTTACCATTACTAATACAATTATTTTACAGGATATATAGTTGTGGAAATTAAACATAAATCATTTATTTTGAATCACCTACCTATTTGTGACCTATTTGCGTTTAAAAAAAATCAATACTTTAGATTTAAGCAATTTAAGTTGTCGTAAATATGTGTTCTGAGCAAAGTAGCCATTTTCGTTAGCCGCTTCTTTACGTTACGGTCATTACTTATTGTGGCTGAATAAACTAATTTGCCGAGCCCATACGTAAAATTAAATATCAATTTTTTTTTTAAACTCAAATACGTCACAAATATGTTGGTAAATCAAAATAAATTGTTTTGGACTTTTTTTCCCAACCATTTTTCCTTTAAAATAATTAATGTCGGTAATAGTAAAGAGTAACTGTTTTATGTTTCGAATTGCAATCTGAAGTTGGTGACCAACAAAATAATAATAAAAACACATTTAATGTGATGCCAAATACAAACAAGTCAATATTAATATGTTTAACGATATTCAAATACATTATTTTTGTTGTTTAATTAAAATAGTTAATTAATATTGATTATTAAAATAAGTATGGCTGCTTTCAATATCTTTTGAACATTCAATCAGTTTCAAAATAGAACCGTAACATATTCAAATCTATTTTTTGCGTTTCATATATCTACAGAATTACCTACATAGTCAATATATTCAGTTTCGAGAGACAATGGATATTCCTGTACTAGTGCCTGTGAGTGAAAGCATAGTTGCGCAATCCCTAACCGAACCTTTCCTTAACGGGGGAAATTACGTCTACTGGCAAGGAGAAATCCTGGCCGATAGGAAACAATGTCGGGATAAGCAGAGAAAAGAATGATGTTATTTCGGAGTTTTACTTCTCCTAAACTAGTTGCACAACCAAGATTTAAGGGTCTAGTCTTCTCTATTACTTAATCCATAGCGAGAGGGAAACATAGATGGATACTTTTTCCAAGGGTACTAGATAAAATTATGCAATAATCCTGATATATAGTGAGAAATGTCCGTTATATATATATATATATATATATATATGATTCGTACAAAAAATATTAGGAGTAGCGTACATTCTTGGAAGCTAACAGATACAGTGATTACAAGAGATTGATTGACTTACAAGCAACGCAATTTTCCAACAAAGGACTTTGGACTAACAAGTTTTTTTTCTCATATAGTTTTAAAGGTTGTAAACACTTCCAAGACTATATATATATATATATATATATATATATATATATATATATTAGTGTGTGTGTCAGAAAAACAAAAGAAAAAAAACAAAACAAATGGAACACAGGAGAAAGGAAAAACAGACAACTTGTTAATTTTTTTCCATTTTATCTTTCACGCTATTATTTGTCTCCGCGACATTTTATTTTATGACATATCGTGTATTTTATCATCATATATATATATATATATATATATATATATAAATGGCATACTATAAAAATAATATTCTAGAAAATATCAAATTTAGCTAATTTTCTATCATATTTTTAAAATACAATATCAGGTGTAAACGACGTGAATCTTTCCTACCAGTGAATTATATAACTTTATTTCCAATTTCTTAAATTATAAAATATTTGCTTTGATTTTCGTAATATTTTTACACGAGGGTTTAATTTTTTTTAAATGTTTTCATTTATAACAAAATGGTGGACTCGTTCGTTTTCCTGTTGACAACATTTGTATGCCGACATATATTAATTTTAAATGTCTAAATCTACATTAAATAACAAATCTAATCTGATCAATGAATTCAATAATCTAAATATTTGTCAAACTGATAAATAAATTGCAGAGTATATAACAAAACTTGGATATAATTTTACTTAAAATGGTGAACATTACGTTTCAACAGTTCGTATGAATATAAAATGGAAGCTTTTTTTGTAAATGACAGTTGCGTTTTTGTAAATAACATTTTTTAAATTAAGAATAAAAAAATCACTTAAAAGCCTACGTTTCTTTCAGTAGTTTTTCTACCGCTTCAAAATATATTCCTACAGAACTTTGAATTATATGCATACACAAAAAACGCAAATATAGACCAATATATGTACTTTTCTTAATAAATGCACAATCGACATTAAATTTGTAAAAATTAGATCTAATAGTCGATTTCAATTATATATTTTGTTTTATTTCGATTATTTGGACTACTCTTCTTATCTCGGTTTATATATTTACATTTCGGTCGACGTAACCTCCGACCTTCTTTTGGTGTATCTTTTCAAACTCAAGAAACGTACAATTTTTCTTAATGAACCCTTTATTTAATCTACGGGGTGTAATTCTCAATTCCCGCAGCCATGACCAGGTAGACGCGTTTTTTATGTTATTCTTACTTATTATTGCCTATAATAAGGATTGAACCGTCGGCCTGCAGAAGACTGTTTCTAACAATCGTAGTTAGAATAATTAAAATTATCAATCTTCATCTCAGAAATTCGGAAACGTATATATTTTGTAAAATAAATATTTACATCATCTCACAATATAAAACCTGTCATTGTATAGACGTTAGTAAAACAACGATTTTGTTTATACGACAGGAGCGCATGCGAACATTTGTTTCACTTCAATTGAGGAGCACCAATTAACAACAATTCTTTACTTATATTTAAATTTATATTCGCCAGTGTAAAAACTTTAAACTCACTTTCGAACTTCAAAGCATCACGATGAAAACAGCCATTTTTATTTATTATGTATACTGATTTATAAAAACGGTAGATTTGTAACGCGACTCTTCGAAAATGTTTTCTAAAGCCTTATAACGTGGCTTTAATAAAAGTTCAACTGTAAAAAAATTAGGTATTGCGTTTCTATGCTCTTGAACCAAAAATTAATATGAATGTCGTAGGCGCCTCTATTGTATCAAAGAACAAAAGCAACACTGAAATTAGGTTTCAACAGTTCGTAGCAGCCATGAAATTTTCTGCAAATTGGGTGTTCATTGTTACTGAAAAATAAATTTGATAAAAATACAGTCACGAATTCTCCCTTCAATTGGACACCATTTTAAAGCAAGGTTTTAATGTTGCTGTTGTCAAAACGAATTTACACTCACACATAGACACACTTGAATACACACACACATACACACACACGGAGAAATAAACACACGCCCCTCCGAATAAACACAAAGAACTATCAATTGTATGATCGTTTGTAACGCATGTCTGAACCGCCAAAGACTCGATGCAATTTATGACTACTTTAACTCAAAGGCCGACGCTGTTGTTATTAAGATAATTACACAACTAGAACATAGTTTCACTTGCTGTTGTATACACAATTCAAAAGCCGCATTTACCTACTTACGCAAATC
>OY744526.1:109443042-109455542 GCA_963556195.1 Sepiola atlantica | reverse complement strand
TATATATAGAGATATGATAGTATATATATAGATATGATAGTATATATATAGATATGATAGTATATATATAGATATGATAGTATATATATAGATATGATAGTATATATATAGATATGATAGTATATATATATAGATATGATAGTATATATATATAAATATGATAGTATATATATATAAATATATATAACTATGATAGTATATATATACCTATTATAGTATATATAAATATACATATATAACTATGATAGTATATATATATATATATATAACTATGATAGTATATATAAATATATATATATAACTATGATAGTATATATAAATATATATATATAACTATGATAGTATATATAAATATATATATATAACTATGATAGTATATATAAATATATATATATAACTAAGATAGTATATATATATATAACTATGATAGTATATATTAATATATATATATAACTATGATAGTATATATATATATATATATATATATATATTACTATGGTAGTATATACATATATATAACTATGATTGTATATATACATATATTCATATAGCTGCATTATATATTAAATATATATATATATATATATAACAATGATAGTATATATATATATAACTATGATAATATATATATATAACTATGGTAGTATTCTATATTATTCTGCATTCTATATTAAATATATATATATATACTATCGTAGTTATATATATATATATAATTACGATATTATATATATATATAATATCTTAGTTATATATATATATATAATATCTGTGTTATATATATATATAATATCGTAGTTATATGTATAATATGGTAGTTATATTTATAATATCGGTGTTAGATATACATATATATATATATATATAATATTGTAGTTATATGGATATATATATATATATATATATATATATATATATATATATATATATTTATATACATAATATCGTTGTTATATGGAGATATATATATAATATATAGATATTTTATATATGTAACTACGATATTTATATGTAGTTACATATATATATGATATCGTAGTTACACATATATACATATATACAGGGTGGGCAAAAATAAGGGTCCTATTTTTAAAAATTCATAACTTTTTTATTTTTTAATTTTTAATTTTTATTTTTTTAGAATAAGTAAAGGACCCCTTCCGAAGCAAGCAGCCGTATTAGCCCTAAGGAACGTACCCTCATTTAGAAAACATTATTTTTGCTTAAAAAACTCAAAACAGTGTAAAAAACAATACTTTTGTTTTTGTAAGTTTTAAGAAGTGTTTTTCGGCTAAAATTTGTTTTGTTTATTTCAAAAAATCTCGGAAGGGTCAGTCTACACACACATAAAGTTTGGTGAGTTTAACTTTTATTTTGTGGAAGTTATTCAAATTCAAGTTATTCAAATTTTAAGATAGGACACCTATTTTGGCCCACCCTGTATATGTATATAACTACGATATTATATATGTATATAACTACGATAATGTAACTACTATATTATAATTATATATATATATATATATGTTACTACGATATTATAATTATATATATATACTATTACTACTATATTTCATATTAAATCTAATGATACGAATTAACTATTTTTTCTGTATTTACATTGAGACAAATTATTTTAATAAATCTGAACTGTACTTTAAAAAATCTGAACTGTACTTGAACCTCTTAAATTGAATATAATTTATGTCGTATCTTTGCAATAATCCATCAACAGGTTATTCTGATACGATAGGTGTTGAAGGAATGTTACAGAATCTCGTATCGATTCAGGGGACTCAGCATTCAAATGGTGAAACGACTACTATAATCCTAGTACAAAATTATATAACCAATCTTCGTCGACGCCAACTGGACCTTTCCACTAATAACTTGTCTTATGTATTGTAACTCTTATATGGGAATGGTTAATAAGTTTAAATAAAACCTTTTTATGAAGTTTTATATATCAGAACGAGGTTATACATTTGGATCACACAATTTATTCATAAAATCATTTTTTCATATCAATTTGTTCTCGTATTCTTTGTATTAAAACTCGTTCGATGTATATTCGTGTAAATAGATATAGAGAGACCCGACGAAACCGGTGTATGTGAATATGTGTGTGTATATTAGTGTTATAGTAGAAATTACTAGAGAGCTCAATTACTTGTGCAAAAGTGTGTGCGTGTATATATATATATATATATATATATACCCCCCCCCCCCCACACACACACACTATCACGAGATCGGCTGAAGTGTTAGTTACATTCGATATGTTAATTTGTGCGGGTTTCATTTCTTATGTTTTTTGTGAAACTTAAGGTACCAATGGAGAATCAGACTAATGCATAGTGTTAATTGCTATATATATAATAACGAGGGTGTTATTTAGTAAAGACATGTATCTGAATACTGAACACTATATATCTAATACTTAACGACGCAGACTAAGGACATGGGTGTGCCGGGTTCAAATCCAGTTCGTTCCACAGAAAAACCTACATCAAAACCCACACCTAACCCTGTGTCCAACAGATCAGTAATATTTATTTGTTTGAGAAAATATATATCTGATAATATTCATAAAAAATCAGACAGAAAATAGTGGTATATATATATATATGTATTATACATATATTCAAAAAGGTTATTGGATGGGAACTGTGGCAGAATATTGAATTATTAGAAAAAATAATAAGAGCGTAAGTTTTAGGTTCATGTGTTACAGAAGATTCCTTCCGAAGATGGGCTGATGTTCTGATATATATATATATATATATATATATATATATATATATATACACACACTTACATTTATTTGCCAATGTGGTGTTATTCTTTATCAAACAAATCATTTTGCTATATTAATTACTAGTAATTGTTAAATTACTAATTTGACCAATTCCTCTATAAAACTAAAACTATTGTTGTTATTCTAATGTTGACTTAATCTCTATATAATTATTGGATGTAAGTTCCAAATGTTCGATCTTTTAATATATGAGAATTTTCTAAAAAAGTATACAGCTTGAAATTACTTTCTATTCAATAAATTAACGTTTTTCTTTTTATATTAAAAATATAATAAAATGGCTGACTTGCTTATGAAGAAACTGAAATGCATTTTAGTGTATTTACTTTTGTAATTAATGTTCAAATGCAATTTTTCCAACTTTAAAGTTATTTCTATTCCAATACATATTCGATCAATACTTAATAAATAAAAAAAATGATGTCTTTCATGATGCGAAACAATTTTTTAATACACAATTTATTACCGACTAGATTCGATTTTGGAACAATTCATTTTAAAAAGACTAAAATCTAAATGTTTGCAGTTATTTACATCAAATAATCATAATTTGATATTTAATATTTGATATTTTGCGATCGGGCAATCTCGTATTACGCAGTAGCGAGGAAAACACGCACAGACACATGAGAAGTTGTCTCATAATGTTTATTACTTATGAAAGTGTCTACATTTTTACTATTAAGAAAAAACTTAAGAAACCGAGTATGGATTTACTCCTCTCCAGGAGTTAGGCACAAGACCAGTTTTTATCTTACTCCCACAAGTAAGATGTGCCCCAAGGTCGGGTCGAGAAAGTGGGGTTTAAAAATTGCCTGGGCAGCCCCGTCGGCATTCCCCGAAGCCAAGACAATACCAGTCTATGGGGTGCAGTATCCATCGGAACAGATACTACTTTGATCTTAGCCAAAAGACTAAGAATTTACCATAATCTTCAATAGTTGTTATTATTTTATTTTCCTAGAAGTACAATAATCTTTTAAAACCAAAACAAAAATTTAAATCCATAATTTTTTCTTTCTTTTTGGCACTCATATATATATATATATATATATATATATATATATATATATATATATATATACGTAAAAAATGAACACCAATAATTATCCTTCGCCAGTGTTTGCACTTATATTCATAATCTTATAAAATAACGGCTATATCGGTGAGGTAAAACAGATATGAGAGAGAGAATAAAACTGGGGAAAAATTAAGAAAAAAAGTGAAAGAAAAACGCATAAATTGTTATAGAAAGCAGAAAGAAAATATAGACATAGATATGCTTTCTTAATTGCCCTGAATGTTTTAAATTTACTCATCTTTTACTCGCTAACATTTGTGTGACGGGACGTATATTTATATATATTATAACCAATAATACGCTAAATTCAGATGACCAATATTGCATTCATTTTTCAAGATTTATATTTTATTTTCGCAAAAGAAAAAAAAACTCATCGTTTAAAATGTAAAATCTTAACCCAAAATGCGAGTTACTGATATACAATCAGATTGAGCTATGGTTAAGGATTGTAAGACTTTTTTGTAATAGGATTGGTCGTAAGTTTTCTAAGATACTAATCTTAGAAAAATTATGAACCAGCCTATTACAAAAATAAAAATCTTAAAATCCTTAACCGATATAACTTAATGCGATTGTATATCAGTAACTCGCATTTAGGGTTTAAATTTTACATGGCGATTATTCGTGTATGGCAAATATGGAAAATGATCTATATGATAATAGTACGGGTGCATGTTCGTCTGTACGTCCGTTGTCACCTTCCACACCCATTTAAAAAATTGTGATCGTCCGATCGCTAAATATGAAATTCAGAAAAGCAATAATAGATGATTCAAAATGAATTGTTCTGAAATCGAATAAGACATCATAATAGAATCTAATTAACTGTGCCATTTTTTTTTTTTGTATTATTTCATATCCCACTTTGGCAGCTGTTATTTTTATTTATCAATAATCTAAATTTAACCTTGAAAAGAAAATAAATCTCAAATTAAAATTCTCTTAAATATTTAAAAAGATAGACCCGAAAACCTAACCCTAACCTCAAAATGTCGTTGTAAATTCGTTTTTACTATTATATCTGAGTTCATTCAGTTTATGTTTTAACCGAGTTACTTTAGAATTTAATTCTACATGATTAGGCAATTTAAAAAAATATATATATTACAATATTAAAAATTTAAAAAAACGTGAGATGAATTTAGTTATTGAAAACTTTTTTGCCAATAATTCTTTAGTTCCTAGAAAGATATTGAGAAAAAAACGTTTTTTATTAAGAAATCAAATTATTTTTAAGGTCTCAATTAAATTTACAGACTAATATCTTTATCAAAATAAAGATAGGTATGTTTATATATTTATGTATTTGTATGTACTGGATTCACTCCTAAAATAATTATGAATTTTGTGAACATAGCTGCTAGGCATACGGTGTCCAAATATGGGCTATATTTAGTTTAATGTTGCTTTATACAAAGGGGGTAGAGGCCATTCCTGAAAATTCAGATACCTCCGATTTTTGTGAAATTTTACAATAGGTATTGATCATCATTTAAGAAATATTCTTAAATATTACTTTCTTTTATGTAGTTTAGGGGCATAATATGGACACAACATCACAGTTAAAACCTCAAATATTTCAGATATGCATTGAATTTTCTTCATAGTAATCAAATAACAATTGAGCAAGATTTCCTGAATTTTAATTCCTTAAGATCCCTTAAATTCATGACTGAAATTTTAGATATTTTCTAGAATCAAACTCATGTAATGATTAAAATAAGGATTCTAGAAATAAGGCCTAGTATCGTTATATCTTTATTTCAATCTTCGTAAGGAGGCATAACATTGTGAAAGAATGTTATGTTTAGGGAGTTCATTTTACCCGTCATGGGACGGGTATTCTTGTAAATTTCTAAGGATATACACGACTAATGATATATTACGCTTGAGTTATGATTCCGATATGTTGAGAATCGTGTCTTGTCGAAATGTATTGGTTTATTAGTTTATTTAAATTTCTTTTCGTAAAAGTTGTGATTTAATTATTACAATCAAATCTAAATAACAGGACTCTGTGGGAATTCCACGGTGGCTAACCTACAGTGTTCTTTTTTATATACAGTAAAATAGTTGCCAGCTAAATATATGAAACTAATCTTAAAACCTTTTTATTTATTTAATGCGACAATCTACATATTTTAATTATAAATACTATCTTTCTTTTAACTGTAATAATAATTGTAAGCTAAACCTCTTTTTAAACAAATAAAACAAATGTCACTTTTATGCGAGCGGCGATGACAGAATTCTATTTATGACGTCTTACTCGCTTTTGAAATATTTCATTTTGAAATGAGTAAAATCTCATTTTTTGGCAGTTAGTGACACCAAACAATCATCAATTGCTTTTTTACATTTCATATTTGCGATCGGACGATCTTATTTTTAAACATAGGTGTGGAAGGTTATAGCGTACGTACAAACGGGGTTATAGGCGTAATCGTATACGGAATATATCACCCTCGGAATCCGTGTTCTATGTAAAAAGAGGGGAGTACTAGTCGTATAATGGGTGCTAACGCGAACTATGAAATCTGCAAAACAAAGTTAAAGAAAGTGCCCCGTTGAGTCATCCATTCAGTTAGGGTTAGATTGTTTAGAGAAAAGCCAGTAAATGTTTAGAAAATAAAGACAAAAATCAAAGTTAGCATCTATCTATCTATTTATCTGTCTCATTAGTAGTATTACCTGTTGTTTTTATTGCACGAACTATACCAATCTTTGTATTCTTTCCTTTCTCTATTAGTTTCGAGTGTTAAAAAATAGAGAAAGGGGCAACAATGTATAGAATGAGGGGGGCACTCAACATACGTTAATAGCGGATGAATGTGATGGAGAGCCAGCTAGTAAGAGATGGGCCACTTGATGAGCTATTTGCAAATTCCGGTCAATTAGAACAATGAAAATTGAAGGTCTTTCAAATATTACTAAATTAAAAAAAAAACAGACGAATATATTTGCCATGTATTTTGTGTGATTAAAATATTTAGAATAACAGCCTTAGGGAAACAGACGTTTATTAACTCAGCTGTATTAACCCTCCGTCTAGTTTTAGATGAATTAACACATGCTCAATGGTGTTGGTTGCTTAGCCGATTTTACGACGTGTGAAATTGTTGTAGGATATCTAATGCCGAAACAGATTACATATTAGGAAGGATTCTTTGTATACCATTAATCGAACACGCGTTGCTATTGTACCCATGAAAATGGCGGGTATTGAGAAAGCACACAACACAAGGCCTTTTTATATAAACATTTTGAACGAGTTAAGTGAACGGATAAATTGGTAACTTTCTCCTCAACCTATTTTGTTAGTCAAATTATCTTATTTATATCTTTGTATATAATCAAATAAAACATTATAAATATTATTGATCAGATTAGGCGTCGAGTAGGTAACGTTTAATTCAATGAATCCAATGTATACAATTAAAATATCCAACTACATTTACTTTATCTACACGGTGATAAAATACAGAATTAAATTAGTTGATCTGATCTTTGAAAAAACACAATAAAAATAACTTTATTAAATCGCATAGCACTGAGCTTTAGCTCCATTTTCCAATTCCTTTAAATGAATGCCCTTTCTCCAAAGATAAGTTTGGTTTTCATCTTTATTTCAAACCATTTAGTTATGAATACACATTAAGTAAATTGTTAGCTTTTATGATATGTATACGTCATTATCATTATTATTAGTAGTAGTAGTAGTAGTAGTAGTAGTAGCAGACCCATTATATGATGTTCCACACTCTATTTCATCATTTACCATTTCTTCCCCCCCCCTTTCTCTCCCTATATTTCCTACAATTGTGGAAATAAAAAGATCGGACACAAATCAAGGGGCACAAATGATTTATTAATTGTTATAAACGTATTTTATGCTATACTACCCATGGGGGATTTTGAGGACGTACATATCCGAAGATATTTAATGAGTAAATGACCACAGGAAACCCGCGAAAATGTTTAACTTTGCATAGCCGATTCAATAGATTGCAACAATATTTAAAAATAACAAACTTTTGTTCACCCCCTAACAAGAACTATTCTCATGGAGACGTAAGGGACTACTAGGATTAGGGGGCATCTTAAGCGGGGAGTTGTGTACCAAAATATTTGCTCACATTACATTAAAATGTTGCATGTTAGTACAGTCTGGGGATACAGGGAGAGAATTCCAAATGAAAGTGGTCTGAGGAGAGAAGCTATTATTATAGAAAGTTTCCTCGAAGCTGGAGGACCTCTACGGCGAAGGGGTGGAAATGTGCTTTTTTATTAAGTCAATCACGCACTCCCTCCCACCCCGTGTTCAAATAAATGCTTCCATAAAGAATGTTGATATGGCGTAGGAGAGACACAGTAAGCTAAATAAAAAATAAAAACAAATCCCCTCTCGCCTGTTTATGTCCAGAAACAAAGTATAACAGTACCTGGGGTAAGGGTAGCGATGATGGCGGTAAATGGTGTCAATGGTAAGACCCACCTTCCCGACACCCCCTTTCTAGCAAAACATTCTTCACCGCTTGCGTACACCATCTACCCCCGTCGCCTCATCAATCGCAACTTCTCGAAATGGCCTTAAGTGTTTGTGACTGTAAAATAGGCCGTTTCCCACTCTATTCCATCATTGTGCTTTTACAGCTCTTTTTCTCGTCTAGAAAACAGCGGTAGTACTCTCTATTTTAGACACCTTCTTTTCATATATATATATATATATATATATATATATATATATATATATATATATATATATATATATCATTATAATAATAATTATAATTATTAGTATTATTATTATTATTGTTATTTCATGTATATACACACGCATAGTCTGATAACATATGATATATTGTGTATAGACTTTTCGATTTCATTTCAACAGTGCTTAATACGTAAGTAGAGTTTAGTAGTATGAAAATATATGTGTGGCAATTAATCTACACAGGGGCGTCCAATTTTGATCCCCGCGGGAAATCGTCAGGCTAAGTGCACTTAACCTGACGATTTCCTGCTAGCATAAAACATGGATGACTCTGTGTAGCTTAATTCTCATGGATATATTTTCATACTACGATATATATATATATATATATATATATATATATGTAGTATGCTATAAAAATATATTGATAGCAGTTAAGCTACACAGAGGATTCCACATCTCATCCCCGTGTGGAATCTAATCGATATATATATATATATATATATATATATATATATATATATACAGGATAGCTTCGCCAGTACGCTATCGCTTCACAAAGTGCTGCAATTAAAATACTCTAAACACAACTTTTAAATAATAAGAACTTAATTGTCGAAAACATGAAACAAACACTTTCGCTTTTATGAATAGAAAACATTAATATTTTGTTAACTTTAATACACATTTATTTACATTTTAAGTATGTCCGTAAAGAAAAGAAAAAAAGACATCAATAAGTCAGATTCCCCAAAAAACAGACCGGACAAAAATACAATAGTGGTACATAACCAAGTGTCCTGTCGTCATAACCAAGTAAGAAAACTCACCATCATTGGCATTTCTGAATTCTATTGACTTGTTACACATTGGTCTAGAAAATAAAACAATATTCTTTAACATCGCTATTTGTTATTGTCAAATCAAAACAATCGTTGAATTAAAAAAAATCAATTACAAACAATAGTAAATTAATACAGTAATCTTTTTGCACAACCATATGCACATTAATTAACTTTACTATTAAGATCGCATATACATAAACAGGAAATACAACATATAGTGCTTCATTTGTGTGAACTGGAATTAAATTGACATAAGCTGTCGAGAAATTAAGCATACTTTCGCATGTATTTATATATATATATATATATATATATATATATATATATATATGTATAGTGCGTTATCTCCCACCATACGATATGCTAACACATAAAAATTTCAAGGTTGAAAGTTTTCAAGAATTCTTAAAACACTATTAAAATTTCCCTTCGATGTGTCTATGATATGTATATATATATATATATATATATACCAAAATAAGGGTCCTATCTTTAATTTGAATAACTTGAATTTGAATAACTTCCACAAAATAAAAGTTAAACTCACCAAACTTTATGTGTGTGTAGACTGACCCTTCCGAGATTTTTCGAAATAAACAAAACAAATTTTAGCCGAAAAATACTTCTTAAAACTTACAAAAACTAAAGTATTGTTTTTTACACTGTTTTGAGTTTTTTAAGCAAAAATAATGTTTTCTAAATGAGGGTACGTTCCTTAGGGCTAATACGGCTCATGCTTGCTTCGGAAGGGGTCCTTTACTTATTCTTTAAAAAAAATCAATAAATAAAAAAGTTATGAATTTTTAAAAATAGGACCCTTATTTTTGCCCACCCTGTATATATAGTTAATAAGCTACACGGAAACGTTCATAATTAATTCCCAAAGAAGTCATCAGGCTAAATGCCTTACTTGCCATGAATTTATTTTCATAATCCTACTGAGCTCTCCTCACGTATTGAGGAATATTAAAGTATATATATATATATATATATATATATATATATATATATATATATATATAAATACGCTATATATTATATTAACCTATAATAGTTTATGTTTATACATGAAATAAGAAACTATATATATGGGTGTGTTCGTGTGTGTATGTAAACGTATCCAACGTTGTGTGTTTTTGTATAGATAAAATAACCAGACTGCTCAATTGCGTACACATTTTTATTTCAAATGTTTAAAAATCATCGATTGAAGAACAGTCACACTTCCTGGCCTTTTTGGCTAGGAGCAAAGCGCAGTATCTGTTCTGATACAACACTTCATCTTTTCTGTTCTTGGTCAGTGAAAGATAAATTATTTTAGACGTAGTCAATTTATATCTTTTGTCCCAATCCAGAGAGCTTTTATTGGGGAGCTCGATTTTCTCCACTTTAAAAGACTACTTTGTGTGTAACTCTGCCCTCGTGGGGATGCAAGTGCATAGAAACTGAAGAACAGCAGTATTTTTCTCCCACGAGATGAATTTCTGGTGTTCCGTAAAACCGCAGGGATCGATCAACGAGCAACTAAAGTCTAATGTTTTTTTGTTTTTTTTTAATATATAAGTAGCAGGGTTGACTAGACTCTCAAGCCTAGGTTGTGCAAGAGAGCAAAAACTCGAAATTGCATCAGTCTTTCTGTGCTAATCCCGGCATTGTTGCAGTTTTCCTGCACTTCGCAGTGCCACTTGACTCAAGCAATACCGATCCAGGAGACGAGCGGTTACGGATTGTGCAACTCTTGCTTCAGGATAGACACCACCACCCCGAAAACCTGAATCAGAAAGAAAGCGAAATTTGATATATAATTAATCTGTCTTTGGTTTTTAGTATATGTGGCTTCATATATGGAACAGTTTACATTATTACAACAAGTGAAAAACAATATAAATTTTATGTATATATATATATATATATGTATATATATATATATATATATATGTATATATATATATATATATATATATATGTATATATATATATATATATATATATTAGTTGATAGAATAGTAGATAAACATGGAAACATAAACAAGTAGAAATAAAGACACAAACACATAAAAGCTTAACCTGTTCTTATTTATACTAACTACATATGCTCGAACAAATCGACTGAAATATATTGGTTCAGCTTAAATGGTAGTTGTATCCTTATTTCTACTAGTCTGTTGGCATACTTATCCACTATTCCATGAACTAATTTTCCATTTTGTCTGAAAGTTTTCATTTCCTATTCACTCTCTCATATATCTATATTATTACGCGCACTGATGAATCTATAGTATATGTACACCCTAAGCATATATAACTATATATATATATATATATATATATATATATATATATATATATATATAACCGTTTATGGTACTGATGTTGTACATATTTTCTGTACCAAAACATTTATAAATATTACGCTCTTAATTTTTATTCTCAATTAATCGAGTACTCTGATGAGATTTTTCCCACCATCAAACAAAAGATATATATATATATATACTTATTTATATATATATATATATATGTATATATATATATATATATATATATATATAAATTAAATAAATAAAGTATATGCACACATACTTGTGCTTAGTTCTTTATACCTTTTCATTTAAATAAGTTTCTTTTCAAAATTGCAGCTGATTATATAACATAAAGTCTGTTACTCAATGAATATTTAAAAAAAAAATGTCCTTTTCTTTTACAAGTTTATATAAACGTATTTCCTTATTCTCAGTCATTTCCGAAAGTCGTTCAGATGACAAGCCTATAAACGGGTGAGGAAATAAATAAATAATAAATAAATCGCTTTAAGCAAGTGAATAGAACACACAAAAAAAAACATGGTGCCTTCTAGGCAAAACTATGATTAAGAAATTAGTAATTATAGTTCTCTGGGTTTGTTTGGGGTGTCTTTACTTAACGGGCTAGCGATTGGGGGTGCACTTCTTCTGTCAGCGATATGCCCCGTTCCTCTTCCTCTCCCCGCCCACTCCTTTTATCCCCCCTTTCTCCGTGTTTATCTATTTCTATCTATCA
>OY744526.1:109400542-109440542 GCA_963556195.1 Sepiola atlantica | reverse complement strand
AAAGATAAAATAAATCCGACGGTATGAGTTAAAATTGAACAGCTGGGTTAAACCTTGTGTTTTAAGACGTCCCTTTATCCATTTTAGCTATATATATATAATCTACACACACACACACACACACAAAGTATTCTCATATGATCCAATAGGATCATGTTTACCTTCTCCCATGTGTGTGCCTTTTAAATAAAATTGTTTCCAAATCTTTACTTTTTCTGAAGACGTTCGCTAACACGAACGATACCGATCAACTCTCTTGTTTTTGTTTTCCGTTTGTCATTTTTCACACTATATATATATATATATATATATATATATATATATAATTCAATATGTTCAAACGGAATATGAACCAACCGATATGTTCAAAAGTAATATGAACATAAAACCAATATGTTCAAAAGTGCTCAATACCAAGTAGAGTATTTATAAAATTACAGAAACACTATTACAGGATCTTTGAAGCGATGTTGTAGCATCGAAATGTTGGTTGACTGACGCAAGATTGTAATATTATTAATGTAATTTCATATATATATATGTATATATATATATACACATATATATATGTGTGTGTGTATAATTATATCATATAATATGTATATATATATATATATATATATATATATATTAATATATAATATATAATTATTATGATTAGTATTATTATACTAAACGTTTGTTTCAAAAAGGTTTTTTTTTCAAATATACTTGAATACAAAAAAATAATGCTAAACTCTACAGTAATTCATGGATTAAGTTATGTTTGAAAAGAAAATATGTTTAAATGCTAATGAGCTTTAATTAATATTAAACCTAGAAGTCACACATTTCTCTCTTGACGATGTATATGTATTTCGCTCGCCTCTCTTTCGGTTCGAATACTTAACAAGTGAAATAGCCATCGAAAACAGAATGTTTACATATTGCAGAGAAGATCATGAATCCAGATGAATAAAAGAAAGTCTTGATTGACATGCTTCCCCATTAGGGGAGGGTTAGACATAAGGTCAATTTGCAATGGAGGGAAAATCCACCTCCCGAAAGATGAGCACTCACTCTGGATTTAGATAAAAAGAAAAATGCCTCCGTCTAAATGTAATTCTCCTCCACTGACTTAGGACAGTACAGACGAAGTGTAATATCAGAACAGATAATACACTTTACTCTTGTCGACATAAAATTATAATGTCGTCGGGACAAACATGTAACTTCGCCCTTACACACTCGTAGCTATTGATTTCTTCGTGAAGAAATTCGTCACAATATCAAACTTTCCCCTCCACTAATTGAGGACAGAAACACTGAAGTTTAGTAGAATAACAGATACTACACTTTGCTAAACGGAAAATGATCACCATTAGAATGTATTATTTACAAATAAAATGTGTTCTTTCAACGACAATTATGTTTGTTGACACCGTCTTTGCATACGAGCAAAGTGTAGTATCTCTTTTCTGTCTTTGGTCAATAAAGGAGAAATATCTCTAGACTACGGCAATTTTTACTTATTTCCCAATTCAGAATGCTCGTTTTTGAGTTTCCCCACATTACAAATTAAAATGACCTTGTGTCTAAATCTGCCCTCGTAGGGAGGCAAGTAAATAAGGGCACCATCTACCTTCGTAACAGGTTAAATCAGCGTTTCTCATTTTTTTTACCATCGCGTAACGCTTAAAATATATTACATGTATCAAGGAATTCTCATATGCCTAATGATTGTTATATATATTTTTATTAACATATAGCTAAGATATGATGATATCTATATTAAATAAAATATTACAATAACCAAGTAAATATTATGCGCGTTTACTAATATTAGGTATATGGAATTAAATACAAAGTCACGGGTGCATTAGCTTATTTCATTTGTTCTTGTTGACCCCTTAGGGGCCTTTGGTGGAACCTTGGATTTCCGGGGAATCCCGGTAGAGAAACAATACATTAAATCATGTCGACTATGATTTATTAATCGCATCCGAAGAGGTTAATAAGTAAACCAGTTGTGTATATCAACATCCAAAATAATATATAATGCTATGCGAGGGAGTATTTCGGTATTTATTTAAATAGCTCGCAATACGTTAGTATATTTTTATAATAATAATATGTGACGTATGGCTAGACAAATGCACTCATACTTCGATCGTAAACCTCATCAGGCTATTAACAATGCATTTGTTATTATTTACGATCGTAATATGATTGAATTTATTTAGTGATGACCCATATTTTTCTTAAACATTTTCTTTTAGTTATACATTTGTTGTATCTACCTGGCGTTGCCCGGGGGAATCTGTTTACTTTCGTTTTTTTTTCACATTATTTCTTCTATTGCTCTTTCTCTTAATGTTTTGTAAGGAAATATTTTCATTTTTGGAAGTTGCCAATAAAATCGATATGGCGTCTTACGAAATGATGAAATTTAAATCCCATAAATACTGGTCATAGTATGACATATATATATTATATATATATATATATATATATATTAAACAGCTGTTGCATATCGGCCTGATTTTCCTTTTTTTTCTTAATCGGATTTGTGTGAAGTATATTTGGATTACGGTTTCGTTTGGTAATTACATTTAATATAATTGTTAAAACTCAATTTAAAAAGTGGCGTTAGAATTTAAATTGACACAGATATACAATGTGTTCTCTGATAATTGTATTATATATATATATATATATATATATATATATATATATATATATATATATATATATATAAAAGCAAAAACAAATGAAAGAGGAAGAACTCAGAAAAAAGGAGAGTTACTGGTTTCGTTCGGATCAACGGACGTCTTCAGAAAAAGCATTTTCTGAAGACATATATAGACATGATCAGTTCTCGTGTCTTGGAAAATCTTAATATATAATTGTGACTCTTCCATCATTGGTAAAAACGTATCTATTTCCGTATCTATATACTTGGAAATATCTACGATGACACGGATAATGTTTAATTATCGGAAGGAAGCGTCACTTCACTTTTAACAGATTGTTACTCTGGATTGAGTAACTATCTTAAATAAACGCAAACTACTTCACTGTCACGTGCCTTTTGGCTACGATCAAAGTGTAGTATTTGTTCCGATGGATACTACACCCCATAAACTGGTATCGGCTTGGCCTTCGGGGCTTGATTTACACCGGTCTATGGGTCAGTACTGTGCAGTTCTAGGAGGTCCACCCTCCCAGGCTTCGCCTCCCCTCTTTGGGGAGGAGTAAGTTTATTGCTTACTGCCTGATGCGCCCCTACCAGGGAATGCCGACGGGGCTGCCCAGGCAATTTTTAATGGGCAGAGTGCTCACTTTCTCGGGCGCTGGCTTTTCAAACCCCACTTTCCCGGCCCAACCTTGGGTCACATCTTACTTGTGGGAGTAAGATAAAACTGGCCTTGTGCCTAACCTCCTGGAGAAGAGGTAAATAAATACTACACCCCATTCTGCTGTTGTCTTGGTCTTCGGGTCTAGATTTACGCCGGTAAATGGGTTTGTCCGGTGCAGTTCTGGGAGGGCAACCTTCCCAGGCTTTGCCTCCCCTCTTTGGGGAGGAGTAAGTTTATTGCTTACTGCCTGAGGCGCTCCTACCGTGGAATGCCGACGGGGCTGCCCAGGCAATTTTTAAACCCCACTTTCGCGACCCGACCTTGAGTCACATCTTACTTGTGGGAATAAGATAAAAACTGGCCTTGTGCCTAACTCCTGGAGGGCAGTAAATCAATACTTCACTGTCACGTCGGCATCATAAATACAAAATAAAAAGTGTTGCTTGTTTACCTTTGAATCAATAAAATAATTAATTCAATAAAAGTAAGTTGTGTACCACTTTAATGCTCTCTTCACCATATAAAATAAAGACAGTCATACTAGTAAACCTATCTCTAGAACCCTTACGAGTGCAGTTTGTTTTTTAATTAAAAACACATTAAATGATTTTTCTTCTAGAAAAATTTCAAACGTTCGGAGTTTAGTTAAGCTTAACAGGTCTTAAGAATACATTGAAATTCAAGTAAGTGGAAGTATTTGAATTTTCAATTGGGAAGGTTCGTCCATATTAAACCGAAATTTGTGCAATTTTTTTTATTAATTGACGTTTAGTGCCTATGTTAAGAATTTCAGCGAACCGGCTGTATCTGCATTTTAACAAAGGCTTGCAACCGCCCTTGGCTCTTTTGCATAAAACTAAATAAAATATAGCCGATATGCTCCACCCTTAGGTCCGTGTCCTAAAATTATTAATGATCGCTTAATTATTTTCGGAATATACTTCACATAAACATAAACATAAACATACGTAAGTTTATATATAGAGAGAGAATGTTAAAAGTTATGCGAACGAAAGAGGGAAGAAGAAAAAACACTTAACAGAAAGGGCTCTTTTTTATGGTTACAGCTGACCTCTACCCTTAACCCAACACCCTTGAGAACGCATGCACACAACAAAACACTTTCTATATTGGACAATAAAAATAACCGTTGTTTTTGGACATACGCTGAATACAACAAGCACATACCACCACCACCACCACCACCATTCAGGTTCATTTAACCCGTCGTTTCTTTTTTTTTTTTTTTTTTTTTCGTTCTTTCTTTCTCTGAGTTTCAAATGAATCTGTTCCAAACCAAACTCAGTGTTCGCTACTTTTGACGGCTTAAAACGATCGTAATTATTTCAACCATACAATAATCGTTGTTATCAACAATCCCAGAATATAATTTATTATCATTAAAATAAAGTAAATTATATCTGTATTTTTTACATTTATTTTGAATGTTTGTTTCACACGATCAATGCATTTTTATTTTAGTATATTTTAATTTGTTTTTGTTGTCGTTTTTTTCTTTAATTTAATTACAATTTAATTTAATAAAAATGTTAATTAATTTAATGAAAATAGACAACTTCTTGTGTGCCTGTATATCAGTTTCCCGCCTCTATGTGACGTTACATAATTATTTTGTATTTACTAATCATCAATTCTTTATTGAAATCCAACATGCATAAAATTAAATTTTTTTTTTAAAATCCATTTTAAAAAGTTTATTGAACCTTAAATACACAAGAATGCACGTTGGTTTCTTTGTAAACAAGTAAGCAGATTTCATATTATGTTAATGGTTTAAAATAAAAATATTAATTAATTCGTGACCATTAGAAATTTGGAACAATTTTAAGTAATTTTCGGTTATATATAACACTTAGCAACTCCTCATGTATTAAAAGATATTTAAACTATTTACGATCAATAATTTTATAGTTATTAAAACAACATTACCGTAAAAACGTTAGTTATAGTTTTATAAGAAATTGGTTCAATTAATAATTACAGGACCGATCGACACTATTATAATAACATTTAACTTTCAACATCATGTTCAAATTAAAAAAGCGAAACTTTGTTGAAAAATGTCAAATATACTCTTATATAAGTTTCGCAATGTTTTTGGAAGAGTATTGATAATTTGGATTATTCCGATTACTATTCTCATCTTGGTGGTTATATTCACAACGTTTCGGCCGATGTAACCATCGAGGTTTCTTCAGATGCACCATGTTCGATCACGGGAGCGTTTACAGAGTGTTTCAAACGTAGCTGTATACCTAGAATTAAGCGAAACTTCCATGGACACAGTTTCTTTCCTATAACTGCTCGTCTGCGGAACACAGCACTACGAGGCTGCTTTCCGACTTACTATAACATTAACGTTTTCAAGTCTATGTAAACAAATTTTTGTTGAGCCGTCGTCTTAAATAGTCACTTTCTGATTAATTATAACCGTCGTTACTAATCCCCTCGTGGTTTCACCGTCTCATTGTCAAACTTAGTAAGCCTTATCCTCGAGTGGCATGTAGGACTTGATAAGCGATTACTCGTTTTTAAAAAATAATTTGTTAAAAAAGCTACACATAACAATTCGGCACGATGCACCTGAAGAAGATCGGAGGTTTCATATGCCGAAACATTATTATTAATAATAATAACAAATAGGATGAAGATAGTAGTCCGAATAATACAAATACAAATCCTATTATACAGTATATTAAACATGAACATTGTTAATTAGCTTTAATGATTAAAATATAAAAATTCTAGTTTGACAGGTATTAATGCGCTTAAAATAATAGACAACAAGTACGCATTAAATGCATTTCTGCGTTTAATTGAAAATGATAAAAATCCACTTTTATTTATTCTTACAAAAAAAAAACAGGTTTTTGGATAAGACAGGGGCGCGTGATAAAATTAGTGTTTTTTTGGTTTAGGATTACAAATTAATAACATAATTGTTACTATTAAACTTTAATTCAGGCCACAAATAACGTTTCGTTCTGCAGTTGAAATAATTTTACATACTTTTTCAATGTTAAACAATATAGTAATCAGTACTTCTTATATATTAATATATTCAACAATAGTTGATATTTTTACTATCGTGACACTTCGAAATTCGAAGTGCGTTAAATCCCTTAAACCGTCGACCGTAAAGTATTTTCTACGTACATTAATGATTAAAATGATGCATTATGGTATATTTGTGCCCCAGAACCAAAGAAAAACAGTGTTTACACGCGCCACTGCTCTATAAAATTACCTAAATTTCTACGACCCCAAAGTATTCCAATTAAGACTTACATAATAAGTAAAAAAATATTCGAAATATTGTTTATATATATTTTATTTAATTATTTTATATATTTTGTCTTATGTATTCAATTTTTCAATGTATTTTTTATACATTTTTGTTTTTAAATATATTTTTATAAATTTAGTTTATTAATATATATCTAATGACTACTATTTTTCGGAATAATTAATATTGAACGCGTCCTTCATAACAATATGTTAAAAAATGTTGGGTGAAATATTTATTATTTTAGTTATATATACATTCATATATATATATATATATATATATATTAAATTATTAATACCTAAAGACGCTAGCGTGTCAAGCTTATTGCTCTTTTCACTGCAGGAAAGTAACAACTTCAGACCGTCGGGTGGCGCGAACCCGGTTCACGGAGTTACTTTAAGCAGTCGCCATATCCACTCTGCAACCGGAAACTGTCACGTAATTAAGGGAAATTAAATATATATTATGTACCCAGACACGGGCACAGATAGAGGACTAGTCGAGATAGTTCGACGAACGTATTCGGAACTTTGCATTAGAGCTTTTTTATTTAAGTATCATTGATACGATACAAGTTAAACATTATATATATATATATATACATATATATATATACATACCTACATATATGCTGGCTTTACCTGCTCAGAATTACCCTGGAGTTCTCTTACATTAATTTTGTTTAACTTTATTTTAACTTAATAATAACGGTATTGTTTAGTTATTAAAGTATTATTTAAACCAAATTGTTAAAAATATAACTAATTGTTGTTAAGGTATTGTTATTTTAATCTCTATTCATAAAGTAAGTGGATGGCAAAAGTTGCCAAATCTGTCAATCTTTTAATTAAATTAGAATTTTCTAAGAATTTTAAAGCTAGAATGTTCTTTTTCGTCACCATTCGAAATTTAGAAGCATCAAAACATTCTACGAAAAACTCATTTAAATAAGTGTTTTTGCAGACTGTTTTAATGCTTCTAAATTCCGAATTGTGACGACAACAATCATTCTTTTTTTTGTTAAACTATTAACGATATATCAAAATGGTTGGCTATTTAAAAGAAAACGGAAATGCATTCTGGTTAAATTTAATTTCGTTATTGTTTTATATTTTAATAGATTTTTAATATTTCGTTTTATTTCACGCTATTGCATTTTAGACCACAATACATATTAAGATTAATAGTAAATAAAGAAAAATCCAATATGTGATTGTCAAAGTTACGTCGGCGCAACAAATATATATTCACACACACACACACACACACACGTGAACTCCTTTTTTAATTGTATTAATATATAGAGAAGAAGAATACAAGCCAACGAAGATAATGGTATTTAATTTTAAAGTACATATTTCTATTCATATTTATTTATGTTTGTTTTAATAACAAATAACTCAAGAAGTAATCCTTACCTCCCAATGAAAAGGAATTTCATTCCCGAAATAATAAGACGAACATAATTAATAAAAAGAGAGAGAATGAGAGAGAGAGATTGTATACAATAAGAATGGAGTGGTCAAATAACAGTGAGAGAGGGTGGAAGTTATAAACAGAAAAATAGTAATAGATGGGTGACTAGCTAAGTAAGTTGCACTACAGCATACCCAGATGATCAACATCTCTCTAGCTAACAAATTTGCATATTGATTTGAAAAATGACTTCTCATTAATTAAGCTTTAGTTATCATTGTTTTCTTATTCAATGGCTATTTTCATTTTCTTATTATACAGAGTTCTATTTAGGCATATTTTACAGACTGTGGATTGAAAATAAGAATTTTGGGTTAAAAGAGTCTGACTCTTCTTGATGTTGCGATCTTTTCTGACATTGTACATTATAAAGCCACTACATCCGAAAACACAGACACACACACACACACACACAAAACATAAATACCCCGCAGCAAAGCAAACAAGTCAGTGACTACCTCCCTCTCATAATGATTTTGTTACGAAATTAAATAATGCATTTTGGTTCTTTCGAACACCAATCAGACGTTTCATTTTTTTTTATTATATCGTAAACCTACTGAACACCTAAAAATACACATCTAGTGACAAAGCAAATAAATCACTAATTAGAACAATTGAAATGGATATTACAAAAAAACATAATTCAATCCCCAAATCAATACTCATTTGTGACGGATTTGCGTTAAAAATAATTAATAGAAAATATAAGACTGTCAAGTTATCGTTGGTTGTGAGTAAAATGGTCAGCCAATTTTCATAAAGCTTACCTACCGTATACTTACTCCCGGAACTTACAAGGCTGACTACTTGACTCACAACCAATATTTACTTTGGCTTCACATAATATTTTATATTAAACTAGTTGAATACCCAACCCTAGGGCGGGTATAAGCAATACATATAGCCTAGTTTTTAATTTTTGTGTTTTCCTTGTAATGGCAATGGTAATGTTTCAGTGAAAATATTAATTTGAAAAAATAATAAATAATAATGTACTCTGGTTTTTCGAATACGTATTTCATAATTCATCATGATATTTTTAATAGTGTAGGATTTTACCAAGCACGTACAGATCATTGACGCTTACACGCGTGCACCGATCCTTTGCAAAATGTATTACTTTATATAACTGAAAACTTAATGTAGAACAATTCTTTTATGTTTAACATTTTTTGTATGTAACTTATTTAAAAAGTTTTTTTGGGGTTAGGTGCAAGTTTGAATAACCGCATCCCCTTAATGTTAAAGTTACAAAAAAAAAAAAATAACGTGCCCATGTTACACACCAGTTACCGAGAATAACTATCTCAAAATGTATAATGACCGATTCATTAAAAAGATAGATAAATAAATAAATGTATATGTATGCACCCTGCTTTAAGGTTAACATTTACCAAAAAAATAATGTTACTGTATTTTGTTGAATAGCTATTTTAAAAAAATTATATAATAACTATCTCAAAATGTATAATGACCGATTCATTAAAAACATAAATAAATAAATAAATGTATATGTATGCACCCTGCTTTAAGGTTAACATTTACTAAAAAAATAATGTTACTGTATTTTGTTGAATAGCTATTTTAAAAAAATTACATAACTATCTCAAAATGTATAATGACCGATTCATTAAAAACATAAATAAATAAATGTATATGTATGCACCCTGCTTTAAGGTTAACATTTACCAAAAAAATAATGTTACTGTATTTTGTTGAATAGCTATTTTAAAAAAATTACATAATAACTATCTCAAAATGTATAATGATCGATTCATTAAAAACATAAATAAATAAATTTAAAAAACTTTATATATGTATGCACCCCTCTTTAATGTTAACATTTACAAAAAAAATAATGTGCCCATATTACTGTATTTTTTTTGACTAGCTATTTAAAAAAAAGCATAATTCTATGTTCATTAGTTTAGGAGATTACCTAAACTATATATGAACAGAGCTACCTTTCTTCATAAATAGAGAACAGAGATATTAATTTTTTTAACGCAAATAAAATTGTTTTTCACTAGCTTTCAAACTGCATTTCTTTCAAATTAAGTCATGTCGCCAACGTTAAGTTTTTAAGATTATCAAAATGAAATTTGAAAAAAAATATATTAAATTTTAAGAGCGGGGATTCAATTCGCTATATAACTTATAAATATATCATACGAACACATGCTTTTGATTTCTTCGTTACTTAACATCCGTAAGCCCTTTAGATACGAATCTAACTTTTTATAAAAAATAGTAATCGTGTGTCGTTTTAATCAAATAGGGGTGTCCTGTTTATAACATTAATTGAATGTCAAAACGTTCCCCGACTTTCTAGCACACGTTACATAGAATACTCCTATTTATTCGTCCGCCTAAAAATTAAAAAAAAACACAAAATGTGTCTGCGTGACGCTTCTTAGTCAGTTCAACGTAGGGCTGTGGCATCAACCACTTCCATCTAATTGTGGTTGACGACATAAGAACAATCTACCCTGTGGATTAAATGTATATACAAAATTACGTACAGGTTCTTGAGTTCGAAAAGATATAGCTGGAATAATATTAAATAATTGTTAACAAATGCTTTGAACGATTAAATCATATGTCCATGTGAACAAAAAAATATGATCTACCAAGCTAAAGAAGTCGGTTACATCGGCCGAAACGTTGTTAATATAATAACCAAAATGATTGTAATAGTCTGAATAATCCAAATAATAAGGAATAAATTTGAAAAAAAATTAGTACTTCTGCAGTTTACGGACCGTGCTGAAATAATACAGTTATTATTTAGAAAGCAATTCTTAACACGGGGGGGGGGGGGGGTTAACTATTCTGTACTTTCACTTAACAATTTAATAAGCAAAATATACCATAAAAATTAAGTTTAACTTGAAAATCCTATCAAAAAAATAGCACGGTCCGTAAACCGTAGAAGTATCAAAAAAGTTATTTTGAATTAAAATTTAAACAAATTATTATCCTGAATTTAAACAAATTATTATCCTGAATTTAAACAAATCATTATCCTGAATTTAAACAAATTATTATCTTGAATTTAAACAAATTATTATTCTGAATTAAAAAAAAAGTTTTATGAATTAAAAAAAATATATTATTATGAATTAAAAAAAAAATATATATATATATATTAATTTGTAAATTACATCATTTCGCCGTTAGCTCAAAAGTCCGCCAACTTTGAGTCTGAGATCCCTGATTATTTTCTAGTAAGAATATTGTAAGATCCTTACACTCGTTAGCGTGTTGTCTTGCAGCAAATTGTAGTATCTGTTCTGATACTACAATTGACCTTTCTGTCTGTTAAGAAGAAATATTTCTAGACTGGGGCAATTTGATTTTTTGTCTAAATACAGGGGCGCCTTTTGAGATGTTCTCCACATTAAAAACTGACCCTTTGTCTAACCCTGTCCTTGTGGAAGGCAAATAAATCGGGGCTCTTTCTCCCGTTAAATTCCATTGATATTAATCCTTACTAATTTCCTGCTCCTTCAAGTAACTGCTTGAAATGTATCAAATAAATAACCCTATGAATCTAAATCCCACCAAATCCCGACGATTTGATACCATCATAAATACCACTTAATACCTATCTGTTCTGTCTATCGGATTATAGGCAATTATGAGTATTGATTACAATCTAAGGATCAATTATTGAACAGTAGCGAGACGTGTGTGAATCCCACAGTCGTATGCTTCATCTGTTGTTTATTGTTGGCGAGCTTAAAAAATATTTCTATTCTATGAACGATCGGGGCGAACGGAAACCCCACAATATTATTGGACCATTTTTGTTCAAAACATTCCAATCTTAGTACTCTTGTTAATGTAGTTACAGAACATATCTGGCTATTTTAGGTTAATCTCCAACACTCGTGTACGAGTTTTTGACATATTTCTACTCTATTGACATCCGGCGTGAACGCAGACCGCACGATATTATTATACTATTTTTGGACAGAACATAAATTACACTTTGATACCTGCCCGACAGTCAAGAAAGTGTATTTTAGTTCGAGTTCAACGTTCGACGCACCAGCGACATCAGATGAAATTTTAAGGAATTACATTTTTTATTGTATCTTCGGCGATGGGTCGGTATCGTATTTTAAAAATATGGCGAGGGTGATCACGTACGAACGGATATGAAATTATGATTATTATTATTATTATAATATAGATTAACGATATGTTTGATAGTGTGACGACTGAATCATACAGGCTTAAATAAGAAAAATTAAGGCAATATTATTTTATCAAAAATGATATTTAGTAGTAAATATGTTTCATGCTTGTAAATATATCTTTTTTCATTTTATATAGTTTTTTTTCTTCCAAAAGTACCATTTTTCCCCCAAATATGAGATTAAATAGTTTCTATAAAAAGAAAATTATTTAAAGATAATTATTAAAAGAGGGATTGAGTTTTTTTTGTTTTTTTAAGTAAAGAATATGATAATTTATAAGTCGGTGCTTACACGCACACACACGCACACACACGCACACACACACATATATATATATATATATATATATATATATATATATATATATATATATGCGCGCTCATTTATAAGTGGAACACTCTGGTGGTGGACACGTTGGTTTCCACTTAGCGTAACGTAATGATCTTCCATAAAAATAATAGAGGCTTCTTGTTTACCAGGATCATAAAATTTGTAAACAAATTCATTGAAACAACATACCCGCTTCTATTCGCTGTTTCGTTAGCTGTGATGTTTAAACAATCAGACTTGGTCACGTTTGGTAGGGGCTAAGCGCACGGGTTTCGAATCTCTGGTTTGATACGCCCGCCATGTCTCGCAACAATGATGAGACGTGTAAAGACGCAACAGTTGTTTGTGAATGACATATATATATATATATATATATATATATATATATATATATATATATATATAATTATTACTATTACATGTATGTATGCTTATATTACGCATAAATACTTTTCTGTATTTATCTCAAAAGTGCTCAATACATGAGTAGAGTTTAGTAGTACTACGTCTGTGTGTGTTTTGGGGTATATTTGGTTGTATTTTTCATTATAAATTATCTTTTCACATCATGACTGTATACATAAGAACCTCAATCGAGCCTTTGATTCTGAATTATAAAAAATAATTAAAAAAAAAATTAATGAATGCATATTCATGAAACTGCAGTGAAGCGTTTATAAGTTTCGACTTATATTTGCTGTATATATACTTATATATATATATATATATATATATATATATATATATATATATATAAGTATATATATATATAATGGTGGGGGAATCTTAAATATGTATATATAAATTTTACAGACAGAAGAATTTCTGTTCTGTAATTAAACTTTGTGCACTAGAGGAATCGGTTGTGTTAAACTAATTCACGACTAGATGAACGTGCACACGTGCATAAAAAAAGACAATGGTTTTCTTTGTCCATCGGTGAAGACGATCTCGCGTGAACTGACTTGCATGTTAACACAACGAAAGAAATGCTGCACAAAGTTGAACATTTCAGTTAATCTCAACGGTTTCATTTTCATTCGTTTTTTAAATCAGTTTTTGACAAAGAATAGAGGACTACTCGAAATATTAAAATTGTAATTACACCTACAATTTTACACACACACACACACACACACACACACACACACACACACACACACACACATACACACACACACACACACACATATATATATATGTATATATCGAATCATTGGTACTTTTTTGCATAATAGAACACATTTGTAAGCCCACTTCTCCTCGTCATCATAAATATCACCGACTAGCAGCAAAATTCCGCCCCATCATTGTAGAGATTGGCAGCTATCAGAATACTTTTTATTCTAATTGTTTCTTTCCTCAGACGGCTTTTCTCTGAGTGTACCAACATGCAGAAATTCGAATGTAATATGAATAAACATCTTGCCTAACTTAGAACGTGCCCTATAAAGTTGACTCTAAACTACAGTAACTCTTACGTCTCAGTAGCAATCTGCATTGTTTAGGCCGAATAAAAGTAAAAATATATATTTGACGGATTAAAGAGTCTAAACCCGATGCATGATGTTGTCAGATGCGAACGGAGACGCTACGATTAAAAAAAATAATAATACAAGACTCCATTGAATTCCTCGTAAAATTTTACTCCATCAAAGTTATGCCCGATCTTTGCATAGGACTTTGTTTTCAATTGCTTCTCCGGGCAGACAGAGAAAAACATCACCAATAAAAATAGTATAGAGTATTATGGCTATAGTACTTCGCGGAATCCTCTCTCTAGAATCTAGATTTTTGTGATTTTATGAAAAAAATAAATGATTACTGGAAATTAGCAATAGACAAAATTATGGAGAAAAGGGTTTGCTTCTTGCGAGAAAGTTTCTGTTCGCCATATTTATGTCTGGTAAAATTGAATCTGGGCGGTGTTTATTGAAAGAGATTTGGATCTGTGAATTAGTATTTTTCTTGATTTACCGTCAAGTTATCATAGTAGGTGCATTTTCGATATTCATTGGTTCCGATGAACAGAGTTTAGGGTTAATTTTAGAAGATGTCGAATAGAACGCTTCATATATATACTACAAAATTATTTTAATGATAAAGTTAGTTTACTGCTTCATCTTTAGTAATTAACATATGTTTTAATATAAAAACAAAGCTTTTGTTTATTTATTAAAACAAATCATTATTTGTAATATTCGTAGACTTATCCTTTTTTCATGGCGTCCAATAATGTAACCATTAGGCTATTTCTTTGAAATTGTCGAATAATTATTATTACTAGCGGGACCCTGTGGAATTTCACGGTGCTTTCTATATCAATGTGTATAATTTACTGTTGTTATTAATACTAATAGCAATATCAATGATACTAATTGCAATAAAAATAATAATAATAATATCAATAATAATAATACTACTAATATCAGTAATAATAATAATAATAATAATAATAATAATATCAGTAATAATAATAATAATAATAATAATAATATCAGTAATAATAATATCAGTAATAATAATAATATCAGTAATAATAATAATATCAGCAACAATAATAATATCAGTAATAATAATAATAATAATAATATCAGTAATAATAATAATAATAATAATAATAATAATAATAATATCAGTAATAATAATAATAATAATAATAATATCAGTAATAATAATAATAATAATAATAATAATAATATCAGTAATAATAATAATATCTTACAATTAGTTTCCACAATTTTAAGATATACACGTCGGTATAAAATTAAATGTAAATGCGTTTGGTGAAAGTAATTAATTGTAATACTTCTATTTTCGATTTCTCAGCTATTAACTATACTGCCAAATTATCGCTGATCGGACGCTCTCATATTTTGAATAGGCGTGAAATGGAGATAACGTACGTACGAACACGAAGCGTATTATTTGATAAATTATTACTTTTATTTTGTTTTCTTGGCTCAATGTTTTTATGCAGGGATGTTGATGTAGCAAATAAGCGGTGCCTTGAAACGACGCCCTTTTAGAAGAAAACCGAACACGTGATAATTGTGTGCAAGCCGATCCGTGTGTGTGTTCTAATTAATTAGTGATTCGCTAATAAACACGTGTAACAACAACAACAATAACAACAACAAAAGAAAACGTGGAGAAGGTTGATGCAAACAAACCATAGAAAAACAAAAAAAGTATCTGTAACGAGCGAATATTATCCGTTCAACCACACATTTCCCCCCCACCCCCATCGCTCTGCAAAATGTCCCTTCTTTTTCCTATTTCTGAAAAGCCCAAAGCCAAAATATCTTCATTCAATTCTAACCATTCTTCGGTTTCGTTATTACTGGTTGTCATGTCCTTTTTTTATGTCATAGAATTGGTTCCACAGAGATTTAAAAAGCAAACCAGAAAATAAACAAACAAACAAGTAGAAAAGAATAAAAAAAATAGTGAGTTGCGAAATTGAAACGACGAAAACGCCGTTTTCGAACTTTCAATAAAAACGCCGAAGATTATGAACCGTGCGTAATTAACGTTCCTTTTTTTCAATAATTAGCGAAAATAAATTACGTGATTAACAAAAAAACAATTAGTGAAAAAGAACAAATGATCTAGTTTTGTCATATCTCATCAAAATGTCGTTACATGATACACAGTTTTCTTCTAATAGCTGTAACAAGATGTACATACCCAGCGTTGCCCAGGAGTGATTTTTTTTTAATCAAGCCTATTTTTACAAATTAAAAAAAAAAAAAAAAAAAAAAAAAAAAAAAGATGCGGTCGAACAAATCTGCCGAACTATCTCAGTTCAGCTTTAATGATGTGTTTGTATTCACATTTCTACTAGTCCGTGTTCTATCATATACAGTATTGCATGAACTCCTTTTTCATCTCTCTCTCTCTCTCTCTCTCTCTCTCTCTCTATATATATATATATATATATATATATATATATATAAGCTATGGATATGTTATTCATTTTATTAGCGACAGTAATAGCGTTTGTATTTTTCCACTTCCTAAGCGGCAAAGAGTCTTGCAGAAAATTGCATTAAGTCGCACTTTACAAGAGGTATTTTTATTTATTTATATTTAAAAAGCTTTTTTATGTACATACATTTTAAGTAAGTGAAAAGTGTTAAAACATATATATATACACATATTTAAATGTTGAATTAAATTAAAGATAATTGAATTATTGTTTAATAATAAACTTTTGTGATAATATAAAGCTCAATATATAGAACAGAGTAATCAATTCTAGAGATGAAAGATGAGAATAAAAAATTGTATAGATACAATATTTATTAGAACATCAAAAGTTCAAATCAAAGAGCTCCATGTCCTCAATCAATGGATTTTCAAAGATAAACTCTTTTCATCAGACGATAGAAAAAAAAGTGTTCTGACAAATATTGTATCTTTACAATTTGTTATTATCATCTTTCCTTACTATATATACACCCTTTATGTTACAACGTCAGTTTAATAGTTACAATCGATGCTCTAACTATGATATTTTCAATTTGATGCTCTAACTAAACATAAAACTAAACCATCTCGCCGCACAGCTCCAAACTCAGAATGACACCCTAAACCTACTCCCTAATGCTCAGTAGCCCCATACGTTTACAGTGGCGTCTTGCCAGGTTTCGGGTGAAATATCATTATAAAAAAAACCTAGCAACATTGCACATGATAGTATGGACGAGTAACACACACACACACACACACACACACACACCCACATGCATATATATATATGCATATAATAAATATTTGTTATTGTTTATTATCTATGTACGTATACGTTTCGTCCTTTTTCAATCGGGACTCATCAGCATAGAGATATGACTATTCACTACCGGTCATGCGATTCGAAACCCCGGACTACAATATATATATATATATATATATATATATATATATATATATATATATATGCTTTCGTTTAAACAATTTTTTTATAAAGAATTGATACCATAAAAATTACTGGAAAGCACCTTATTTTTACAAATGATTATGGTCAAACAAATCGATCGAAATATATTGGTTCAGCTTTAATGATGTGTGTGTGTCCGTATTTCAACTTGTTGCCTTGGTTATCCACTATTCTATAAACAAATTTCCGTCCCGGTATTTCAATTGTAAACGTTCTCCTAAAACTGTAAATTTTGTTGTGTTAACGTCTAACGACTTCACATGCGGCGTTTTCAAATGTTGCTTTGTATTCCTCTCCCCCCCGCCCAACATACACATATATATACGTATATGACACATATATATACATACATATATATATCATACATACATATATATATGTATATCATATATATATATATATATATATATATCTACATACATATATATATAACATATATGATAACACATATATATATATATATATATAACATATATGCATATATGTAACATATATAACATATATATAACATATATATATATAACCCATATATATAACATATATATATATAACCCATATATATAACATATATATATATAACACATATATATATAACACATATATATATAACACACATATATATATAACATGTATATATGTATAACAAATATACATTACATATGTATATGTATAACAAATACCCACACATATATATTACATATATATATATATATTACATATATATATATATATTACATATATATATATATATTACATATATATATATATATATATTACATATATATATATATATTACATATATATATATATATGCATACATATATACATATGTATAATACACACACACACATATATATTACATATATATATATATGTCTATATGTTTAACACACACAATATATATTACATATATATATATTACATATATATATATACATATATACATATGTATAATACACACAAACACATGTATATTACATATATATATATGTATATATGTTTAACCCACACCCATATATATATATCACATATATGTATATAACACACACACATAAATGTATATATATATATATATATATATATATATATATATATATGTGTGTGTGTAAATAAATATTGAAAATTGTACCCTATATAAAAGTAACAATTAAAATATATATGTATATATGATGTGTGTGTGTGTTATTCTTTCTATTTGATGACGCAGATTCTACTATTTTCTGGGAAGAATGTTTGTTTAATAATATTGATGTTTAGTATGTACCAACGCCTTAACTCTTCACGTAGCGTTCGATAATCTAACCAATAGACCCCACTCTACGAAATTATAAAGTGTGTTTTATTTTGTTTTTCACTATTATATTTTATATTTCCAATCAATTCTCATCGATCGGATACCTAATAAAGGAAAATATTCAATCCAAAACTTTGAGATGAAAAGAGCAATGTTGATACTTTTAAAAGCGATGCCAGGTGATATCTTCGAACTCAGAACTCCACCACATCAAAGTGTTCGATATCTAATGAACAAAACACGGAAGTTCTTATTTATTTTACTTAATTTTTGTATATATCGATACATAATTGATTACAAATTAATGTGTTACTTTATTTGAATATAAACTTCATAGAGGACTCGTTTGTATAAAAGAAACATTTTAATAAAAAAAACGAACCAGGAACTAGTTCTGTGAACTTGTTTGATTTATAACCAACGCTTTGCAATAAATGAAACAAAAATTGGACCTCAACATGGTTACCAAACAAGAAATTGAGCTTAAAAACAAGATATTTCAATTTTTAGAAAAGGTGACATCATTAAAATTAATGGGAATACACCTTATTATTGATTTAGAATATAATCTAATATCTATAATAAATAAACTAAAATTAGGATTTTTAATTTCGAACCTAATTGTACATATTCGTCGCAGAAAATATACAATAAAATATCGTTAGAAGTTCGTAAATACCAAAAGAATCGTTCGCGACATTTTTTAAATTTTAGAACATTTTTTTTTTAAATCTCTCGACTAAAAAAAAGAAGTATAATTTTATTAATAAGTTGATTGGGTGTAAAATGTAAGTAAAGCGTTACTCACATGAAGTTATTAAGAGAGACTTTTAAAAAATGTTTGAAAAATAAAGTAATTGATAAAAAGGTGAGTATGTAGGTGCTTTCTCGGCCTTTTGGCTAAGATCAAAGTGTAGTATCTGTTCCGATGGATACTGCACTTCATAGATCGGTATTGTCTTGGCCTTCGGGGCTTGATTTCCGCCGGTCTATGGGTCTGTCCTGTGCAGTTCTAGGAGGTCCACCCTCCCAGGCTTTACCTCCCCTCTTTGGGGAGGAGTAAGTTAATTGCTTACTGTCTGAGGCGCCCCTACCGGGGAATGCCGACGGGGCTGCCCAGGCAATTTTTAATGGCCACAGTGCTCACCTTCTCGAGCACTGGCTTTTCAACTCCCACTTTCCGACCTTGTGTCACATATTCCTATTGTGGGTAGGGGTTAAATAACGCCTTTTGGCTAAGATGAAAGTGTAGTATCTGTTCCGATGCATATTAAACCCTATAGACCGGTATCGTCTTGGCCATTGGGGCTTGATGACGCCGGTCTGTGGGTCTGTTCTGTGCAGTTCTAGGAGGTGCACCCTCCCAAGATTTACCTTCTCACCCTTTGAGAAAGGGTTAGTTTATGGCTAATCGCCTGAGGCACCCTTACCGGGAAATGTCGGGGCTGCTCACGCAATTTTTAAAGGTCATAAGTGCTCTTCCTCTAGGCTGCTGACTTAACAAATCCCACTTTCCGACCTTGTGTCACATAAGGTAAAAAAGAACAGACTTTAACCATTTTAAAATGAATTGTTTCAAAATTGCATTTTCTCGTCTCGTTTACTAAAACAGTACACTTTTAAATCAGTACGTTACAAAAATTATATTCATTTAATGATAATAATTAATGGCATTTCTAACTATGATGAGCATTTTTTTAGCATTTCTCCTAGATCTGGAAGGTTATTGTGAAGGCAATTTTCAAAAACTAGATCTGTTAACCAGCTTTTTTGTTGTTTTTTTTTTGCTCACAGAGTAATGTTTTTGGAATAAGTTGCCAAATCGGATTAAAAACAGCAATAGCGTGAATCAGTTTAAGATGAGGTTGGATAAATTCAGAAAAAGTGGTAGGAGTGAGAAATTGAACGGACACTTTTGGGAGTTGTCAAATGAAATATTTGACAGAATTTTATCTGGTTATCGATACTGTGCTGAGAGGTTTTTTTTTAACAGTTGCATTGAAAAGATAGTTAAAGAGGAGATGTCCAAGGAGGCATAACAAACAAACAATAAATATAATAAAGGGAATTGAAAAATATGTTCGACTAAGGCCAATGTCTTTGCGATAATAATATTTAGTTCTTGTTAGCTCCTTACATCAACTGGCTTCATGCATTGTCTGAAGCGATTTCTATTTAAAAAAATGTAGAAAGCGCAGTCGAATTTTGTGCATACGTTAGACCTTTCACACTCGTTTGTAAAAATAAGTTGAAAATTAACTGATGTCTTTAGTGTAAAATCAACCCCGACATTACCCATTTTAAAATTAATTGTTTTAAAATACAAATTTGTAAAAATCTATGCTTTGCATTTTTTTTTGTGATGAGAATACACATTTAATTGTTAATTTTATATAAATCAATTTTAAAAAGTGATATATTTGGACTTTTTTTATAAACAGAGCATGAAACATTGTCTTTACAAAATAATTATAGATTAACCATGATGTCATAGATTTGATTTTCGTCATGTTTCAAAACATGAATTCAAACATAAGCGATAATAAAAAAACTGAATGGGTAAACATTATCAATAGCGTCGGAATTATTTTAATACTCCAACAAAATTTAGTTTGCTTTATATAAGTATTAGCGTTAAAAAACAATGCAGTATGAACTCAAATTTAAGACCGTAGAGCTCATAATTCTAAAATAATTAAAATGTAATTTTATCCGAAAATGTTGGAGGTATAGACCATTGCCACACTAGTCTTTAAACAAAAGTTGGGGGCGGATACTTTTATTAAATCTCTCTTAGATCTGCTTTCATTAAGCAGTCATCGGAGGAGTATCGTTAAACAGTAAAATGCAATTCAAACGTGACTGTGAAATTGTACGCCGGACAGAATTCCTCTTTATGGCCGTAAACGATTTCGAGAATAAACAGATTGATTGTGTCTATATAACGAAGGTTGCCGACGGAAGATGAAAATGTATCTTCATTGCATGCATAAATGATACAATCCCAATGATAAATACTGTACGTTGTTTCACTATTGAATATATAATGATATAATCATTTGATCGCCGACCATTAACTTGTAATAAAAACGACTTTTTAGTGACCACGACTATTAATAGTATTCTTTTTTATCAAATTATTAACGTTAATTATAAATGTTCTTATATATTATCTATAACACGGTGGTCTCTATTATAATTATTATCATTATTATCATCACATTTGCATGGTGTAATGAATGGTTAAAGGCACGGACATGTTGCTCGGCGTACCGAGTTCTTTCGCAGCTACTGCATTATTTTTACCCTCCGATTAAGTAGCAGGATAGACAAGACTCTCAACTCTTGGTTGTGCAACGTGTCTCGAATAAAAACTCCGAAATAGCACAAACTTTCTCTGCTTATTCTGGCATTGTTTCCTGTCATTTCGCCAGTTGTGTTCAGGGGTCTGGTGATAACCTGGGTGAAATTCTTGATTGTAGCGCCCAGATACTCAAGTATAAGTCCTAGTGCTCAGAAATTGTATAAGAAATGGAAATAGTTGTAATATAGTTCGATGCACACTCCCCTATCTGGATGCTCGGAACAACCGCCTTGCCCCACCATCTGCCCTTTTCTGCTTTCCGGACTTCGTCACCTTGCCATTGGGTTCAAGCAAACCCTGTGTATGGGAGTTGCCGTTAAGGATTACGCAACTCTTTATTCATTGTATTTTTTTTTCTTTTTAAATTAACTACTTGAAATTATTTATTTCAATAAATAAGCTATAAATAAAATATAGCTTTAAAATTTGAATTTTAAAAAATGTGTTTCTTAATTATACAAATCACGATTTTTTACAGTTACGCATATGCGAGAACGCGCAGGTGCGATATCTAGATATATATTTTTATTAATAGAAAATATTTATTACTACTACTATTGTTGTTATTTTTACTTTTATTTTTAGTTTTTCTTGTTAACTAGGACTGCTCACACGCATCCTACCAGAGGACACTGACTGGCAACAACAGGTCAAGCGACACGACCCTTGGCCTTTTGGCTTGAACAATAGTGTAATATCTCTTCTAATTCGACACTTCACCTATTCTCGGTCAGTGAAAAGGAAATCTTTCTAGACTGAGGCCATTTTTATTTTTGTCCCAATCCAGAGTGCCCTTTTTTGAGAAGTTAGATGTTTCCTACATTATAACTGACCTCGCGTCTCACTCTGCTCCTGTGAAAAAGTAACTACATAGGAACGAGTCTCTCTAGATGCCCAGTGCTCTCCGTTTCTTTCGATCACTGTAAAAAAATCAGTTTGCGTTCTCACAACAGCTGTTTACAATTTGTTTGTTTCTGATAACGACAGTTGGCTTTCTCTGAAGTTTCAGTTGCACTTAACCCCTCAGAAGATTTCAATACTTTCTGTGTCAATTCAGTGGAGGTCTGGCTAGTGCTCTCCTTTCTCCATCCTTCCTGACCCTTCACGACCATCTTCATCATCATCAGTATTAATGATGATATTGCTTTCAGGCAATGCCTGTAAAATATATCTACGATAGATTTAACATTAAAATATATGAACTTATTTCATATTCATTCTCTTAGTTTTAATATTCAAGCAACTTTTTAACAAGCTGTCCTGATCCGGCATTGCCCGGGATTCATTGAATCACTTCATTTGTTTAATTATTATTATTTGTTAGCAGATTTCAAACTTAAGGAAAACAACTAGTATGTGCTTCATTTTAAATACATTTATCGCAATGGCTGATTGTTTTTTGTTTTTTAAAATATATTTTTAGGTGATTATTTAAAAATATTTCATATAATAGCCGTTTTAGCCGGACTAAGTTTTTATTTTAAACTATTGAAGCTAAATACTTTATTATATTGGCAAAAAAATTGTACACATTAAAATTGGTTACCCAGAATATAAGTTTGATTTGTCAGCTTAAAAGCTTTGAAAATCCGACAAGATAACTTTATATGTTAGATCAGTATAAAAAATAATAACTTCAAGAGAAAAATAAACTAAAGAGATCGTTCCGTCTTCACGGTCTTTAAAAAAATCTCAGAAATATAGAAGCCGATACTTTGCAGGTGACTAGTGACAAATGTTATTAATCTCTGTAAACACCTTTTCAGACAAGCCGTCTGCCCTGCCGTCGCACGCTCACTAATAGAAATGACATATACAGCATGAGAAAGTCTTGATATATTAGACGATTTTGATACTTATATCGATATATAGGTAAGTAGCTATGCTGGTGAAACGTAAGACAAAAGATTGGAAAACGAAACAAGTCTGTAGTAGTATGATCTAGTATGATCTTTCATAGTTTACTGTAAGATATTTTACTCGTATGTTATTATATAACGAGAAGAATACCATAATGATTCTCTTTTATAAGAACAAACTTGTGGAATACCCGTCCCAGTACGGATAAAATATATTCCCCGAACACAACTGTGTTGCACCACTTTTATCTAATTTTACAAAGATTCAAACCACTATATAATACTAGTAACCCTCATGTCTAGAATTTTTATTCCGATTTTGATCAGAATTCATTATATGATTTTGATTTTTTTTAAATGCCTTAAATTTCAGTGTTCTTAAAGAGAAATTGAAATTCAGGGTATCTTGCTTACTTTATATCACATGACTATGGCTCAAATTCAATGCACATCTACAATACTTGAATTTTCAAATCTGGGGTTGTGCCTATATAATGCGCCTGAACACTTCTAAAATACTCCAAAGAAACTTAAATTTCAGGAAAATTGATTAATTGTATGTTTAATACTTATTGTTCAAATTTCGCAAAAAATCAAAAATACCTGAATTTTCACAAAGGGCTTCTACCCATTTTATCACTGTCTGCCTGAAACTAAATTTAAGTAAGTATAGCCGATATTAATAACTCTAGCAGCTGTGTTTTACACTTCATAATGATGGCTTAATTAGTTTAGGAGTCAATCTATTCCATCCGAATACATAAACATATACACATACCTAATTTTATATAAATTAAGCTATAGGTTTAACCGAACATATGAATAAGTGTTTAGTCTTTGACAACACCACTCTTAAGATTTATTTCACCCAACGCATTTTAAACGAAATTAAGTTAATATTAAGGAATTGATTCACAAATTTGCTTTTGAATTCTATCTATTAACGGTAGGATATAAATAGATATCAACACAATAATGACTGTTAAATGTCTTTTTATCTCAATAGCCGATATCAATGGTTCGATCTATGTTAAAGTTTATAAAGAACGCAACAGATATGAGTTGTTGAATATCTTTACATCTATGTTTTTATAACAAATATTTTCTTTTATATTCGATCTAAAAGATAACATATTTATAGCATAGATCTTCGTTTAACTTTACAAACGAATCACCGCTCATTAAGGCCGAAAGCTACACAAAAATAACAGTTAAAAAGATGGAATTGATTATCAGTGGAAATTGGGAACAGATTATAAACTAAATTTCGAAGCTCACTCTAAAGATGTACACATTTTAGGAACATATTTAAATAAAAAAAAAGAAATAAACAATGCTAATTTGTTTGAATTAATTGATAAATGATAATGTTTCTATGGAAACGCGGGTTTTAACATTTAAAATCATAACGATTTTCGTTTGGATTATATTAACGCACGGGCAGAATGTTTAGTAAGGGGAAAACCAAGGAGGCCTCCAGAGCAGCATTGATACCATAACCTTTGTGAATGTAGGTAGCACCTAATAAATAAGACAATTAAAATGTGATCCTGTAAAATATTCTTTGCATTTGCAATATATATATATATATATATATATATATATATATATATATATATGCTGCAACGAATATCTAAACGAGGAATTTAAATACATTGAACACATCCTCAAAACATAACAATGCCCTACGTATTTCATACAAACTTTTTTAAAATAAAAAAAATCTCTACATTTGCTCAAATCGGAAAAAAACGATTCACCAACCAGCCCTATAATAGACATTGAGCTTGACTGACTATCTCAATTAACAGCTCCACTTACACGAAAACGATATACACTAGGTATTAATATAGCCCAAATAACATCATCAACTATTATGAATGTAGCCCGAAAATCTACTAAATTCGACATTACACCCACACTTAAAGTAAGCATATATTCTATCTCTTGTCTGGATTGTGATAGGGTCTACATTGGAGAGACCAAGCGCAACCTAGACAAGAGAATTTACGAGCACAAACGAGCTATCAAAACTAACAAGACTCTCAACGCCTTATGCTCTCATGCTATGGAATATAATCATCGTTTTAACTTAAAAAACGCCAATTTAATTAAATATATACAAAACAAATCTACGCGACGATTAATCGAATCAGCTCGCAAATATCACTAACA
This sequence comes from Sepiola atlantica, assembly GCA_963556195.1. Classification (NCBI taxonomy): domain Eukaryota; kingdom Metazoa; phylum Mollusca; class Cephalopoda; order Sepiida; family Sepiolidae; genus Sepiola; species Sepiola atlantica. The sequence goes on along the minus strand of OY744526.1, from coordinate 109,414,246 downwards.
AAATAACAAAACAAAGAATGTGCTTCTATTATGTCTCCCCCCAACCTATCTAAAGCAAATATCAATGAAAACAATGTAAAGATAGACACCGGACAATTCCCTGCTTTTGAATTAGGTCCTTTGGTCTCCTTTTTGTTTTCAGTTTTGCTATTAAATTATTTTCTTTTGGCTAAAACGACATCTATGTATATTTTGTATATATATTTAGAGTACATATATATGCATGTATCTTTTTAAAAATGTTATCTATATATATATATATATATATATATATATATATGCGAGTGTGTTTGTGTACATATTTGTTGATCTTCCCTCTCTGCATAGATTTAAATGTTAATATACCCTGATTACAGTATATATTCTCCCAAATAACAGATCTGCTCGTTCTTTGCCACCTTTAGCTTTTTCGCACTGGATAGATCCCACGCAACATCTGAGTGAAACTTTGAGTTTAAATTCATACGGTCAGATTAACTTTGTTCTTTTAATTGTCATATACAATAACCAAGGCTCTGAGTGCGTGGCTATAAAGAAACAACTGTTAATTAAAAAAATAAAAATAGAACCAATTTTGCTTGATACGAGTGCTTGTTTTGTTTTTCAGGCACTCTTGTCGTAATTACATTTACCTAATATATATATATATACATAATGGACTCTCCCGTCGATTTCGACGTATGAGTGCCCCACTAGGGGCTGCCCGTGCGTGAATTTGTAATTACAAGGGTTGCGCAATCTCGAACAACCGCTCTCCTGAGTCGGCATTGCTTGAATCCAATGGCAAGTAGTAATACAAAACGACTGGAAACAATGCCGAGATAAGCAGAGAGCACATACAGCACCTGGTATTCCCAAATGGTCACCCATTTAGTACTGGCCAGGCTCGAGGCCGCTTAACTTCGGTGATCTAACGGAAACCGGTGTGTCAACGTGATTGTGCCGTATTATATATATATATATATATATATATATATATATATATATATATATATATATATATATATATATATATATATATATATATATATATATATATATATATATATATATATATATATATATATATATATATATATATATATATATATATATATATATATATATATATATAGCATAACAATTTTGATTGAACATAAAAAAAAACATTTGTTTTAAGATTTTGCTAATGGTTTTACAGTTACGACCGAGGAAGGACGCCATTTTAATAATTAGTTCACAAGAGAAGATAACTCGGCAGTCGATTATTCGTAATACAATGTACAACACCTTATGCTTGTTTCTAGGTTGTGCTATATTTGTTGTCGATGAATACGTAGAAATATTTTCCGATTTGTTTTTAAAATAACAACTGTATACGCAACGTGTTCCTTGTATATAGAGTTATGGTATGTGTAGCTGTATCCTATTTTAAATGTATCAGGAATTCTTTTTGAAAAAAATCATGAAAAATTACTTCCGTTAGAGATTAGTTCATTTACAGCCATTATTAGATTCCTTCACACATTCGGCTAAGAAAAAAATGATCATAAATTGACTGCGTTTAACTCGCCGACAAGAGGATTATTATGATTAATTAGTTTTTAATTAAAAGCTTCTGGTTCTCCCACTAAGAATATTAGGGCGGGGCAAATGAAATATTGTGTGTCGAGAGGAATTAACGGCATTGCAATAATCTGCCATAAGTCGCTCCCAGAATAATATGTCTAATACTAGCTGACGATATCACATACATCGGGTGTTATTACTATGATCTTAGAAATCATGTTGGCTGGTTCGTTGTTAAGTTTTACGGCATATCAGCTCTAGTTAGATCATTTTATTCCGAATATAAACGTATACATGACATACGAATTATTAGCAAGTTGGTGGTTGGGTGTGTATATTGTAAACTTATAGTCTAAGGGAGTTTAAATTATCTTCTTCTCTACCTGGATTACCTTCCACGCTTCACTGCATATAAAATATCTTCCTATTTTGTTCAATAGAGATTATTTGTAATTAATGATTATGGTCATATGAATCGACCGAACTATCTTTGTTCTGCTATTGTGATGTGTTTGCGTGCTTATTTTTACTAGTCTGTTACTCTTGTACTTTACTGAGTTACTCTGTTACTCTTGTTTTATTTTAGTAATATTAACACATTACTTAATATATCCGGACCTGACATATAGATGGCAGCACTAAAAGAATCCATATAATTTTGATAAAGTATTAACCTTCAAATGGCATAACTCAAAATTTGAACCCACTCGGCTTAATACTTTATAAAAAAGTTATTTATATGAAGTTACTCGTGCAAATTTTAAAAACGGTGAAAAAATCTGAATTTCGTGTGTTCTGTTCTGATTTCAGTCAGTGAAGGAGAACTCTTTCTAGACAGAGGTCATTTGTATGTTTGACCTATTAAGCGTGTGTATGTGTAAATATATGTATATATGTATATATATATATACTAAGCGTGTGTATGTGTGTATATATATATACATAGTAAGCGTGTGTATGTGTATATATATATATATATATATATATTAAGCGTGTGTATGTGTGTGTATATATATATATATATATATATTAAGCGTGTGTATGTGTATATATATACATATTAAGCGAGTGTATGTATGTATGTATGTATGTATATATATATATATATATATATAAATAGATACATACATCTTAAGCGAGTGTATGTATGTATATATATATACATAGTAAGCGTAAGTATATATATATATATATATATATATATAGTTAGCGTAAGTGTACATACATATTACATGTGAGGGTGTATTGTGTGCATCTATATATACATTACACGTATGCATGCGTGTAAATATATGTATATATACATATAAACGTCAGTAGATATATGTATATATATACACCTTAAGTGTGTGTGTATATATACATATTTATGAATATACACATATTAAGCGTGTGTGTGCATATGAATATACCCCCATTAAGAGTGTATATCTATATATATATATATATATATATATATATATATGAATATACACATATTCAGAGTGTGTGTATATATGTGTATTCTTATATGTATACATATATATTCTGTTGGTGTCTATGAATGATGTTTCTATTCACCTTCGTTCTTTAACTTTTCTGAACGTGTATGTCTGTGTTTAAGCATTTATGAATGAATGATATAAGATCGTTTATGTATTTTTGTATACACACAAGACACACACATATATAAATTCAGCATATCCAATAGAATGTGTATTGGCGTGCATATCAAAATCTCTCCCATATATATGAAAATATATAGCACCTGCGTACATATGTATTTAATATGCATTAAGAACAGGAAATTAGAATATTCAAAAAACTATTTTTTTAAAATACAAAGCCAATAATATGCTCCGATTCAGTTGGTTATTTTTTTATTTTAGTTTTTAAATTCAAGAGCATGTATTAATTTCACAGACCCCCATCCACTCATATTCACCTAGCTTCCATCTACCCCCACCCCAACCCACCCATCACTTACGACGGCAGCACTATTGCATGCGCGCATCACCGTAAACAATTAAGATGTCAACTTTGTCAAACATATTTTTGTCTTCATTTCTAGTTTTGTTTTAATAGCAATTATCCATCTTTTCTCTTGGCTCGGAACATTATTAGCTTTTTAGTTTTTTCAGTGTAAAATTAACTTTTTTTTCTATTATAGTTTTTTCATTTATGTTCATCTTTTGTTTATTTTTTTTCTAACCACATTCTAAACACAACGACGTGGTTTGGTATTGACAGCTTCAACTCGGAGATGAAATTATTCCTAACTGTATGATGCGTAAAAAAGTAAAATGATCAACCTTAGTCGAATGCGATCCTAAGGCCCACCTTTCATTGGCTACTGTCTCAAAGTGTGGGAAAGGGCGCCACTATTTTCCTAGCATTACTCCACTCATCCTTGATCCTCGACTGATTATACTGAATGTTCAACAAGGCGGCATCAAGTACCAATTTCTGAGTGTTTCGAATCACTCCACGGAGGTTTAAACCATTATGCTAAATGCAGACGTTAAAGGACCCACGTCAGTTTGTTTTAGTTGTATTCTTTTTGTTTCTAAATTTAAGATAAATATTTTAATATGTTATTGTTATTTTGTTGAGCGTATAGCCGGATAAAGTGTAAATTGTTTTTAGTGCGGTCTAAGGGATTCTACAACCGGTGTGCAAGTTATCTTGATTTAGTCTAGAGAAAGAACTCAGAAAAAAGAAACACTAATCGATGTCCGAATATATTTGTCATGTTTACGTCATAAATATCCGGTGGCTAAAACATGTCTGATTTCGTAACGGTTAATGGATCACCTATATTTAAAAAAAAACTTATTATCTTCATTCTTTAAGTGCCACCCTATATCAATTCATTATTTAAAATAAACTGTGGACCTCCAGTAATATTAATAGAACTAGTGCCCATGCGATCCGCGGTTGAGAATCACTGGGTTAGACTGATAGAGAAGGAAAACGCTAAAGTGCCTAAAAACGAGATGAATAAGCACATATGCTAGGCCAGAGTTTCCTCGTAATATGCCCATTTGAGAGAATGAAACAATATCAAAAAAACGCAAAGATGAAGAACTAAAAGGCAGATAATTCCAGACTTATAAATGATTGTAGTAATCATAACAACCAATTAATTACGATATACACGCAGAACATATATGAGTGTAAACAGTATGTAAGAGAGGCACATAACCATACCATTAGGTTTATAAACCTGAGAAAACCACACCGTATTTTTCTTATAACACATAGTCGGTAAAACCATTGGTTGAGATATTATAGAATTAATTATTCCTATATGTTGTAAGCTCAAGCCTACAATCTATTATTTTTTACTAACAGAGCTATCCGACGTTACCCGTGGCCATAAACAAATAGAAGAGGTTATCTCTGTCTATTTTTCTCTTTTACCGTTCTCCGTTTTTCCACAACCCTATTTCATCTCCGCTCAGCTCATTCTCTTGTATTGTTTTAATGTATTAAAAATAATTTAAGTCATTAACCTCTACTTTATATAATAGATCACATTGGAAATGACGGACCTTCTACTTGACGAAAACTTAACCATTTGACTTCTCAAATAATTATATGTTTTTGAATTGTATATATTATTAAGCAAGGTTATTCCGATCAAGAATATATCAACTCTGTGGCTGTTTTGTTTTTAGTGTTTTACTTTTAGCTGGACACACACACAGGTCATACACCACCCACTATGACTATGCAATCCCTACACCTACATACATAGACAACGAGAGCTGTTACACCTGACATAGTGACATGAGACTAGAGGGTTAAAGTAGCAACCCTAGTTGAAGTTAGTGTCCCTAATGATGCTGCCTTAAACAGAGCTGAGAGGGAGAAGATAACGAAATAACAAGGTATTATGTACGACATGAAAAAACCTGTAACCTTAGAAATATCTCTACCATTCCAGTAAGTATGGAAGCAACCTGACTAATGAAACAGAATTTTATGAATATACCCGGTGACCCAAGTACAGGAGAAATAAAACAATTGCACATAAAGGGGCCGTTAGAATATTAAAAAAATCTCTCGGTTGGAGTGTCTGAAATAGCGGGTGAATGTCTAGCATTAGATGTGAGGCTAAAGTATATTTTAGGGTAAATAACTCATAGCACTGTAAAAAATTAATATTTTTTGAATTTTTTTTTGGGGGGGGGGCATTTTGAACCATAGTGAATCATATTCATGAAAACGAAATAATTTATTTTTCAACAAAAAAAAAAATAATAATTTAGAAAAACTTTTAGATGGGATATTTTCCCCAGGTAGTTACTATCAATGCCGCAAATACGTCCGTACCATGCATACATCATCATCAGGCGTGCTCGTTTAGATAGGTGCAGAACAAGGTTTCACTCGTTCCGCATTGTCGTTTCAACTTTCGTTTACCTAATGTAAAAACTGTAATATGTTATTAATATTTTTTTACTTGTTCATATAAGTGCTAATCTTAGAAAGAATTCAAAACAAAATTAAAAATATTTTTCACAAATTATTGTTTTGTTAAAAATAACAATTTTTTTCTGGAAAATATTTTTTATATATAATATCATTCACTGGTTCAAAATGCTTTCACCTGAAAAAGTTTTATAAAAATATGAATTTTGACAGTGCTATGAGTTTTTTACTTTAAAATATAGCCCGATCAGATGCCTTATCCCCAGCAAAACAAAAATAAAATTCAAAAATAATAAAAATAGAACACACAGAAAAATGCCCTTTATATAATAGACTAGCTTAAATATACTCCCTACGGTCGTATATTTTTGCTAGGCTGCCGCATCAGAAATGAACTCCCTTTTCCATTTACAGAATTCATTGTATTGGTTGCGTTGAGAGAAAAAAAATGCAACCCAGTGTTTATCTTTTTCTACTTCATACATCATTATAGTATTATTTAATACTACGGATGAAAGAAAAACAGGTGTTTTTACACAGACCGAATCAATACTATATTTCTAGATAGATGACAATACTTATTTTGACCTTTTGTCCAATGAGCTATGTTTCTGACAAAGGAGGAATAATTGCTGTTTTTGGGGTCGAAATCTATCTATCGAACATTTAGTGTTGGTTAGTTTTTGACCTTGAAGTAGTTTTATTTTCTTTACCTCATTACATTAAATGGCCTCATGCCCTGTCTGGAGCGACTTCCACAAAAAAATACTACTCATGATAACAATACATTAGTAGATAACGATGTTAAACCAATTTTGTAAAGACTGGCCAGTTTCGGACGGTAAATCGTTAACGGATCTCCTCGCCTTCATTTCACGTCTCTAATAATCCAATAAGATTATCGAAAAGCCGACATTTCAAAGCTTAGCATCCTAATTGCGCACAATTAAATAAATTCACAACCGTACGGGTAAGGCGTACTGTACTTATCTGACGGCGATGGCAGTGACATCTGATGGGAATGAGTTGGGTGTTTCTGTTTGCAGACACCTGTGGTCTCTCATTTTTCAACATCCAATCGGTACGCCTATAATTTATTGTCGCCGAGTTGAGTGCACGTGGCGAAGAAAATAGACGAAGATCGAACTCTCAATCAATGGTTTGGAAGATTATACTTGAAATGGAGTTGCGCTGGTATAACTAAATAAATAAATAACAATTTTATAATACTATAATAATAATAAACATAATATCATAATACTGATAACTATATAATAATAAATATAATAACAGGATAATAATGAAAACTATATAATAACAATAACTATATAATAACATACTGATATTAATGATATTATGTGTACTTATTTACTATGACATTATGTCATATGAATATACCGACATTTTGTCTGAGACTTAGAAACAATCGCATGCTAATCTCATACAATAAATATGTTAGTGAACATAGCTTGACTAAAGAAGAGTTTAGTATGTTAATCCGTTAATGTTATACGTAATATATTTTATGATATATATATATATATATATATATATTGTTTCATTTTACTTCAGTCGAAGTTCTCAGAAATGAAACAGGCCCCTTCCTGCGGCTAACACTTTATCTCTATATGAGATACATACATATTCGAATATCTATTAAAGTACTTCTCTATCTCTCAAACGTTGTGTTAGTAAAGACGTTTAGGACACCATTTTCCCTCACCCTAATTGACCATGTAACTATGTTATAGTATATCTTTCTTGTGGTCTATTGGTCTTACGGGATTCTAGGACAAGAATTAATCTAGTCTGGTGGAGTATCCAGTTAAGTGTTGTTACATAGGTAACATCACTAGAAGAAGGTTCACTATTCTTCATATGAGCAAGTTATAGCCGTGCTGAGGGGATCTTATTTCTGCTGTTAATACTATGTTATTTTGAATATTTGGTCAGGGTTTACTTGTATGGTGAAGTATCCTCATATTAGGTTGTCCTGACAAACATTTGTACGGAGAGACGGAAGATATTCGATGATGGTGTCTAGTGGGTAATTCAAACTCTCTAGTAAGTAATTCAAACTCTCCTTATATATGTGCGTGTGTACATAGTAGAGGTCATGTTGAGGGAGAAAAATCCGCACGTGCTGACTCCCTTTGATTTTTTATCCACTTCTTAAATGCATTCTATCTACTTATTATTATACAACAGCTGAGTTAATCAACGTTTGTTTCCCTAAGGCTTGTTTTACTATATATTCCAATCAATTAAAATACATGCTTTAATATTCGTCAGTTTTGGGATTGAGTTTTGTTTGGAAAAAAAGATCCATTTACTTGTTTTATTTAACCGATATTTGCAAAAAAGAAATCAAGTAACCCATCTTTTATTAACTAACTATTTATAACGTTCAGTTAGTCATACTATGTTGTTTGATCTTTCACTCTTATTCTATGCGTTTTGATAATTATTACTTTCATCTCTCCCTCTCTCTTTTTTTCTTCTTCCATGTCTTTTTCTCTGTCTCTTGCTCTCTCTCTCGCTCTCTCTCTCTCTCTCTCTTTCTCTTTCTCTTTCTCTTTATCTCTCGGTATCTTTCTTTCTCTTTATTTTCTCTTATGCCTTCCTTTCCCTGTGGCTCTCTTTATCTTCCTTGTTTTCTGTGTTTATTAACAGTGGCAAGTAACAAAGAAAGCAAAGCATAACACGATTTGAACAGTCCATTTTAAACAAAAGGGATATGACTACATGTGGCAATACTATTTAACTTGTAGTTGGAGATGAAATAAAGAGACATGACGAGCAGAAAGAGACTTATTTTGTCTTTATATTATTTCATATTCAACTGGTTTAGCAAACGCACGGTGACTGGACTCTAACAATTTAACTCGAGCTCAATGATTGACCCAATAGGTCAATAGGGATATATATATATATATATATATATATATATATATATATATATATATAAATTGAAATATAATTGATATATAATTGAAATCGCTCTAGACAAGGTATGAAGCTACTTGATGTAAGAGGCTAAAAAAAATGGTACTTGACCGTCAAAAACCAGCTAACGATAAGTGTTAGATTAAAAGATTCCAACCCAGAAACAGCAATTCTCCCATTATTTGCCAGAGGCATCGCTCATGGAACTAAAACACAAACTACGGGAAGCGAGTGTTCGATGTTGCCGAAAGAAAACCGAAAGTTCACTTTCTACTCTCTTTAATATGCATTTAAATACACTATATGCATTTACATATGCACATTATACTAATTAAAAATAGTTGGTAATTACGTAGTTATTCTTTTCATATTGTTAATTTTCTATTGAAGTTGCGGTGTGTTTTTGAGCAAGTGGCCGAGGTTACTTAATGGCGATCAGCGTTCAACTTGAAATGTAGTGGATTCCAGTCCATTGTCCCCTCTCTATCCGAGACTGCAAGCGAAACGCATTTTTTTCTGTTTCCTACATGTCCCGACTTACTCACAACACACTCCTTCTTCCCACCCCACATATCGCCCCAACTAAAATCGCTCCCCCCCCTCTCTCTCTCGCTCTTTCTCTCTATATCACATTCTCTCTCTCTCTCTCGCTCTTTCTCTTTCTATCTCTTACTCTTTCCCCGATTCAAGCAATGTGTTCATGTGTGCGTTTCTTTTATGTGTGGTTTATGCGTATGCGCGCATATATCCGTGTATGTCTGTAATTCTGAGATGCATGTGAGGTTATTTACCCGTTTTACACTGCAACAATGGTTAGAAATGAAATTAGTTTTGCGTGTGTGTGTAGGTGGGGGGGGTGATCACCCCAAGCCCTCAAATTACATATAGTGGCATTTTAGAAGTGTGCAAAATTTGCCGTGATTAAACATAGCAGTAAAAACAAACCCCTTTCCTCTAACAAAAAAGGAGGTAATGCCTGAGAAGATGGACAAAACAGCGCACTAATTTAGTTCCATATATACATATAGAATATGTATATAGGTACATAATGTACATATATATATATATATATATATGACATCTTTATATATATATATATGAAATCTTTATATATATATATATATATCTCATCTATATATTTATATATATATGAAATCTGTATATATATATATGTAATATGTATATGTATATATAAAAATATATATATATATTATGTGTATATATATATATATATATATATATATTATGTGTATCTATACATATATATATTATGTGAATATATATATATATTATGTGAATATATATATATATATTATGAGTATATATACATATATATATTATGTGAATATTTATATATATATATATATATATATATATTATGTGAATATATATATATATTATGTGAATATATATATATATATATATATATATATATATATATATATTATGTGAATATATATATATATTATGTGTATATATGAATATATACATTATGTGTATATATGTATATATATATTATGTATATATATATTATGTGTATATATGAATATATACATTATGTGTATATATGTATATATATATTATGTATATATATATTATGTGTATATATGTATATATATATATATATTATGTGTATATATGTATATATATATATATTATGTGTATATATGTATATATATATTATGTGTATATATATATTATGTGTATATATGTATATGTGTATATATGTATATATATATTATATGTATATATATATTATGTGTATATATGTATATATATATATATTATGTGTATATATATATTATGTGTATATATGTATATATATTATATATGTATATATATATTATGTGTATATATGTATATATATATTATGTGTATATATGTATATATATATTATATGTATATATATATATTATGTATATATAGGTAATATATATGTATATATATCTATATTATGTGTATATAGGTAATATATATGTATATATATCTATATTATGTGTATATAGGTAATATATATGTATATATATCTATATTATGTGTATATAGGTAATATATATGTATATATATCTATATTATGTGTATATACGTAATATATATGTATATATATCTATATTATGTGTATATACGTAATATATATGTATATATATAAATACTATGTGTATATACGTAATATATATGTATATATCTATATTATGTGTATATACGTAATATATATGTATATATCTATATTATGTGTACATACGTAATATATATGTATATATCTATATTATGTGTATATACGTAATATGTATGTGTATATATATTATGTGTATATATGTAATATATATGTATATATATATATTATGTGTATATATGTAATATATATGTATATATATATATTATGTGTATATATGTAATATATATGTATATATGTATATTATGTGTATATATGTAATATATATGTATATATATATATTTTATGTGTATATATGTAATATATATGTATATATATATATTATGTGTATATATGTAGTATATATGTATATATATATATTTTATGTGTATATATGTAATATATATGTATATATATATTATGTGTATATGTGTAATATATATGTATATATATATATATATATATATATTATGTGTATATATATATATTATGTGTATATATGTAAAATATATGTATGTATATATATTATATGTATATATGTAAAATATATGTGTGTATATATATATATTATGTGTATATATGTAAAATATATGTATGTATATATATTATATGTATATATGTAAAATATATGTATGTATATATATATATTATGTGTATATATGTAAAATATATGTATGTATATATATATTATGTGTATATATGTAAAATATATGTATGTATATATATATTATGTGTATATATATATATTATGTGTATATATGTAATATATGTATATATATATATTATGTGTATATATGTATATATATATTATGTGTATATATGTAATATATATGTATATATGTAATATATATGTATATATGTAATATATATGGATATATATATTATATGTATATATGTAATATATATGTATATATATATTATATGTATATATGTAATATATATGTATATATATATTATATGTATATATGTAATATATTATGTGCATATGTGTAATATATGTGTATATATATATTATGTGTATATATGTAATATATATGTATATACTTATATATTATGTGTGTATATGTAATATATATGTATATATATTATATGTATATATGTAATGTATATATTATATGTATATATATAATATACATGTATATATGTAATATATATATGTATGTATATATTATATGTATATATGTAATATATATATGTATGTATATATTATATGTATATATGTAATATATATATGTATGTATATATTATATGTATATATGTAATATATATGCATATATGTAATATATATGTATATATATATTATATGTATATATGTAATATATATGTATATATATATAGTATATGTATATATGTAATATATATGTATATATATTATATGTATATATGTAATATATATATATGTATATATATTATATGTATATATGTAATATATATGTATATATATTATATGTATATATGTAATATATATGTATATATATATTATATGTATATATGTAATATATATGTATATATATATTATATGTATATATATATTATATGTATATATATTATATGTATATATGTATATATATATATTATATGTATATATATATTATATGTATATATGTAATATATATGTATATATATATATTATATGTATATGTAATATATATGTATATATGTAATATATATGTATATATATATATTATATGTATATATGTAATATATATGTATATATATATATTATGTGTATATATGTAATATATATGTATATATATATATATATATTGTGTGTATATATGTAATATATATGTATATATAAATATTATGTGTATATATGTATATATATATATATTATGTGTATATATGTATATATATATATTTTGTGTATATACATATATTTTGTGTATATACATATATTATGTGTATATACATATATTATGTGTATATATATATTTTGTGTATATACATATATTATGTGTATATATATATTAGGTATATATATATATATTGTATATATATTATGTATATATATATATTATGTATATATATATATTATGTATATATATATATTATGTATATATATATTATGTATATATATATTATGTATATATATATTATGTATATATATATATTATGTATATATATATATTATGTATATATATATATTATGTATATATATATATTATGTATATATATATATTATGTATATATATATTATGTATATATATATTATGTATATATATATTATGTATATATATATTATGTATATATATATTATGTATATATATATTATGTATATATATATTATGTATATATATATTATACATATATATACATATATATATATTATGTGTATATATAGTCTCGGAAGTTTCTCAACCATTAAAACTATATAAAAAATAAAAAAAAAAATAAAAAAAATAAAAAAATAAAAAAAAACTTATAGTCTCAAGTCTTCCAGTAGAAAATCACTCATGTAAGTCAATTTATTTTTTATAGTTATTATATTAGTTAGTTTCTAACACTATTTTAAGGGATCATCAGTTGTTTACCAGTAAAAAACTGTTTCGGGAATTTAAAAACAAGACAGTATTTAATTTCATGGCTTCCCAGCAGAGTTGATCAGACCCCACTTCCCTTAAAAGACAAAAACATAAACG
>OY744526.1:109387051-109400342 GCA_963556195.1 Sepiola atlantica | reverse complement strand
CCATATAAATGTTTTGCTAACTTATATTAGTTATTTAAGACATCAAAAAAAAAAAAAAAAAAAATTCTTTACCTGCGCTGTTCGTCTGTCTAATAAAATTTATCTGTTACTCACAAAAATGTTGCTGCATTTTAAAGTGTTTGGACGAATCCATGACACTATTATTTAAGTGATTAATGTATATATAAATTATGTATATATGTATACATATAAATATTATGTGTATATATATATTATGTGTATATATATATATTATGTATATATGTATACATATAACTATTATGTGTATATATATATTATGTATATATATAAATATTTTTTATATATGTATACATATATATATTATGTATATATATATATATTATGTATATATATTATGTATATATGTATATGTATATATTTTATGTATATATATATATACTATTTATATATGTATACATATATATATTTTATGTATATATATATATACTATTTATATATGTATACATATATATATATTATGTATATATATATTATGTATATATATTATGTATACATTAATATGTATATATATGTATTATACATATGAATATATATGTATTATACATATGAATATATATGTATTATACATATGTATATATATATATATATTATATATATGTATATTGATATATATTATGTATATATGTATACATATATATATATATATAATGTGTATATATATGTGATTTATATATATATATAATGTGTATATATATATATATGATTTATATATATATATATTATGTATATATGTATACATATATATATATATATATATATATATATATATATATATATTACGTGTATATATATTATGTGTATTTATATATATATATGTTATGTGTATATGTGAATATATATATATGTGACATCTATATGTTTATATATATGTATGTTATGTATATATATGTATGTTATGTATATATATGTATGTTATGTATATATATGTATGTTATGTATATATATATGTATATACATATATATATATATGTTGTGTATATTAATATATTCATATGATGTATATATATATATTATGTGTATATATTATGTATATATATAATGTGTATATATATATGTATATCCTATATATATATTATATGTATATATATATTATATATATATATATTTGTGTATATATATGTATATCCTATATATATATATATATAGATATATATATGATGTATATATATATTATGTATATATATATATATATATATATATATTATGTATATATATATATATATATATATATATATATTATGTATATATATATATATATATATATATGATGTATATATATATTATGTATATATATATATTATATATTATCTGTGTATATATATATATATAAATATATACATATTTTATGTTTATATATATATTATATATACTGTGGATATATATATATGATGTGTATATATATATTGTGTGTATATATATATTTTATATATATTACGTGTATATATACAGTATGTGTGTATATATATATATATATATATAATCTGTATATATATATTATGTATATATATATATTATGTGTACCTATATATATATTATATATATATATATATAGTGTGTGTATATATATATATTATATATACATACATACATATATATTGTATATATATAGTATTTTTATATATATATTATATATACATACATATATATATATTATGTATATATATAGTATGTGTATATATATATATTGTATATATACATACATGTATATATGTAATGTATATATATAGTATGTGTGTATATATATTGTATATATACATACATGTATATATGTAATGTATATATATAGTATGTGTGTATATATATTATATATATACATACATATATATATATTATGTATATAAATAGTATGTGTATATATATATATTATATATATATATATAGTATGTATATATATAGTATGTGTGTATATATATTATATATATACATATATATATATATTATGTGTATATATATTATGTTTATATATATATATATAATATGTATATATATCGTATGTGTGTTTATATATGATATATATATACATACATATATATAGTATGTGTATATATATTATGTGTATATATATATTATCATGTGTATATATATATATTATGTATATATATATATATTATGTGTATATATATATTATGTGTATAAATATATCTTATGTTTATATATATATATTATGTGTATATATATTATGTTTATATATATATATATATTCTGTATATATATATATATAGTATGTGTATATATATATTATGTTTATATATATAGTATGTGTATATATATATTATGTTTATATATATATTATGTGTATATATATATCATGTGTATATATATATCATGTGTATATATATATCATGTGTATATATATATTATGTATATATAAATAAATATATTATGTCTATATATATATATATTATGTCTATATATATCATGTGTATATATATTATGTATATATCTATATATATATTATGTATATATATATATATATATATCATGTGGATACATATATATATTATACCTGTGTAGCTTGATTGCCATATATATTTTCATTGCTTACTAGCTAGCTCTACTTACGTATCGAGCACTGTTGAAGTAAATACTGAAAACTGCCACATAAAAAATTATATCTCCTCATAATATTTTATGTGAATACATGATCAACTAATATGTATGTATATATATACATATGTATATATTATGTATGTTTATATTGTGTATGTATGTATATATTTATATATCATGTATTTATATATCATGTATGTATATATTATGTATATATATATTATGTATGTATGTATATATTTATATATCATGTATTTATATATCATGTATGTATATATTATGTATATATATATTATGTATATATATATCATATTTTTATATATCATGTATGTATATATTATGTATATATATATATATTATGTATATATATATATTATGTATATATATATATTATGTATATATATATATTATGTATATATATATTATGTATGTATATATTATGTGTGTGTATATATATATATTATGTATATATATCTGTTATGTATATATATATGTTATGTATATATATATGTAATGTATATATATATCATGTATGTATATAGTATGTATGTATATATATAGTGTGTATGTATATATGATGTATATATATAGTGTGGATGTATATATATAGTGTGTATGTATATATGATGTATATATATAGTATGTGTGTATATAGTATGTGTGTATATATTATGTATGTGTATATATTATGTATGTATATATATTATGTATGTATATATATATATATATTATGTATGTATATATTATCTATGTATATATGTATATATAATGTATGTATATATTATGTATGTATATATGTATATATAATGTATGTATATATTATGTATGTATATATGTATATATAATGTATGTATATATGATGTATGTATACATATATATATATTATGTATGTATATATTATGTATGTATATATATACATTATGTATGTATATATGTATGTATATATATATAATGTATATATATACATTATGTATGTATATATGTATGTATATATACATTATGTATGTATATATATACATTATGTATGTATATATATATATATATGTATATATATACATTAGTATGTATGTATGTATGTATATATATATAAATAATGTATATATATACATTATGTATGTATATATGTATGTATATATACATTATGTATGTATATATATACATTATGTATGTATATATATACATTATGTATGTATATATATATATATATTATGTATGTATATATATATATTATGTATGTATATATATATGTATTATGTATGTATATATATATTATTTATATATTATTTTTGTATTCATATATTATGTATATGTATGTATATATATCCATTATGTATGTATATGTATGTATATATAGTGTGTATGTATATGTATGTATATAAATATTGTGTATGTTTATGTATGTGTATATATATAAATATATATATTATGTATATATATATATTGTGTACGTATATGTATGTGTATATATATAAATATATATATTGTATATATATATATAGTGTACGTATATGTATGTGTATATATATATGTATATATATATGTATGTGTATATATATATGTATATATATATTGTATATGTATGTATATATATTGTGTATGTATATGTATGTATAAATATATCATATATGTATATGTATGATTATATATATATTATGTATGTACATGTATATATATATATTATGTATGTATATATATATTGTGTATGTATATGTATGTATGAATATATTGTGTATGTATATGTATGTATGAATATATTGTGTATGTATATGTATGTATGAATATATTGTGTATGTATATGTATGTATATATATATAATATATGTATATGTATGTATATATATATAATATATGTATATGTATGAATATATATATATAATATATGTATATGTATGAATATATATATATAATATATGTATATGTATGAATATATATATATATATTATGTATGTATATGAATATATATATAAATTATGTATGTATATGTATATATATATATATTATGTATGTATATATATATATATATTATGTATGTATATATATATTATGTATGTATATATATATTATGTATATATATATATATTATTTATGTATATATATATATATTATTTATGTATATATATATATTATGTATGTATATATATATATATTATGTATGTATATATATATTATGTATGTATATATATATATATATGTATGTATATATATATTATGTATGTATATATATATTATGTATGTATATATATATATTATGTATGTATATATATATATTATGTATGTATATATATATATTATGTATGTATATATATATATATTATGTATGTATATATATATATATTATGTATGTATATACATATATTTTATGTATGTATATATATATTATGTATGTATATATATATTATGTATGTATATATATATTATGTATGTATATATATATATATTATGTATGTATATATATATATATTATGTATGTATATACATATATTTTATGTATGTATATATATATTATGTATGTATATATATATTATGTATGTATATATATATATTGTGTATGTATATATATATATATTGTGTATGTATATATATATATTATGTATGTATATATATTATGTATGTATATAATATGTATGTATAAGTATATATATATTATGTATGTATACAATATGTATGTATATGTATATATATATATATATATATATATTATGTATGTATATGTATATATATATATTATGTGTGTATATATATATATTATGTAGGTATATATTATGTCTATATATATACATGTATATATGTATTGTGTATGTATATATGTATTGTGTATGTATATATATATGTGTTATGTATGTGTATATATATTATGTATGTGTATATATATTATGTATGTGTGTATATATATATTATGTATGTGTATATATATATATATCATGTATGTGTATATTTATGTATATTATGTATGTGTATATATTATGTATGTGTATATATATGTATATTATGTATGTGTATATATTATGTATGTGTATATATATGTATATTATGTATGTGTATATATTATGTATGTGTATATATATGTATATGATGTACGTGTATATAAATTATGTATGTGTATGTATATCTATATTATGTATGTGTATATATATATAAATTATGTATTTGTATATGTATTATGTATATGTATATATATATATATTATATATGTATATATATATTATTTATGTATATATATGGTGTATATATATATATTATGTATGTATATATATCTTATGTACATATGTATATATTATGTATGTATGTATATATATATTATGTACATATGTATATATTATGTACGTATGTATGTATATATATCTTATGTACGTATGTATGTATATATATCTTATGTACGTATGTATGTATATATATCTTATGTACATATGTATATATTATGTATGTATGTATATATATCTTATGTATATATGTATATATTATGTATGTATGTATATATATATTATGTATATATGTATATATTATGTATGCATGTATATATATCTTATGGATATATGTATATAGTATGTACGTATATATATATATATATATATATATATATATATATATATATATATTATGTGTATATATATGTATTAGCGTATGTATTATACCGTAAACATTTACCTATTTTCTCCTTTCCACTTACTTTGTTCACATGTTATCTGAACGTTTTTAAATATGTCTTCGGAATATAACATTCAATTTTATCCCATTAAAGAGTAATGCATATAATTGACAGTTTTCCGCCTTCAAAAATAGAAAAAAAACACACACATAATAATTGTGTTGATATGTCCGTGAATATATATATATATATATATATATATATATATATATATATATATAGTTATATATATATGTGTGTGTGTGTGGGTATGTGTATGTATATATATATATATATATATATATATATATATATATATATACATATTAGAGGAATTGCGTCTTTCACAAAGATAATTTAGTTCGTTTTATTTCCAAGAAGACATTTTAATCTTTGCAGATGGAAAGTACTTCAAAATATCGACAGCAATTGCACACATCTTGGAATTGTAAATTGATACGACGACGAAACTAGATTTGAGTGAAGCTGCTTTACTCCTTATTCGCCCTTTTCCTTCAGTCACACGCACACGCACACACACACACACACACACACACACACACAAATAAAAGAAACACACAATACATACATTAAATACTGTATTCATGAAAACATGCATTTTGTTAATTAATTCGAAAGATAAACAGCCTGAAAACAATTTCGAATTAATTAGCACAGCTCAGTGTTTTTACTTTCGGATTTATTTTGCTTATTTATTTAAAGTTTGTGTAATGCTTTTCTTTTCAATTACGTTTGTAATAAAAGGAAACCTTAAATAACGAACGGAAAATACACTTCTTTCCGTTTAACCAGTTGATACAGATCGAAACCGTGCAGGGTAAAAAAAAAAAGAACTTGAATTTATTATGATGACCAACTTTTAAAAATAGTTCGTTTATTGATATATATGATTGATGGTATCATCACGTTGTTACACTACTGGTCCCCGTTAGGTAACAGAATTGAAGCGACGTTGAGCCTGGGCATTAGTAAATGGGTGACCAGTTGGAGATTTAACTCGATATTGTTTCGAGTCGTTCTGGACTTTTCTTTTCGCTGGAGCTCAGCAATGCTGGTCCAGAAGCAGTGTGGTCCGAGACTCTTTCTTTACAATAGACGCTTTGCGCGGGTGCACTGCCAGGTTTCATCTCTTTTCTCTTGTGACTGAAACTAAGCCTTCTAAATGTTATTAGTACTACGATAAAGCATATTCATTATCAAGGCGCAAACATTCCATATTTTTGTGAATGCATATACAACATTTTCTGTTATGCTATTTAAATGAATAGTATTTGGACCACTTACTTGTACGAAAATAAAACAATAGATGAATAAATGCCATTATACTAAGCATTCAATTATTGGAAGCCACGTTTTAAAAGCGATTAGATATATTATTTTTCCTCTAGAAACGGTCAGTTTTTGAGAAACACAATAAAACATATAGTATATGAATATATCAACCCCGTTTGTCTCCCCGAAAAAAAAACGGGTTTTCCGGGAAGATAGACACAAACAGAGGCTAAAGAGAGTTTGGTAAAGAGGCCTATTACAGGTCCCCTTTGTTAGGATTTGAAACCGACGGTACCGATGTTGTTCTGATCTTCTGTAAGACATATATTAATAAATATCTCTATATCTATACTTGTCTCTCACTCTCAAATATATATATATATATATATATACATATATATATATATATAATGTATGTGTGTCTGTGTGTGTCTAAACATATATAATGCAAGTGTTCGTTTTTATTTATACTCCATTATTCTGTCTTTTTTTAGTTTTACTGACTTTTCAATAGAGACATTACTGAATAATTCGTCTCAATTCGTCCTCTTTTTATTTTACAAGTTTCTGTCATCGATTTTATTTTTAAACCTTGAATATTTTTTTTCCCAAACTTTTTATCGATATTTGTGGTTTCTAGACGCAATTGTTTTGTGTTCATCTTTCTTACAATCATCTTTTCTGCGTCCATCTTTGTCTTCTTCCCTTCTTTTCTTCTACATGCGTTTCACTCTATTTATCTATTTTTAACAATTAGAAATCAACCTATGAAAAAAGCGACCATGATTTAACGAAAAGAGTGACATTTTTTTTCCTTCTGCGTTTAAACTTATTTCTTTTTTCTTCACTATTTAACAAAACGTTTCAGTTTTAAAAGCCCCTAAACGACATATTTGCGGTTTTCAAAAATCAAGACTTTTTTTGTTTCAACTTCTTTTAAACCTATGTCTATTTAAAAACCTGCATTATTCTTGTTTCCAAGGAAATAATCAAGAAACTTGATAAAACAGTCAACGTAGATTTTTACTTTCAACATTTTAAGATCTATCAAGCGTTCTTAAATAAATCAAAATATAGTTTAGACTACTTATTATATATATATATACATATACATATACAAATGAATATATATACATATGCATATATATAAATATGTATATGCATATATATATATATATATATATATATATATGCATATATATACATATATATACAAATGAATATATATGCATATATATACATATATATACAAATGAATATATATGCATATATAGACATATATGCCCATATATACATATATATACAAATAAATATATATACATATATATACAAATGAATATATATACATATATACACACATGAATATATATACATATATACACAATATGCACATATATACATATATATACACGTATGCACATATATATACACATATGCATATATATATACATATATATATACATATGCATATATATATATATATGCATATATATATATATATATATGCATATACATATGCATATATATACATATATATATACATATGCATATATATATATACCCATATGCATATATATACACATGCATATGCATATATATACACATATGCATATACATATATATACACATATGCATATACATATATATACACATATGCATATACATATATATACACATATGCATATACACATATGCATATACATATATATACACATATATACATATATATACACATATATACATATATATAAACATATGCATATACATATATATACACATATATACATATATATACATATATATAAACATATGCATACACATATATATATATATACATATATATACACATATGCATATATATATACATATATATACATATATGCATATATATACATATATATACATATATATAAGCATGTGCATACATATATATATATACATATATATACACATATTCATATATACATATACATACATATATATAAACATATGCATATATATATATCTATATATATATACATATATTTACACATATTCCAATATACATATACATACATATATATATATGTACATATATGTATACATATATAGACATATACATAGATATACATATATACATCCATATATATATATATACATATATATATAAATGTATATATTCATAAATATATATGTATAAATATATTTATATACATATGTATACATATATATATATACACACACGCATATATATATATATATATATATATATATATATATTTATATATATGTATATATATATATATAATATGAGAAAAGAAATGGTGTCTGAAAATTATCCTGTAGAATATCCTAAGAAAACCGATACAAAAAGGTTGGATTTTCCTTACTTTTAAAAACGTCCCAACCATTAAGTCCTAAATAGTAAGTTACGCATTTATAGTTATTATGATCCATATATATATATATATAACTGTATATATATATATATATATAACTGTATATGGGTGTCGATTCCTTCTCAGACAGAAATGTTATTACTTAAAAATATATTTTTAAAATCAATTTGCCTTAACCACGGTTAGCCACTTTATTACGGTAGTACAATTGCAGGTTGTTGACTCCCTCCCAACTCAAGTTGTCTTATAAATGAGACCCTTATCAGTGTAGCCCAATCACACTTCAGTTGGAATATCCCTTGTTAGGAGTAAACATAAAAAAAGTAAAGTACACATTTGAGCTCAAATTTCAGCTATGTTATGATTTTTTTCATACTCACCTTTATCGATGTTACAAGGATAATATCTATATATTTAATAGTCACTAGTGAAATAATCACACCAAGAATCGAAGTTGACAACTAATACGTTCATGACGCTATTTGACGATCGCTACAGTCCGTCAAATCATGTTTATAGTATTAAAAAGTATCTCGTACTTTAAGTTGAAATATATATATATATATATATATATATATATATATATATATATATATACATATATATATATATATATATATATACATATATATTTATATACATATTTATATATATATATAGATATACATATATATATATATAGAGAGAGAGATATACATATATATATATATATATACATATATATTTATATACATATATATATATATAGATATACATATATATATATAGAGAGAGAGATATACATATATATATATATATAGATATACATATATATATATAGATATACATATATATATATAGATATATATATATATATAGAGATATATATTACATCAAGCGATCATAAACAAGTTTTTACTTTTTCATGTAAAAAGCTTCCACATTTTTCAGTTTTTTTAATACATGGGGATTTGTTAAAAAAAATATAAGTAAAAAATAACTACTATAGACAAGTTTAAATTCTTCAAAATTCATTTAAAATTTTGGAGTGTCACAAAATAATTAATTCTAATGTTTTTTTCGACTATTAACAAAAGATTAAAATTGCAGACTTATTTACGAAGAAACCGGATGTAATTTAATTACTTTAGATTTTAATAAATAATCGATTATTAGCAACAAAATAAAACCCTCACACAATAATAATGACTAACAACGTAGAGGCGATAAACATACACACGAGATGTGGTCACACAATCTTATTAATATAAACAACACGGGGTTTCATGTAATGAGGGTGTACAACCATGTTATTGGAGTACTCGTTTCATTCCTTGGGCGAGTTTCTTTTACACAGCTGCTCGTTGTACGAGGGAAAGGGGAATATAAGTGGGGTTTTTACAAGTGTTTATTTAGACTGTCTTCGGATTTCCAAGCATACGTAAGGGCCGGAAATTACCGAATGGTATAATAATCGTTTTAAATCAGTTCAAAGAATAACAAATATCCCTTTTCTAAATAAGTAGAATTGTTATGCCTAAGCAATACAATGTCTACAGACGCGCACATATCTATGTAGCTATCGGTCTAGAATCAAAGTTATGTTTTTACTCTGCGAAGAAAAACCTATTCTAGACCGATGCATTTAAATATTAGTTGATATTCCCCACATTAAAACACCGACTTAGTCTACCTGAGAAAAAAGAGATAATGCGGAACGCGACGGCAGGGATGGATACCATTCTAAAAGAAGACTTCCAGAGGTGTTTCCGGCAGTGGATAAATCGGTGGGCTAAGTGTGTGCAAGCACAAGGGGCCTAATTTGAAGGGGAGTATAACCCCCAACCCCGTCATGTATTTGAAATATTTGTTCTGGCCTAAGGTCGGATACGGTTTAGACAGCCGTCGTATATATATATTTGTTTCACTGTACTTCAGTCTAAGTTCTCAACAATTAAGGGTCCCGTCCTAGGGCTAAAACTTGATCTCTATATGAGATACATAGATATTCAAATGTTCCATTAAAGTGTTTTTTTAAAGAACATTAATTGTCCTCTCCTCGTTGACAAGTTAACTACGTTATATGTTATAGTATTTCTTTCCTGTGGTATCTTGGTTATTCCGGATTTCGAGGACACGAATTCATCTAGGCTGGTTGAGTATCCAGCTTAGCGGTGTTACTAGAGGTGACATCACTTGGAGAGGGTATGTAATTCCTCGTATATGACAGTGTGAGGTAGTCATGCTGAGAGGATCTTATTTTGGCTGCGAATACTATGTTATTTTTAATACTCAGTCAGGGTTTACTTGTAGGAGGAAATACTCTTATGCCAGGTTGTCCTGACAAACCTATGTATAGAGAGATATTTGACACTTTAGGACAGTGTCTAGTAGACATTCAAGTTCCTTCCACTAGGCGTTTAAGTGTTCTCCTTAAAACGCCATGTGTGTATAAGGAAACCAACCTCTCAAAATCGGAACTGACCCGAATAAAAGGGTAGATCGAATGCAAAGGGGGAGCTCGATATCTAATCGGATTGAGCCAGGTTCCTTTGAAGAAGTGTCCAACCTCTAAAGTAAACATTAATTATTTCAGTTGTGCGCAGTGC
Source organism: Sepiola atlantica (assembly GCA_963556195.1). Classification (NCBI taxonomy): domain Eukaryota; kingdom Metazoa; phylum Mollusca; class Cephalopoda; order Sepiida; family Sepiolidae; genus Sepiola; species Sepiola atlantica. The sequence goes on along the minus strand of OY744526.1, from coordinate 109,387,867 downwards.
GCGTACACGCGCCTGACCTAATTGTTCATGTCCTATCAAGACACGTTCAGTACATGGTTTCGTAAGTGCCCAGGCCCCCGCGTCAAATCGATGAAACCTAACTTATACCCGTAAAAATGCAAACATCATAGTGAACAGCTATCTGCGGGAATTTATGTGGGCACGGAATTATAAGCTAAACAATAGAATCCTGTTATATTATTTCCTAATCATTGACATAACAGGGTTCCTTTCTCATAAAAACACTAATAAAACGTGGTTGTTTGTTTTTGTACTACAATCCACATTTTATCTGATTTTTCTTTTAATGTGGGATATTTTTTGCGGGTTCTTTGGCAAAGAATCCAAGCGCTAAAGCTATATCAATGATAAATGAGAATAACATGTACTTATCTCAACTTTTTACTGAATTTGCACGACATTATCGATAATCATGGCAGACGTTAAAACACGTAACACACTTTTCTGATGATCTGTAATACATGGATTGAGAGAAACATTTTAATAGATTTCATCATTCATTATATATATATATATATATATATATATATATATAATTTAGTTATTTTTACCTCCAGACACATGTTTCATGTATACGTGATCTTCAGTGTAGGACATGATAGTTACTGCTGATAGAAGGATTGTAACCCAGTCACTTTGGTATTCAATCCATCATCCACCATGAATTACCATGGGGAAGAAGAGAATTTAATTCTATATAATGTTGAGTCGGCGGACATACACCGTCAGCTAGTCATAACAGTGTACTACGGCGGAAGCCAAAATTTGCATTACGCTTCGATTTACAACTTATTA
>OY744526.1:109379551-109382051 GCA_963556195.1 Sepiola atlantica | reverse complement strand
TGTATGGGTGTATATATATATATATGTATGTATGGGTATATGTATGTATGGGTGTATATATATATATATGTATGTATGGGTATATGTATGTATGGGTGTATATATATATATATGTATGTATGGGTATATGTATGTATGGGTGTATATATATATATATATGTATGTATGGGTATATGTATTTATGGGTGTATATATACATATATATATATACATATATGTATGTATGGGTATATGTATGTATGGGTGTATATATATATACATTTATGTATGTATGGGTATATGTATGTATGGGTGTATATATATATACATTTATGTATGTATGGGTATATGTATGTATGGGTGTATATATATATATATACATTTATGTATGTATGGGTATATATATGTATGGGTGTATATATATACATATATGTATGTATGGGTATATATATGTATGGGTGTATATATATACATATATGTATGTATGGGTATATATATGTATGGGTGTATATATATATACATATATGTATGTATGGGTATATGTATGTATGGGTGTATATATATATACATATATGTCTGTATGGGTATATGTATGTATGGGTGTGTATATGTATGTATGGGTGTATATATGTATGTATATGTATGTATGGGTGTATATATGTATGTATATATATGTATGTATGGGTTTATATGTGTATATATGTATGTATGGGTTTATATGTGTATATATATATGTATGGGTGTATATATGTGTGTATATATCTATGTATATATGCATATGTATATGTATGTATATATCTATGTGTATATGCATGTGTATATATATATATACGTATATTTATTTATATTTTTGCTTCCATTGTTTTTGTGTTTTATATAGAGCACAGAGGATCGCCATACCAGGAAATAAATGCATAGGACATAAGAGAATTTTACAAATATCTTGATAGTAATCCATTACAATTGTATTTTGGAAATTAAAACAGTTTTTTGTGAAACATTTTACATGTTTTAACATTTAGTATATATATATATATATATATATATATATATATATATATAAATAAATGCGACTATCTGGCAGAAAAAAGATGCGTCAAATATTCACCCGAACACATATTTAATTTTATATTCCCTTTTTTTTTCGCCTTTAAATACACATTATTAATCCTAATCTGAAGAAAAACACGAAACATCTTGAATAAATACATAAAAAATAACAAAACAATTCAGGTGTCAGTATAGATTAAATGTCTTATATAAATTTAACGTAAACTTATCTGCTTACTCCTTATCATCAAATAAGTTAGATTAAGCTATTCATCAATTAAAGATCTCTTTTATAGTTTCAGCGTTTTAAATGAGACACGTATTATTATTTATGTTATTAAATAAAAAATACATATGTTTAACGGATGATTTTACTTAATTTATTTTATAGGGTAACGTTCCTTAGAATCTGTTTTTTTTTTGCATTTAAGAATTCATACACAGATGAAGCCCTTTTGTGACTGTTTGTATACCATTTTTGCATACCATAAATGTGTCAATTTACATAAAAATGGGCAGAACCAAATTTTTGTGAATAATTTTTTTTTTGAATGAACTAAGATTATATCAGGTTAAATATATGAGTGTACAGCCTTAGTCAAAATGATGAGACAAAATATCCTTCACCAGTGTTCTCACTTATATTCATATTAATAGAAAATAAGGTCTAAATCGGGAGAAATAAATAATAGAAAGAAGAACGAGAGATGAAAAACTTCGCAAACAAAAATGTTTTGAAAGAAAACGTATGAATCGGTTAAGAATGCGAAAAAAATAAAACTCATTATGGAAATGGATTGATGGCAGGGATTCTCTGACTTGTTATATACTTTCTCACTCCCGCTAAATACATGAAACGGATTTGTCTGGCAGGTTTTTCATCGCTTACTTTATGTGACCGAATATATATATATATGTATATTTCGTCGTTATTTGTAAGACTTCCTCAGGATGATAATTTGTTTAAAAATGTCATGCAAGTACATAGAAATCTTGGGTTTAAATGATGGGTGTGTGAGAAGAAGTAGTAGCCACTACTGGGAGCGCAGGACCAAGGTCCGGGCTTAGGGAAGTCGGTGGTGGTCCTGCGCTCCCAGAAGTGGCCACTACTTCTTCTCACACACCCATCATTTAAACCCAAGATTTCTATATACTTGCATGACATTTTTCTTAAAATTATAATCCTGAAGAAGTCTTACAAATAAAGACGAAACATTGATGAATACATAAAAAAAACACCTTTTGGTTTTTCCTTTTTCATTTCCCATTACGTCGGATTACCCTCATCCTTTCTTTCTAATTATATATATATATATATATATATATATATATATATATATAGTATTGTAGATGTATTGTTGAAGCTCAAGTGTTTATAAAAAGTGCTCAATAATAAGTAGAGCTGTTCATGAGTATAATTTTTTATTATATGCAACCGAAACATGTATGCACATATGCAACAAATAATGTT
>OY744526.1:109357051-109372051 GCA_963556195.1 Sepiola atlantica | reverse complement strand
ATATATATATATATATATATATATATATATATATAATGTAAGTTTATGTAAGCTTATGTCTACAGGGTATTATCCAGGGAATCCGTAACATGTTTATTTAAAAGTCTTCGATAATAAGTAGAGCCCTATATTTATTTTGTATACCACTTTTTTTATTTATACAAGCAGTGTTGGCAACAGATATGCAGATATGTTTCTGTCCTAGCCGGAAGCAAGCTGCACTTTTTCAAGCTACTCGTCCATATGGATTAAATATTGGAAATGGAAGAGCAATTCTTTTAAAAAGTTAAATTGAATTTGAATCACGTGACTCATCAGGATAACATTTTTAGGATTACAAGGCCAACCGTCAACATATTTCGACAATTATGAACTTCAAAAAAAATTTACAAAAGAAGTTTTTAAATGTAATTTTATATAAGGAATCAAACATTCCAAAATTTCAAGTGAGTAACATGAGGCATTATTTTTTGTAAATTTTACCATTTAGGGCAGGGAGTCCCCAAAACTGCAAAAAAAGAAAAGAAAACTAATGCTATACATGTTTATTCCCGTCCTGTGAAAGGTATATATATATATATATATATATATATATATATAATTTATAATTTTTGTTATATCTCTTTAAATCTCCTCCGGTTTAAATCTCAACTGTTACTTTTCACCCTCCCCCATTTCCAAACCATATTTAACCTCCCTTACACTAAATTTAAACAAACATACATAACACTCAAAGCAAATAACGCGTCCAAACGAGAGTGACACGTGACTTCACATTTCCGAAACAGATGACAACAGAAGCTAAAGAGAGCCGGATGGCTAAGTCCTTCTGTTCTTAAAACCGACGGTACGAATGTTGTACTAATGTTTCTGTATCAAATAAAAATATATATATATAAATATATATATATATATATATATATATATATATATATATATATATATATATATATATATATATATATATTGTGAGAGAGCTTCTCCAATCTTTAGTCCAAGATTTATATTCTTTTCAAAATATGGGGAATTATAACGATAATTATTTTTTGGCACAAAAACATTTCTTTTTTTTTTTTACAGAAAACAATGTGCAAAAATTATTGCACTAAGTCCCATAGAAAACGAGATAGTAAAGTAGGTCGACCGTAATCGAGGGCGGCCAGAGATTTCCATTTTCATTGGCTACTATACCGAGCAATATAGTGGAGGCACCATTATTTTCCCTGGATTATTTCACTTACCTCTGACTTTCGCCTTATAATGCTTTATGTTCAACAAAAACGCATTAAGTACTATTCATGAGCCTTTGGTATGATTCAACTGAGGATTAAACTCGTTTTTCAAGACGCGACACCTTCGGTATTATAATAAGTTACTTTTTCTGTAAACATTTTAGAAGAAAACAAACAGACACAACACATAATTCAGAAAGGCACTTTATTAAGAGTTTATTTATTTTCAAACCATCAACGATGACAATTGAGTTTAAAAGAAATGAGTCATTGTACATTTTTTTCTGCGTTAAATTCTCGGTTACGCTTTTCCGATTTCACGCGATTTATTTTTCCTTACAAGTAGTAACAAATCAACAACGTATCTGGCTTTTGATGTGTCGGGCAGTTGAATTGTTATGAAATAAATACTATTATACTAATATAAATCGTATCGCTAATGCTGTGGTGGCGTTATTACCGCCACCCCCAACGACAATAGCAACAATCGAAAAGCATAACACGAATGTTGAAAATAGCAAAAACTACAGAACTAATAATAACAACAGCAAGGAGATTAACAATCTCAACAACAAATCAGAAAGTACTAATAGTGACAATATGAACAGTGAAAAACAATTTATCACTAATATTTATGGCAGTAACGATCATAGTGGTATAAGTGATACAATCATACCTTATACAGTAAGGGTGAAATGCGTAAGACTCGTAACGCCAAGACAGACATATGCAACGATCGTAACACGAAGACTGACATGTATAATGATCGTCCCGCCAAGACCAGCATGAATAACGATCGTAACGCCAAAACTGCCATGTGTAACGATCGTAACGCAAAGATTGGAATGTGTAACAATCATAACGCCAGGGCTGGAACACAGGGAGCAGGGTGGGAGTTCCGGAGTCCAGCAGCACGAGGAAAGGAGCTTTTGGAGTAGAAAGCTCTTCGGCAACTAGGGACCTCCACGGTGAGTGAATACTGAAGAACCTATGAAGTTGGCGACTCTTTTTGGGACCTTGTCTAAGAGGGAGAGACTAGTGGATGGTGCCCCAGCCCAGATGTGGCAACAGTACTCCATGCATGGGTGGATGGTGGCTTTGTAGAGATATAGGATAATGTCAGGTGTGAGAAGTTTACTACCACGGTAGAGGGAGCCCACCTTTTTTGCAGCAGCCCTGACAATGCCTTCAATGTATTTATTCCAATTCATGTTATATGTAAAAGTTAGACCGAGGAGTTTGAATGATGAACTCCCATGTAGTGTTATTTGCCATGACAATCGGTGGTTGAAGAGGTTTCTTGTAGTTATTGAAAGAAAGTAGCTTTGTCTTTGCGGCATTAAAAGTTACCACCCATTTTTGACCCCAATCGACTACAGACTGGAGGTCATTTTCAAAGGATTCAGCCATTGCCTCAGATATGTGCGCGTCGGTTTTGCCCACATGACGAGAGTAGAGCGTGGTGTCGTCAGCAAATATTCCTATCTCAGACAAAATTACATCATGACATATATATATATATATATATATATATATATATATATCCTGAAAACTACTACATATCTATATTTCAATAGAGCATATATAGGCGCGTAAACAATCGAGCATAATGAAACCTTGAGATATCTCATGTATCAGAAGAGAGCAATAGGCACACCGGACACATTTAAACAGCTCTGAAAAGGTTGATATGCCATAAAAAAAACTAGCTAAACCGAAATCTATACAGTTCAGTTAGTTCTTAGATATCGAGGGAACACCACCTAGTGCTCGCACTAGATTTCTTTGAGTTACATTTTTATTAGAAGGCTTTTTTAAGATTGTATTTGAGCCTCGAATTCGATGTTTTACGTCTTTATTTCTCAAATAAAGAAGAGTATTAATTTACTCCTCTCCAGGAGTTAGGCACAAGGCCAATTTTTATCTTACTCCCACAAGTAAGATGTGACCCAAGGTCGGGTCGGGAAAGTGGGGTTTTAAAATTGCCTGGGCAGTCCCGTCGGCATTCCCCGGTAGGGGCGCCTCAGGCAGTAAGCAATAAACTTACTCCTCCTCAAAGAGGGGGGGGGCGAAGCCTGGGAGGGTGGACCTCCTAGAACTGCACAGGACAGGCCCATAGACCGGCGTAAATCAAGCCCCAAAGGCCAGGACAATACCAGTCTATGGGGTGCAGTATCCATCGGAACAGATACTACACTTTGATCTTAGCCAAAAGGCCAAGTAGTAGACATCGTTTCTTCTTCTCAATGGAGCACTTAATTATGTTATAGTTTTCCTTTCATGTGTTTTTTCTTGGTTTGCCAAATACTAGGACAAGAGTTTGATGAAATACACTATAGCTTTTCTCGTATCACCCCGTGCATAGTCATGCTGAAGAGGTTTTTATTCTGCTCAACATTCTTCCCGATGAAAGGAAATATGAAACAGTTTCTATCTCATCAATAATGCGAAGTTTTTTTTCCTTTTGTTAATAGAACATTCTTAAGAAACTTGTTATTGTTGTTAGATACGCACACTTGTACAGAGTGACCGAAAACACTCGTAGGTGGTGTCTCGTAAATGTTCAAACTCCCGTTTATTTATTTTTTTATTCTAGCTAAGTTAGCTCTCAGAAATAAAGGACTCCCTTTTTCTTTATCAGATACATAAATATCTAAGTGTTAATTTGTTCCTTACTTCTCAAACCTTCAATTAGTAAAGCAGTGAAAAATATTAATTTTCCTCTAACAAATTGACATCTTAACTATATTATAGCTAATCTTTCTTGTCTTTTTCGGTCTTGCCGGATTTCAGGACAATAATTCATCTGGTCTGATGGAGTATCCGACTTAGTGAAGTTATTCAAGATAGCATCACTAAGAGAAGGTGCATCATTCCTGTTATAAGCCAGTGTGTATCCATGCTGAGGGGATCTTATTTGGGCTTATAATACTATGTCTCTTTTTTCCTATATTTGGTCAGTTTACTTGTACAGCAAAGTATCCTCAGGGTCCGGATATCACGATAAACAGAGAGACCGTTGACAGCCGAGAATGGTGTCTAAGCATTAACAATCTCTTACTCTCTCTCTCTCTCTCTCTCTCTCTCCCTTTCTTCATGTTACGAAATGGGTTTCGTAAAATCCGGAATATTTCGTATAGCGTGATCACGATGATACGCAAATGTGTCCTAATTGTGTGATAAATGTCATATAAATACCTGTCGACGAAGGTCATAAGGTTCGACTGTTTATAAACGTACATATTGCATCTACGCCCACATAACAGCCTCTACCCGCACATGTGTGTATGTATATATGTATCCATGTGCTTGAGTATACATCGAGAATTAGAACTGAACAATAAGTGGAGTGGAGTAATGTACCTAATTTTAAGGAAGTTTCGTAATTTTCAAGTGTGCATGTTCCCGCACAACATACACACGTTCACACACTGAGTATTTTCGGTATGCAATTGCAGTCTAAGGTAATACTCTCCGGTGTGACTGCTTTGCAAATGGAGGCCAGGCGTTGTGTAGATAAGTTATTATTTCCGTTTAATCTAAGCATGGCCCACAAAGGCGCATGCGTGGAATACGGAATTTAATCAATAGACAAACGTAGGAAGGATACGTTATCGATAGAGGCGATTTTACGAGTTTTTTTTAATATCATCCCTATTTTTCTCTCTCACTTGCACATTCTCTCTCATGATATATATATATATATATATATATATATATATATATATATATATATATCATAGAAGATCAGAACAACATCGGTACCGCCTGTTTCAATGTCGTACCTATGTTGTTCTAGTATTCTGTAATACATACATGAATACATATTACACTCTTATTTTTGATTTCATCTTAATAATCGAGCACTCTGCTGGTGTGCTGTCACACTAATCAAATATATATATATATATATATATATGTTGTTTATTGCTTTCGTGGTTTCAGTACTCTGATTACTTTCATCTATCGATCTCCCTTGTTTATTTACTGTGACCTTTCTTTTCCGTTCTCTCCTTTCTTTTTTATTCTCCCCTCCCTTTTTTCTTCTACCTCTTGTTTTCTCCACCCAACACGGTTATTTCCTCTCGCCCTTTTTTCTTCTCTCTTGCCTTTCTTTTCTCTTTGTATTCGTTTCTTCTTTCTCCTTTCTCTCTATCTCTTTTCTTTATTTTCTATTTCTCTCTTGTTTCCTTCTATTTCTTTCAGTTTCTTCCATGTCTTTCTCTTATTTCATCTTTTTCCCCTTTTCCTCTTCACCTTTGTGTTTTTTTCTCTCTCTCTCTCTCCTTTTTTATGTTCATTTCATTCTCCCCCATTTCTGTATTCACTTTCCCGTTCTCCTCTTTCTGTATTCTCTTCTTTCTTTCTCTAGTAATGTACCATTTTTGCAATGGCTACAACTCTAGAAGGACTCAATTGTGTCAATAATGTTATACGACTGCAGCAGCACTTTATATTACATCATTACCGTTCGTTACCCTAACCACGATACAACACATGGCAAAAGTGAATATCCTAACTATTATATATTTACTTTGTATAATGAAGAATATTCCGTGGTTGCTGCTGTTTTCAGTGGGGTGGTTTTAATATCTCCACTCTAAAATTAACAACAGATGTGAACAGTAAGCTTTAATAAATTCCATTCTTTTTTATTTATTCCTACGATACTCCATTTAAAAAAAAAATTCTTGCCACCTCATTTTTCCCATTAGTAAACGCTCTTTCCATGTAAGAATAAAGAATGAAGTACCGCGATTCAGTGGAAGAGACAATTCGTTGGTCTCACTTAAGGATTTAATTCAGATGTATGAACATAAAAGGATGTAGGAACCACTTTAGACTTAAGCGGTTCTTGTCCCACTTTGTACCTTTTTAAACGCCTATGTTAACACAGGCCCACGCATTAAGAAATGTATCCCACTGTTTATCGTAATGTTTTCCATATACTAGTTTAAGTCTTCATTAAAAAGTCAGTTTTGGATAGTTATATAGACGAACTATCTTATACTTTGTCTCCATATCTCCTCTATTCATAGACCAATCTAATACTAAAGTCAACAAGAATTTATTTTTTGAACTTAAACAGTTTGTGCATAATTTGTGTAATTCGGACACTTATTCTAATCTTGAATATTATTCTCACAATTTTTCAGCCGTCATCCTAGCGTATCTTGTTGCACCCTTAAAACTATACAGAATATATACATATATAGATATACATAAACATATATAAATGCATATGCATATACACACATAATACATTCACATACACACATATACATATATATATACATATTTATATATATATATATATATGTATATATATATACACATATACACATATTTATATATATATGTATATATATATACACATATACACATATTTATGTATACATTATATATATATATAGACATATTTATATATATATATATATACATATTTATATATATATATAGACATATTTATATATATATATAGATATATTTATATATATATATAGAGACATATTTATATATATATATATAGACATATTTATATATATAGAGACATATTTATATATATATATAGACATATTTGTATATATAGACATATATATATATATAGACATATATATATATATAGACAGATATATATATAGACATATATATATATATAGACATATATATATATATAGATATATATATATAGACATATATATATAGACATATATATATAGACATATATATATAGACATATATATATATATGTACATATACACACGCATATATATTTATATATATATATATATATATTTATATGTACATATACACACGCATATATATTTATATATATATATTTATATGTACATATACACACGCATATATATATATATATATTTATATATATACATATTTGTATATACATATACACACATTTATATGTATATATATATTTATATATATTTATATATATTTATGGGAAAATGAAAAAGGAAAACCAAAATATGGATGTTTTTATGTGTACATCAACGTTTCGTCTTTATTTAGATGATAAAATAGAGAAAAAGTGTCATGCAAGCAAAGATACATGTAGGGTAGACATATTGGGAAAAAAATAGAATGAAATAGGGGCCAACTGCTAGGTGTGTATATGTGTATATATATTTATATATACGTATATACGTATATATATTTTTATATATACGTATATGTATATTTATATATACGTATATATATATTTATATATACGTATATACGTATATATATATTTATATATACGTATATACGTATATATAATTACATATATGTATATACGTATATATCAATATACATATGTATATACATATATATACGTATTTATATATACGTATATACATATATATATATATATTTATATCTACGCATATACATATATATCTACGTATATACATATATATATATACGTATACACATATATATATATTGATATATACGTATATACATATATGTAATTATATATACGTATATACATACATATATATATATATATATAGTTATATATACATATATACATTTTTATATAGGCATATACATATATTTATATATATATATATATGTGTGTACATGTATATACATATTTATATATACATATGTAAATGTACATATGTATATGTATGTATACATATGTAAATCTACATATGTGTATATACATATGTATATACCTATATACACATATGTGTGTGTTCCTTGTTTTCTTCCTTTAGTTTCCTGCCTTTTTTACTCATACATTTTTAAGTACTGTTTACCCCTACAATGTAACTCCCGAATGCCCTCCCAGTTTTTTCGGTTGCCAGCTGCGTGTCTCAAATTACCTTGTACGGTCACTGTCAAATGGAGTCTAAAAGGTATCACGGGCCTACTAAGATTAGCAACTCTGTGTTTATTACTCGTGGACACTACCTCTTCACACCGAGTGATGGATTTGTTTCCATGCCACCCTAGCACACACACAATCAAACGTTTACATACACAATAACGTATAATCAGTTATCCATTCTGGTTGGCTTGGGTTAACTCCGACTCGAGGGTCATTACAAGGTTAGTAGAACGAAAGCTTGTAAGCGATGTGTCTACAATGAAGGCATTCAATAACTTTAAGTGAAAAAGAATAGGGGTCGTCCTGAGTGGGGTTGGCTGTCGCAAAAATGAAAAAAATAAAAACTGATGGATTTGAAGATGAATACATCATTTTTAATTCACATACAGTTAATCTCATTGTTAGTTGTGGTTTAAAATTTTAAGAATATTCGGTCTTCTTCGGGTCTGTTTTTCTTTTCGTAGTCCTCCATGGATTCAGCAATGATAAAGAAGTCTGCGTGCTGCGATTTACGGCACTACATATCTGGTCGTGAAAAGAATACAACACCCTAAGCGAATGATAATGGCTATATAATCACGAAGGTTTTCTATACTTCGTAGCCTTTGCTGTGGCGAGTACAAAGCCTGACTCTTGAAAAATGGTATAGAACAAGCCGCTACTTATTGTGTTGCCGGTTTTACTGAAGAGATAGAAGACTGAACAATAATTTGAAACGACTTCAGTCCTTGAAATAGCAAGTTCACCGGTTTAACCATAGAGCTAAATCGGCAACCGGACGGACTGTGATTAAATGTTTCAAATGATTTATGACATTGTTTCGCTGCACACATTATGAATTCTTTGATTTATATTAATTTGTTCGGATCGATTTCGAATTATTATTCTGCTTGTAACGTGACCGACTTATAAAAACCCTCGTTTATTTCGCTCATATATTAGGATAACATGCAGGCGATTACAAAAGTCAGCTATTCAATTTTTTTTATACAGTTTTCGTGTATTTTATGGTCAGGTGAAAATAAAGATAATAATACACCCTAAAACCTGTTTCTTAGGGGGTTCTCAATTTGCAACTTCATTGTTACGGATTTCCTTTCTATAGAATTTACTTTTGTCATTTTTTTTGTCAATCTATAAGAATCAATTTTTCCTTTTCTCTTTCTTTTTCCCCCTTTTCTCCTTTTTTATTCTCTCCTTTACTTCTTGTCCTCTTTATTCATTGTCTCCTTTAATTTTCTTTCTTTTTTTTCTTTTTCTTCATCTTTTCTTCATTTTCATCTTACTTTTTTATTTATCTGTCTTGTTTTTTTGTGTTTTGTTTGCCTCCATTTCTTTTTATTTCTACTTCCTATTGCCTTTATTCCACTCTTTTCTGATCTTTTTTCCTTGATTCTTGTTTCTTCCTTTCCAATTCTTTTTTCTTATCCTTTTCTTTTTTCCTTTCTTTCTTCTTTCCATTGTCCTCCCTTTTCCTATCATTTTTCCTTTATTTTCTTTTTACATTCATTTTTTTCTTTCCCTTTTCTTTCAATTACAGTTTTCCGTTCGTTTCCTTTCGTTTCTTGTTCTTTTGCTAGTCAATAGTCTCTCCTATCTATTCACATGCTATTTCTGGTGTAAACCTGTCTCTTTTCAGACCTCTCAAGATATTCTTTTCCGAAACAAGCATAAATTATATCAAAATGCAACATGAATTAAAAACAATAAAAATGCCATTGGTTTCATCATATCTATATATGGTATCCGAGGTATCATTTTGCTTATTACATTTCCACAAACGTTACTGCGTTTGTAAAATGATGTCCAATAACAAGAGTCTTATATTTATGTAGTATAAAAAATTAGGTTCTGTTTTAGTTGCCCTTATTCTGATGCTTTAAATTCATACCCTGTACGAGTTTTATTTTTTTACTTTGTGGTATTCTTTTTTCATCCCCAGGCCCATAGACTAAATTATTCGTTTATTTATGGTAATCATTTACACAAACATAAGCGTCAACAAGAAACGGCAGTGTAACACATATATTCTCGGACATAAATTCCAATGTTAATTTAATATCATGCGTATATATGTATGTGTATATTAAATATAGTAGTACAAAAAACAAACTTATAGCAATTAAGCTACATTTGTTTCATTCCTAAGTTTAATCATCAAGCTAATTGAAACTATTAAGCTCCACTCCTGTATTGAGAACTGTTGAAATGAAATGTTTCTTTTGCATTGATTTGTTTTCTTGATACCATTCGACGTCAGCATTCTTTTGAGAAAAAAACAATTACCAAATTTTGATCGAGAAAGAGCCGAACTCTTGTATTATATATGTAGATGTGAATATGTATACCTCTACAAAAAATATTGAGTACTTAAACATAAGACACCCGTAAGTACTTTCCGATACACTTAATAGCTTCCAACAGTTTTCTTATTCTTATTTCTGTAATTTTATTTCTTTATATTCATTTATTCATCCAGCCACTTCTGAACTAGATTCCATCGGTTTCGTCCCAGTAATTGCGCGAGGGTTTCTCCATGGAAACTTACTGGGTCAGAAAATCGTCAATACCCAGTTTCAACTCCCCCATAATTTGCCGCCTCTTGTTGTCCCTTCGTGCCCACTTACCTCTAAATCATTTTCGCTATTCAGTTAAAAGAAACAAGTCGCCTTTATTAAATGGACACATTTAAAACTTCCTAATATTTTGTCAAGTTAAAACACAAAAAATGTAACCTGGGACAATTCTTTTCAAAGAACTACGGTTTTGGTTGGAGTCTCATACTTCGGAATAATTCCATGAATAAAAGAAAAAACAAAACTATATCCTGGTAATTGTTTTTCCAGAAATGACCGCGATAGTTGACTGCGTTGTTTACATGGATTCCATTTTGAATACTCGTTGAATCCAAATAAGTTTTCCTGAATAATATAACCGAATATAGTTCATCAACTATTACATTTTCCTATATATATATATATATATATATATATATATATATATATATATAATCAGTGCATATCAACATGGTACGTTAGGTTCAAGCAGGAGCATGCGGACCCAGGCAACAAATACTTTGTTTAATTGAGGCTTTTCCTAAAACAAGACCTACCGATCAAAAGATAGCTGCCAAAAGCTTGTCGGCGGTTTATAATAACACATCAAGAAACCCAGTATTTTGGGCCTGAATCCGTCTCTCCGGCTTGAAACCAAATGTACCATGTATATCTTAAATTCTGTCACATTATAAATATATATTATGCTCTTATTAGATAACCGAGCATTCTACTGATTTTTTTCCACTCAACGGAAGCAAGAATTAATATATATATATATATATATATATATATATATATATATATATATATATAATATTACACGATGTGGCAATTTCATGCGGCGTATAGAAGGAAACAGCCGCATGCGAGTCGAATAGAGACCAGTGAGAGTAGTATGCGCTTTCAGTCGCCGTTCAAGAACACAAGCGACTCGACCCTCTTTCATAATACACTGAAAGTGCGTTTTCATTTTCACGCTTGGATAGACTTGAGCGCAGTTTCCCCATTATCATCCTTCTTCCCCTCCTTCTCTTTTGAAAAGCAGTCTGCTTCCTTCTTACCTCCCTTCTATCCCTCCACACTGTATCGTACTTTTTTCTTTCTTACTTTTAAATCATTCAATTTCTATTACTTTCTCATTTGCTTACACGTTTTACCTTTCAGCATCCCCATATATATATATATATATATACATATATATATATATATATATATATATATATATATATATATATACTAGTGGTCTCTCCCTTACCGTTGCTCGTCTGGAGATATATTGCTGGTCAGAAGTAATTTCAAATAGCTTTACAGTGTTGGCCTTAATAGAAAAGTTAAAGTTACATTTGCAATATGACGTCAGGTAAATAAAAAAAAACATTTAGCGCGGTGGCGTTTACTCTTAACAATATTTGTTGACACTGCGTTTCTTACAGACAGCTTTAAACGGCAAAACACTTTAACGTATCGGAAATTTTTTTAATTTTTTATTTAATAATTTTAATCGCAAATAATAAATTATAAACATATTTTAATGCTTAAACCGTTATTTTAATACAGTCTTCAATGTACTATTCTTCGTTTAATTTTATTTTTGTTTCATGAAGGCGGTTATTTATAAATATATTTTAAATAATACATCGTAGCGGGTTGCGTTTTTTATTGTTAATAATATGGTCCAACAATGACAAATGGAAATTAAATGATCAAAATAAAGGTTTCAATTGTGAGATGTAATGCTAATTTGGTCCAACTTTCAAAACACGACCGAAATAATTTCATATATTTTATGGAATTTACTCAAATAGAATTTTTTTTTTTACATAGTTGCCATTGTATACGTAAGAGGCTACTGAGAATTAGGATGCCATTTTGAGGTTAGAGTCATCCTAAATTTGAAGCTGTGCAGCGAGATGCTTGTTAACATTTCTTTTGAATTTCTGCATGTCGGTACAGTCGAGGAAACAGGGAGCTTGGGGGGAGTTCCAAAGGCCTGCAGCACGAGGACATATCCTATTGGAGTAGAAAGCTGTCCGGCATCTGGGGGCCTCCACCGTGAATGGATGGGATTTAGCTGATTCTCGGGTTTGTCGAGTATATTTAATATCAGAATATATATATATATATATATATATATATATATATATATATATATATATATATATATGTATAAGGATTTTTTAAAAATATATATTTTTATGAAATAAGTCCGTTATTTTTCTAATAAATCCCGTGTACATAAATAGAGGATCACACTACAAATATCTCTTTAATTGATGTTAACGTATAATCCTGTATGGATAATACATTAAAATCTATTAAAAAGAAAACATATAGAATTGTATTTTGCATCCTCTATTTTTCTACACAAAAACTATCAGAAAAGTAACGGACGCATGAGCTCAAATTCAAACGCACGTGCGCATTTCCCTTTAAATAAATTCTGAATGAAAATCAAATATGTTTAACGAATGTTAGATGCGTGTTAATTTTTTTCAGTCTCACTGGAAAATGTGTATACACCGATGAAGCTTCTTCAGTAACATTGGTGATATGTTGTATATCATGAACAAGTATGTTATTGAAATCGGCAGAAACAATTGTTTGTAAATAAAATGACACCATTGAGCTACAACATAAAACTGTTATGTTTAACTAAAATAAATTCATGTAATATATATATATATATATATATATATATATATATGTGGGTGTGTGTGTATTTCATACATATATATACAGATATATATATAGATATACATATATATATATAAATGTATATATATATATGTATATATATGTATATGTATAATCCTTTAAAACAGATTTGTCGCTTGTACTATTCTCTGTCTTTCTTTAAACCCCTGCCCCTTTCTTTCCTTTGATCTTCCAACTCTTGATCTCCTTCATTTCGAGCTCCCGGTCTCTATGTTGCCCCTTTTATTCCCCTCTCTCTCTCCCTTGACTATTTGGGATGTCTACGGCCGCAGGCTCACCTCCACCCGTTAGCCGAGTTTTTCTTTTTTTTCTATTGTCGGTTCGGAACAAACACAAGCGAACAAAAATACAATCGCCATTCTATTTTCTTTTTCTATTTTAGCCTTCTTCTTTAGCGGCGAGCTTTCCTCGGGCTCTCAGTTTTTGTGTGTGTTTTTCATTTCTTTCTTTTATTTCACTCGAATCTATGTATTTTTCATTTTTTTTCTTCTTTTCATCCATCCCCTCTCTTAAGCTAATTTTATTCGAGATATTTCCCCCTCTTATGCGCCGGTTAAAAAAAAAAGAATAAACAAAATATACAAACAAATATTCACGCTTTCAACCCGGTTGGTCTGGTTATTGTATCCTGATTCGAAAAATTGCATACCGTTACGTCCTCAGCAACCGTCCGTTCGAATACTGAACAAAACGGTTACGAACAAAAACGATGTCATGGATAGTATACGCTATAAAAATATATTGCACACACACACGCGCACAAATCCACTATGAATTAACATCGCTAATCTATATAACAACACATATTATTTTAATTGTAAGTCCCCCCCCCCATACACACAAAAATAACTGTACACAAATTGGTCGTGAAACGTCTCAGGAAAATGGATAAACCTAATAAGAAAAGCACCATCCAGACCTCGGCTGCAAGAGCATTGGGAATGCTATACTAGAATCATGCAGAGGTTTCCTGTTGTCACTCAAATTCGAAAGAAAGCCAACGGTTGTTACAATCGAGAAATAAATGGTGAACGGGTGTTGCGGTAACGCAATGCAATTTGCAATGTAAATCAAAATAAACAGAGGAAACTGGAAATCTGGAAAGACTAGCTGCTTCTCTTATTCCAGGGAACACCCCCTGTTGTTTCCAATGGGCGATCGCTGGCAATGACTTGTTTGAGAACTACGAGTTAGTAAATAATAATAATTAGAATGATTATCATAATAAGTCAATGATTTGATGTGTCTCTTAAGCTAACACTTAGCTATTTCAACCACGATTTCAACTACATTCCAGAATGTATTATGGTAATTTGTAGAAAGCTATTTTTAACTATATTCGAGTAGGACTTAGACTGTTTTCATTCCATGTCATTTAGATATCGTATGCGTTATTTGTTCTCACGTTCCTACACCGGAGTTTGAACTCACAACTTCCATATTTACTTCATTCTACAAGTTGTGTGGCAAAAGTATTGTCATGAAGTGCAAACATACGTTTGTCTACTTATTCTGAAATTCGTTTATTCAAATAAGATGCACGATGGTCTGAAAGTCTTGTTACACCTACCGCAAAGTATTATAATATAAAGGCAACCATCAAAAGAGATTTGTAAAATATTGCACCGGTCATGTCACTGAATCATTTAGTACGATG
>OY744526.1:109317051-109352051 GCA_963556195.1 Sepiola atlantica | reverse complement strand
CTAGACACGAGTTTCGCCCTTCTTTTGTGCTCATCAGTAGAACACATCCAAACTCAGGATTCGAACCCCGAGTTACTTGCATGCCAAGCGAGTACAAGAATGCCACATTAAAGCAATTGTAATATTTATTTGTTCGCTTGGTCAGCTTGTTGGATGACATCGTATTAGCGAGTATTAAATCCTACTTGTGAGCCATCGGCCTGGGTTCTAAGTAGTTGGATGACTACACCCGTTGTTGAGAAAAGTAGGTACATTCCACGGTCGGCCTTCGCCGCAGTTTGCTTAATCTGTGTAAATTAATAGACATTCTTGCATGTGGCGAGGTAGCTGATGAGCCCAAAGGAGAGCAAAACTCGAATCTAGGACTTACGGTTTGTTTCTTTCATAGGTTGTGGGCTGCGGCGTTGTCGGATTGTGGGAATAATTATATATATATATATATATATATATATATATATATATATATAGATATATATATAAGTAGTACATTGTTGTATAGGGACATGGGTATGAGAACCTACTCTGTGTATGACTGTATATAATATAGTATTTGCATTCCCCATCTACGTCAAGTAATAGATTACCTGCTATTCAAAATTATACTTTAATGGCATCCGTTTTTATTGATTGACTTAATAGAGCATTAACTCTTAATCTTTGCCAGTGTATGCATCAGCGGACGGTATCATAATAGTGGGGAAATCTTTGGACACTCAAATAAGTGTAGGTTTGTTGGACTTGAAAGTAAATAAAAGCTACCTAAAACTAAAATTAAAATTGTGTGGAAATAATACTTACCCGACTAAAGATAATTATTTTTTTTTTTTACTAAAGGGACATCACTTATCAAGGCTGAAGGCCACTCGAAGAGAATAGTTAAATACATTGAATGATACCTAGTTAAAAGATGATTGTTTAAGAAAATGTTTCTCGTTATTCCCCCATTTAGGGCTTATTAAAAGGACCGACATCTTCTCGAATTCGTATGGAAGCTGTATAATTTGTATTTAGTTATCCATGGTTTAAATAAAACTTAGGAGGTACACATCTTTTTTCATATGACCTGGCCTGCCTACGGCGACACATGGACTTGCTGTTCCAAATCATGTAACTGCCTGCACGGATATAGACATACATAAATGCATACATACACATATGAAGCAAAAAAAGAGAATCGCATTTTATCAGGGCTAGCGGCAGGAGAATACAGGTATTAATTAATTCCAGGGAAGCGCGAGGTGTGCCTTCATGGTATTTAAGACTATACATTTATTAAACAATATTATTAAGCCTGATAGCTAACTTGATCAGTTTTGTGGAAAGGTATGAACTCGCAATTGTTTTATTATTTCTATTTAATTTGTTAACTTTCTCTGAATGTTAATATTCAAGTTATGAATATAAGGAAGTAACACTTTATTTGCTGTTCATACGTTCGTTAAAATTTTAATTTTAATCTATCTTTATTTCACGTATGTTATTATGTATATGGAAAAGTTTCAAAACGAATAAGCGTTGTGTTCACGTGCTGAACGTCAAAACACCGTAAAGAGTGTGGGATTTTGCAAACATGCACACAGAACAGTGTCAAGATGCTGGAAAGAGAATGTGGGACGCTGAAAACATACGTAGGGGAACGGGCGCAAACAACACATTTAATAGCGAGTATTTGGAGTCTTCTATATTATAAAGAAAAATGCCGTTCTATTAACATTTTTTTCACATAGTTCACCGCAAACAAAGCAGGCCGCCACTGTAGACATAAGGGGCTACTGAGAAAAAGGGTGAAAGTTTGGGTGTGAAGGGGGGGGATCAACATAAATTGGGAGCTGTGCAGCGAGAAGTCTGTTTACATTAGTTTTAAATTTCTGCATGTAAGTACCGTAAGGAAAACAGGGGGCAGGGAGGGAGTTATAAAGTCAAGCAGCACGAGGAAAGAAGCTTTTGGAGTAGAAAGCTCTTCGGCATCTAGGGACCGCCACAGTGAATGGATGGGATTTGGCAGATTATCGGGTCTGTCTAGTAAATTTACGTTGATAGAGCACCAGAGAAGCAAATTCATCAAAGCACAATCCATTGATAAACATAATTTATTTAACAAAATTGAACGACAATCGTATAAAGAGTCGTTTGTTTTTTGAAGTAGAAAAACAAAAACAAAGCTATTCTAGTAATTTCTATTGGGAGAAAATCTAACTTTACTTTATATATATAAAATAAAGACTTTAAATGAATTAATCGTCTAAGTAATAATACAAAATAATTGAATCTCTGTAAAACAACTAAACTATACTAAGCCATGTGTATATTACAAAGGTATTTTTTATATATCTGTTATCGACAGGTTAATAATTTTGGGGGTTATTTAATGTCGACATACAGTACATATTTTTTACAATTGATTCGAACACAAGTTGCTATCGCCTACTCTTATAAAATACACTTAATTTGCAATTCAGAGTTAATTTCAATTCGGTGTCTCTGATGTTGTTATTATAATTATTGTAAATGCAATTGTATGAGACAGACTTACTGACATAACATTTCATCACCCACTTACTTTCTAGTCTTTTATGAGACATTTCCTTACTGTTGCCAGGTCAGAAACTGACATAACCATTTCCACATGTTACATATATATGACATTTGTTAATTCGTACCTCATTGACCTTCCACACAACTTGCCCTGATTATTGGACAGTTTCAAGTATACCGCAAAACACATTCGCTTTTTACGTTCATTATTTTTACACTACTCCCCACCTCAATAATTTTTATACAAAGTTATATACACTCTATCCCTTCAAAATTAGCAACGAAAAAGACCATCGGCAACGGAATGTCTCTCTCATATATATATATATATATATATATATATATATATATATATATATATATATATATATCTGTGTGTACAAAATCCGCTGTCTTGGATCGGATCTCTTCCGACTCCGAGAACTTACGTTTTTACTATCAATATATATATATATATATATATATATATATTTAAAATAAACATTTATTATTAATACCTACCGATACCGGTGTGAATTCTTCAGTGTAGAAAATGTTAATTCTTGCCGGTCGAAGCATTCGAAGCTAGTTACAATGTTACCTTTGTCTCGCAGCCTGATATCAATTACCATTGAAATGAAGACACTAAACGTCTAATCAGCGGATATATAACGTAAGCGAAGTTGGGCAGTGTTTACCAACAATAAAGCTCTGGAACATCGAATTACCCCTAGTGTGAATGCTTTTGATACAATTATTCTAGAGACTCGGTCCTTGTATTTAAGGGGGCTATAATAATAATTGAAAAATACATATGCATTATTACTACCTACAGACGCCAGTGTTTCAAGCTTATGCAATTATAAATGAGGGATATGTCAATTCTCTCCAGTCGAAGAATTCAAACCTATTTGCAAAGTCATCTTTGGCTCGCAGTCTGATATCAAATACACGCATGCAAATGTGAAAGGAGTAAAAATACATCCTGATTATCAATATTAATAATAAAGACGGCTGTCCGAAAGTCCTGATCGACCTAGGCAAGATACTATCACTTGGAACATGTATGCATTAGTTTTTGGGAAGTCTATTTAATTCTTTCACATCTCATATATATATATGTGTGTGTGTGTATTATCAGCAAGGCATAGTGTTGCACCGGATTGAATAAGTAACACTACGTCGTTTTGTACTTATCCAGTTAGAACATGTTGTCTTTTTTATTCTGATTTTTATATTTAATAATATTTAATTTTTGTGGCGGGGGAGCATAATCACTATTTATTCGACAGGAGTAATTTCAAAATGGCCAGACTTTCAAAATTATTCTAGTTCTAGTAGATTGAGCTCGCATTCAAATGTATACAGCGGTGTTGAATAGAAACGCACTTCTGACGATCGGGTTTACCGTGAAAGGCAAATACACGTCCCTTTCAGATATTCATATTGTTATAAAGCTCTATCGGAAAGGATACTGAACCCTTTGTGTGTACAACATCCGCTGTCTTGGATCGGATCTGTTCCGACTCCGATAACTTACGTTTTTACTATCAATATATATATATATATATATATATATGAAACTAAAATGGAATAAGCGGAATACCTAAAAAGCTCAACGTTTCGCCCAAATGTGCTTTGTAAAGAGCGAACAAAAAAATGCAAAAAATGAGAAAGCCGGATTATTGTATCCTTTCATCTATTCATATATATATATATATATATATATATATATATATATATATATATATATATATATATATATATATCACAATTTGATGTATTTACATAACATGTTATAAGGAGATATACTTTTTATGCAACAATGTTCAGTAGTTACTGCAACAGTGCTCGATACGTAAGTAGAGCTAGGTAGTAAGTTATGAAAATATATTTATGACAATTAAGCTACACAGAAGCTCCCGCGTTTCAATATATATATATGTACATATATAATATCTAATATATATATATATATGAGATTTGTTTCTAGTACGTATCAATTCCTGTTTTGTTTCAACTCTATAACATGATCCGTATAGGATATGGAGACAGTCTAATATATAGCGCTATACTTTTCAATTTTTCAGAAACAAGAACATAAGTAATGTGACGTTATTCGGTTAACGTCACCAAATGGCCATTCCAATGCGCGTTTGAGTCTAACCATAGTAGATTATTAATAGACCCATAGTTCATTAAGTCCTTCACGAAAATAGCAAACAAGAGTCATTTTAGCTACTCTAAAAAAATCTGTGGACAAAGACTACAAGTTTATATGTCTGGATACCCCACAGTTTTGTGGCTACTTGATCTCCCTCGTATTTGAGCTTCCTGCATCCCCACTGGGTTACCTGGGGTGTAGTTTTAAAGAAGAAAAATACACAAAAGAAACAGCGGACAGCAAGGGTAGCCCCATTTTTTTTTAGACGGACGGCTCCTTTCTTTGTCTTTTTCTATTTTGATAGGAGATGTTAGAAACCAGTGTTACACATCGAAAGCCATGTCTAAAAAAACTGAATATCATATAGAAATAACGGAACAAGAAAGACACTTTTAAGTCAAGTTAATTCAATGTACCGGTTTAGCGCTGAGAATTCTTCTCATTATTAATTGTTGGAGAGATCGTTATACATATCTTAGGTGCAAATAAAATGTCTTAAAATTATCCTTTCGAAATTAATATTAAACTGGTTTTATACGAATAACTGTAGACTAATTTGCTTATAATCGCATCGTTTTCTGACGTAATTGTCACACATCTCTGTGCTAAAACTATCAGACAATATCCTATGTGTGTTGCCTTTGATAAATACACATTGATTCATTTTTAATGTACTGTTATTCGAATATTTATTGAAATGAAAAATAAGGGAAAACAAAAACGAACTTTAAAAAATCCTATTTAAAAAAGATTGCAAATATGATAAACTTTTTTATTATTTTTCTCTCGGCCGTCTACTCATCAATAGGCCTCTATCTAGGCAACACCAGGTAAATACTACTAGTTTCCAATAAAGCCCTCGGATGTGTTATGGAGTTGGTAAAATTATATCAATACTAGTCCTACACTTATCAATTGCACTATTTTCTTCCTACATGTGTCATTTTTTTCTTTAATTGGTAATAAATACATACATATTTGGGATCTTTGTAGAAAAGCTCCACTCAAAAATACCACCGCCACAAAAATAGATTTTTAAAAAAAAACCAGAAAATTGCGGATTGTTGTAGAAAACGTTTTGATACTTTCTCATAAGGATGGAATTTAATCGTTTCATTGAGTATTTTAATTAAAAAAAGATTGTTATCTTTATATTTCTGTATCTATAAAAACTGACGCGATGCGTTCCATAATAGCGTGTATTCTGAATTTCGTACACCCTAACTCGAACCGAACATTTATCTAGAAAATATTAACATAATTATGTCAAAGGCGTATGCGCACACTGAACATTACTGACGGAGCTGTTTTATTGGTAAAACTTATATTTCTATTAGTGGTGGGGATCTTCTCCAAAAGATCCAAAGTCTATATACACATGCTCGTATCTCACGAGCATGGCCCAAATACGAGGACGCTATTCTGTAGGGTTGCTTCCTGAAATGTATTTACCATTCTTATCTTTTAAATGTATACAACAGGGTACACATTCTTGACTAAATATGAATTCCCTTTTTAAAAACTAACAATCGTAAGACCTTGTGACATATTGAGGGGTGGTTAAAATCTATCACGTACACCAATTTCAATAACGTATAAATGCCCATTCTCCCCTCTTCGGGCTACCCTGTGTGTTAAAAGAAACACCCATGCTGTATTAAGGGTTACTTTGTGTGATAGAATGGGCGTTAAGGGGAACATCGCTGCTGCATTCGACAATGTGCTCCCTGGTGTGTACCGCCGGCGATGATGGCTGGAGACAACCCTCTAAGTGTCGAACCCCCGTTAGAATAAAAGCGAGTGATAAAGGGGCGGTAGGAGAAAGGGTCTTTAAAATTTCGGGCTGAGTTTTACTTAACTCCTTTATTAAAGATTTATTTCGTTTTTTTTTGGTTGTTTTTTTTTCGTTCTTTTTTTGTTGTTTTTTCTTCGTTTTTTACGCTTTGGCTTGCAATGTGGCTAAGGAGGGCGTTGCCCGGAAGAACATAGTTAAACAAAACAAAAACCGAAGACAACACAATTGGATTTCATTAAAATAAAAAGGGGCTGAACTACGAAGAAACGAAAATATAAATAGGTTAGTTTTCTATGAAGTTTGCGTCGACATCTCGCAGACTAGTTCTTTGTATGCGTTGCACGTTGTTACAAAGACTTTTGTATCTAGAGAAGAAAGAAATAACGTCCCAAATCAATGCTGCATCAGCAGAAACTACAATGGAATATTAGCAATACATCCTTACACTCCAAAAATGGCAAAAGGTGTTAGTAATTTTTTTATGTTCGCTCCCACATCTTTAAATTTGGACTTGGTGGTCCATGAAAACATTTCATGGATACCAAGGCGCCCATATGGTCTTGTTTAAAAACCTTGTCTTAAATGACTACCTTTACTATTTTTGTTTATTATATTTTTGTTTATCATATATTTGTCTTTTATTGCTTCAATTGTGTATTGTTGCATATTAAATTAAACACAGTGGATAAAGTATAAGAGGTGATTCAAGATGGCGCTCATCATAATGCACAAACGAGACACAACCGCGCACGATCCAAGTAATGCATTTAACCATGTAAACAAGTTCTTACATTGTCACTTTTTCTGTTGAATTTTTATAGCGACTACTATACATAAAATATTAATTCTTTGATTCTGTGACTTTTTTATGTGACTTTATTTTTAGGCAAAATTATAACTTTCTCTGCGACGCTTTTGTGAGTTTATTAGCGACCACTATGGATTGTTCATTTTTAATCCTGTGACTTTTACCTAGTTAGAATTAAGCAACTTTCTATGTGACTTTATGGCAGACTACGATCCATATCATTTTCGGCATGCGCATGTTGACACATCGGTTACCGTTAGATGAACGAAGTTAAGCTACGTTGGGGCTGGCCAGTAGTAAATGGGTCACCATTTGGGAATGCCAGATGCTGTATGTCCTCTCCGCTCATCTCGGCATTGGTTATAGTCGTCCTTGAATTTTCATTTCCACTGGATTCAACCAGTGCCGATTCAGATAAGGTGTGGTATGATTGCGAAACCCTTACTTCATAATTACACGCGCAACTATGATTGCAGGGAGTATCCATCGTCTGATAATACGGAACGGAAACCATGGACGATCTATATACCATGAATCGACATTTCGCTTGCTGAAACTCGCTATTTATTTTATTTATCTCCTCCAGGAGGTTAGACACTAGTTCAGGTATTGGTTTCGATGAAAGTGTTTCTGTGGAACGAACTGGATTCGAACCTGGCACACCCAGGTCTTCAGTCCATGTCGTTAACAACTTAGTCACCGTCACCCCCTGAAACTCGCTATTTATAGTGTCTTAGAATTTGTTCGAAATATCCTGATAACCGGATCGGTATTTTATCGCACTAAATATGTTCTTTTAAAAAATGAAATAAAATTTAATTTAAAAAAAAAACAAAAAAAAAAAAAACCCACACAGTTCCATTACCTACCATTCTGAGGAAAAATTGTAACTTTCTCTAACATATTTTGTGAGTTTATTAATTACCACTATGAATTGTTAATTTTTCTATCCTTATAGTTAACATTAAAATACTTTACTATGTGATTTCATTACAGACCACGATGAGTGAAATTATTATTTTTTGTTTGCGTAAAGCTTGCTATTTATATGTCTACGAACTTGCCCAAAATATCGTGGAAACCGGGTTTGTATTTCATCGCACTGGATGTGTTCTTAAAAAATATATATATAAAAATGTAAAAAAAGCAAGAGAGGATCTGTTAATCTCCTAAAAAGTTAGCAACATTTTCTTTCATGTACTGAGTTCAATTGTGCCACTAGCGAAAGTGTCTCTAAAAACCTGCAAGATTTCGGTAAATGTTTATAAAGCCCCACTGTTTGGGATCCATTATATCATTGGACCGATGACAATGCCAGTGACCCGTGCCCCCTTCCCTGAGCAGGGTAAGAAGTAAAGCTTCTCCCCTCCCCATAAAGGAATCTTACCTCCTCCGCTTATAGATATATCGGTCCCAGTGTAACGACGTACAAGAAGAGGCATTGCTTTGCTCGCCTCAAAGAATAAAAGTGGCGAATGCAAAGGAAATGAATTTTCCTTCAGTTTGGAAAATGAGAAAAAACAAAATGGATGCTGAAATTGTCATTTTTTTAATAGCTGAATTTTTACCCAGAATTCCGATTCCTTCTTCCGTTTAGACTCCATTTATTATCCTTTTTTTAAAAACTATTTTCATTCTACCCCCCACACACATATATGGTTGCTTCCAATGCGTTATTTATTTTAATACTTTTTTTTGCTTATCTTTTGTTTGTTTCTTTCTTTTTCCTTTACTTTTTTTTCTCTCTATTTCACTTTTTCCATTAAATCTTTCTTTTCCGTTTTTATTTTATTTTAATGTATTCCTCCGTGCTTTAGTCCCTTTCCGACTTGCTATATCTCGCTGTAAATTTTAGTTCCATTTGCTCTTTTATATATTTCTCTTTCTTTGTTCATTCTCTTTATTCTTTATACGTTGTTTTGCTCATTATTTATTTCTCCTTCTTCCTTCTTATTCTTCATTCTTATTCTTCATTCTTATTCTCCATTCCTTCTTATTCTCTATTCTGTTATTCTTTATTATTTTTTATCCTTTCTTATACTCTAGTTTTTATTTCTTATTTTTCGTTCTTTCTCTATTATTTTTTTCTTTCTTGTTCTTTCTTATTTCTCATTCTTTAATTCTTCATCTCTTATTCTTTATTTATAACTTTACTTTTTTCTATTTTTTTATTAATTTTTAAAAACTTTTATTTACTTTCATTTTTTTATTTATTTGTTTATTCATTTTGTTGCTATTATTTTCTTCTTCTTTGACTTTACCTAATATTTTACTACATTCGTTTTACAACATTCGTTTTGCTACATTTTTCTTCATTATTTATTTCATACTTCGTTTTATATACTTATTATTCTTTATTTCTCTTCGTTCCTTCTGTTTGCACTTACTTTATTCTTCCAGTTCTATTATATTCTGTTTCTATTTTCTATATTGTTTTTTTTTTCAAGATTCTTCATTCATATATTTTTGTTTTTTAATTTATTATATTTTAACAGGTATTTATCATCCCCCTCATCCCTTAACCACATATCACTTCTGTCACCCATTTCTTACCTTTTTTCTCATTCTTTTCCCTTGCCCCCTCGTTCTTTTTTCTCTTCTTTTCTCTTTTTATTCTCTTATACTTTTTACTTCTCCCGTCACACCCTACTTCTTCCGTTCATGGCTTCCTTGACGCAACCATCCTTTTTCCTTCCACCGAATCTCTGTTTTTATCCTCCTTCTGTTACACTCACTCCTCCAACATTTATCTCACCATTTTATTCATTTCCGAGGTCGTCCGATTTAAAACCGCACATTTCTCACCCTACGCATCACCAGGCAAGCTCCTTCCCACTCGCACGCAGCTAAGTTGATTTCAACATGGCTTCAACGCTCTTTAAACTCGAACAGTCGTAAACCCCCATCCACCATCTTTTAACGCATCAACATATCGCAAAACGTTTTTTTAAACCCCCAAAAAAATCCTCTATAAGAGTACAACGTTTAATTCTGACCCTAGAATAGTCTTTTTTAAATTATGGGCATAATAAAAAATCAAAGACAATAATGAAAGAATAGGCACTTTTTTATTGTACGCTTGAATAGAGGTAAAATGAAGACAGGATGTGGAGGCGAACAGCATTTCCTTTTTGCATCTTCATCATACAAACAGCTTCTTTTAATCCTTTACATTTTCTTTGTACTATACAATATGGAAAACAGTTTGAAACAAAAACTAATGGTATGAATCGACTAATAGATTATTTATAACTTTTAGTTTAGCCTGTCTTTTAGGGGGCATAATATGAGCACAACCTCGCAGTTGAAAATTACAAATATCTCAGATCTGCATTGGAGTTGATCGATTATAACTTGATTTTAATGTTTGTAAGGGGACAAAAAGGACAGTAAAAATTAATACCCTGAACATAACAGTTTCCGTTAACCTTATGCCCATTATATTTTTATACTAAGCGTATTGTAAATATGATCAAAATCACTTACATGATTT
Organism: Sepiola atlantica; assembly: GCA_963556195.1. Lineage (NCBI taxonomy): Eukaryota > Metazoa > Mollusca > Cephalopoda > Sepiida > Sepiolidae > Sepiola > Sepiola atlantica. The sequence continues at coordinate 109,341,277 of OY744526.1, read as the reverse complement.
TGATTCAAGAAAATGTCTAAAATTTAAGGTGTAAAGCGTTACGAATAAATTTAAATTTAAAGAAGCTTGATTAACTGGTGTCTAATAACTATGGATCAATTCAATGCAAATCTGATGTATTCTAATTTTTAATGCCCATATGCCCCCTAAAACCCATTTAAAATACTCCGCAGGAACTGCAATTTGGGAATTTTTTCATCAATTTTGTTCGAATACCTATCATCCAAATTCACAAAAATCGGAGTTATCTGAACTCTCACAAAGTACCCCTCTCGTTTTACCCTCTTTTAGTACAACTAAATGGCAATCAATATAGCCAGCATTACTGACCTTTCCGCCTTAAAGCTGTGTTATTAAACTAATAATGATCGGTTAATTAGTTTAGTAGCGAATTCTGTACATCAAAATATATAAACATTGACACATACCTAACTTTATATAGTAACAAGGAACTAAATAGCTACTTATACATAGTTACTGCAGTAGCGATATAAAAATTGTTATTGTATTGTTATTAATTATGATTATAATTATTATTATTATTATTATTATTATTATTATTATTATCTGAAATCAATCTGTCATCGCCGGCCTGTGTCTGGTCGTTCCAGATCACAGCGAGCGACCCAGAATTGTCTTCTCTTTTGTTGTAGTTACACATTGGTATACAGCTTTCATCTTGCAAATCAACTAGAACATAATTTTTTTTATAAGACGTTATTATCCTTTATATTTTCACTGTTTCATTTTACGCCATTTTTGTCAATGCTGACCTTTCTTGAATGCTGTACATGATCAACAGGATTCTTATAAATGCTTGCTGAATCCGACTGCTCCTTGGAGAGAAGAACTATTATATTGTCTATTCCCCCGCCCCTAGGAAAGCACTATCCTCTGCTTCTCGGTAACCCGACTACAGGTGATAGTCTCACTCTAATACGATCACAATGCGATAGTTTATATTGAGAGTAATCGAGTTTTATATGGCGTTAATAACTCACAACCAATTACAACCGATTAATCTTTAAAGTTCAATAAATGTCTTAAACACTTTTAGATTGTACGATTAATGTTGGTAAATGTCAAAAATGTATACAACGTTATTCTGTTTCAAACTCCAGCTTTCAAGCTTGTAGCGAATAGGGTGCTCAAAAGAATTTCAAACGTAATATGCCCCGCACTGTGTTCCAAACTCCAGCCCCTGTCGCATCGCCGTAGTGTTGCACAACTGTGCTCGTTTTACAAGTACTTCAACAAGATGTACTCAAAAGAACTGTCTGCACTTGTACCTCCCAACGTAAATACCCAATGCCCAGCAGACTAGCAACAACATTACACCCCTTCAATATAGACGTTTCTAGATGCCGGAGGATTTTCTATTCTAATAGCTCCTTTCCTCGAAGCGCTTACCTTAGGTTTGGAATCCGTCCCTGCTCCATGTTTCCCGAGCCGTACCAACATGTAGAAATTTAAATGTAATGTGAACAAATATCTTGCAGCCCAATTCCTCACCCATAGCTGCTTTCCTATAAATCTGGCCCCCTTAAGCTTTAGTGACAATATGCTTTTTTTGTGTGGCGAACAAGAGTTAAAAAAACAAAACGAAAAACAAAGTAGATTGTCAGTTTGGCGCATGCGTTAACATACGGATGTACATGCAGATCGAAAATCGATAACGTGTTTCCCTGGAAACAGTGTATATCAGAAACTGTTATGTATACGCAAACATAGATCTTTCTGAAACGATGAACTTATGGTTTTAAAAAAAACATTTTTTCGTAAACTAGTAACAGTACACCACAACTTCAAGGTGTATATTCTGCAAGTCAACTCAACTCTATTGTACTCTGGACCCATGGCAAATCCAAGAGATATTCTAAGGAAAATTCTACTTTGAGGTTCTAAACCTCGAGAATAAACTTAATATAAGGAATCAACTTATACCAATACTCTAAAGTTTTATAGAACGTAGACTAATAGCAGTCTACATCAGCAGATTAAACAGTTCGAAATACCGACTGCGATAAAAGATGGTCGCAGAAAGTCGGAAAGTATAACGGTCGAAACGTTGTGAAACTAACAATAACCAAACTTGTAAAAATTTAACTGTAGCAAATTCAACTGGTTTACACTTTTGCCTTCTATTATAATTGAATACCCTCAAGATTATTCTAAGCAACACTGAACGTACTCGTATTATTTATTAATTATTTAAACCACAATATTAACATACCTATCAGAAGAAGTAAAATATGAAATGTGAGAATCAACGTTATTTATGATATTTAATCTAACTAGTGCGAATATATATATATCAATATATATATATATATATATATAGTAATCCAGGTAGGGTAAAAATCCACAGGGTAGAAATCCAAAGGGAATCAAACCTGGAATTCAGCAACCAGTTGAATCGAAAAACAATTTTCTGCCTGATGAGACCTCAGCTCTTGAGAGCTGTAGATCGATAACATCGACATGCCAGTGTAGCAGACCTTGTACATGTTTGAATAAAAGCATTCACTATATATATATATATATATATATATATATATTTGGAAGCATTTTAAATGCTTTCTTTAAAAAAAATAAAACAACACAAATGTAAAGGATTATCATATTTTAACGATATATTGAGATAAGATCTCTTCATCAAGTAGAATTTAGTGCAGAGACTTTTTGTTGTTTCTTCTTTTTTCTCTGTATCTATTGATACGTTGTCTGGCATGTGGCATCAATTCCCGGTGAATGAAAGTTTTTTTTTTCTGATGTTTATCCGTTGTTCAAACATTTTTTTTTTAATGCAGTAAACTTGTTTAGGGTTAACGCAAAAATAATAAAATGTCATGGTTTATTGGATATTAGATATCAGTGTGAAACTTCCCTCCCAGTCCGAAACAAGTTACCGTCGTGTTCACGCTCACACAATTTTCTGTCGTCCCTGGCTAGTAACTTTGACGTCGGTTGGTATTGTCTCTCCGAACATTTTCGCTGTTCTCGGGGATGCAAAGTTGATGAAATCCACCTTTTGGAAGAGGTTCTGCAGCGTGGCTTGAAACGACTTCGCCGGCCGAACAGTACTTCATGCGACGATCTGTTTTGTCTAATCATGAAGCAATTGGCATTATCATGGTTTACCAATCATCTTATGTATATGTTCTTATGATATTGACTTTGAAAAGTATAAATCTGTACGCATGCGCATCGACTAACACCGATATATTTCGAATAGCTTTTTTTTTTCATAAGATGTTGTTTCCCCAAATGGCTTTTCGGAAATATAGTTGCTTGATCCCGACAATAAAGGCGCACTCTATAAATAGAATGAATTACATTACCAATTAGTGTTTTATACGTGCACACCTTCGAAACCAAGCGTGCTACTCTGCGTGATCTGTCACTTTCTTCAGCATTGACACGCATATAAAAATACACACACACACACACACACACATATATATATATATATATATATATATATATATATATATATATATATATATATATATGTGTGTGTGTGGGGGGGGCTGTGGTGTTGGGGTGTTACATATATTTGTGTGTACATATATATGCTTGATTATTTACACATACACACGATAGCGTGAAGGATTTATATTATTGTGTGTATTTCAAACTGTTTACATACAAATGTATGACATCGTAATCGATCAAATTATCATCTTACATATACATCTTTTATGTGTATGTAAATACATATTTATATATAAAGAGGGAGTTATAAGTATATTTATGTGGTGAGATGGATGATAAAAGCGTATATACCCAAAAAATTCAATGCAATTTATTCATAATGTGAGATTTTGACATTTCGTTTTTATCAAAAAAAGATTTTTCAGATACGATTAAAAAATGTTATTTTATTAAATTCAAATTTAATTAACAAAAACGTACACATGTGAGATGAGCAGAGATAGAAAGTAAAATAAAAACAAAGGCATGGAATGTTTTGTTTCTACGTCTGTAGTTGAACACTATTTGACCACCTTCTGATATTTGTCCGCTACCTCGATGTGATATAAATTTTAATTCTCTTTCCTATCCCGTGATAATTCTTGTTAGTCGATGGGGAAGACTGCCTGACTGCAAAGTCAAGAGTGACTTTGTGACTGGATTCGAATCCTACGATCATCAGTAATTGTCATCGCCTACACTGATGACTGCGAAAGCAAGAACAACTAGTGTGTGTAGGTTATAAAATAATTAATATGCATTAAACAATATTGGTATATATATATATATGTATATATACTATTAATATATATATATATATATATACTATAAATATGTATACATACTATAACTATGTATATATACTATAAATATTAAAGTGTGTTTTTTACCTACAGACGACGTCGTTTCGAACTCTTTTACTCTTATCAGTGTATGAGTTGCGGTTGCAAGCGGTCGCATGGGCTCGAACACCGTTCGTATATTCAGGCAACAATCACGAGACAAATGCTAAGGACAACTCTGCCGCGAGAACTCGACACATACAGTACTTTTAATTAAGATACACCTAACCGGAAGGCGGAGAAAGTGTCATTGCTGTCTACAGTGTTCAACGCACGAGCGGTACAAGCTATATACATATATATATATATATATATATCCGCATGAAATAATTTCACGTTTGTTCGAACATATATTTCACACAATATGAGATAAAAAATCAACTTATCAGAATCCGAACAGCCGAATGAAAAGACACGCGAAGGGCTCGATATTCTTTCACGTAGATCCTCAGTACAAAAATACACATTTTAAAGGGTTTAGTTTAACACATTAAGTGTGCACAAAAGCACTTTAAAGTTTTTATTCTTCTTTATATATATAATTATATCAGCACAAAACAAAAACAAAATCAAAAACTTCCTAACATTTCGATCCAGGTCCAAGTAAACAATGGAATTGTTAAATAACTACACACCCCTATAACAAAATTAGCCATTAACATTCAGAAACAATATTTTCTTCTTTAATACCTTTTCATTTGTTATGATGCAATTGTATATATATATATATATATATATATATATATATATATAATGTCATTCCATTTATTTGCAAACGTTTTAAACGTATCCTTTCCTGTCTTTTCAATGTCTCTGAATGCTTCTCTTCCTTCTTTCTGCAAAAGCATACGCGCGTTTTAGCTCAGTATTTTTCCTTTTATTCACATTCGATTATTCAATTAGTCAGATTTAATTTTTTGGATCACGTGACTCGTTCTAGAAAAGAAAATAGAAATCTGAAAAAAATCTTTATTTGAGTCACTTTTCTAAAAAAAGTCTTGTCTGGCAAAAAAAGACCAGATATTCTTAATATGATTTCATTTACGTTTACCGATATAAATGCCATTTGAATCTTCAGCGTTTCTGACAGACAGCAATGATATTTGACTAATGAGCGTGACAGACCGATAAAAATGCTATTTTACTGACGAGCGTGACAGATCCACGAAATGTTATTTGACTGATGAGCGTGACATACCGAAAAAATGCTATTTGACTGACGAGCGTGACAGATCAACGAAATGCTATTCGACTGATGAGCGTGACATACCGAAACCAATACCATTTGATTGACGAGCGTCACAGATCAACGTAAATGCTATTAAACTGACGAGCGCGACAGATCGAGAAAAATGCAATTTGAATTTTGAACGTGATAGACCGACAAAAATGCTATTTTAATATTTCGCGTGACAGACCAACAAAACGCTATTCCAACGTTGTGCATGTCAGTGACAAACTGCTATTTAAATCCTGGGCGTGAGATACCAACAAAAATGCTTGTTGAATCTTGAGGTGGCAAACTGATACAAATTATTTGAATCTTGCGCGTGACAGACCGGCAAGAATGTTACTCGAATAATTTGCATGAGAGAACGATGACTACTTTTTTTTCAGTTTAGTGTGACAGACACACAAAAATGATATTAAGAACTTGCGTGACAGGAAAACAAAGCCACTGAACCTTTTATAGAGAGGCTGGGTCACATCTAAAAAAAATGGCACCATTGTTTAGCGATGATTGTTATTTTTAATTGAAGCCCGACAAACTAAGCCTCGCCCAGTGATACGCAGACGCATTTACAACGACCGAAAAAATGAGGTTTCCATAATTATTTTCTTTGTCAAAACCTATTTTTTGTTTTGTTAACACGTGTAAATGGTTGGATTTAAAATTTTCAACTTGCATATAAAAAATATTTAATGAAATGCAATAACATTTCTCTTTATTCCGGTCTTTCGTATTGGAAGTCTGGAATCTCAAGCATTCTATGAAAAATTGGGGTTATGGGAGCTATAGGGATGGGTGGTCTTCCGATATGATGATTTGGCGAGGACAGGAATGGGAGTGGTTATTTATTGGGATGAAAATATGCTTCGCGGAAGGAAAGAGGTGGTAATATTAAAAGTGGTTGATGGTTTGAAACGACAGAAAGTAATAAGACAGCGTTGGTGGATGGGGTTCTTAAGGGTTTGAATATAAAGAGTCATGCTTCCGAGAAGGAACCTTACAGCTGGGTGAAATAAAGTGTAGCCATGTTGATCTAATGAGATGAAGGAAATGGCGCTAATAAAGACAGTATGAAAAATGCAGTTAATGTTTTAATGATAATAATATAAAAACAAAATTGGACAGGTTTAACAAAATAGAGACGGTTTAATAGAATAGAAGAGTAGTTTCGAAAGAGAAGTTCAAAATGAGAGAAAATAAGGTGTTTAGAGGGAGACGTTTTAATGGCTGTTTCTGGAGAGGTAAGGGTAAGGGTTAGGGTAGATCGTCTCAAATTTTAAATGGGGATATGAATATGAAGGCAAGAAAGGATTGAGAGATAAAAAATAGAGTTAATGTCTTATCTATACGCACTCTTTTAGCAATATTGCTACAGTATCTGGGTATGTAAATTTCCATCTTTAACTAGCTTCTTTCTCTTCATAGCTAGCATGAAGAAACATATTTTAAATTTCGTGGAGAAATACTCTACTCAGTGTAATATGAGAGTAAGAAACTACGATGATGTATTTACGTATTACTTATTGTATTTACTTCCTTTGCACAAGGACAGATGTGGGTTTTGATGAAAGTGTTTCTGTGGAACGAACTATATTTGAACCCGACACACACATGTCCTCAGTCGTTACATATTATCCCCGTGCCATCCCTTTTACGTATTTTTTATATTTGCCAAAAACATTAGAAATTGTTCATAAGCGAAAATAATTCGATTCGAACGAATGTCGAATACTCTTTATGTCTACCTTATTGCAGATTATCACAACAAAAATCACTTATTTTTAAAAAAAAAGTATTTATATAATGTTTTTAATGACATTATCTTATGTAAATATTTTTTAATTTATAAAACATACATCCAGTTAAAATAATTTTTTCAGATATATCTGAGATTCGAACTTTGGTCTTGACATCCTAAGATCAACTTCATTAGTTATATATATTGTGTCAATTTTTTTTTTGTTAACGAATCACGTTTCATACACACTTGAAACACACCATAACGTTTTATAGTAAACAATAGATGAAATAAAATTGAGAAAACTTCACGTGTGTGTGTGTTTCTCGTGTCAATCTAACTTCAACAATTACGCATTATGTTTATATTTATTATCTATGGAACCTTTATTGGAACCAAAAAAACTATTATAAAGTAAAACGATATTTAATTTTTTTTAATTTATATTCATACACTTCTTCTCTTAGCTCACATCAAGGCTCACACTACGTAGTCAATTCCCCTCTCACTACATTTAACACGTGACCAGCATTCATCCCCAATCATCGGCGTGCTTTCTGATATGGCACCGCTGGGCCTTAGTTTAGTATTAATATTTAAAAAAATCGAACGTATTTATGCGATTTAAAAAGAAAAATAGCGAAGAAAAAATATATAGAAAAAAGTACTGAGCAACGCTAGGTAGGCGCAATTAATAATATCATGGCCTCGGTTCAGTATTGAGATACAATGGATACCCCCTGTAATGCTGGCTGCTCAATCCCGAAACACACCTCTCCTGAATGGGCGCTGTTTGATTCCAGTGGCAAGGAGGATTCCAGGACGACTGGAAACAATTGCGAGATAACATACATCACCTGATATTCCCAAATGGTCACACATTAATAGTTAATAATAATAATAATAATAATAATAATAATGAAACGAAGACATGGTAAAATATAGAGAAAAGGCTTGCAAAGAGAAATTTACAAAATCTATTAAGAGGAAGGAGGTTTTATGCCCCTTTTTGCTGAATAGTCGAAGGGATGATGGAGAAAGTTTTAGATCTCTTATTACGTTTTGAAATCTGGGAAACTAAGGCATGCCTCTGAATGAAGAAGTCGAAGCTACGCCACAATCTAAAAGAAAAATATACAAACCCTTGGCAAATAATTTAGAGTATGAGATAAAGAGAAGGAACGTAAGGGAGGCAGACAATTAAAATAAAAATTGAAAAAAATACCGAGTAATGTAACAGAAAACCGAAATGAGAAAAGCAGTTGGAGGATTGTGTTGCGCTGGAATTTAATGTTAAATAACAGTTGATGATCTTGGCTATACATATTCGCCCGAAGCAATAATCCAAATTATAAATGAAAAACAATAATTTGTAATTATTATCATCATCAATTACTTTATTTACCTCCTCTATTTCGTTTTTTGTTTCTCTTTATATCCTATGGTGGAGATTGAATCGTATAAAATTCAGAGGAACTATGTCGGATTGTGTGTTAACATTTCATGACAAGAAGCTGCGAAAGTGTCTGTCAAAATGTACGACGTTACTTCCGGTGGAAACGCGTTGAACACGTGAAGTCCTAATTGGTGCATTTATAAGGAATTACAAATACAAACTGAAAAGATAACTAGCAAAGATGAAGATATTTTAGGTAAAACAATAACATTTGATACGAAAAAGATTAAACAATCGTAAGCAATATGTAAATAAACACCAGCATCTTTTTTCTTACTTACAAATAGAGAAATTAGAAGCATACTTTAGAACGTTCTATTATCTAAAGATAGGCTTGAATAATGCAAAGACATGCGGATTTATTTTGCACCAATGCAAAAATAAAAAAACCGTTCCTGCTAACCAAAAAAGAAAACGGAATTTTCATGAAGAGTTTTCTTCCAAGAATTTCACATCTGTAGAACACATGATGGCTACCTGATAATTCCCAAATCTAATGTAAATAAACTCATATCATTAAGGGTCATACAATTTTATTCATTCGATTCATTATTTTCAATCTTCTCATAATATTCATCATCATTCACCTTTAAATTTATTCTATCGTATTAAACTGTGTCCTTGAGTTAGTTGAGCCTTGATCGCCCTGAACTAGTTATTTGCTTTTGTTAGTGTATAGTGTCCTTATGCCCGTGTTTATATTCATGCATATAAAAACGTAACTTATTTAGCGAAAGAATTAAAGTAAGAAATACATGTTTTATGAAATTAGATAGTAATATTGTTGTTAGAGTTGACATGTGCTGGGTAAATAAGAGGCATGCCGAATATAGGAACTCGAGGGTGCTTTATGCCAAATTTTGTGCAATTCTGTCGAGCAGTTTGGGACCCTATACACGATTAAAAGAGATTGAATAAATGAAATAGATTCATAAGCAGCAGGTGTGTGTGTTTTCATACACACGAAGTATCTTACGAGTGTAAACCCTGCAATGGCTATTATTGGAACAATGCGCAACTTGTTATTTTTGTTAGGCAGGAAAGTAGATTATACGAAACGGGACTATCCTAAGATACTGAACAGCATTTTGACCACTCGATCGGTTTATGGCTGATTCTGACTATTATTGAAATCAAGATGAAACACATCACTTGATTTATATATTCGTTTGTCTGTAAGTATATATATATATATATATATATATGCATGCGTTCATTTGTGTATATAAATATATGCTTTTGTTAGCATATACGTGTTTATACTATACGTTCATGCATATTATATTCATGCATATTCAAACGTATACAGTCGTAAATATGCACGTATGCACACGCATATATATACATATATATATATATATATATATATATATATATATATATATTACGTATATATGAATGCGTTCATTTGTGTATATAAATATATGCTTTTGTTAGCATATACGTGTTTATACTATACGTTTATATCCATGCATATTCAAACGTATACAGTCGTAAATATGCACGTATGCACACGCATATATATATATATATATATATATATATGCAGGTATCATAAATTGAAAATGTAGACGTGATTTATTAAGAAATAAAATCATGAGAAAAAATCCCATAATTCAGAATTAGATTATAAACTAAAGAAAAATGAATAAAAAAAAAAAAAGTTAGATAAAATAAAGCCCAACAAAATAGGTGTATAAATTGATTAAAAGCAGAAAAACAAACATAAAAAGTCGATAAATTATAATGAAAGAAAAAATTCAACAGCTGTTAAAGAAAGTCATTTTTTTTCAATTTTTAATTTTTTTTTCTTTACATTTTTATTTTTACGAGGATTCTTTTATTTTAAAACGTCTTTCCGGTTCTGTCTTGGAGAAAGCGATTGCAGAGTGGCGAAGGAAACGGGAGCGAAGTAAAAACGTCATTGAAAAAAAAATGTATAAAATAGTCACAGGGATAAAATACAAATGGGAAAATATACAAACTTATGCAGAAAGGAAAAAGTGAAAAGCAAACAAGAACTAATAAAAAAAAGAACATTGAATAAAGGAAGAGCGCGGGAAAGTTTGTCTAAAGTGGACACATGAAAAGGCTCTTTTAAAAACTGTCGTTTCGCTGATGCAATTTATGTTTGGGAAGGTTGTTAACGAGTTGACTGTTAAACAAGATCGTTAATTTCATTCAGAATTGATTCCATTAAATTATTCCTTCGCACATATGCAGTTACCTCCCAACTCCATAGGTTCACGATAGGGAAATATATAACATAAGCTTCTTTAAAAGAAAATATTTCGCATCAACAAATCGTTTCTCGACATATTTCAGACGATGATCTCTCATACATTTTCTATCTCAGCACCTCATGTATGTAAATGTATACAGACGTATGCACGCACATATATACACGCATCGCAAACTAGTTTTTATTTCTATTGTTAACTCTCACACACCGTAGATAATCACGCCGGGTAATCGTAAAGTTTCACGGTGTAAATATAATGGATAACAAATGATATATAGGCTATAAAAACGATTTTATTTTGTTGTTTTTTAAATATTATTAAATGAGGAACAATTTTGAGTAACCATTTATTTAATATTACGAATACCATCGGAAGAAAAACACATTTGAAATGTGTCGATATTCAACAAGAACCGGTTATTTATCCTTAATATTACGTAATAATACATTGATTTTACCTCCAAACGTTCATAATCGCTTATATACTAATTTTATTGTCATTTTTTTGAAGAAACTGTTTACACCGTCGATCTTTACGATTACCTGACGCCGTCTAGCAACGAATTAACCACTATGCTCTTTCCGAGAGTTCATATATTCCTTTTTATCAGTGACAAACATGAACGGAACTAAACTTCATTATTTTGTATTATTGTTTAAAGCAGTTTCCGCCATGTTGTCTGTTTACTGAAATGGACGTTACTCTGTAAGCAAACTATCTCCGAGACAACCTGTCTCTCACTACTTTATGTAACTGACTAAATGATCTAAAACTCAAGAAAAGGGCGTCATCACACATGAGCGGTCGCTAACCTTGTTTTACTGAACCCTTCTATCATTCATTCTAGAGAATACCATCAGATGTACATAAAGACTTAAAATACTATGATCTTTTATAATATGGGAAACTCGTTTAGTTTGTTTTATTGCGTTGACAAGATGCTTTATTGCGTTGAGTAGAACCTCGCTGCACATCCACAAATATCCTGGAATTAATATTGTCAATCTCTAGTCTTTCTAGCTAATCTAATAATCATACACGCACTAAGAAATCGTTTAAAAATCCACGTATATTAAACATCAAGTAGCGTCGGTAGCGATGTGCTATTTTTTAATGGCGTCTAAAGAAATGTCTGACTCCTTCATACAGGGAACAACTTGATGTAAAATTCGCTTATCCATTATTTTGTGATTTTACAACCACCTCTTACATCAGGATGAATACGATTTTGGAGAAAGTAACTTAGCCTTTTATATAACCGCAAAAGGTGTTCAAGTACATTTCCTCCCACACTCGCAAAAGAGAGTGCTAAATTTTTACACATTTTTCTTTTCTTTTTTTCTTTCTGAGATTTTTGTTACTCACTTATTACTTCATTGTTTTGCTTTTATTTATTATTTCAGACATGTTTTCGTTATATTGTCTGTTAACTGAAAGGGAAGTAACTCTGTAAGAAAATAACTGAATTAAGCTTTAATTCGTTTAGCACTCTTCGGTATGGTGCAGGGACTACTTTTGACATTCTCGATAGTTGAACAAATGCAAAGCTCTGCGATTTCTAGCATCGCTTAAAACACGCAAATATTCGCTCTTTTGGTAATCGTGTGGACATAATGTATACATGAAATAAAAAAAAATTCAATTCAATGCAATTTATATACAAATGTTTATCAAATAAAAATATACGTTTTCCGCTTTCACATCACACGCATTATTTAAAAGAAATGCTTAAGTAGCAACAAAGTTACAATATAAAAATATAGTTATTATGGCGGAATCTGCATTTATGTTTTTGGCTCCCTATTAAAAACCAGACCCTCCGTCCAAAATGTGGCTATTTAAGCGCAATGGCGTTTATGACCAACTTCTTGAGATACTTTTACTTTAGGCAAATTTGAATGATTTTTAAATTCACATCGCATATATACACGCCCTACAGTTTAGTCGATGATATTTAAGTTTAATCGTAGATTTTGGTTGTTTTGAAGTAATTTCTTGTTAAAATTCATTGGATTTATTATAATATCTGAGTTGTCTAAATATTATCGACCTATCGATTATTAGCTATTAATAGTACAGACTAAAACACTTGTCAGTCACACGAATAATGTACTTATTGTGATCATGAGTATAACTGATAACCATACGCGGAGTGGATTATTCGTTAGTATTCACTAACATGATTGCTTTGATTATGCACTGGTCTGCGTCAATTGACTCTTTCTTAGTTATCTATCTCTTATGTCCCTCGTCCCCTCTCATTCTATTTTGATTCAACCACTCTCTAATGTAGTTTAAACCTCCGTCAGAAAAGAGAAAAAGTAACTCTTTATTTTGCGTAGCCATCACAACCACGTAGATGCACTAGCTGGCAAAATAATGCATTTTCTCTTCTATATAAGAATAATAAAGAATGATGATACTTCAATATAACAATATTTATATTTGATTTGATAGCTAAACTCCGACAAACCCTCTAGATGCTGTAAAAATGAACAAATATCTTTCTTGTCTTTCAAACCATGCTTTGATAATATTATAGAAAGGATTAGATATTTGCATATAAAAATATTCTGTTAATTACATTTTGCGGTAGGTAACGAAAAAACACACGAAACAAACAAAATAATTTCTCCTTTTTATCGCACCCTATATTTATATTTGCTTGTAGACCTTATTTTTCCATTAGAGGTTGTATGCTCGCATCAGTCACCGCCATCATAATTAAGAAACATAAAAAAATCCTCTCCCTTACAAATCTCTTACGATACCGCTGTAATTCCCCACAAAAATGTATCTAGACGCGCACACTGTAGATTATACAGTACAATCCGGTCATATTAAGAGACTTTTGATTAGATTATGTTATAGAATGAGATCTCGCGATAGCTGAACTCTCGAAAACAGGCCAGTCGTCAATTCATTTTTAGTCGCCATGATTATCTGCAGTGTCTGATAGTTAAAAGCGAAAGAAAAAAAAACAACTATTACCGATGTATTCGCACTTCTAATTGTGTCATTCGTAGTCTTACTTCCATTCCCGAAATGTATATTATCGTAAACATCCCCATATAAGATATATATATATATATATATATATATATATATATATCTTGATTATTTTCGTCATATGTATCACAATTTTTCGCTCTTGATCTCTAGAAAGAAAAAGATAATTTCTTATCTTCGATTAAGCACGCACACATATGACAGTGTGTGTATTTTGACGATTTATATAATTTTTCAAATCAAGTTCCGAATAAAACGCACACACAAAGGTATAATAGTTGTTAACAGCTGTTTCAAAGCCGTTTTTATTTTAAGTTATTCAATGAAACATACATTTTTTTAAATGCAAGACTGTACTTAGAACAAAGTTTTAATATGTGCACAACAAAAGTAATCAATTTCCCCCCAAAATTACTAATTACAGAAAATAATTCACAACAATCCATTGTCAAATAACTCGGTAAAAACTTGAATTATTAAATTACTTCTACATCTAAGTGGATATTATAAAACAACACAAAATAAAGATTTAGAATAGACGAAATTCCAGCAGTTGACCATTTATTTAAGTTCGCTTTTAGTACACCTCTTTATTATGTATATATATATATATATATATATAATACTTATGTTTCTGATTAATTGACAACCAACCAACCATCACTCTGTCTCCGAGAAACAACCTCTCTAAGCAAAATAATTTTTTTTTTTTTAATTTGGAATGCGCATGCGTATTTTAAGTTCAAAACCCACGTGACCTGCACTAGTGAACAATTATTAAAAACAACTAATTCATGATACAATGTTTGAACGTAAGAGCAACGCTCTAAATAAGTAAACCAAATAAGAGCGAAGGTTTTGTTGTGATACAACAAACTACCGTTTCATGTACATTATGAAGAAACAGTGTTCATCTTTCTTAAATGTCTAGTTATAAAACTTGGAGTCAGAATTTCAACAACATTTCATGTTGATTTCTCTATGGAAGCATGAGTATAATATATAAAAAAAGAAATAATATATTCCCCCCAACTAACATCGACAAGGCTTTAGTCATTTCCCAAATCCTTGGGGGTTTGGCTCAGATCAGAGTGGTGTATCTGTTTTTATACCACAGTTCACCTTCACGCATTTCTGTCAGTGAGAAGAAATCCTTATATACTGAGCCTGTTTTTTATTATTGTTCCAATCAAGAGGGACACTTACGAGGAGGGGGGTTGGATATTCTCCGCATTAAAATCTACCTTGTGTCTACCCCTTCCTTCAGAGAGTGGCAAGTACATAGGGACAAAGCTTTCATCCGGCATTCTTGTTATATAAGTTTAATTTAACCATATTTCTTTAGAATTGTAACTGTCTTTGTTCTAATTAATATTAGGCGCCATTTTATTTCATAGAAACGGACTCAAATTTTGGGCTGGTTTGAAGAATGCACGAAAATAGTCATGAGGTTAAACGTTACTATTGACGACATGACTTATTTTACAGGAAATAAAGTTTAGAAATTAGCCAAACACTATTTATCTAGTAAGCTTGCTCATATGTAGGCGATTTGCGTTAAAATATATATGTAGGATAACTTAAAATGCTTATATAATTTATAAAATTAATTTTAACGCAAATAAATCACAAATAGTTAGGTAAACCAAAATAAATTGAGTTTGACTAATTTCCTAACTATATTTCTTTAAAATAATTTGTCGCCAACTGTAAATTTAACCATATTAGTTATAGAACAAACACCCTGTCACTATAAGTTAATCATTATCGCTCATTCCCCCGTGGCTCGTCGACATATATTTGAGTTTTCTTTTAATTTCATTATTGGCCTCGATTAAAACGAGTATTTGTTGGCTCAAATCGCGCTATTTATAGCATCAGAATTCACCTAAATTTACGTCAAAAACTAAGTTGCTATTTCGGCGCGCCTGGTGTTAAATTACTTCGGACGCAACTTTTTATGATGCTAATAAAACTTAATCTTGCTTAGTCACAGCGAGCTGGCAAAAACACTTACAATGGCTAATTGTCACAGTGAAAGATAAAACCACAAAACCTAAAATGGTCGACTTATTATAATATTTTTAAGTACCTAATGAAGTTAAATTTTGTTGTGGGTGAACCTACCTACCCTTTAATAATAACTAAATGGTAGCAACCGGCTACCATAAATATCGGTTTTGCCGGGAGGCACATTTAAGCACTAGCACTGTCAACACTGACTTGTGTATAATTTCTCTTTTCAATACAATTCATTATTATCATTATCTGTAGACCTGTTCTTTTATTTCATTGTTGGTACGCCTAAACGGGTCCACAACAGATTCTAACATATAAAAATAAAATGTTAAGTTTCAACGATCACAATAATTGCAATTCATCAATCTACCACACCCCTGATTTTTTTACATTGTCATACATCTGTCTATTTCAATTCTTTTAAATCAAACTTTACAGTCGAATACTATATTGTGTAGTGTTCCTATTTATATAGTAATATATATTGCAAGGATGAAGTGAAGACGTATTCTTCCGTTCATGATTAGAAAGTAAAAAAAAAACAAATATAGAAAATAATGCCAATCGGTTTTGCCTAAAATCCTGTCCCCGCGCAAAAATATCATATATATACATATATATATATATATATATATATATATATATATATATATATATATATATATATATATATATATATATATATATATAATATTAAAGTGTTATTCACTTACAGACGATATCGTTTCGGACTTACACCCTAATCAGTGCAAGAGGTGATGGTTTTATATGGTGGTTGTTATATATATATATATATATATAGATATGCAAGTAATATCTGCACCCTACTGTTTATAAGTACGATCATATCGCGTCTATAAATGAAAGCCGGATGCTACTTTAATTCAATCATTTGAATTGAAAGCGGATTCTTTAATATGACAGTGGCGCGCGCACGCACACACACCCATGTATATATATAATATATATATGTAGAGAAATTTTGGAAATATTTTTCTGCATATACTTTTTTTTTTCATAGTAAAAGCTCGATGATTGCTAATATATAACAGGACACACACACACACACACACACACACACACACACACACATATATATATATATATATATATATATATATATATATATATGTGTGTGTGTTTGTACAAATTACTTTTCTGAGGATCAGAAACTGCAGTAACGTATGATAAATAAACCACAGTGTGTGTGTATATATATATATATATATATATATATATATATATATATATATATATATATATATATATATATATAATTAGTAATCCGTAGCGAATTAAGCAACCATTGTTAACAGAAACGGACGTCGGATAACGTTTGCGTTTTTATCACCTTTTTCAGGGATCTAACTATTTTCCCCAATTCATGAGATAAAGAATACAGAAAACGCCAAAATTTCATCAGGTATTATTATCCGAGCTTTCGACTTAGGTAAGTCATCATCATTTAGCGTACATATTTGAAAAGAACAACAACGCACAACAATTATTTACACGGCTGCCTGCCAGTAATATCTGTGTCCTACTGTTTATAAAAACGTTCATATCGCCTCCATATAACCTTACGTGCTTAGCTTCGAGTGCATTTGTATTTAAAATATTGGTTGCGAGTAAAGTAATCAGTGGCAGCAACTTTACTTTTTCAGTAGGTAACATACCGGACCGGGCCAGAAATGAGGGCCGGATACTACTTCAATTCAAGCCATTAAATTAGAAGTAAGATCTTCTATATGATAGGAGCGGATTTCCGGTCCGATCTGGTATTATTCTGCCCGAAAAAGAAAAATGTCTTCCACTGATTCATTTAGTTATAATTAATATTTACAGTAACTTAGCATTCTTATATTTTATATTAAATATTTTTAACGCAAATGGTTCACAATGGAGTACGTAAGCTAAAATAATTTGTTTTACTAATTTTCAAATTGTATTTCCTTTAAAATAATCTATGTCGTAAATAGTTAAGTCTACGAGTTAGACGTTTTTAGATTACTTGTCAACGGCATTTTTAAGGGTACATATGTTCACGTAGTCAGTTGGTTTTAATTTGGCTGTTGGAAAACATCTGTGCATCAGGGATGTATTTCCGCCAAAATTAAGTCAAGAATAAATGTGACAATTTAGTTTTGTGATGAGTGGACAGAACTGAGAAAGTGTTTGCATAAAGAAGGCACTGCTAGTTAAACAAAACATCTTTAGCGAATGAGGTCCCTTTTTTTCCTTCTATTCCATTGTTGTGCTGTGGGAGGAAGAAGAAGAAGGTCGCCATCTTCCAATGGCGGACTTGTTTTCGGAAGCTGACGTCGGCGACACCAGACGACAAAAGCAGCCCCTCCCATTCGTCAGCTGTGCGGCGGGAATTTCCAACCTCGTATGACGAAACAAAAGTGCCTACAAACAAAGACATGCCATTTTCATTTACTTAAAAAGATGAAGAAAAAGAAGAAGAAAAGGAAAAGAAAGCAATTATCTTTCCATTTCCAATTCGTAGCGTTTTCGCTTGTCTCACTCCAACCCTGGCGACATATTCATCTATATTTGTTCTTCTTTAACCAGTTTATCCTATTTAATTATTCGGCTTTAAGTTCTTTTTAATTTTTTTCTTTTAGCGGGTATCTCCGTTCGTCTTATAAAAAAAAAAGCTCTGAATTGTGAACTAAAAACTTTTGATTGACATCTAATTTTTTTATTTATTTATCTGTTTAATTATTTTTTTTATCGACTCTGTTTCTGTCTTTTATTGGACGTCGACTTTTCTCCGCTCCAAGTTTCCCCACCCGACCCAACCAAATACGGGCTTGATTTGACACTTCTGCGCCTTTTCGTCTCAGCTGACAAGAAGGCGTGGCTTCTTTTTATAAAGACCCGAGAAACCCCCGATTTAATAGTGCGTTCTTTTTCATCTCTTATTTCTTTTCTTCTCCCTCAAACTTCATTTATTTTTTGTTCTTTACTTCATTTTTATTGTTGGTATATTTTTTTCCTGATTTATTTATTTTTACATGTATTGTTAGATTCTTCCGAAAGTTGTTGTTTTTTTTTACTTTCTTCCCAAGAGTCACTTCCCTCATCATTCGCCCTCAATAATTCGAGGTTTAACACTTTCCTTTTTCTTTTTCGTTGTTTTCGTTCATTTTATTCTGTCTTATCTAAAAATGTCATTCTTATCATTTCGAGTTAAACACGAGATTATAACTGACGCCTTATTCTCTTCTCGCTGTCTCTTTTTATTTCGCGTTCTATCTAGCGTTCAGCCGGTTTTAATAGCCACTATCATATCTTTAACTCTGTCTTTAATTTTTCTTTTTACTCTTTCTTCTTCTTCTTCTTCTTCTTCTTCTTCTTCTCTCTCTCTCTCTCTCTATCTATCTATCTATCTATCTATCTATCTATGTCCCCCTCTCTCTCTCCTTTTCTTTGTTTGCTAAACGTTTTCGTGACATTCTATTTTTTCCTGTATTTATTTTTGCTCGTACTTTTTATCCCCTTTTTTGTGTGTCCCTTTTTCGTGTCTTCTTTTTTCGTGTCTCCCTTTTTCGTGTCTCCCTTTTTTTCTTTTCGTTTCGCTCTTTTAGGTTTCACTTTTTTTTTTTTTTCTTCCTTTCTCTCGCTCGTTTCGTCTCTGTCTGTCTCTCTCTCCCTCTCTTTTTTTCGTTTCATTTTGAATATTTTCCCCCTTCTGTGTTTTATTACTCCTCTCTCCTTATTTTCCCTTTTCTCATCTCGTTCTCTTCCCTACGTAAACAGATGTCAGTAGTGATCAGTTGTCATTATTATTACACACCTAGTGTTTAATAATAGTAGTAGTAATAATAATAATAATAATAATAATAATAATAATCATACATACATACATACATAGTTGATAGCAGCACTGGTCTCCTCAGGACATTCAGAAAGCCTGGATGTGATCTATTATTGCAACCTAATCACATTTCTTTGCCCATTCATCGTACTTTTATTATTATTCGTATATATAATTTTAGATTTAATGTAATAATTCTATATAAGAACCCCCATTTTAAATAGTTAAACTTGCCTTACGTAATATAAAAAGTGCCCCTGGTTGCTGGAAAATAACAAAAACACATGTCGGCACTGATCACACTCAGTTATTATTTACACACACATCTTTATATATATATCTCTCTCTCTCTCTCTCTCTCTCTATATATATATATATATATATATATATATATATATATATATATATATATATAATGTCTAGCGTTTTGTCCCTTTCAACATCTATATGTATAAATAGCTTTGTAAAAGGAAGGGAATTAATCGAGTATATGTCAAAACGAAAGCCAACATCAGCAGCGACATCTTATTAATGTCCTAGAGTTGTTTGAATGTAAACAATAATCACATCTATATATTTTTTTCAAACAAATTATTTAAAAAAACATGTAGGTAATATGTAAACAAATAATTGTACTTAAAACAAGTGTTTACTTTTATTGTATTACAATGTTTAGAAGTAAGATCTTTTTTTGTGTAGATTGAGTACATTCTCTGTTTAAATATATGTGTGTAATTTGTAGTTTAAACATTTTTGTTTATATGATGCTATATAATGTAATACTATGATAACCGGCCCATTTGGCATTATTATAATAGTGTTCGCTAATAGGCCGAGATACTAGGGTTCAATCATTTGTCGAGTCATACCAAAGATTTAAAGATGGTACTTGATGCCCCCTTGCTTATCACAAAACATTACAAGGTGAAGATTGCTGGGAAAGAAGTGGTGTCCTCCCCTACAGCACGGTGTATTAGATAATGCAGAGGGAGAATTCGGGTCGTTCTCGACTGTGTATCTATGTGCTTGCCAAGCGACACACTTCAAAGCATCGGCAGCAGCTAACTTGAAGTATCAGTATTGTTTATAAACAAAACGACATTTCGAGTGACTTTTATAACCAACAAGCAAAAAACTTCCTACACTCCAATTTTCCAAATAATTTAAAATGTATTATACATTTTTGATATAAATCTATTGCAATTTTAAATTGAACGTACTATTTTAGAAAGGATTTAGTCATTTCTTCTGTTTTATTAAACTACTTCAATTACTTAACCGTAATATCGATAAATCTATTGCATATAGGACAAATAGGGAAATAACATTACAAATTAATACCAACGGACATTAATTTAGTATAAACAGTTTTAAACATATTTCTGCAAATAAAGCATACACATAGCTGTGTTTGAATCTGTTCAGTTTACTATATATGCAACATTTCAAAACTATGTTATGTTATTGATTTACATAACAGTGACCAGTTTTGATTGTAATATAGGCGTGGTACATTAAACCTTTTTTTTCATTTTGATAATAGCTGTACCTATCCGACGAATTTTTAAAAATGTGTTTCACCTTTTGAATAAATGAGAATGTTTCTGGTTACAGTACATAATGTGCCTTTGATTTCTCAAGTCCTTTTGCTACCATGTGAATGTACATATGGTGTAAAAAATGGCTACAACCCAGTCCAAAGATATATACGTGGAGGGAATACGAAAGCTTTTTTTTTCGATGGGAAAAATATGTTTATAATAATTTAAATTCTATTCTTTATAAAATAGAGGAACATCATGTTCCTTTATCACTGGCGACCATAGCCTTACATCCAAAGGCTGCATACAGGGATCTGCATCGGAAGTCATTTAGGCTAATTATTGGTGCGTGTTTTCGAGGAATATGCGGTAGTTTCGTTCGCTTTCCTGGCTAATATAATTTCCCATGCAGTCACTCTCAGGCCCATATTGGC
Organism: Sepiola atlantica; assembly: GCA_963556195.1. Taxonomy (NCBI): domain Eukaryota; kingdom Metazoa; phylum Mollusca; class Cephalopoda; order Sepiida; family Sepiolidae; genus Sepiola; species Sepiola atlantica. The sequence continues at coordinate 109,319,467 of OY744526.1, read as the reverse complement.
ACCACTGCCAACGACGTAGACCGCAGTTGTAACTAAGTTGGAAACAATGCTAAAAGTACGCCGTCAGTTCTTTTTACGCCACAGGTACAGTGTTATAGAGTAGGTCAATTTTTTACGGAGGTTCTATTTTTATTTTCTGTTTCTTGTTGCGTGTTAGAATTGATTAACAGACGTAGGCAATAAAACGACATTACGTTCATCGACCAACAGGTGTTGATTCCCAGCAAGTGATAAATTCACTCCTATTTTTTTTACTACTTATTATTTCAATGCCCCTGTCTCAATCTTCCTCTCTTCCATTTTCTATTCTTTTTAAATCCCACCCGGAGTATATATATATATATATATATATATATATCAAAAAAACAAAAACAAAAACAAAAAACGAGCGAACCGATGAAAACGATAAAGAAGAGTAAAGTAAAATAGAAACACGATCCTCTGATCAAATATCATGGCGGCGAATGTAAGGATATTTTGGGGGCTCTTTTAACACCTATAAATCATTTCGTCTATGTTCTCTAGCGGGACAGTTGGGTAAGTAGGTGTTGCATATATATATATATATATATATATATATATATATATACTTTGAATAAGTAAACAAAAATGTACGATATCTTAAGCGGACTTTTGCAATTTTTTCAGGACCTGAAAATAATATAGATTAATACCTTCCAGAAAAATAATGTTTAATAATCTAACGTATTTGGCTCATTACTAAGTTCCGAACCCTTTTTTAAATTTCAATTTAAAAGGTTTAATAAATAAATACCAACGAATTAAAAAAAATGTAGTCCACCTTGTTGTTTTCAACTTTTTTCCAACGTTCAACAGAATTGTCGTTGATAGAACACAAAAAGTTAAAAAGTAAAATTAAGCAAAATCAAGGAGCTAGCGAAAATCTTCAGTTTTCTTTTCTTAATATTCGAATTAAATTTCTGTTTATTTTGTGATTATTGACTAACTATTTAAACATATTTGGAAATAATCCAAATATGATCTAAGGTTAAGATCGGATTTTAACTGTGGCTGATGACATATCAGATAATAACAGCTGTTGATCGACAACATCAACATACCAGTGTCGCAGAGTGTGCACATATCTGTGTAAATAAAAATAATCATATATAACATCTCTATTTAATATTGAACACTTTTTATCAGCCCGGTTTAAATTCTTTAGATTACTATCCTGTGAATATTTACCTTGCCTGGAGTATATATATATATATATATATATATATATATATATATATATATACGTTCACAGATGTTCCAATTTAGACCCAAATTGCTTTTAAACTAATACGCCAAACGTTGCCTGTGATTAGCTAATTCTCACGTATTAATGTAATATATTTAAATCTACATTTATATTATACGTCTATACCCGCATAGTCACTGTGTTTTGTATTGTAACACTGGCACAATCTAATAATAGTTAACACCTAGGGATTATGAAAATCTACACACACTCTTAATGTCTTATATTAGCCATGGTACAAGATATTGTGTTTTGATTTTTTAAATATTGTTAAGGGATATTATTATATATAAGTAGAGCAGTCAGGATCACGCTCTCTTTTTAGTGTGACATCTGATTTCCCTACTTTAAATAAAGTCGTTTCGTTTTTTTGTCGAGACTTGTTTTATAAATAGCCACATATTCGTATTAATATCGAGCAAGATTTGTTTTAATAGGCTATCTGATAAATCTGATTCGCCCACACGTGTGTACAATTTTTGAAGCGATAAACATAGCCATAACAACATACTAATGCGGGATAGCTATCAACCGAAATAGCAGGAAAGTATATTTTTCATGTCTGTACAAACAAATGTACTCTGTGTTATATTTCTAGTAGAGTTTCGTTCGTTTGTAGGCGTGCAAAGCCGGTTTTGATAAACGCATTGCAATGTTAGGGATCAAGTATCAAGGCTGCTTGTAGTACGACCTTTTGTTTTGTTAAACAATTTGATAATCTATTACTATAAACTGAAAATAACATACTCTCATTCTGTATATTTTACTAGTATATATACTGTAAGTGTTGAGTTCGCTAATTAACAGACGATTGTGGTAAGTTCTTGTTGACGTAGGCTACCTCACTCACAAAAGAAGGAGGCAATATCTAGATGGATTGTCTCATGACAACAGAACAGATTCTACACCCCCTTAAAAAAGAAAATATAATGCTTGGGAGGATAGTATCATAACGAAGGAACATATACTATATTACCCCCCCCCCCCCCAAATATGAGAAGGTAATGCCTGGGACGGTAGTCGTATGAAAACAGAACTTATACGGCACTACTCGCTTATACCAGTCGAAGATACGTATTCGACAATAAGTCCGACAGTGGCATTGTGACTCTCGAACTGAGATATTGTTTTGTTAGGTCGTAGGAAATC
>OY744526.1:109304551-109312051 GCA_963556195.1 Sepiola atlantica | reverse complement strand
AATATATATGTGTATATATATATATATATATATATATATATATATATATATATAGGCAGCATCTTCTCTTGCAGCCAAGTATTGTTGAATATAATAGACACCTCATTTCTAGATATCCTTTGGTAGATACTTTCAATAGTCTGAATCAGGATCTTAGTTTCGGAGGGGAATTGGCTGATGAATTTGCCATATTTTGGATTTGTCTCCCAAGTACTTTCATATATATATTTATGTACGTATAAAATAAATATATATATATATATATATATATATATATATATATAAATTATAAGTCAGTAGAATACCAACTTTCGTTGCATATTAATCTTATGTAATCATATTATAACATTGCATGAATATATACACAAGTGGCATTGCATGGGTATATATATATATATATATATATATATATATATATATATATATATATATATATATCTTCAATCACGGAACATTTTCTTAACATCCCGAAGGTCGCAAGGAATTTCTGCATGCTCACTCGCTTTTAATTTTAAATATATTAATTTGTTTGACTATCTTCTCCACTTAAAAATCCCTGATACAGTCATTGTTTACTGAAGGTGAAACCTGTCAGCCGGCTCTTTTTAGTTTTTTTCTTCTTTTTTACGTTTAATCATGAATGATTAAATGCCCTTCTATCTTGCTTGCGACAATAACATTCTGTATTCCTCCAAAAAATCATGAAATATATATATATATATATATATATATATATATATATATATATATATATTAATATATAGTAAGCAATGAAAATATATATGGCAATCAAGCTACACAGAGTCTCCCGCGTTGTATTCCCGGGGGGAATCTTCAGGCTAAATGCATGGAGTTATTTTTGTCAGGTGTTTTCATATACATGGCTTGCCAGTTAACCAATCAGATTCTTTGATATATATATGTATGTATATATATTTATAAAATCTAACACTGCTATATATTTTAGTGTGGCAATGTATGTTCTAACTAATATATATATATATATATATATATATATATATATATATATATATACATTTGCAAAAATATATATCAGTTGTGAAAGAGGAAGAGAGTATTTGAATTCACATATGGAACAGTTTGCGTGCGTGTGTTCTAACTCCACACCCTCTTGTACAAACGTTCAAGAACTGGAAGAGTCTAAAGGTTTTCAGAGAACCGTCACTGATTGAACTCTTAAAGTCATTTGTGTAATAACCTGTCGCCTATTTCTTACTTTCTCTTCTCTCTCTCTCTCTCTCTCTCTCTCTCTCTCTTACTATGTGTGTGTGCGTGTGAACGATCGGATAATATTCCGCAGTTTAAACTGTAGTAGTAAGTATATAAGTAAGAACACAGACGAAAGTATAAACCGACGAGTAGTGAATATTTAAAATGGCGGAACTCTCAATGAGTGACAATATCGTCTGAATGGTCACATGATCTAGCTTCAAAGAGAACTATTAAGCAAATAATAACTTAAACTTATTACATCCACAGAGGAAGTTCTAAGTGACCATGGCGAACTTGTCTGTTCATTGAATTCACAGACACATACATATATATGTATTTTTTAAATTCATTTTTGTTTCCGTTCGTAAATCGTTCTTCTCACCCAATTCAACTTGGGTCTTCTTTCTTTATTTATTTTGGTTGAACAGTTTATTCTTCTTTAGTATTTCTGTCTTCATTCCGCATATTTTATTCTTACAGAACCACTCTCTTTTCTAACTAAGCCCGACAAGTTTTGGTTTCTTGAAAATTAATTTGTAAAATAAAAGTCCACGGATAAATGTTTGGAAATAGAAAAACTACTTTTGATAAAAATGTTAAGACGAATTACAATCAAAATTATAATTATATTTATGCTACGAAGTATTATTGAGTGTGGTAAATTTTAGAGATCACATGCACTGCATCTAATAGTTCTCAATTGTTAGGTAGCAGAGCAATAAACATAATATACATTTTATATGATCTACATAAACATATCAAGGTTTCGATCTAACGGTGGACCTTGAAAAGCTATTTTCTATAAAACTTTGAAGTGCCTATATAAACAATATATATATATATATATATATACAACCCATAGATTTCTGAGCTCAAATGTCGATGCGTTGACTAGAGAAAGCCATACTGATGAGTCTTCAAATAACGAGATACGTGTATGTGGATGTTAATATTTATATCATAGATACTAATAATCTCTCTTACACGTTCTCTCTTTTACCCACCCTCTCACACTCTCATTATACATATATCATATCCTCTATTTCACTGCCATTCATATGAGAGGATTTGCCTTTTCTTTAAATAATTTTCCTCTTGCTCACCCCCCTAAACTTTTCCATTTTACACTGAGATCAACCCAGCAACAATTCTCAAATACGTTTACTTCAGATGGTTATTTCAATAATTAAAAAAGAAAAATTCAGACATATACAATAAAAACGAGAGGTATAAACAGCTTCTCTCACTGGAACTGCAAGTTTCTCCTTTTCTTTTTTCTCTTTTTTCTCTGTTTCTCTTTCAACTTTTCTTTTTCTCTTCATTTGAAAATGGCCGTCTATAAACGACTTCCTGCTTAAGCCGGATGTTCGTAGAAAATGGATTTACAGAGTGATATATAATCGACCCGGAGTCTTCACATTGGCAAGCTACCTACCATTATATTCATAATGCGCACACACACACACACACACACACACACACACACACACACCCACATATATATATATATATATATATATATATATATATATACAAAATTTAATGATCCAGATGAACATGCTTATATATTGGTATGTATCTGTGCACATATAATATTCGTATATACGTGTGTATATCGATTTATATTGACGTGTTTATGTGTTTATAGATTCATATGTAGAAAGTACTTATATATACGTAAAAATATATATAATCACCAATATATAGATGTATACTAATTCACACGTATACATACGAACACACATACATATGTCTCTCTTTATCTCTCTCTGTCTGTATGTCGGTCTCTCTCTATATATATATATCTCGCTCTCTCTATCTCGCTCTCTCTCTCTATCTCTCTCTATCTCTCTCTTATCTATATCTCTCTCTCTTATCTATATATCTCTCTTATATATATATATATATATATATATATATACATCCTGTGTGCGTATGCATATATGAAGAAGTAAAACATATACATATATATATAAAAAATATCTATCTATCTAACTCTCTCTCTCTCTATATATATATATATATAAATATATATGTATATATATATATATATATATGTAAACATAAACATTGACATATATATATATATAAATATAAACATAACCATATAAATATATATATATATATATATATATATATATATATATATATATATATATAAACATAAACATATATACTAAATATTATCGAATTCGTTTACATTACTTACACTCTATCAGGAGAAAAATCTCTGAAAACAAAGGCACTCGAAAAGTAAAAATCTATAGAAAATTAAGTTGTGTATTTCCCAGAATGCAATGTACTAAACTAATGCGGTGGCGTCGAAATGACTACTTCCGGCTTCGGTGTTACATGGAAACAAAATACAAACGAAATACATGAACCGCTGATGGCAATAACAAGTGCGGATGAGAGGCAAACATTTTGATAACTTGGAACTAACGCTACTTCAACTTACGTGGCAGCAATCAGTCATATTTATATATTTTTAAAATTGTTATCTGGCCGGCGCTTTCATTTTGAATATAGATACGTCTTCTCGTCAATAAAAAAACGGCATACATCTCTCAAGCCTCTGGTTTGGATGGATGATTAACATCGTATAATTTATTTCATATAAATATGGATAATCTAATTAACTCACGGGGCACGTGCGTCTTATACGGATGTAAATCATATTTGTATATGATTTTCTGACACGGCATGCACACATCATACGGATATATTTTATTAGTAACGTCGCCATTACATTATACCCCACCGTTCCGTTTGAAATAAACGCACGTGTGGTTGAATGTAGCATGTATACCACTACCACTACAGCTATATAATATGGGAATCATAATGCGGGAATAATGATGGCACAATTTCAATGGTTTGATACATTCAAAATATTACATTCTCAATTGATTTTTATACGAATGAGTCATCCATAGATAAGGGTTTATTAAATTATTAGTTGGGTGATAAACAGTACTAAAAGAGGATTGAAAACGATGAATTGAAGACACAATTTGATTACTTAAGACAGCTAGATAAATATGTGTTGATATTAAATTTTAAGATAATCATGTTATAGTCAGCAGCGAATTAATCATGTGACAATGTATTCTATAGATTGGAAGGTTTTGGTAAGCAACTCTAATCCTACACCCCCCCCCCCCGTCTTTGTTTCATGGACACGGAAGAAGACATGGAATTACTTTGTAGCGGTTATAGTAAAACGTGTTATTGCTATGACAGTAAAAAGGTGAGTGACCAGAGATTGGAGCTCAGCCGAATATCTTCAATGAAAATGAGAGTCCAGCAGAGAATTACTAGAAAGTATCGTCTGTAAAAAACGCGGATTAAAAAAGAGGGGAGATAATCACCAATTCGATTGCGAGTAATAACACAACTCATTGTATAGAAAAAAGTCTCTAACAGTGGAGGTAAAAAACCTGTACTTTCAAACTCAGAAAAGTTCGATATAAACTTATTTTAATTCGAAATACAGGCTCGAAATAATAGAATCTATATACTGTTCTAATTGCTCATCACGGTTTAATAAAATCAGAGGTAAAACAATTTAGTGTTTTAATAAGGTACCTTTAAAAAGGAACTCTTAAAAAAACCTCATTGTTAAAGAACTCTTAAAAAAACCTCATTGTTAAAGAACTCTTCAAAAAACTTAATTGTTAAAGAACTCTTCAAAACACTTCATTCTTAAAGAATTCTTAAATAAACTTCACTATTAAGTAGCATTTAAACCCTGTTAAAGACATAAAAGCACAATGGTAAGGAATACTAAAAAAAACACAACGTAAATGAACTCCTCAAAATCCTCAATATAAAGGAACTTTAAAAAAACCTTAATGTAAAAGAACTCTTCAAAAAACCTGAATGTAAATGTACTCTTCTACAAACCTCAATATTAAGGGACTCTTCAAACAACCACAATCTAAAATTACTCTTCAAAATCCTCAATGTAAACGAACTCTTCAAAAAACCTCAATGTAAAAGACCTCTTCAAAAAATCTCAATGTAAAATAACTCTTCTAAAAATCTCAATGTAAAATAACTCTTAAAAAAACATAATGTAAAAGAACTCTATAAAAAACCTAAATGGTGAGGAATTCCTCAGAAAAACTAAATTGTAAGGAACTCTTCAAAAACATCTATGAATAAGAACTCTTCAGAAAACCTTACTGTAAACGAACTCTTTAAAAAACCTTAATGTAAAGGAACTCTTAAAAATCATTGTAAACTACATTGGCGAAAACTGAACATGGCTTCTCTAAAACTTAGTTGTGCAAGTAAACAGTACGAGATATCCTGACTATTTTAAAATCTATGAAATAATATTACTGTATTATATTTTTACATATTTAAATGAAAGATGAAACAAGTGTTAGTGTGTTTATGTATGATTGGGGGTTCATGATTTCTCGTGCCACTTTTGAAAGAAGGAACCACATAAATACAAGTACACGTTTTTATATGTAGACCACACGTACGCATAATACACATTCATTTTGATGGACATACTTTTCAATGCCTTACAAAACCGAATAAAAAGCAAACATAACAATACATAAAAGAATATGATCCACTACATGATTTTTCTGCCACATCTGTTGATGTGAAAATTGGTCAATATACACTTCGAATTTTGAGCTACCTGTACTGAAAATTGATTGAAAGTGATTAGCAGTGCCTGCTATCGAAACTTTGAAATGCTGCTATATCGGTACAAAACGTATTTATATGAATGAAAAGTACTTTCTGGTCTGAGGGAGTTAGATAACTGTTTAAATACATAGTTATGTCAATATATATATAGCATATTTTTCTATATATATATATATATACATATATATATATATATATATATATATTCATGTACATTTTTCTATATATATATTCATGTGTATATATATATTCATGTATATATATATATATTTATGTATATATATATTTATATATATATATACAATGTATATGTATATATATACAATGTATATGTATATATATGTATGTATATATATACAATGTATATGTATGTATATATATACAATGTATATGTATGTATATATATACAATGTATATGTATGTATATATATACAATGTATATGTATGTATATATATACAATGTATATGTATGTATATATATACAATGTATATGTATGTATATATATACAATGTATATGTATATATATATATATACAATGTATATGTATATATATATACAATGTATATGTATACAATGTATATGTATATATATATACAATGTATATATATACCATGTATATGTATATATATAAACAATGTATATATATATATACAATGTATATATATATATATACAATGTATATGTATATATATACAATGTATATGTATATATATACAATGTATATGTATATATATACAATGTATATGTATATATATACAATGTATATGTATATATATACAATGTATATGTATATATATAAACAATGTATATATATATACAATGTATATATATATATACAATGTATATGTATATATATACAATGTATATATATATACAATGTATATGTATATATATACAATGTATATATATATACAATGTATATGTATATATATACAATGTATATATATATACAATGTATATGTATATATATACAATGTATATATATATACAATGTATATGTATATATATACAATGTATATGTATATATATACAATGTATATATATACAATGTATATATATACAATGTATATATATACAATGTATATGTATATATATAAACAATGTATATATATACAATGTATATGTATATATATAAACAATGTATATATATATACAATGTATATGTATATATATAAACAATGTATATATATATACAATGTATATGTATATATATACAATGTATATGTATATATATACAATGTATATATATATACAATGTATATATATATACAATGTATATGTATATATATACAATGTATATGTATATATATACAATGTATATGTATACAATGTATATGTATACAATGTATATGTATACAATGTATATGTATATATATACAATGTATATGTATATATATACAATGTATATATATATACAATGTATATATATATACAATGTATATGTATATACAATGTATATGTATATACAATGTATATGTATATACAATGTATATACAATGTATATGTATATACAATGTATATATATATACAATGTATATGTATATACAATGTATATATATATACAATGTATATATATATACAATGTATATATATAT
>OY744526.1:109299551-109302051 GCA_963556195.1 Sepiola atlantica | reverse complement strand
TATATATATATATGTATATATATATATGTATATATATATGTATATATATATATGTATATATATATATGTATATATATATATGTATATATATATATGTATATATATATATATGTATATATATATATATGCATATATATATGTATATATATATATATGTATATATATATATGCATATATATGTATATATATATATATATGTATATATATATATATGTATATATATATTAGGGTAGGTCGATTTTACACTTTTTTTTAAATATTAAAAAAAGGCACGTACCGAAAGTTGTATATAGACCTATTAAATACTCATGCAAAAAATTAGATCAAAAACTTCAGCGGTTTTTTGAGCGTTTGGTATCAAAGATCGTAGACAAGAATATACTGAAAATTCCTCGATTTTGCAAGATTTGCTTGAATACTGGTGTGAAAACCAAATAATTTGTGCATTTAAAATCAGCAAATGTCCTTTTATTTTTATAAAAATGATATTAATTAAAGAAATCTTCAAATTGAAAATTTGCCCCCCCCCTCATTTTCAGTATCTGCTTTTTTAAACTACCTTTTAACGTTATGAATTAAACAGTAATATTTGAATACCTAAAAAAATTATTTTTTTCTGTTATAAGTGAAAATATAACAAGCAAAGAAATAAGGAAAAACCTAACACTATTTTAATGGAGCTTAATATTGAGAGTCAAATTGCTCCATATAAGACCCCTTAGACAAAAATGCTGGTCTCAATTTCTGACTCAAAACTTTGGCTGTAATGTGTTGATGCCTTGCTTCAAAACCATATACAGTTTGTGAAGCTTCTGTTATTAACTTAACTGCCCGTTCCACGCCCTGAGAATGCCAAAAATGCAGCATAATTTTAAATCTATTAATTGTGTCCAATGTGTGGCATTAAAATTAATAGGTGGTATTCTTTTTAATCTTTTTCTGGTTGACTCCTCACTCCTGAAAGAACAAATTAATTAATTGAATTATTAAAAAATTCTAATCTGTACTGCTTTAATAACTATGGTGAAATTAGATAAAATCTTTAAAAATCATTCTATAAATTGGAATAAATAATTGAGTCAGAAATATATGAATAAATATTACTTACCTAATGGCCAAAATTATTTTTAAAGCTTCTTCTCTTACTTCAATCTCTTCAGATTTAACCATGGAATATAGAAAGTTTTCAGGCAGTAAACAAAATGTATTACCTTGTATATTTCTAAATGTGATATCTTGGATTTCCTGAGGCTGCTCCTTAATCCTCTGGGTCATATTAAAAATGTGCACTTGCTGATTGTGGAATTTACTATTTCTTTTAATTTCAAACCAAGAAGTGGCATACACATTTACAATAAAATTTACTACATAGTGTAGTTTTGTTGTGTGCCTTTGTGGGTATGCACCACGAGTCCATAAACACATGAGCCTGATGGCCAAAGTTAACCATCTTGCTTGGTTTAAAGGACCAATTTTCCAGGAGGTATATCTAGAGTCAACCTTACCTCTAGAAATACCTACTGTGTATTCATAAAGGAGTCTTTGGTCAGAACTAAGATCATGTATTTCATCAATTTTAAAAATTGACTCTAGAGGATTGCTAATAGTGGAAAATGATATTTGGGGTAAATCATGGCAATCATTTGAGCATAATTTCCCCAGAGGGCCACTGAATGTTGTAGGGCTCTTTGCGCAACCATCTATGTTTTTAAAAAGGGCTCTGAAAGGTAGTTCATTATGATGCAAAGAGCAACCAATTGTGTGAAGATTTTTAAAAAGTTTTTTTTCTAAAATTGCAACCATTCCACCTTCGCAACCTGTGTTGGTATTAGTGTTGTCAACAAGTATAGCCTTGATACTGTTCTCACTGTGGAATTCATGCAAAACATCCACCACTTGATCTGCATGAACAGCACCTGTTGCACCACTATTAGGAAGAACTCTGTGCCAGATATTTACTTTCACATGGTGTTTCTTTTGTAAAAGTTAAATGGTGTTCTGGTCCCTTAGTTTTTTTCATAATTCTCTGTCTATTTTCATCCACAATTTCCTTATACATCAATGTGTCCTTATCCATTCTCCCATCAACTCCAATACATATATTTTAGGTGGGGTAAAAACCCCTGGCCGAAATAGTTTTATTTATCTACCTCCAACAAGGTAAGATGTGACACAAGGTCATGAAAGTGGGATTAGATAAGCCTGCGCTATAGAGGTGAGCACTCTGGCCATTAAAAAATTGACTGGGCAGCCCCGTCGGCATTCCCCTGTAGGGGCGTCTCAGACGGTTAGCAATAAACTTACTCCTCCCCAAAGAGGGAAGGCAAAGCCTGGGAGGGTGCACCTCCTAGAATTGCACAGGACGGACAAGCCCCAATAGACGGGCGTAAATGCAGACCCAAATGCCCGGACGATACCGATTTATTTGGTGGGGTAAAAACCCCTGGCTGAACTAGATTTTATTTATCTATCTCCAACAAGGTAAGATTGACACAAGGTC
>OY744526.1:109292051-109294551 GCA_963556195.1 Sepiola atlantica | reverse complement strand
AACTTCGTCTCTTCTTTCTCCACGTAACTTCGTCTCTTCTTTCTCTTCTTTCTCCACGTAACTCCGTCTCTTATTTCTCTACGTAACTCCATCTCTTCTTTCTACACGTAATACCGTCTCTTCTTTCTTCACGTAACTCCGTCTATTCTTTTTCCGCGTAACGCCGTCCCCTCTCTCACTCTGTAACCACGTCTATCTGCTCTACCTTGTAACCCCGTCGCTCGTTTGTATCCTGTAACACAATCTTCTCGCATCTCTCCCCGTAACTTCGCAACTGCTTTCTGCCCGTAACTCCACACCTTCTTTCTCTTCGTAACTTCCTCTCTTTTCTGTCCCTTTCTCTTCGTTACCTTTCTATTCTTCCTTATTGCCCCATTTACTCCTTCCACGCTCTGTCATTAAAAGTCTTCTTCTGCTTTCAACATATCTTCTCACCGTCTACTAATTTCCATTCTTCTTATCCCCCCTCCCCCACTTCATATCTTTCAACATCTCTCATTCTCCTTATCCTCCCACCTTTTCTGTCCCTACTCCCCCATTCCTATTTTCTCATAATTACCTTGTTTGACGTTCCTCAAATTCATCTTCGACATTCCGTGACAATCTATGATGAATGATCTTCGGAAAATCGCCCCTCATTTGCTGATCTCTAATGAGACAGTATCGATAATTTTGTGGCAGTAAATTTTAAAATTCATCACAACGACGGCCGATCAATGAGACGTCTAACATTTATGATAATCCCGCCATTATGGACAATGTGAAGAACGGCTTCGCTTAATGAGGAAAAATTACTTTTTGATTTTTTAACGCTTTTTGTATTCAGTTTCATTAAATGGCGATTTGCATTTAATTTAAACTCGAACGAGTAGAGTTGATTCAAATTGGTAAATCTTCGTGGCGTCCTCTCTTCTTATTTAGATACTTTGTCGGTCGATCAGTTTATATGTCACGTTCCAGTTAGGGAAATAATTTATGCAAATATCGCACATCTAATGATCGCATCGCATATAGATGTGCTAACATCATCCCTAGAAGGTCTTATCTCCGTTGGTTGCCGGCTCACGCTTAAGTTTAAAATCCCATATTTTAAAGAGCTCGCATGTCACGCTTGTTTCATCTAGTATTTCCGTTGGTCTACAAAGCTTCAGTTAAAAATACCTTGTTCGTTTGTACGTCACGTCTGTTTCGAACATTATTACTGGCTGTAACGCTTACGTTTAACACATCACGTGCATTGGTCTGCCTAGTTTACGCGTGAGGGAAACATTCCCACCGCTAGATACGCTTATTAACTGGACGCAAGTTTACAATATGGGTTCATATTTCTTCCTTTGTATTCTCCCAACGCTGAAGATAAAGATTGGATCAATCGCTTATTTGTAGCATTTAAACTTGACAGCTGTGTTTTTGACATGGCGTACTCGGACACTTTTCATGGTTTTAAATATTTTTTCTTTTCTCTTCAATTATTTTGATCGTTTTCATTTTAATTGGTTTAACCCCACTTCATCATACTACCATCTTTTTGACAAATATTAAAACGCTTGATATTTTTTTTGGTATATTTTTTTGTAAACCGCGAAACGCGACGGCTTCTGAGATTGAGCAATTCCAAGCGAATGCGTGATTCCAATCATAAGTCAAACACGAGCAAAAATCCCTTCAAGTTTTACCAATATTCTTAGCAAATATTGGTATAGCATCCTTTCCAATGATATTTTACTTCTATGTAATTTACTGATTTTCTGATTTGACTATTTCTTTGTACCAATAAGCCAAGACGTTTTTAGAAAGTTTTCGAATCGTATTTACGGGATTATTTGTAACTGTTCCCGATTATACGACTGTATATTTTGATTAATTTGAAAGGGTCTGATTTTTGCACTTTTAAAGGCATTATTAAAAGAGACAGAGATATATATATGTATATGTATATATATATGTATATGTGTATGTATATATATATGTATATGTGTATGTATATATACATGTATATGTATATGTATATATATGTATATGTATATATATGTATATGTATATATATGTATATGTATATATATGTATATGTATATATATATGTATATGTATATATATATGTATATATATATGTATATGTATATATATATGTATATGTATATATATGTATATGTATATATATGTATATGTATATATATGTATATATATGTATATATATGTATATGTATATATATGTATATGTGTATATATGTATATGTGTATATATGTATATGTGTATATATGTATATGTATATATATGTATATGTATATATATGTGTATATATGTATATGTATATATATGTATATGTATATATATGTATATATATGTGTATATATATGTATATGTATATATATTTATATATATGTGTATATATATGTATATGTATATATATGTATATATATATATGTGTATATATATGTAATTGTATGTATATATATATGTGTATATATATGTAATTGTATGTATATATATATGTGTATA
>OY744526.1:109237051-109284551 GCA_963556195.1 Sepiola atlantica | reverse complement strand
ACCCAGTAATTTCTGACGGAACAAGAACAATCTATCCCTGTGGATTAAAAAAAAACGGATTTGCTTGGAAATTTCCATATAGATACCCGAGTCCGACAAAATGGCCCCGAATAAGGTTGGAGATTACATCGATCAAAATGTTTAAAATATCGTTCAAGATGAGAATATTAGTTTGAATAATCCAAATAATGATGAATTGGGATGGCATGGTGGCTGAATGGTTAACGACGCAGACGGAGCAACAGGGTATGCCGGGTTCGAATCCAGTTCGTTCCACTGAAACACTATCGTCAAAACCCACACCGACCCTGTGTCTAACCTCCTAAAGAGAAGGTAAATAAAATACTCAGAATAAGCTGGTTAAATCTACTAGTATAAAACCCCAATTTACTCAATTTTTTAAAACTGTTTTTAAAGTATGTGGGTGAACTGAATCACGTTCGGAATTTACTGCTATTTTCCTGGATCGATAAATGGCTATGATTCAATATTGACTTTTATTTTATGACGCCAAATTTAAAGTGTTTACGTAAAGTTGAAATCGTCCTAAAAGGCCAGATATAGGGGGGATGTTTAATTCGAGTCAGTTGTGTCGATTAAATTTATTTTGTGTGGCCAAATTTATTCGAAAAATTATAAGCTCAATTTCGAACAATAATTAATTTTTTTTTCTTTTATCAATTTTTTTCATATTTTACACAAAATGATGTACAAAAATATAAATGTAGATTCTATGAAGATTGTTTTCTATTTTTCACGGGCGCGCACAAGATCAATTTACTGTTCGCCATTTTCTCTGTCCAGAATATATACAGAGTTAATTGGATCCTACACACAAACAGAAAGGACAACATTTTCACATATATATATGTCTGCATTATGTATACTTGTATGTATGCATGTATGATTTTATATTTGTATGCATTTATAGAGTTGGGAGCATATATATATATATATATATATATATATATATACTTTGCATATATGTGTATTTGTGGACATTTGAATATTTTTATGCTTTTGCGTTTGTGTATATTGTAAGCGTGTCGATATGGGTATATTTGCCTATATGTGGGTATTTGTATGTGTTTGAATATTTCGTAAAAATGTATGTGTATCTGCGCACACCCACTCAAACATAAACGCCGGAACACGCACTTAGTTGCAAATATTGAATATACGTATGTTGTTTTTCTCTACAATTCATCTATGTTGCCTTTTTTATTTTCTAAAAATTATTCTATTCGGAAAGTGACATTAAACGAAATATACATTCGATGAAATATAAAAAGGAATGAAACAATTAAAATAAAATAACCGTTGTCTGTTCTCTCAATTGTGATGCAAAGAACCTTAACCTCAAAAATGCATGCGTCGAATACCAAAGAATAACAAAAAAAATAGCACAAAAATGCAATCGTTTTGTTTTCTTTCTTTTTTTTACATTATTGTTATTCGTATCTAGTTTTTAAAACTAAAAATCTGTGACAGTTTCGCTTATATTCTAATGTGGAAAATATATTGAAAAAAGAATTCTAGTTTATTTTCTGTTTTATTTTTTTTTGTTTAATCTTTGGATTCTTTGGCATCCATTGCAAAAATCTTATTTTTAATAGAATATTTAAGGGAAAAATAAATAAATAAATAAATAAAATTAATAGGATTTTTCCTCGTGAAAATAATTTTCTGCTTCCTTAATAATTATAAAAAAATTATTTAAAAAATCGTATATCTACTTATACAGTCAGTCATATACACCTTGTTGAAATAATGAAATCAAACAACCACAAATTTTCTTCAATTTTTTTATTCCTTTACACCACATACACACATACGTGTATAATCTTTAACACAATTAGCACACACACCCGCACACCCACATACATACATGAATCGTATTTTGCATATTCCCCTATTTTAATAAAAAATCGCATAAGCTCAGAAGAAACGACTTTTGTACGTGTATCTAAGTAAGTTTTTATCTATACCAAATACATCAAATGCTATCATACAGTATATATATTAGATAACTAATTTACCTAGCCCATGGGACAGAAATATCCATCTCTGTATGAATGACATTTTTTGCCACTGCTAGCGAGTCTATCTATGTGTATTTTCCGCCTCTACGTGACTTATTGATTATCGTACTTTGTATCTATTATGAATCAATTATTCATCCAAATCTTAAATTCAATAACGTAAAGTAAGAAAGTGAAAATCTATTAAAAACGATTTCAAAATTAATTTAATTACTAAATTAAACTAAACAGAATGCGTCTGTTTCTTCGTAAATGAGTCAGCGATTTTCATTTTCTATTAATTGTTTGAATAGAAATTACTTTGTGAACCGTCGGCATTACAAAAGCTATTTGAAAGAATTTAAACTATCGAATAGAATGTTATTTAAACTGGATGTAACATCCTTAGAAAACCCTGCCACATTAACGGATTACAAGATTTAAAAGCAATTTACATCCAATAATATTATATGAATATAGTTGAAATACTCCTTCACACTCCATAACTGCAGTTTGACAATTCGACTAGAGAATAGATAAACATATATATATATATATACCCTATATTTCGATGTACTTGCATGACATTATTATCCTGTGAAAGTCTTACAATAAAGACGAAACGTTGATGAATATATACAAAATATCTCTTGGTTTTTCTTTTTTCATTTCCCATATATATATATATATATATATATATATATATATATATATATATATAGACAAGGAAAACCACCACAGGATAGGAATCCAATATATATATATATATATATATATATATATATATATATATATAGATAGATAGATGCAAGGTAAACATAACCAGGATAGGAATAAAAATAATTTCAACCGGGCTTCTTCCCAAATATTATCTGAGGTAAAGATCCGATTTTAAATCTGACTGATTAGATTCCAGTTTATAACAGCTGTTGATCGATAACATCGACATGCCAGTGTCGCAATTGATCATGCCTGTATAGATAAAAAATCATATATATATATATATATATATATATATATATATATATATATATATATATATATATAATCAGAACTGATATAGTTGGGTCACATTTTGTGAAGATCTCAACAGTATGTGAGAACGAAAAACAAGTTGTCTTTATGGTCATTGATGTCGTGTGATACGTATTTTCTAGGTCGTAAAACACGCATCAAATAGTTTAGCTTTTTGTCGAACTTTAAATAAAGGATGAATTGCATTTAACTGCAATTGCAAAAAGCGCGAGTCTTTCCATCTGATGGAGTAAATGCATTTTAAACGTATCTGAAAGAAAAAACAAAATCCCCTCTGATGTGTCCTTGGACCGGTTTTATTGGATCCGACTTCATTTGTAAGCCTTTCAAACATGGCCGACACAACATACGAGCATGGGAACGAAAATAGCTAAGCGCAACAAAACCAATCATTTGCATCGTCTCATGTACGTTTGGATTTTTTATATTCATGTGATGTCCCTATTTCTTCGCCTATCCACGGGAGAAGAGTTAGACGCACGTTTCGTTTTTAATGTCTCTCAAAAATGAAGCGCTCAAAAAGGGAAACTTTGAATTGGAACAAAAATAAAAAGAATGCTTAAGTCTAGAACAGAGGCGAGCAACCTCCGGCCCGCGGGCCACATTCGGCCCGTGAAGACTTAGAGTCCGGCCCGTCACCCTGCTATGCTTTATTATTGCAATTCGGCCTGCGGACCTCCCAGTAAAACTCATATCAATTTGTGATATAGACGTAAAAGTAGGTTTCAATTAAGATTTACAGTGGCATAAAAATGTATAAATATCAGCGAGCGATGATGTAGGTATATTTCATTTTTCTTTAACTATTTCAAATCCTTGGCCTGAGATAAAAATAGAAAAAGAAAGAGAGAGAGGCAAATAGAAAACGAGAGACGAGGAAAGGGTATAAAACATAGAACTTATGTGAGGTGTGTCAAAACGAATGTTGTATAAACTTGCTACTTTCCCCGTCATTATTTTTATGATTTCAAAATGGCCCTTCGTCGGCGCCTTTTATAACATCACATACAGAAGTCTCTTGAGAAAAAACTATCAGAATTGTAGTGTTCAATGCAATTTTTGTAAAATTTATTCATGTAAACAAAATATAGTAATTCTGAGATTTCGTTTTTCACTCCGGCCCGCGATCTCCTTCCAAAAGTCTCATCTGACCCTCACTCTGAAAAGGTTACCCGCCCCTGGTCTAGAAAGAAGTCACTTTCGCTTATCGAGGATAGAAAATATGAAGTTTAGTATCAGAACAAATACAATATTTCACCCTAAGTTTAATGACGAATATAGTAGCGTGCGTACCCGACTTTCTTGTGAAATCTTTAATAACTAAAGATTGGTAAAAAAGCATTGTTTTTATTTATTTGCGTTCTTCGTTCTTAAAGTCTGTATGTATTCTATTCTTATCTAGCGTCATATCAATGTCTCTATTTTTCTATCCATCGTGTATCTATTGAATTTTCCAAATTTAGGATCTCACTTTCCAACTCCATAATGCGCTTGCTGGAAAACGTTGCAGTCTTTTTATTGTTAGTGTTGATATCGTTTAGAAATGTATGAAACAAGCTCCTCCCAGCTTTGATTAAAGTAGTAACTTGTGTTTGAGTAATCGTATACACTAGCTATATCTTTCAGTATATAAATTCTCCGTGTCTTATTCACCCCTCCTCCCACAAAAAAGTATCGTAAAGCAGAGAAATCAAAACACTGTTCTAGTTTCTAAATAATTGTACTTGCATTGCCTTTTTTTTTATACATTTGTATTTTATGAAACCTTTTATTGAATGTTACGTTGGAGCCCCGATTTTTAGTTAACTAACCGAAGTTAAGTAATGCTGATCTTGGGCAATACAAAACATGAGTAATGGTAAGTTTAAAAATTAAAGTGTCAGTAAAAAGTGAATATTTTCTAATACTTTTTCGAAAGGTGTTACTGCATATAACTTCACCCTTCCAAGTCTAGACTAGTCTAGGATGTTTCGAATTGCGAAACCCTTGCTTAACTAGTAACTCTCTTGCACGCAGTCGCCTTTCCGAAGCGGAAATATTTTTGTCCCTGATTTTAAATTGTAGCTGGTTGTTCATATGATATGACTATTCTTCCATAACGTTATCCCTTTAATTGCGATCGGGTTGACCGCGGTTGATCCTACATATGCACTGTTTAGGTTGAAGCATGTGTATATTAATTTTTGTTTAAATTCATCAAGTAACTTTTGACTCGATATAGCTACAATAAACAAACAAACGTAATGTCATTTTGTACCTATATGAATAGAATAGTTCCCATGTGTTTTTCATAAAAGAAACGGTGTTGATGAAATCTCAGAGGACTTGCAAGCTCATCAAGTTGCTCATAGACTAGCCTTCTTCGATTTAAGCTGATTGTGGCAATTGTTGTTCGTTCTCAAGAGGCGCCCCCAGACAGTACTCTCTAATTCAGAGGGATAATTGGTTTGCCGCTTATTGCCTCAGGGAATGTTAACGGCTCCGTTCACGGCTTATTTTGCTTCCTCTTTGAGGGAGCGAGACGTCCGATTAAAACTCGATATTGTGTCACATATTTTATAAGTGCCGATGCAAGTAAAGCTTGCGACTTTCTAGTTCAACCTAGCCATCGTTAAATTTCTCGCTATCTTTTTTATTCAGTAAACCATCTTTTCTGTCCCTATTATTTATTGATGTTCCCTATTTTATCTGTTAACACCCGATAATCGGGTTAGAACACATACGAACACACCCATTTGTATCGTTATTAATTTGTGTCGTCCTCTTTTTTTGTATTTGTAGGCGAGAAACCATTCAAGTGTGAATATGAAGGCTGCGACCGGAGATTTGCAAACAGTTCCGACCGCAAGAAACACTCTCACGTCCACACGAGCGACAAGCCGTACAACTGCAAAGTGAGGGGCTGCGACAAGAGCTACACGCATCCGAGTTCCTTACGCAAACACATGAAGGTGCATGGCAAATGCTCGCCCCCGCCGGGCGGCTCCTACGACGACTCTATCAGCAACAGCCCGAGCAGCGAGTCCAACTCGGCATCACCCACCGCACAATCTCACACCCCGACACAGCAACAGGCCCTGCCCCAGAACAGCCCCCCATCGTTGCCCCTTGCACCCAACCCCACGTTGCCCCCTAATCACCACACGAACTTGAGCGAGTGGTATGTTTGCCAGACTACGGCCGGCATGCCGACGCCGCCGAGCAGTGAACACTCCCCTGTAAGCAAACTTGGGCATCTGCCAATACACCCCACTTCTGTAGTCAGCTATACATAGTAATGATGATGATGTTGGTGATTATGATAATGGTATTATTATTGATGATGATGATGATAATAATGATGATGATGATGATTCTACCTTTGTGACCCCGTCGTTACTCTAAAGATAACGATGATGGAGAAGTCGATGTGTTGCCATTCGAAATAATGTAAAAGGAAGGTGAAACTTAAAAACCATTCCAAAATGGTCAAAATTCTTCTTTTTTTTTTAAACAAAAAAAAAAAAGACCTGTACACTTACAAAGTTATGAAGTGCAGCTCGATGGAGCCGAGCTCGTACCTTTCTTGTGTTACAGGCTGTCACATATAAAAAGGGAAAGTTTTTAAGAAAATCACATTTTAAAAGATCCATTAAAAAAATGTCAAAAGATAAAAGCAAGTTTAATATTCATAAAACGAATATACCAAATAAAATGGGATATTTTAATACTTTTTTTAAAAGCTTTAGAATTCGAGGTTAATTTTATCAAATCGTTAAAGACAAATTTACGTTATATGAATATTATTTATTTAATATATTTATTTATTTGCCTAATCGAACAACCCTTTTTCCATGTATAATTAATAATAATATAAACGAGGAAAATATTAAATTTGCTCTCCACAGAGAAAATATTTTTTTCAGTGGGGTAATATCTTGCCTTTTCAGCAACCGCGTTCTCCGCCCTATTTGGGAGATTTGTAGTTCGCCAGGGGGAGATGTTATATAAAGGGCATCGAGATGGGAGGATAGAGTAAAACCAAGCAGAATATATACATATATATATTTATTTGTATGCGATACCATGAAGATAAAAGCCAGTAGACATGCAATAGCCACACGCTGAAATCTTTACGCTCGAACAAACTTACATGTCGTGTTTGATATCCAGAGTTATAGCATGGCTACTCGCTTTGGTTCTGTACAGTATGGCCACGAATAAATATTGGTCTCACACGCGTAATTGAACCATCTGCATTTATTTCTCCGAAGTTATATATAATATATACATATATATATAATATATACATAAATATATATACATAAATATATATATATATATATATATATATATATATATATATATATATATACATATATATATATAAATATATATATATAGTTTATTTTATGTTTAAACTAAAACTTTTCAGACAGCTGAGGAATGTTCGTTCAAAACTGAAAATGAAAGTAACGCTATGATAATAGATAGTCTGCTGTTTTGTACTTAATTGTACAACATAGACAACTTTACTACGTTTTACTTACCTTGTACTGCGTTTAGTAGTGTATATATACACGATTAACTGATATATATATATATATATATATATAATTTATATACACGATTAAATAAGATTTATATATTTATATACACGAATAAATAACATAATTATATACCCGATTGAATAAGATGAATACACGTATGTACACGATTAAATAAGATATAGGGAGGAAAATATCTAATAGACACAATAGTTGTACAGAAAACACAAAATAAAAAAACAAATCTCTGCACTTGGGTTTCATTGCTGACAGATTTTCTTAAAATGGCGCATTTGAGTAAAAACACAACTATCAAAACAGTGTTCATATGCGTAGGCTCACCACGCTAGCGAGTATGTGTGGGTCGCTTAATCAGTAGAGAGTTTCCAATGATGGATACGAATGTTGACGTCAGCCGTCAACACTACGTCTGCGCTATGGCAATAAAGAGATAATTAGAAAATGAACAGATATAGAAATAATAACAAGTGACGGATTGTGTTTTTTTTAAAGAATGATGGGTAAGGCAAAGAAAAAACACAATTGCGTAACGAGGCTTATATTAACAAGTTAATGAATATATATGGACACGTTTTGCAAATTTTCGGTTAGTACTGCGAATAATGTTTTTATTATAACAATAATCATAAACTTGTTTCCCTATGTGTATAAACACTGTCTTTGTTTTGATTAAGAACTATTGTCAAATTTGTAATTTGATGAAGTTCTAGCAGAAAGAAATCGTGTCGTCAGAAACATTTCTCGGCGTGAAATGCTTTTTCCCCCATATATAAATTGCCCTAGATGTAATAATACTACTAACGAATCAGATTTGTTAGTAGCATAAAGTAAACACTACTTAGATATAAGTACAATTGCAAAAAAAATACATCAACGCATTTAGCATGATGATTTCCCGTAAGAATGAAGTAAGGTTTCTGTGTAGCTTACTTGCCATATATATATATATATATATATATATATATATATATATATATATATATATATATCTTATTCAAATACTGTATATTGCTGCGTCTGTTAGAGATACGCAGCTTCTTTACCGGAATAAGGCAAATTTCAGGCTGATAACCTTTGTCGAATTGTGCCTTATTCCCTTATGACCAGACGGAAGACAACTAGGTATATACAACAGACGCAGCAATGTATAGTATTTAAATAAACTAATAAGTATTAGCTCTTGCATACTTTACGTTTGGACACGTTGATGTTTTTTTTTTGTTTAACACGAGACTCATGTTATATATATATATATATATATATATATATATATATATGCAGACAATAATTGAATTTCAATATTTTCTAAATACGCGAACTTTACTCAAAGTTTCCATTATTTACCTTGTATATATTCATATATGCATACGATTTAGCAAACTTTATGAGCAGTTAAGCTTAAACTAGATTCCCGTGAACTTAGACCGGCTATCTAGTAAAGGAGCCGTGGCTCTTCTACATACAGCGTCATACACGATCTCTCCTCACTATTCCTCCATCTGTCTCTGCTGTGCGATTGTTGACCTCATCATTTTGTGACGACGTAATTCAGCATTTTAGTTTTAATAAATGAGGTATTTTTTCAACGACCGTGTCCATTTTGTACGGCTATCCAAACTTGTTTTAGTGGGCAACATCACAAAACGATGACGTCATCCAACATACACAGGTATAGCAAGACAACGATATCCATACTTTTTCTAGGAAGAAGAAAAAAATAACCCGTTTGTTATATATCATATACGTAATCGACTATTTGTAAGAAAATTACTGGAACTACATACCTACAGTAAATTGAACATACCTTTATGACATTACGGTAATGCGTAATAAGCGGCTGAAATTCGACGTTTGTTTTATTAATGAACAAGCTAAGCTGTCCTTGTCTCGGGTATATACATGATATGAAATTACGATGTCATCACGTGTCTGTCTGTTTGTCCACGCATTACTTGTCAACGGTTGATTTCCGAGTAAAACCAATTACATTTGGAATCAGCAGGCTCCTGCGGATGTTTTAATAGCCTGATCTTTGTAATGATTAAAAGAAATAATTTTACTATAATATAAAGAAAAGAAACCTGTTTTATCTTTGTTAGTGTGGATACGAACTACAAAACTCTTAACTGGAAAGAAGTTCGAGCCAATTTTTTCGCTGAGAAACTTTCGCGAATAAGCGGAAATCTAATTCTGTTTTAAATTTACTACTGTAAAGATGTTCACCAAATCTCGTCTTTTAGTAAAAAAAAAACGAACAAAATTGGCATATTACCGGTTTTTTGTTTGTAATAGTATATTTTTACGATTAAATCACTGAAATAAATTATTTATTCAACATTTCTTTGTTTACCGATCTAATGTTATCTAATATTTCACCTGAAAAAGAAAACGCTGGGTACGCACGCTAATATAACATAAGGTCGAATATTGCTTACCATACAGAAATACAATATGTTTAAACCGTTTTCAAGAACTTGTGACATTTACTGCGATTAATAATATGTATACGCTATATATTTAAGCATATCTGCAGATAACCGACATAAAACACTGCTTTTTGACTAGGAGCAAGGCGTAGTCTCTATTTTGATGCTACACTATCTTTCTTGTCCTCGGACAGTGAAGGAAGACATTCTTCTAGACTGAGGCAATTTTTATTATGTGTCGCAATCCAGAGTGCCTTTTTCCCCACAGAAAAAAACCGACGCTCGGGAGGAAAGAAAAATACAGACATACAGCACTAAGGATATCACTGATATATAATTATTGTTTATCCTATTACATAGCTATTAATTATATGAAAAAGTTTAAATGACGCATATTTTTCTCAACATGTTCCTAACGTAATCAACCGTTTATTGTTATCGAAATGTGACTGCAAATGAGTTACTCTGATAGGAGAATTCTAAAAATAACTTTAATTACTCGTCTCTGTATTACCTCCCTTGTGTATACAAGACAACGAATACAGAAGAAACGAGCAATTTACTTTTGATACTTTTTATTCTAGAAACCATGCACCAACGCATAAGAAAGCAAATGGGGAATAACTCCGGCGTTTTATACAGAAAGAAAATACAAATTTCGCTTATTGTTTGTTTTCTTAGTTATCGAAACAAAAATGTTCTTTATAAAAACAAACCAACAACCTTTCGTTGTCTTTTAAACGGTCTCCAGACACACCTCAATAGAATTCTCTAATGAAATGCAAAGCATTACTTGGTTTAGGTAGGTCAGAAATATGGTAAGACTATTTTATTACATACAAGTGTCTCTTCATTTTTTTTTTTACTTTTCCAAGCATAATAAAGAGGCTCGGGTTTCGATCGAAAAACGAGTCGATCGTAAATATTCATTTTTGGGTTGATAATGTATCACGATGAAACACAAAGATGACAAAACGTACAGAAATATTAGACGGTCACAGATATACCCAAGTCGTTATGAAAACATAACTTGTAGGACCCGCACAAATTCCATGAGAAACATCCACTTCCATTCAATTACTAAATGAATATGTATTACATTTCGTCAACTTAATGTGTTATTTATTAGATTCAACTTTGTATTATGATACGTACTTACTTTAAAAGAAAGAAATATCAGCACTTACCAAGGCAAAAAACTACTCGAGAATCAGGGTTATTGCGATTTTCAGTTCGATGATGGAACAATACCACGAAAAGATTGAGAACTATAATTTATTAACAGTATTACTCGACATATATTTGTTAGCATTGCATTTAAAAACGGCCATGTCTTAGTCTGTATGTAAACATTCCTGCAGTAAAGCGTTTCAAATGTAGGAAGTACAAGTTCCGTTGGGTTTTCGGTACACAAAGCGTTTCGGATCTTTTTATATACTTTTAACGGCTATCAGCCTGATCGCGTTGAGCCGGCTTTCCTCCGAGCAATTACAGCGTGTCTGACCATCGTCAGTCCTGAGCAATGTCACACAATATGGCTAGCCAATCTTACTTCCATCGTCGAAGACCAACTACTTGTGGGCCTAATATTGCTGCTAGATTATATCTAACGTGTACATATATCCGCAAATGTTTATTTTTTTCTGATTCCATATACACATATTTGCTATTTATCTTCTTTTAATGGTTTTGCCATGAATATTACAGACAAATACGTTGATTTTATGTATGAAAATAAAACAATGAAATTAGAACGGCATAACACAGAGTAGTTATTTACCAAAACAAGCTTTCTCCGTAAGTCAACATGGAGAGTATATACTCAATTTACTCTAGTGGAAACACTTTATTTTTACATCTATAATCAATAGTAAATGTTGATAATACGTATCAATGTATTCAATCGTGATGCTCAATATCTGGGAGTTGAAACTTACTCCTAGAAATCAACCCTGCTAGGCAGTACTACCTCATGTCGACGGAACGCCATGTAAATTGTTTGGCGCCTGAAGCGCGTCCATTAATAAAGGGAAACTAAAGAGAGTGAGGTTATCTTGAACATGAGTATCATTGGGACATTTTCACAACCCCACAATATAATTGACCTCGTGTCATATATTGCGATCGTGAGCACGCAGATACATCATTATACATGTTTAATCATTAAGCAGTGTCAAGCATGTTAGAAAGAATGCTATATGGAAACATGATACCAAAATGATAATATAGTAACTCCTATTAAGGCAATTACAATAATTATTATTTTATGAATTAAAAAAATGAAACACTAGATATAATAGAATAGCGATATGACATATATTGCGTTTGTAAGATGTGCCCGTTCAATCTGCGAGGTCAGCGAGTAAAATGCTATTTCAGACTTAAGCTTAACATACTTAACTGTAACGCATCAGGTTTAGTTGAGAAGAAATGATTCATAGATACACGAGGAAGCATCTTAAATAATCTTAGATATATATATATATATATATTTTATATATATATATATATATATGTATATCAAAAAAGTTTTTTGTCATTAATATATGGGAGAAAATACACAATACGTATGAACACAACAATGATATTATAATGGAAGCGACCTCATACTTGATATAGAGGATCTACAAGTAACGCATAAACAGCTCACACTACAGAAGCATTCCTCCCTTCCGTATTCTTAGTAGAAAACGGTACGATGCTAACACTTATATATGGACTCCAAGCCGTTTGAATGTATATATATATATATATATATATATAAGTGACGAAGCTTGACAACAAATTTCCTTTCAAAACTAGCGTATATTTACCTAAAGAACGCGTGATATTTATATATATATATATATATATATATATATATGATTACTATTAATTGCTTTTTAATATTTTTAATTGATGACTATTTATCAGTTTGTTTTTTTCATTTTACACATTCTATGATAAGAGAGAGTAACAATATTTCCCAGTACAGACACTATAGTATGTTTTCATAGTGCATAAATAATGCCTCACTGGCAATCATCATGACGCTTCATCTGAGAGACATAAATTATAATGGTTTAATGAAATATACTAAAGTAAATAATGGTCTATATTACTTTTAAACTATACAAACACATATATATGTAGGTGTCTGCGTGATGTTTGTTTGTTTTTCATAGTCATTAACAGAATTCCTTGGGAATAGCTAGTTTATAAGAATAAACTGCTTTGATGAATAACAATTAAAACATTAAACTCTGAATCGGAAGCCAGCTTTATGCAACGGAACAGGCTTAAACGAGGGATTGTGTTTTAATATATATTGAAATGTCATGCGCTCTTTGCCGAAAACTTCGTGTAAGACTATTTTTTTATTTTAAGCACGTTTGTTCAGTTTTGTCGATTACAGAAATATAAAAATCACATTGCAGCAGTCATATATATATATATATATATATATATATATATATTACTGCTGCAATGTGATTTTTATATTTCTGTAATCGACAAAACTGAACAAACGTTCTAATATCTTAAAATAAAAAAAAATTATATTATCGTTAAACTGCAATAATGTTTTCAGATTAGTGAACTGATTTATATATTATTTTAACAATATGTTTTTAACATAGGTTAATATATTTTTAAAATATGTTTTACATAAACACCTATGCTGTCTTCATTTTGTTCGAATTCTAAGTTGTCTGAGAAGTTTATTTTTAAGCTGATATATACATATATGAATATAATAAAAAAGTGCCCGCCTCCCCCGCGTGTAAAAACGTAATAGCGAATTGGCTACACGACGTCTAAATAAGCGAGAAAGCATCATCATCACAGGAAAAAATCTATTCACTACATACATGATCACGACTATGTACAAAGCAGAGGATATATTTGAAGGTAAACTGGAATAATAAAGAGATGCCACAAGAACAGAACCGAAAACAATGAGAAGGCAATGCGCGAGTAGGAATACACACCGACTCGTGCATGCACATAAAGTGAGACCACAGTCCTAAGCATACGCAGGCATTGGAATCATTATATGTGCACCTCAATATCAGAAGCTAAACAAGCTCATTCACACATTTGCTTACAGAAAACAAAAAACATAATAACCTGCTTATATGATATGTATAAACTATTCATATACATATATATGTATATGAATAGTTTATACATATTATATACATATATATGTATATAATATGTATATATTATTCATATATATAGGTATATACTATTCATATATATAGGTATATACTATTCATATATATATGTATATACTATTTATATATATGTATATACTATTTATATATATGTATATACTATTTATATATATATGTATATACTATTTATATATATATATGTATATACTGTTAATATATATTTATATATATATATTTATATATATGTATATATATATATATTTGTTCGTATATGAATATATATGTGAATGTATTGTACGTGTAAACTATATATATATATATATATATATATATATATATTACATGTTCGTATATATATATATATACGTTTATGTGTACATGTATATATATTATAGATATATATATATATATATATATACACGTTTATGCGTATGTGTGTGTGTATATATATATATATATATATATATATATATATATATAATAATGAATATACACACGTTTTATGGGCATGTGCATAGATATGTATATTATTATTATGAGTATACATATACACACATATTATGAATATGTATATACACATATTATACGTGTATGTATGTATATATATGTATATATATGTGTATTCATAATTTTACAATTAGCATTTATTTATATATAAACGTATACACATAATATGCGTATTTAAATCAAATTAATATATAGATTAATAAAAATGCATATAATATATATGTATGCATTAAATAATTCATATAATATATACATATATTGTCATAATAAAGAATATATATACATATGATACAAATGATATATATATATACACACACACACACAACACACACACAATATGTATATATCCATATACTATTTGTGCATATATATATATATATATATATAAATATATGTACCCGCATAACATGCATACATATATATTTACATCTATATACAAATTGTAGCTATTAACTATATTCTTTTCAACTGAAATCAATGTTTGTTTTTCAAATTTCATTTTTAGGATCTTTTCTTTAAAAAAAAAACATTCTATTTGATGAATTAGAATTGCTTACATTGAAACAATTGTAGCAAACTCTAAATGAAATTAGAAATACACGCCCATAATGAAATTACTAAATAGAACATGACAATCGGACGTAATAATTTATTTTCATCGAAGCACATGAATGTCAGACATGGAAAGGACTTTTTTAGCAGTCTAACCGGTCAGTTCAATGTCTGATGATCCTACATATTAAGTGAACTAAATTATTACATCAGATAGACATAGTTATTTTAATTCTGAATTTTATTTTTCCTCTGTACCTACATTGAGCTTTCTAACAGAAGGTATACGGAGTAGGACAAGGTATTTAACTCGATCTACTATGCTATATATACATCGTAATTGAAAATAAAAAAAGCAATTGTGTGAAAAGATTTAAAAAAACAAAACAAACTAAACGGTGCTGTTCTAACAAAATTACAGAAATACTTCAAAGTGCGCACGCGCACACCTCCTGTAAAAGATAGCTGTGATGAAGACGGTGATGAACAATGCAAAAAAAAAAAAATAAAGTACGCGTCTCTGGAGATTGGAAATGTCCAGGGACTCTACGGGGCGGTTTGGTTGACCAGTGCATGCTTTAAATAGAACTGGCTGAAGAAGGAGCCCGTGGAAAGAGCGTGTAGACCTTGGGCAATGTACCACATCGGTATGAATGCCCTCCTCGGACAGCTGTACAGTTGGGGTTTAAAGTCTTAATGTCCGAAGGCGTGTCACGACGGAAGAGACACTCGAGACAGAGTTCACGTTCGAAACGAGAACTCGTCAGAATACTGACATTTGAAAGCAGAACAAAAAATTAAAAGAACAAAATATAACAAAAGGAAAAACACTCACAATAAAATATGTTTAAATTAATAGGTATGGGTGGCACAAAAACAACAGTACAAACAATAAAACACAAAAAATAAAACAAAACAAAAAACTATTTGTGATGTTACAGCACTGTTAAACACATTTATCACCGGATCAAATTTACATTTCATAAATGAATTAACAGCAGACAGAAATGTATTACAACAATAACACATACAGACATGCCCCATCCCATTACATTCGAACAAAAAACATAAAATAAACACGAACCTGTGAAAGAATCACTGAGATTCACAAATTATTTTCCTCCTCCTCCTTGTTGATGTCACCACTCATGTATATTTTCTTCGATTTCATCTGATTGATTTTAAAAAATGAATGTTGCTGATCGATTGCCTGGAAACTTTTAAAGACAAAACGAAAATAAATTGAAATAAATAAAAATTGTAAAAAAATAATAATTACAAAATACACTTTTGTTATTTTTGTCAATTAATTCCTTTGTACTTTTATTGTTATTTTTATTTAAAATGTATTGTCATAGAGTTCTGTCTAAAAGGATATCGAGTCGTGTGTGTGTGTGTGTGAGAGAGAGAGAGAGAGAGAGAGATGATCTCGTTGTTCGGCTCTATGTTGTATATATCTCTTCTCAAAGGGTAGGTCTAATGTTTTGCATGTCACAATTGAATACAACGTTTGTTATCGAATGCAAACCAAAAAATAATAACATCTAAATTAAATCTTACCTCTAACCGCTCCTTCTGTGACTGAGGTACTTCTTACCCGATCGTCGTCATGAAGTGGATTATCTCTGGAATTAAATCTTTACAACAACCAAATAAAATTCCGAATTTGAAAAAGGTGCATTTATCAAGCTCTTGACGTCGCCTCCTCTTCCGCTAGCGGTAGGCGGGGATGACATTTCAGAACAACGAACATCTCGGGCATTTATACACTTTGTTGTGAATCGATCGGTGAGTCAATTCTTTACACGTGTTGCCCGTGTTAAAGCTTCCAAACGAACTTCTCTTTCCATCTCTCTTTATCTCTCTCTTTCTCTCTGCCATGTGACCACATGTTGGTTTCTAGCATACTCCAGGTTGAGGTAACATCAGAGTGCATAAGCTGACCCCAATCTCTTGCGTACATTTTAACGTTGCTCTGCGAATTAAAATCATCAGATACGTACAAGGGGCGTATCCTTTTTTTATTTAACATCTATGCCGATTCCAAACAATTATTTTTCACATTGATATATAAAGTGTGTACGGAAAATCGATGGCATGTTCAATATGCTTAACTAGGTACTGAAACGCAGGCTTTCAGAGTTATAGACCATTGATAAATATACTGATCACCCTGCTTTATTGTATATATCTAACACGTACAATGTGTGTGAAGTTGTCTATCTCATATGTAAAATCACATCACATGTAAAATATGCCTGGCTCTCGTGTTGTAACATAAACCAAGATTATCATGAAAATAATAACACCTCCAAAAATATAAAAGCAGAGTGGATTCTAAAAGAAAGATTTACATGTCCGTTGATAGCAATCATGTGACACCCGCGTGCCATCCTGCGTATGATAATGTTTCTTATTTCAGGTAATAGAATATCACAGACAAAATCAAGGTAAATAAATATGATCAATCAAACCAAATACCAGGCCGAGGAAGAAACTCACCATAAAGAATATTCGACTAGTAATGGAGATCTATCAATGAGGCTCCTGTAAACATACTCCCGAAGTTATGCCGTTTTTCTTTCCAAACATTGTATTTTTATTAAACGTTTACTCCGCTAGCTACAATATACGATCTTGGGCTTGGTTTATCTTCATGTTCGTCCATTCACAAACGTTGTCTATCCATCTTTTCTTGTGTCTACCTTTCGCCCGGCTTCCTTGTATGATGCCTTCAAAGCATATTTTTATAGATCTGTACTGGGACGCTTAACGTCACCAAACCATCTCAAGACTTTACATTTGATGACAGAGGATATTGATGGCATACCATTGTATACCAGTGTGTGAAATAGTGTAGTAAATAGGAAACAGGCAAAAAGAGTGGTCGATTAATTACAAGATCACAGTATTTATACATCCACCCACACTACTGACATAAATTCGTATCGAGATCGTCGGACAGAAGACTTTAGTATGCAACTTTCAATTGGTAAAAATACATTCAATGTAAGAATCTATATGTTGGTTATGTGGACTGCCCATCGAGTCTGCATAGTACGACGATCAAATGCACCCATCTGGTGTGAAACATGAATAAGGTATACCCTCTTATCCAAAACACATATGAATTTAATAAGTTCTATTCGAAATTTAAAAAAATACAGCAATTGTTCATATCATATAGAGCCAGCATGGCCAACCCATGGCACATGTGGATTATGGAACTGTTACAACTGGCGCACTTAACACCAGCGATAGTAAATGAAACAAGCCGCGCATGCGTCGTCCCCCGCTGTATGTGACTCGATGTGGCGAGTGTAAAATGCAATCAATTTGGGCAATTTGGGGCATTTTTGACCCCCTGGGGGCGCGAACCAGACGTTTTCTGGTCAAGGATGCTCATTTTATATCCAGAACAATTGCCTCTACATTTTGGCAAAGTTTCAGAAAAATTAAATGGATGGATCAAACGTTATGTGAGTAAAGGGTAATTTTTTGCCATTTTAGGGGGATTTTGACCCTCTGGGGGCGCGAACCAGATTTTTTCCAAGGTCAGCGATACTTATTTTCTGTTAGGAACAATTGCCTCCACATTTTGACAAAGTTTCAGAGAAATTGAATGGATTGATGAAAAATTATGGGGCCAAAAAATGTCATTTTTTGCCATTTCAGGGCTTTATTACTCCCTGGTGGTGCTAACCAGATGGCCTTTTCAAAAATTGGAGAATGTCACTTTCTCACTTGACAAAAGTTACAACTTCATACAAAATTTCAGAGAAATTCAATAGATGGTTGCGGAGAAAAATCCGGACGGACGGACGGACGGAAATGCCCCAAAACATAGGTCTCCCCATTTTATAAATCGGGGGACTAATAAATGTAAATATGGAATTGAAGTATTAATATACTTCAATGACTGATAGAATTTTCATATATAAATTAATATAATCTTTATATATAAAGTTACGTATGTTTTATGTTTAGATAATTGTATTTAGAGGTTTCACTCAAAACGAATACACCGATCTTATGAATTGTGGAAACAGCTGCTGAGCGTAAGGTGTCCAAATATAAGTTAATATTTAGTTCAATTTACATCCATGCATAATCAAAGGAAGAGGTGTTGAAAGTTCTGCGTGAAAAATTGGATGTTTGTGGATTTTTTTACAATATGAATTAGACATCAATTCATAAATATTCCGCTAATTTGAGTTTTTTTTGTATTTAAAAATAATTTTAGGGGACAGGATATGAGCACAAACTCCCATTTGATACTTAGAATATTTCAGATGTGCATAGAATTTGAGCGTTTTATTAGAACTTAATTAAGCAGATTTCTGAATTTTGATTTCTATTTAAGATCAAAGAAGCTTAAGATTTAAATGTAAGGCCTTTTCTAGAATAAATATCATGCAATAGATTTTGATAAAAATTAGAATAAGAGTATTAGACACAAATCTAAAATGTATAATATATATATATATATATATATATATATATATATATATATATATATATATATTATTGCGAGATCAAACACGAGTTGTTGTTGTTGATCACTCTGCATAGCTTGCTGTGAATACTCGGCGACTTGGTATTTACAAAGTAAAATTCCTCCTAAGATTCCAAGGTAATTTCTGGTGGCTTACTCTTGACTGCGAATCAGTGGCGATTGGTGATCGGAGTTCGCGCCCGTCGACTGTCGGGAATAAGCTCCCTGCACTGAAGATTGCGTAAGCATAAAACATCGATTTCTGTAGGTAATAAATAATTAATTTGTATTCATAAATATTATTATATATATATATATATATATATATATATATATATATATATATATATATGTGTGTGTGTATATATATATATGTGTGTGTATATATATATATATATATATATGTATACATATACATATATATGGATATATATATGTATATATATATGTATATATATATGTATACATGTATATGTATATATATGGATATATATATATATATATATATATATATATATATATATATATATATATAATAAAATAAAATGCAGGAATCAATCATTACAAATTTAGTTCGGATCAACGAACAGAAAAAAGTGAAAATGTTTAATTTATTGAATAATGGTAAAACATGGGGAAAAAGAAGAACGCACAACGGAATGTTATAGGCACGTGTTTAACTATATGAAAACAAAAGAAGGAATTATGTAGCGCTGCGACAAAAACGTTAAAATGTGATGATGAAGAAAATAAAAGTAAAAAAATAAAAAATACAAAAATAAATGCAAAAATTGATGAAATGTAGTAAAAATGAATAATAACTATCACCGGGATCGAGGTTTGTTATACAGTAGCGAGATATATTGCATTGTTTCAGTGCGTTTTTTCTGACAGAATGTTGCTTAAAAAATAAGATCTGAGTCTAATGCTTACATTAGATGGTGATAAACTTAGTATTACATTGCTTTTGATGAACTTTCGGCGTGGGAGAGAGTATTCTGTCTTGAAGAGGTGGCAATTTGTAAACTCAACATTGTGGGTAAAAGTGTTTCGGGTATGACTAGATCGTTAGTGGGACTGTTGTGTGTGAAATCATTTTTGTGTTCGTGAGTGCTGGATTTTATATTTCTGGTTGTTTCACCGATATAAAATATCGGACATGAAGCACATATTAATTTGCAAATGCCGGCTTCGAAACAATTATCTTGAGGAGGTAGGGACGGGGTTTAGTGTTGAGTTAATCCATAATTATTTAATAGGTTCATGTTACTATTTTTATGCCATCTTTTAATTGTTTTTGTAAGGAAATAGATATGGGATTATTGGAAGGAACTATGCAAGATTTTTATTAATAATGTCGGTGTTATTTGTGTAGGTGATGTTATCAAATAATTTTTTGTTAGTGTGTTTTATCGTAGATATTAAAGGCTTTGCCTTTATGATAATCATGTTCGATGTTTTCTATCGGCGAGACAGACAGAAATAGAAAATGTAGCATTTACGAACACAGAATACGGTTCATAATATAAAAATAAGCTAAAAAAGATTCATATATAACCACCCCCTAAATGTTAACATTTACTAAAAAATAACGTTTCAATATTACTCACCGTAATTT
Source organism: Sepiola atlantica (assembly GCA_963556195.1). Lineage (NCBI taxonomy): Eukaryota > Metazoa > Mollusca > Cephalopoda > Sepiida > Sepiolidae > Sepiola > Sepiola atlantica. The sequence goes on along the minus strand of OY744526.1, from coordinate 109,263,193 downwards.
TCAAAATATATATTCCTAAATGCATAATATATATATATATATATGTATATATATATATATATATATATATATATATATATATATGTGTGTGTGTATGGAGGGATAATTTTTTCTCTAAGGCACGTATTATTAAAAATAACCGACAACTCGTGTCTGGATATTTTTGTATGAATCCATTCCATTTTCCGGATTAAAGTCCTAATCTCGGATGAGAATTGGCAGATGAATCTGTTTTGGACTTAAAAGAAAATTACGGCAGAGACATCAGCCAATTCTCATCCGAGATTAGGACTTTAATCCGGAAAATAGAAGGAATTCATACAAAAATATCCAGACACGAGTTGTCGGTTATTTTTAATATATATATATATATATATATATATATATATATATATATATATATATATATATATATATATATATATATATATATATATATATCATAATAATAATAATCCATGTAAAACATCCACAGGGTAGTAATCCAAAGAATTTCAACCGGGTTTATAAAAAGTGTTAAATATCAAATAGAGCTTTTATATATGATTATTTTTTTTTACACATACATGTACAAAATCTGCGACACTGGCATGTCGATGTTATCAATCAGCAGTTATTATAAACTGAGATCTCATATACCTATTATCATTATTACCATTTTTAATATGATTAGTATTATTGAAACTACTAATTCTACTATTATTAATAAAATTATTCCTATTACCATATTTACAACCATTATGATTAATATTATTGCTATCTTCTTCTATATTATTATTAGTTTTATTATTTATAATTTATTATTATTATTATTACATTCTAATATTTCCTGATTATTTCATTTTTTACCTGACTATTATTTATTATTAATTTTTATTGATTATTATTGATTATTATTATTGTTATTATTTAATTATTATTATTATTAGTAGTAGTAGTAGTAGTAGTAGTAGTAGTAGTAGTAGTAGTAGTACTTACCAATAGCAACATTTAGCACTTCGAACTTATTACAGATGTTGTTATTATTATTATTATTATTATTATTATTATTATTATTATTATTATTATTATTATTATTATTATTATTTTATTTTATTTTAATTATTATTATTATCATTATTATTACCACTAATTGTGTAAACTTAATTAATCTGCTAGTGAATTTGTTTGATTTATTAATTAATTAATGATAATTTGATAAGTGTAAAGGAAAATAAAACAGTGGAGGATAAATACAAAATTAGTGACACAATGTGTTAACGACCCCTGCGCCCTCCAACACACACACACGTCTGCACGCGCACACACATATATGCTGCTACTCATTACAGCTGATTTGAGAATATGCGGTTTGCCCAAGTTGAAGAAAAATGTTTCGACTGTTTTTTGACACCTTCTATTGCATGTACATCCTCTTCCCCTACTTCTGTCTGAATTGCAGACGATTTCATTTCATTTCATTCTATCTATCTATCTATCTATCTATCTATCTATCTATCTATCTATCTATCTATCTATCTATCTTTTGATTCTACCCTTTTTTATATCTCTCTCTTTTCTCTTTATTTTATTTTATTTTATAATTCATATTTTGATTTGGATTTGGATTTTAACATTTTGATTCTTAACGGTCCCGACCACGTAACTTCATAAATTTTGAAATTTTAAATTTCTTTTCTTTTTCTTTTTCTCTCCATTTCATTCTTTCCAAATATGATCTAAGTGATTCTAACTCTGCCTGATGAGATCTCAGTTTATAATAATTGTTGCCAGTGTCGCAGATTTTGAACATGTCTGTGTAAATAAAAATAATCATATATATATATATATATATATATATATATATATATATATATATATATATATATATATATATATATACTTATTTACAACCAACAGACGCAATCGTTTCAAGCTTATTGCTTTCATCACTGCAGGAACCTAAAAATTTCAGAGTGTCGGAGGGTGCTAACCCAGTTCAGAGTAAGACTACAATCTGAATGCGGTCGCCCTATCATCGTGCCCATCGACAACTGTCATGTGATAAAGGGGAATTAAATACTATATGTACCTAGAAGTGGGCACAGACAGAAAACTAATCGAGAGGGTTCGACGGACGTTTTCAGAACTTTGCATATGAGCTTTTTGACAGTCTATTTTTAATATTTCCGAGTATGCTCGACTTTAATTTCTTAAAGGGTCTCATTATACTGTTTATAAATAAATATTAAATTATTATTTATAACCTACACACACACACATATATATATATATATACATATATATATATATATATATATATATATATATATATATATATATATATATATATATATATATATACAGAAATATATACCTTTTGTCAGAAACAACGAAATAAAATAAGCTTCGCTAGTGTTCGCACTAAAGAGAGTGGAAAACGGACCTTGTGTTTACTTTCTGTAACCTCGTAACTCTTGCTTCCATTAATTTTGTTTATTAGTCCTCACATTCCATGAGCGATGTTTCTGACATAGCGGGAATAATTGCTGTTTTCTTGGTCAGAAACTATCTATCTAGCACTCATGATTGGTTTGCCTTTGACGTTGAAGTAGTATTTTTTTAGCTCTTAACATCAAGTGGCTTGATGCCTTGTCTGGAGCGACTTCAATACACACTATTCATATAAAAGTATCTCAGTCAGTGAAATTAAAAACGAAATTAAAATGATAAAATCATCTCAAACAGAAAAGTTTTAAAAAGCTGCGCGGCGTAAGGGGAGGTAATATGAATTCAGTTAAATGTAGTTTCATGCAGAGAAAGCAAAAAGGGAGGGCAAGCCTTTCGTGGAAATTCAGATATCGTCGGTTATAGAAATTTCTACAATGGGTATTAGATATGAATTAATAAATATTTTCGAAAATGCCAGGGTTTTTTTTTAGTTTTTTAACTTAGGGGGCACAAACTCACTTTTGAACATTCAAATATTTCCGATTTGCATTAAATTTGATCAATACCAATTAAGCAAGATTCCCTGAATTTCAATTTCTTTGTAAAACGCCTTAAGATTGAGGCTTACATTTAATACATTTTCTACAATCCAAATCATTTAATGAATTTTGATCAAACGTAGAATAAGGATTCTAGACATGAGGTTTAGTATCATTATATCTTGTTTTTCATCTCCGTAAGAGAACATAAAAGTGGTGCAAACTTTATGTCTAGGAAATAAATGTTACCTGCCATTGCGTGGAGAGGTAAAATGATATAGAGGCGATTAACTATATTTTGTCGGGATATTCTTTTTTGAGCTGAACATTTTACTTAAATGCGGGAAAGTTAAAAAAAATCACATCATACAAATATCAGGTATGCCATTGAAAGTTTTTCGTTTGAAGGCTATAATAGTGCCAGCTCTTGTACTTTTAGCTAGAAATAAACATAGTATCTAATAATGGCAGCTCTTGTGCTTTCGGCTAGAAACAAACATATTATCCAATAGTGCCAGCTCTTGTACTTTTGGCTAGAAACACACATAGTAACTAATAGTGCCAGCTATTGTACTTTTGGCTAGAAACACACATAGTATGTAATAGTGCCAGCTCTTGTACTTTTGGCTAGAAACACACATAGTAACTAATAGTGCCAGCTCTTGTACTTTCGGCTACAAACACACATAGTATCTAATAGTGCCAGCTCTTGTACTTTTGGCTAGAAACAGACATAGTATCTAATAGTTACATCTCTTGTACTTTTAACTAGAAACACACATAGTATCTAATAGGTCCAGCTCTTGTATTTTCGGCTAAAAATAAAAACCAGTATCTAATAGTTTCATCTCTTGTTCTTTTGACTAGAAATTAACATAGTATCTAATATTGCCAGCTCTTGTACTTTTGGCTAGAAACAGACATATTATCTAATAGTGCCAGCTCTTGTACATTTGGCTAGAAACAAACATAGTATCTAATAGTGCCAGCTCTTGTATTTTTGGCTAGAAACACACATAGTATCTAATAGTGCCAGCTCTTGTACATTTGGCTAGAAACAAACATAGTATCTAATAGTGTCAGCTCTTGTACATTTGGCTAGAAGCAAACATAGTATCTAATAGTGTCAGCTCTTGTACATTTGGCTAGAAACAAACATAGTATCTAATAGTGCCAGCTCTTGTACATTTGGCTAGAAACACACATAGTATCTAATAGTGCCAGCTCTTGTATTTTTGGCTCGAAACAGACATAGTATCTAATAGTGCCAGCTCTTGTACATTTGGCTAGAAACACACATAGTATCTAATAGTGTCAGCTCTTGTACATTTGGCTAGAAACACACATAGTATCTAATAGTGTCAGCTCTTGTACTTTTGGCTAGAAACAGACATAATATCTAATAGTGCCAGCTCTTGTACTTTTGGCTGAAACAAACATAGTATCTAATAGTGCCAGCTCTTGTACTTTTGGCTAGAAGCAAACATAGTATCTAATAGTGCCAGCTCTTGTACTTTTGGCTTAAAAAAAACATAGTATCTAATAGTGCCAGCTCTTGTACTTTTGGAGTAAACAAACATAGTATCTAATAGTGTCAGCTCTTGTACTTTTGGCTAGAAACAAACATAGTATCTAATAGTGCCAGCTCTTGTACTTTTGGCTAGAAACAAACATAGTATCTAATAGTGCCAGCTCTTGTACTTTTGGCTAGAAGCAAACATAGTATCTAATAGTGCCAGCTCTTGTACTTTTGGCTAGAAACAAACATAGTATCTAATAGTGCCAGCTCTTGTACTTTTGGCTAGAAACAAACATAGTATCTAATAGTGCCAGCTCTTTTACTTTTGGCTAGAAACAAACATAGTATCTAATAGTGCCAGCTTTTGTACTTTTGGCTAGAAAGAAACATAGTATCTATTCTGTTACTAAACTTCATCTTTCTTGTTCTTTACTTATTGAATGCTGGATCATTTCTTTTTTAAAAATATGTCTGTCCTAATCCTAGGTGCCCTATATTAGCGAGGTGAATTTTAATCTCATTGAAAAGAGACCTCGTGTATACCTATGTTTCCGGGGGAGGCAAATGAATAGGTACACACCTCTTAGACATTAATACAGCCTACTAATACTAAATAAACAGTAACATCGATGTACAGGTTTTGTTTTGTATTCATGTGTCACCACTCATTGAGACTAAAAGCCATTTTAGGATAAGGGTCTATTAAATGGCTAGATTGACTGTAACACGATCAAGAATACTATGATATGCTTTAATTTCGCATACCACCTACTTAAAACAAAAGCAACTCCAGAAAATAACAATTATATCCCCTTTAGCCAGAAACATTGCAAATAGGAAATTAGAGCGAATGCGACAGTTACAAGGTTGCCGAAAATAAACCGAATGTCCCCTCCAACTCCCCGCGTACGTTCAATGTCTGTATTCACTTGCCTTCTCGCGAAAAGTTACACACAAAATCCGATGTTATGATGGAAAATGCAGCTCTTCAAAAAACGAGCCACTTTGGATTAGGAGACAATAATACTTGGCTCAGTCTAAAAGGATTTCTCTTTCACGAACTGAGGAGAGAATAGATACTACACTTTGCATTATTTATGATCCATATAATAAATGAAAATGCAATATGAAAAATTAGGTGCAGGCCCATCATAAAAAGCGTGTAGAAAATGGGGGTCGTTTGAGTTCCTTTGTTTTCTGTAACCTATTTGACTATCCTACTCTTAGCTAGAATCACTGTAGTCACCACAATACCACATTTACCCATTCTACTTTAAATATCATCAAATTGTTTTAGAAAATTAAAATTTCATTCATAAATATAAGTTTTTACAAATCAATTGACAGATACTAAACTTTGATCCTAGTCTGCGTAATATCATATATCAATGTTTTGTTCTTTTTTCTTCTATTTAATGTATTTACCAACGGCAGTCTTACCATCGTTTATTTAAATGTATATGTCATATTGCGCACCTATTAACTCCAGGTGTATTGCTGTTTTAGTATTGTCAGACCGGGATGGTATTCAATAGAGATTAATAAATATTATAGGTTATTTTGGCCACCTGTAGATAAAAAAGTCAGATTTCCATAAATAAATGCTTGAAGCATGACAGAGATCTCAGCAAGAAATTTACTTTCTCCCTCTCTCGATATATATATATATATATATATATATATATATACACGTACATATATATATATATATATATATATATATATATATATATATATATATATATATATATATATATATAGTACAACTTCCTTTATATATACAACATCATTGGCTGCATGTTTGCATACATGTTTCAGTTGCAGTCTCCTTTATAAACCAGCTTCCTCAGGACATTTAATAAACTTAACTACGAGAAAAACAATTTTACATTTTTTTTGGTTTTTAGAAAGTGGATTGGCAAGCCATTTATTTGGATTATTACAATTGATGAAGGTTTGATTGCAAACAAAATAGCAGCTGACATATATATGCATATATGAAGCAAATGATGCGTGTATAAATAAAATAAGTTATTCTATAATAGAGCTCTACCTGTTATTGAGCATTATTTGATCAACACTGAATTGTATTGGATTAACATCTAGGAAATAACAATAATACACACATATTATATATATATATATATATATAGTAATCTAGTTTATATTTATATCCACGTGGTATAAATCCGGAGAATCATTACTGTGTTTATATAATATCAAATAGAGATATTTATATATAACAGTTTTATATATACAAACATAACACGGCAACCCATCTAAAACATGTTTCACTCGTAGGTTTGATAAGCTCGATTTCCTCAGCCCACAAATAAGTTACCGTTCTCCGTGTTTTCTTAATTCTTATTTCCCCTTACTTTAATATTATTCTTCCCGATATATGATTTGCGCATTCCTGTGTAAGTGTTATATATATTCGTAGTTGACGTGTAACATATGCGTATGCTTCATGTTCGATTACATTTTATTAGATATATATAGATCCCCCCACAACATGTCATCATATCAATTGTTTAATAGCTGATCACTTAAAAATAGTTACGTAAACAAACGTCGCATATAAACTGATATAACTTTAGTCGGACGCGTTTGAAATTTTAATATACCAAGAATCAACAGTAGGCGTGTATAAAAAGAAATATTTTGGATTTAGTCACGTGACCATTTGCGGATAGTAATTTTGCTTAATTCTTTAAAATGAAACAGAACGGGACCTTACTTATAGTCTGGGGAATTCAAGTTCATCAAAGCTACGACTGAAACATGTTCTGTAGCTGTGCTATTTCTATATAAATAAAGCATATATATATATATATATATATATATATATATATATAGATAGATAGATAGATAGAGAGAGAGAGAGAGAGAATGGTAGTTTGTTTGAATCATTGTTGGAAATAGTAGTAGTATGTTTTTAAAAAGGGTGAGTGCAATGCAAAGTGCCGGGAAGGATGTAAGCTGGAAGGAACAAAAATACTAAAGCGAAATCGAAATGGGACTTACTATTTATTTTTTCTTAAAATCTTACATAACACAAACAGCTAACACCACACTTGCTGTTATGTACGATTTTAAGAAAAAATAAATAGTAAGTCACATTTCGATTCTGATTTATTACTTTTGTTCCTTCCAGCTTACATCTTACTGGCACGTTGCAATGCCCTCAGCCTTTCTTAAACACACACAGACACAGACACACACACACATACACCCCCCACACCCATATATATATATATATATATATATATATATATATATATATATATATATATTATTTTATTTAAATACTGTACATTAATGTATTATCTGTGAATACCCGGGTGTCGTCCATCTGGTTATCCTGGAATTAAGTCAACTTACAGCTTGTTTTTTTTTGCTCCAGATAGAGTAATCAGTCTAGTTTAAAGCAACATGTCGAAAATCGAAAGTTAAACAATAACCAGTTGACCAATTTTAAACACGATTTCTGTACGATTACCGCCCAGCTGGACGGACGAATATTTCTGACAAACAAGTAAGATGGATGTTTTTCTAAATCAACGATTACCAGCTATAAAAGTTGAGTATCCGCGATGAGACACAATCATAACTGATATTTAAATAAAACACACACGCATATATATTTCAATATCAAAAATATACTCCCGTAGCTCATTAACCGTAAGTATTTTATATCACTACTAAGCTTTACTTATGTATTAAGTATTATGTAATCAACTACAAAAAACATATAAAAATATTTCAAAATAATATATTACGTATTACACAGAAATGTATAGTATATATTAGTGTGTGGACGATTAATCGGAACAGGAGTCGGGAATCGAGAAAAAAAAATCAGAATCAGTATCGGAATCGGACATTTTTTTAGCTTTATTTCTGATTCCAGAAACGATTTAATTTTTTTGTTCTTGACAATAAAAAATGAAACAAAACCAATGCACTTATTTATTAGAACATTGTTTATTTACAAAATTAGACTAAGGGCCATTGTACAGCAGGTTTGGAATTACATTCCCAGATTTAGCATTTATTCTGTGAGTCTTATAACACCTCTTAAAATAATTAAGTGTCTTTTCACAACTATTTGCTAAACGTCTATATGACGACTCTCCGATATTTTATAGTTGAGTATTAAAACGCTCGGGACAAATTTTTATTTATTTTGCTTGGACCGCACTGACACTAACCGTTGTCTGGTTACTGCGTATACATCATTTGAAATAATTAATTTTTGGGGGGGTTTGAAATTCTATTTCGGTTAGGAATTTATTATATCAATTTCAATTTATGGAGTTTTTAGAAAACGTATGACTGCTAAACTATCTCTAAAATAGCTATTTCCACTGAATGTAGGTAAAAATCGCATCGGTAACAATGGCAAATGAATAAATAGGAAACATGGCAGAAGTTTAAAATATAGATCAAAATGAGTTTATCCAAATCTTATACACAATACTTGAAGGGAAACTATTTAGAAGTTTGTCAAATTAAAAATTAAAGTATATCTATATTTAAAACACCCCCACCTTCTAAAAAATCAGATTCTTCTCTTTAAAGGCGATAACGTGTGAACAATTTTAAAACACACCCAATTATCTTAGAATTCAGAGTATGCGTTAGTTGCGTATATAAATTTAACTTAAAATGATCCCTTATTTTTGGGCCATTCTACCTTTTAAGGCCAATTAACTAAATGTTTTTACGATCACCTCTAAGTCTGATCAGTAAAGTAATACGACCACTCGTCATTTATTTAGTTTTTGTATTACCAGCCGGACGTAGAGTTAGTAGCAGGAAGAGGCGTTTTTTTATTAATACATTTTACCAATTAAATATTTTATACTAAAGTTGACTCAGGAACATTAACATGGCCCAGATTTAAAACAAACAAAATTTGCTACTTGTCTTTAAAAACCTGTCTAGTTCGAAAGTTGTGATAATTTTACGTCTACTTTATACGCGAAACTGATAATTTGTTGTTTTATTTATTTTTAAAATAAAGTGTTTTAGGCTGTTTGTATGGAATCACCTAAAAAGTAAAAAATCGTATTTTTGTTTGTGAATAGAGTGCAGAGCTCTAATAATAGTTTGTTTTCATTCAAAAGAATATATTATAATTGCGAATTAGCGAAATACACAAAATTAAACAAGCACTACACATTTCATAAGAATGCAATACATGCAGATTACTGGAAATATGTTTTAAAATAGATAATACACGTCAAGAAAAAAATTATTGATAAACAGTTATTGATTATTATTAAACAAAAATAATATCAAACGATTTAAAAAAAATATTCTTTAATAAATTGATTTTTTCGTTGGTGGGCTTTGTCTGTGTTTTAATTATTTTAGTGGGCTTTTGTCCGGTAACCGATAAATCACGCCCCCCCTAAAAATGAGATACTATTTTTGTAGTGAACACCCCCCCCCCTGCCAAAAAAATAATTTACAGTCGTGGATCAGTTTAACACATAAGTTTTACGTAAGATGAGCTCCCATTTTCGAGACATTACAGCGTTTTAGACCAGTTAACTATTTTTTTAAATTTTGTTATGGGAGATAAATTATGTGTATTTAGGAGGGTACGTTTTTAAGCGATTACGTATGGTTTCAGACTTTGCCTGTCGGACTTAGGATTATTTGTTAAACAATTTGGTAACACCTCTAAACATTTAGAATGACCCGGAAATGTTTATCATTTTACGTAAAATTGATATACGAAACTGATCTCCCACTCTAAATTCTAAACTAATGTTTGTTAATCAGTGTTTACTCGTAATCACCTAAAATAAGTAGAATCTCCGTTTTGGGGGGGATTAGGATAGTTTTGCTAAGGATGTTAATCTAAAAAGTTGTCATTATCATGATTAGAAGTATTAAAATGCTCATTATCTGTATCTTGTTTTTCTTTTTACAGTAAAACAAATCAATCTACTACCTATCTGTGATATTACCAGTGGTAATAACCGACTAACTCTTTATAATTAGGATACAAGTAAGAACATTCTTTGATAGATGGAAGGTACAGACAAGTTAACAACGTCTCGATTCCTAATGTTTAGAATGGTTTTCTTAATAGTAACATTTTCATTTAGAAACTCATTCTAAACGCGGGGAGGGGGCTTCCAAAATTCTATTTTCAAAAGCAGTCATTCTTTGCGATAAATAGAGTTATAGATTTAAAATTACATTATAAGTTAAGATCTAGTAATAAAGTAAAAAATATTCATGAAAATACAATTCAATATCGATTCGCTTTTAAGAGAAAGAAATCATTTTCTTTCGATAACACTGAAATACGATAAAAAAAAAACTATCTCAGGGAAGAATGTAGAGCAACAAGTTTTTCACATTTATAGAATTATTTTGATTGTTTTTTAAGATATGAAATAAGTAGTTTTTTAGAACACGACGGCGCTGATAGTTTTTATTTCATTTCACCTGATATTGAAATGTTATTTTCAATGTTGCTGTCAAGGAAATAATCGTAAACATGCCGATATTTGAAATTACTTTTTCTAAGAAACCTTTCGACGAGCAATATATCTCAACACTGTAAATTGCCAGGTAATTCTGGCAGTGAGTTGTGTTTATATCATAATGATTATTCGAACTGTTTCATGTTATTCTCACAACATTTCGACTGATGTAACTTCCAAAACTGCGTCTCGTCGAACTTGGAAATCTTCATGTCGAACTCGGAATTATGTACGATATTTCGAACTAAAACCTTTGTTTAAGCCACGTAGATAGTTTTCGCTCGTTCCGTCAGAAGTAATTCGTAATTGTATTCTTAGTGTCGCCCGTACTGAGGACAGAACCCTTAACTCCCAGAAGAATATCACTTAAAACTGATTATATTTAGTACTTTTATCCGTCGCGCCAGCCCCACTCTAACCTGACGAACCCATTGTTGTTTTTTATCATTATTTTCTTCCTTCCTTCCTTCCTTCTTTTCATTAACAAGTCACCGCTTATCAAGCCCGACAGCCCACTCGAGAATAAGGGTTAATAAGTTTGTCAGGTGGCACGTGAGACAACATCAGGAGGATTAGTAACGATAGTTGCAACTGATCAGAATTTGATTATTTAAGAGGACGGCTCAACAAGAATTCGTTTACATTGGACTTGAGAACGATCATGTTGTAGTCAACTGGAGAGCAGCACCGTTGTGCTGTGTTCCACAGATATGTAGATCTAGGAATAAAACATTGCTCATGGAAGTCCGTTTAGCTTTAGGTAAACAGGGAGAGTGAGACAAAATATTGACAGTGGTTGTACTAGACGACATTTTGTTGTAGATGTTTTACAAGGGAAAAATAGATTGGATCTCAGTCGAGCACCCATGAAAATAACGATAGAGCAGGGGAAAACAAGAAACGTCTCATGCATAAGAAAGTTGCTGCAGGGAAGAGAAGAGGGCAGACTTCTCAACTAGATTTTGATGTCGACGTTGTACTCTGTCAATGGTATATAAGGATTTGCGGAATAGCCCCTCCTCAGATATGGCAACAGTACTCCATATTATGACGTATTTTTCTGATACAGATAGAAGATTTTGTTAGGAGTGAGATATCTTCTGGGTAGAGTGACTAAAACATTTTTCCAGCAACCTTAGCAACAGATTGTATGTAAATTTTCTATTTCAAGTTATTCGGTAAAGGCCAGTCCCAGTAGTTAATAAAAGTAGAGTGATTCCTCAAAAAGAGAGAGAGAGAGAGATTCATATCAATAAAAAACAAAGTTAGAATCTGAGTGCTGATGGCCAAGACGTGAAGCTCGGTTTTAGACGTATTAAAAGTAACCAGACCCCCTTCGCCCATTGTACCACTTGCTCCAGCTCGGAAAAGGAGAATCAGAAAGATCTTGTTCATTCATGTTTTTCTATGTGTTGCAATAGATCGTTGTGTCATCTGCTTAAATGTCGATGAATAATCGTAGAATATGATTTTGGAGATCATTTGTGAAGATCAGGAAGAGTGTTGGGCCAAGGATGGATTTTTTAGGAAACGCCGGCGTTGATACTATGTGCAGAAGACTTTTGACCATCAACGACTACATTTATAAACATATCTGAGTGAAAAGAGTTGCTGGTTGAGAGGATATTTCCATAGCTTGCGAGCTTGTGAAGTAAACCTTTATGCGAAACATTATCAAATACCTTCGATATGTCAAGAGCAATTGCTCTATAAACGAAGGGCACATCAAAAGATTCACTGTAGTGTATTACAGTCAGCTCATCATCTGTTGACCTTGCAGGACGACATCCATATTGTTTGTCGATGTATAGCCTTCTCGCTGAGGTGGTAGACAATTTCTTGATTCATTACAGATTCAGCAACCCATTTATGACGCAAAACATAATTGGTCTGTACTGAGATGCGGAAGACCGATCTCCAGTATTTTAAAATACTGGGCAGACTGACGAGGTTTTCGAAGGTGATAAGAAACATTTTTGTTTTGTAAGAATAAAAGCTAGTTGAGGGTGCAGCTTCTTAGCACTATGATTATAATGTTGACAGGACTAGTTGCTTTGCTGGTATCAAGGTTTTGTAATATGCCTAGTAAGATCCTGGTCAGATATATGGATGTCGTTTTTACTGTTTTTTGTCATAGGGTGAAAATATGGAAGTAGGCGGTTTTTATCGCAAAAAGTTAAATGTAATGCGAAGTTCTTTGCAATACGTTTAGTTTGATCAGATGCTGAGCAACACACCTCGTGTTTATTAATAAGGTTTGGAATACAGGTCACGTATCTGTTCAGGACCATGTTTGTTATTCGCCAAAACCCGTGTGAAATAAGCCTCTGCTCAGCTACTCTAGATTCGAAATATGACTCTGTCACGTTTTCTATAACCCTTTTGCCGTAGTTGCTGACAGTCTTAGAGGCGGCGTTCGTTTTAAAAATCTATTTCGTTCAAAGCAATCAAAATAGGGTTATTTGTGAAAAATCGCGGCCGCAAATTCTGGTGTGTCCCACAGCTGGCAGTTGGGCTTCTTTTGACATTTCTTGGGGAGCATGAAGCTATCAATCCCGATGATTAGTCAATCAGTTATGTCGGATTCGATACAATACACATTCTTTTCAAACATGGTAAACAAAGTAATTTCTAATATTAAGGATTTTAGGTTGATTAAGTCACTGCCCACCAGTACACGCACCTACCTACCACTGTCCACCAGAACATGTAAGTGATCAGAAGATTGCAGCAGAGACAGAACAGTGGATGAGCATAATGTAGGACAAGTTGTCAGGAAAAGATCAAGACGACATGAAAAGTATCTGTCAGCATTGTGTACGCGAGTAGATTGTCAACAATCTGAGTTAGATCATAAGCAAGGGGGAAATCGTGGCAAAACCTCATGTTATCATCCGTCTTGTTTAGTGGGCAGGCCATTCAACATAGTTAACATAAAAAATCACCACATACATGAATTCTAGTAGATAGGTAAACATACAGAGTATAGTCAATTTTCTTTAAAATACTCTTAAATATAATAGCTCCGCTATTGTAAGGACGATAGAGGGCAGACATCAATGCGGTACTGATAATAAGTGCTACTCGAAAACGAATATGGGGTAATTTAGTGTCTTTTTTAGATGCCCCTCTTACATTGAAAGCCATTCATAATGTAAGCACAGATTCCATGTCTATGACGATCTTGAAAGCCAGGGTTAGATGCTATATTCGAGAAACCTTTATTCATGAAATCATCGGTAAAAGTAGACGTGCAGATGCCAGTTTTACACAGAAAAAATAGGTCCGGGTCGGTCTGCTTTAAGTGTGTTTCACTCTCTGGAAGGTTGGAACGTGGATCCCGAATGTAGGAAAAGGAAATATTATAGTATAAGTTTGGTAACTGGGTTTTAGCTTATTTTTTCTTTTAACACTTTTAATATTGGATTGGAAAAAAATATTGTTAGAAATCGGTAGATGGGTTGAGAGACGAACTTGAGAGAATAGGTAAACAATATCTTTGTAAACCATTGACAAATGAAAAGCCGTAGCAGTCCCCACACATATGGTATCAATACACTCCACTGCAAAATACTGTATGGCCTCTATATACCAAATAGGAATACACCAGCCCCGCTTCTATGGGCCCGCTTACAGGGCAGCCTCCTTGTGAGTTAGTCCATGGTTAAAGTCCTTAGACTGTCAGGCGAATAACGTTAGTCAAAAAAAATGTTTACCTCCAGCTCAATTATTAGTGACATGGTAACAAAAACTAGAGGAAAGAAGTCATCACGTAAGGCTTTCACTAATCACTAATCGACTTAACTAACAGCATTTCCCTCCCCTTTTGTATAAAACATCCCTCTTGAAAAGTGAGGGCTTTGAAACAGAAGAGGGGGAGCGAGGATTACGGGGCTTACGAAAGTACTCAACGGTACATTATCTACTCTTCATGAATATGGGTGTACACATAGATGCCAGTGCTGTGCGTTTGTACGGCATGCAAGGCACTTATTTCTTCTACGAGCGTGATTCAGGATGACGTAAAATGGTACGATGTAGAGCGCATGTTTTACATCAGAGTTTTCTTCTCCTAAATGAATGATCTAATAAGATCTATGGGTCAATTATTTCTTTCATTCTATTTGGTTTTATTTAATGTTTCTTGTTTTTTTTCTTTCGTTCTTTCCTCTCTTTTCTATTTTGTAGTTATTACAATATTCCTCTATCTAATTTATTTTTTGTATTTCTAATTAAATTGCTTATTTATTCCTTTGAATTTCTTTGTTTGTGTCTTTTAAATTTCCTTTTTTTAACATAGTTCACCCCAAACAAGGCAGGATGCCACTGTAGACGTAAGGGGCTACTGAGAAAAAAGTGAGAAGGTTTGGGGGGGTCAACCTAAATTGGGAGCTGCGCAACGAGATGTCTGTTTACATTAGTTTTAAATTTCTGCATGTCAGTACCGTCGGGAAAACAGGGGGCAGGGAGGGAGTTCCAGAGAGCAGCAGCACGAGGAAAGAAGCTATTGGAGTAGAAAGTTCTCCGGCATCTGGGGACCTCCATAGTGAATGGATGGGATTTAGCTGATTGTCGAGTTGGTCTAGTGAATTTACGTCGTGGAGGCATCAGAGTAGCCAGTTCATTGGAGCATAATCCATTGAAGTATTTGTAAACAAGCACAAGGATGCTACATAGCGGCGATGGGACAGCGACTCGAGCTTGGTTGACAGTGAGGGACCTAACTCAAATTAAATAAATATGTATTTTTTCTTCATGACATTATTTTCTTTCGGGTTTAAGTACTTTACTTTTATTTACATTTTAACATTGTTCCTCTATTGCCTTCATTATTTGTGTTCGAACTGCTCCCACCCCCGTTTTTTTCTGGTGCTTTGTCTTAGTTTTTTCTGTATATTTTCATTCTATATATTTTCATGTATTTCCTTCATTCTTTTTCTTTATTTTCTTACACGATCGATATCTCGTTCTTTCACTCCCTTTTCTTTATATTGTTCTTCTCTTTCTACTTTTACATTTTCTTCATTTCTTTTCTTGTTTTTTATTTAATCTTTGTTCAGACGATTTATCTCTGCTTCTTTCTTGCCTCATCCTTTATATATTTTTGCTAACGGTTTCCCTTCATTGTTTTCGTTGTTTTTCACACGTTCTTTCTTGCTTTTCTTTTCACGTTCTTTCTTTCTCTTTCTATTCTTGCATATTTCATTCATTTCGTTCCTTTTATTCTTTCGATATATATTTCGTCATTTCTTGCTTTTTCATTGATTTCTCTTTTCATTCTTACATTTTACACTGACTTATTTTAATTGTGTTTTTCTACTTTCAATTTCTTTCTCTGTTTAGTCTCAGATTTAAAAATCATTTTTTTTCTTATTTTTTATTCAACCCTGTGTTCTACTTTCTTAAAAATAACTCAATATTTTAATTTCGCTCATATTTCATTCTTATTCAATTATTTATTTATTTTTCCAATTCTCTTTTCTTTAATCGCGTGATTCTGTATGGATCAGGTATAACAACGTCGAAGGAGAGGCGCGGCATGAGGTTTGTATAAAAAACTCCGGTTGTTACATGGTTAGGGTTATGGTAAGGGGTAGAGTTGTATAACGAACTCCGGTTGTTACATATCCCCGTCCTGATCCCTCAACTCACAAAAGTATATTTAATATTTTTAAATGGGGGTGCATCAATCCGATTTAGTATTTTTGAAAGGAGAACGCATACATTATAACTCTTGCAGATTTTCATGTCAATTCTCTGTCACCAGATGTCGCTTCGAAACGAAAAGGAAACTTCGGAAAAGTGACAATAAAACATTTTAAAATAAGATCGGAAGATATTAAATCGCGTTTAAATGATTTCGCTATTTCTTTATTTCATATTCAAAATCTTTACCACGTGGTGAGTTCTATTTAAGTACACGATAACAAGGGACATGTGGTTGTTACGAATTCATGACAATTTTTTAAAATATAACTACAAGGTTGAGAAAGTTGAAAAAATAATAAGCGTTGAATAAACATCTCAGAAACATGAATTCAAAGTTTAAAAAATACAAACAACATTTTTGTGATGATAAAAATTGATACTTTTACGGAGTAGAAATTTCTCGTGCAAACAGACATAATTTGACAATAGCTTTGAAAATAAAACACTGTTCGGCAGCTTCAGCAATACGGCCATCATTAACAACATAAATAATTTTAATAGAAAATACAGTTGAATAAAATGCCCAAATTAATTTATTTTCGATTGCTTGCTAATTTGTGTCTTATTAGCGCCAAAAGTAAATATATATAATGGAAGTTATGAGCCATTATAGTTAGAGTATATACCGATTATGAAGAAATTAGCCATTTTTTGACTAGGTAAGTAACGTAAGAATATGGTTGCTTTCGAAACAATCGGTATAACACAAACTTTAAATGCTTAAAATTTATATTACGTTTTAAAAGTAAATAGATCACAAATGAGTATAAAACACATAATAAATTGTTTTTGACAACTTTCTCAACTGTATTTCTTTTCAATTATTTATGTTTGTAATAGTAATGATTAACAGTAATAGGAACTGGACATATACAAATGAATACTTAAACAGTTGTTGCATAATCCTAAACATCTTGTTTAATGTATATATCAATAGACACACACACACACACACACACACACACACACACACACATATATATATATATATATATATATATATATATATATTATAAGATTTTGGAACTGTGATTGGACTTTCTGTATTATTTGATTTATTTATCATTAACATTGAATATTGACACATTTCGCGACTGGATAACTTTGCCGGCCCCTTCAATTTCACGTATATGGACTGTTGTTTATAACTTGTAGTAATGTCTGTCCTGATTATGCTTCTCAATTTGTATAACCTGGATGTACTGTATGGATTCAAAAAAAAGTATGTTTTTGGGTTGATATGTTTGATGTTATGTATTTTTATGTATTTGTGTATATAATTTTATATATTTTCAAAGCGTAATGTTATTACCTGTAGTAGTATAACTGCGGTAATGCTCCTCTGAAAAGAAGAATTAACTTTGAAACATCGTGACCTAAGGACTTAAGGATACTTTGCTTGAACTATAATTCTAATAAAATTTGATTGACACCTTATTTTATTACTTCATTTTATATTATAATATTAATGCTCTATCCAGTATATTGAGCTTCAGTTTTTATCCGGATGTTTCACTAATTATAAGATATTAGTTGACACTTATATCATTTGTTGGATTGCTTCATATATATATATATATATATATATATATATATATATATATATATATATATATATATATATATATATATGAACACATTTATACATATATATGTATACATATATACATATATATATATTCAAAAATATATATGTATACATATGTATATATATTTATTCATACATATTTATGTAAATATGTATATACATATATTTAAAATATATATATACTCGTGCTGGTCAAAAAAATAGAACATATGTATAAAACTGTAAAAATCATTCCGTTTGAGATAATTTTCGGCTTTTACATTGTGTAGGCGAAATATTCTATATATAAATAACAATTACACCTATTTTTAATCATTTGTCATATTTGCATATATCAGACTTGATTGTCACAGAGTAGTTTATTGTCACATTAGGAAATTCAACGTTTCAATTTAATAGAACATTATTCGTTGAGTAATCTCAAACTCAAAAAATTTATGTGTTTAAAAAGATTTTGCAAGTAATTTAATCATAATCTCTCATTCCTATTGAGGACAATCTGTGAGATGTGCAAAGGTAGTAGGTTTTTCTTTGCGAAGCTTCCTCTTCATCTGATCCCATCAGGCTTCAATAACGTTAAAATCTGGCGAGTTCGCTGGCCATTCAAGAACAGGGATCGATTGTTCTCGGAGCCAGGAAGTTGTGGACTTGGCAGAGTGTGTCGGTGCCAAGTCATGTTGAAAAATGATGTATGTGGCGTCACTGTCAAACTGATTATCCAGCACTTACAGTAAATTAGCTTCCATGATATCTTGGTACACTGTTGCGTTTACATTTCCTTTGATGAAGCAGAAATTACCAACACCCTTAGCACTCATACAGCCCAAAACCATGAAAGACTGCGGGAACTTCACAGACTTCTTGACGCATTCTTGGTTATACCGTTCCGTGGATCTTCGCCAAACACGTGGCCCTTGGTCGCCGAAGGAAATACAAAATCGAGATTCATCTGAAAAGATCACACGCCGCCATTCGTCTGTAGTCCAGGTTTGATGAGCAGTTGCCCATCGTAGCCTCTTCAACATCTGATTTTTGTTAAGGAGCGGTTTGGTGGCAGCTATACGATTTTGGTATCCCAGTTGCTGGAGCCTTCGGTAGGTAGTGCTTCGTGAAACGTCGGCACCAGAAGCCTGTTTCCACTTTTAGTAATGTGGCTTGTTGACTGGAATCGACATTTGTTTGCCACCTTGTCCAGTGCCCGGTCTTGTCTTTCAGTGGTGCTTTTCTTTCGTCCGCATTTCTTGCAATTGCTGTTGGAAACACCCTTAACACCTTTCTGGAGCACTTTGGTCACTACCGATTTTGAACATTCGACCTTGGTTGCGATTTCCATGTGCGTCTTTCCTACTTCCCGCAAATCGAACATTCGCTGCTTCTCAAACAAAGATATGTCTTTAGAGCGACCCATAATGAGAGATTATGATACAAGTACTTGCAAAATCTTTTTAAACACATACTTTTTTTGAGTTTAAGATTACTCAACGAATAATGTTCTATTAAATTGAAACGCTGAATTTCCCAATGTGACAATAAACTACTCTGTGACAATAAAGTCTGACATATGCAAATATTACAAATGATTAACAATAGTTGTAATTGTTATTTACATATAGAATATTTCGCCTACACTATTTAAAAGCCGAAAATTATCTCAAACGGAATGATTTTTACAGTTTTATACATATGTTCTATTTTTTTGACCAGCACGTGTATATATATATATACAGATATATATAATAATATTTATACATATATATCTAAATATATATATATATATATATATATATATACATATATGTATTTATACATATATATACATACATATATATATATAAATATATACATATATGTATACATATATATTTATATATTTATACGTATATTTATATATACATCTATATATCTATACCTATGTCTATATTGATATATATGTATATACATATATACATATATCTATATATATCTATATCTATACATGTATCTATACTTATACATGTATATATATACACATATGCATATATCTATACATATATATATATATATGCATACATTTATAAATATATATGTATATATATCCAAAAATATATATGTACACACAGCCACACACATATATATATATATATTTATACATATGTATGAAGATATGTATATACATATACACATATTTCCAAATATATATGTAAATATATATATATATAAGAAGGAATAGGTAAAATAAATACCTTTTGAAGCATAAAGATGCGATATCAATTTTTTTTTATAAAAAAGAAAAATAATAAATCGAAACCGATTTTTTTTTCTTTGTTTTATTATAAACTAGCATTTTTTTTGTTAGTTTAACGTGATACAGATATTTCGCCAAAATCTTGGCATCATCGGTGTGTAATATATCCTGATGTCATCGGATTTGTATTTTTTTCCTACCGGCTTTTGTTGTAACAGCCGGGCCAAATGGGTTAGCTGTTGTTTCCCACTATCAAATATGAGAACGTGAATGCAGCACGTGATTTGTATAAGTGTTTTAAGGTTCATATTTTTTAAAAAAAAAGCATCTATTGTTAAATTTAAGAAGTAATAGGTAAAATCAATACCTTTTAAAGCACAAAGATGCGATATAAATTTTTTTTTATAAAAAAGAAAAATAATAAATCGAAACACTATGAACCTTAAAACACTTATACACCTAAAAAGAACATAGAGATTAGAAAACATATTGTAGAATTTATGTTATGGATAGTAATATTTAGATTGCCTGCTGCATCATTCTCGTTACACTGGATAATAATAAAATTCGAAAAAAATGGTTTTTGACCTGTATGTGCCGACATCCTCAGTAATACAAGTAAAATAGTGAAAGTGTATCAGGAATGTAAGTTGAATTATTGAGAGTTGGGCATGTTTTGAAATATATGAACACGCTTTTTCTAAAATGTTATAGCGTTGCGAGATGACCTGAGCGAATATAATATGCATGTATAGATGAAAACGGGAACAACAACAAACACAAACAAGACGAAAGTTTCCTACGTTGCTATAAAATAGTGCGGAGAATTTGCCTGCATTTGTATTCAGGTTTAGTGAAGGTTTCGAAAGGAAGGTCATGTGTGAGCCGAAAAAGTGTAGTTCGAAACAAGAAAAGTTTAGCTCATAAAAGAAGATAAAAGAGAAAAAGATGATGAAGAAAGAATAAAAAGATATGCATATTTCATTTGTTGAATCTAAAAAATACGTAAAGAGAAAAATAAATATTGTAAACGGTATTAAAACGATTATTTTAAAATATTCGTCTATTTAAATTTCCAGTATCGACATAGTATGGTCGAAAAGTTTGTAAATGGAAAAGAAAATCGAGTGGTTTTACTTACAAACCTTTCTAGGTAATGCTGCAAAGCGGCGACGTTGATGCGTTTGTACAGAATAATAATAGGCCCCTTGTATCATCGAAAATATACAGCAGCGATGACAAACACTATCCGTTATAACATGTAGTATAAACAATCGCGTGACGCAACGTTAAAAAGGAAACACTGTTACCTAGTAATACAGTTTACTAATAATTGTATCATATAGTTTTATATTTATAACAAACACGTAGAAATGGTTATCTGTATCCCGAAAGAGAAAGAGAAATAGCATAATTTTATTGTTATTAAGCACTAAAGCAAACATATCTGCTTAATCCAGTGAAGAATAACGTATCCCGTTTTAACAGTTGTCCGATGCGGAATATGTATTAAAAACGAGAACGGGGGTTAAATGTATGATATTCGTGTAGAAATACATGTCGCATGCATACACATAATAAAACGCTAGACTAAATCAAATAGCGATGTCAAATTCCATGCTATGTAAGTTTTACATCGAGAATACGACGGACTTTTTCATATATATATATATATATATATATATATATATATATATACCCACACACATATATATATATACACACATATATATGCATATATATATACATATATATATACACAGATATATATATATATATATATATACACACACACACACACACACAGGGTGGGCCAAAATAAGGGTCCTATCCTTAAATTTGAATAACTTCCACAAAATAAAAGTTAAACTCACGAAACTTTATGTGTGTGTAGACTGACCCTTCCGAGATTTTTCGAAATAAACAAAACAAATTTTAGCCGAAAAACACTTCTTAAAACTTACAAACACTAAAGTATTGTTTTTTACACTGTTTTGAGTTTTTTAAGCAAAAATAATGTTTTCTAAATGGGCGCCGTTGGCGGCTTCACACTCTTCGGCTCTTTTTAAAACATTTTCCATAACAGTTTGCAACATCTGAGGACTTATGGCTCTTATTTCTGCTTCAATATTTGCTTTCAGTTCCTCAATATTGTTTGGCTTATTGGCATAAACCTTTTCTTTGAGGTAACCCCATAAGAAGAAGTCAGGAGCTGTAAGGTCGGGTGATCGTGGAGGCCATTGAATTTCGCAACTGCGAGAGATAATCTGATTTCCAAATATACCCTGTAAAAGTGTAAGGGTATCTCTCGCAGTGTGTGCTGTGGCTCAATCCTGTTGGAACCACATCCTGTCAGGTTTGGCGGCAACCCACGGTTGCAAGAAATTTTGCAGCATTTCTCGGTAGCGGTCACCCGTTACTGTTACCTGATTTCCGGCATCGTCTTCAAAGAAATAGGGGCCAATTATCTCTTCAGCAGTAACGCCACACCACACCGTGCACTTGAGTGGATGTAATGTGTGCTGCTGAATTATCCTTGGGTTCTCCGTACCCCATATTCGGCAATTTTGTTTATTGATGAACCCATCAAGATGAAAATGGGCTTCATCCGACATTATTAGTTTTTTGAGAAAATCGGGATCATCATTGGCCAAATCCTGGAGTCGCATAGCGTACTCAAGTCTTTTTTCATTATCTCGAGGTTGAAGTTCTTGAACTAGCTGCACTTTATATGGAAAATATCCTCTTTCTCTTAGCATTCTCCGAAGTGAGCTTCGAGAAATGCCAAGTTCTTTTGATCTCCTCCTTGTGGATGTGGATGCATCCTCCTCCAAACTTCTCTCCAATTCCTCGAAATTTTGAGCTGTTCGTACAGTACGAGGCCTACCACTTCTCGCCATCTCGGATATTCCTTGTTGGTCCCTAAAACGAGCAATAATTCCTCGGATTGCTTTTGCCAAAGGAGAGTTTCTGGTGTTGTAATGACGCCGATAGATGAGTTGAGTCTCCAGAAATCGACTCATTGGATGTAAAGTACCACTCTATTATGAGGGTACGTTCCTTAGGGCTAATACGGCTCATGCTTGCTTATTCTTAAAAAAAAAAAAAGAATCAATAAATAAAAAAGTTATGAATTTTTAAAAATAGAACCCTTATTTTGGCCCATATATATATACTTGTTTATATTTCGAATCAGATTCAAGATAGCTGACCTCTAGGTGTCGCACGCGAGTTCAAGTTTTCTTCTGAACATTTGGTTTTTCATATCAAAATACGCTGCAATTTTTCAAATTGAGAACGTTTCATGTATTTTTTCTAACGAGCTTGGGGTGAACAGATCACATATTGACATACTAATGTTGTTTGATTTATAATTTGAGCGAAACGATTTGTAATAATTTGCACTAAAATGTGTTTTTTATGTTTTGTAAGGGAAAATAGAATAATCTTGATTTTGGAATGTAAATAGACTTTTCTTACCTATATATATATATATATATATATATATATATATATATATATATATATATATATATATATATATAAATTCTTTGTAGATTGGTAGGAAAAATCCCAGCAAAGTGCTCGATTAATTAAGAATCAAAGTTAAAAATTAAGAGCATAATATTTATTTATTCTGGTACAGAAAAATTAGTACAACATTCGTACCGTCGGTTTCAAGCACGGAAGGTCTTACCCATCCGGCTCTCTTCAGAGATGACAACAGAAGCTGAAGAGAGCCGGATGGGTAAGACCTTCCGTGCTTGAAACCGACGGTACGAATGTTGTACTAATTTTTCTGTACCAGAATAAATAAATATATATATATATATATATGTATGTATATATATTTATATATATATGTATGTATATATATACGTATATGTATGTATATATATATATATATATATATATATGTATATATATATATATATGTTAAAAAGACAAACGAAAACAAATTTAAATACAGAAGAAAAACAAAAAAAAGAGGGGTTTGACCGGTTTCCTTCATATTAACGTTGTATGCGACATTTGCTTTGTGAAAATCAAGTTTTAACTTTCATCACCTCTTAATCACCAATGATCGTTCTGATACTTATCTGACGACCTTTTACGTAGACTTTCACCTGGCAGTTTTGTGAATTTTATTGTATTTTCATATAATTACAGGATATCGCCGTATAATAATATTGATATGTTCATATATGCATTGGACTTTACTGCAGAAACACATGTAACATGTACTTTGCTCAAATATGTAAACTAAATCACAGTATGATATAACTGATCTGTAATGTTTTTTACGCATATCACTATTGGTTATTTTGAAATAAATTTTTAAATAGTTACCTATTGAATAGTAACCTTCATTTTGTATTCGAAATTAATTATCATAAGAAATCGTCTAGAACTCTATAAAATAATAGGTTTTTCTATATTATCACATCTCTATATATGTATATATGCGTATTTAAATATATATATATATATATATACATATTAATATATATATATATATATATATATATATATATATATATATATATATATATGAGAAAAGAGAAACAATTTTTCAGACAATATGTAAAAATAAAAATGGAATAAAGAATAAGCAATTCAACAACCAACTGAACGAAAATGGTCGTATCTTAATGACCGAAATATCTCGGCAGAACTTTACAACATGAGTGTTTCAGTTCATTTTTGCTAGTTGTTGAATTGCTTATTCTGTATTCCATTCTTATTTTTACATATATATATATATATATATATATATATATATATATATATATATATATATATATATATATATATATATATATATATGTATATATATATATATATGGTAAAATGAAAAAGGAAAACCAAAAACTGGATGTTTTTTATGTGTACATCAACGTTTCTTCTTTATTTATAAGACTTCATCAGGATGATGATATAGGGAAAAGATATCATGCAAGCACAGATACATGTAGGGTAGACATGTTGGGAAGAAAAATAAAATAAAATGAAAAATAATGGCAGCGTCTTGCTGGACGTCCGTACTTGTTAGAGAATGAAAATGAGTGGGAGAAAAAAGGGGAAGGGTGGAGGGAGCAAGGACTACTGTGGCTGGCGATGAGAGAAAGAGGTGGGGGATGAGCAGGGGTAAAATGGATGGCAGAGAGAGATTGGAGGAAGAGGGGGAGGTCATGCATTCAAATTTGAACAAGCCAAAATCACTAAACACATCCACAACAAATCTCGGCGAAGATTATTGGAAACTGCCCTCATCACATCCTCAACTACCATCAAGCAGCGAAATGGTTTCTTTAACCTATCACCCTTAATAAGCAAGATCATCCCCACAGAACAAAGTCTTTTGCCTGATCATGGCTAACTTTTATTTTCATCTCTAACCTTATGACACTCTTCCATTCACCCACACCCTTCCTTCTTCTCCCTGAATCTTCTCTTATTTTTCCTCACTTTTTTTCCCTCACATTTTTAATACTACAGTCCAAATAAACTTTCTCATGTTCCAAATATTTAAAATATTCCTCACCCACCCTTTCAATCACCCCCTCCCCCACCCACTCCAATCCCTCACTCATTGCTATCATTTTCCAAATATTTCAAATATT